>CM076581.1:22083897-22176433 GCA_034641835.2 Pinus albicaulis | reverse complement strand
TGATAGAATTCAAACGCATAGACTTCTTTCACTTGTATAGAGCTAAAAGTGAAGATAATGACATTTAATACAACACATTGTACCAACTTTATCTAATCAGAGATGTATGATTGGATCAAAAACTAAAATACTGAGAAGGCTTCAAATAAACTTCTGTCTCTGTCTGATGTAGTGAGCTAATATATTTCTGTTGAGGAAGATTGTAGATAGAATATGTCTTCTCTTGCAATACTCATCTGCAGTACCACACCTGTTCAATTATGATAATGATGCCAATATATCTTTTATTGCTGTGGTACACCTTTCCTGCCTATTGGTGATGATATGAACTAGGATGCTGACAAGGATATTACTTTTAAAGACTGAGAGGTTCTTGTTGTTGATGTGAACAATGAATCAAGTCAGAGTTTACAACTTATTGTGAGATTAGGCAATATCTTTCAATATGAGAGGCCAAATGACTTTTACTTCTTGCACACTGTATTTTCAAAATAAACCCTTCAATGTATTGGTCAGTTTCACTTATCAACCATGGAGTTTTATTTATGACATAATGGGGTATGTATGTCAATAATCAATCTCTCTTGAAAGGTGGATTACCAGCAAATCCTTTGTGCTGATGTAGGATTTAGATGATTTAAAAAAACTTTTGAGCTTCAGATGGTAATCACAGCTAGTCCTTTATTCTTCAGATACTTTGACTATTCTATCAGAATGAACTTCCACAAAAGCATATTCAAGATGTTTAATTGGATATCCGTAAATGTATTCTCATAAGGTGTTGTGAAAGATTTCAAGAGAGAGGCTTGATAGATATGTACCTACCAGGAAGGCATGCAAATATATGAAAAGATAATCGCTTCAATACTCAATATAATGTTTTAGAACACAATACCGACTCCTCTTTTGCTCGTAATTGACCTTTTCACGCCTGAATAATATGTAGATAACTCTGGGATACTAACTTGGTGTTATTTTTCCTTAATCCTTTGATCTTGAGGACCTGTATCATACTTCTGCTCCATGACAAAACTTGATATTCTATTGATAGCAATGTTGCTTAGTAAATTACCAACTACTAGTTGATACTCCATTGGTAAGTTATGCAGAGATTTTTGGAGCAGCAGGGTACAAAGTCAGAAGAAGAAGGCCTAAATACATCTCAGAGAGAGGAAATGAAGAGATAGAAAGCACTCTAGGAAATGTGCAACCCTTTGCCACTGATGTCAAAGGGGGAGGAAAAGCAAGTAACAGAAGATAGGGTCTTCTAAAAGAAGCTAGGCAGAGGAGACTGTTGGAAATATTGGATTATTGGATTATTGGTGGATGGATTGCCATCAATGCTAAAGGGGGAGACTGTTGGAAATGTTTTCATTGATGGCAAAGGAGATGGCAAAGAAGGAACACCTGAAACAGCAACAAGGCAAAGAGAGAAGCAAAGTAGCAGAGAACAGAGGCAGCAGAGAGGTAGTAGAGGCAAGAAAAAGAGAAGTAAGGAACAACATCACCAAGGACTGTAAGACAAGAAATATGGATAGTTAAAGAGAGGTGGAGATGAAATGGTCGAACAAGAGGTAGAGCAGGAAGGAGCCGTTATCAAAGCAAGCAAATGTTTACAAGTTATTTTGGGAATAAACCGAGATTTTAAAACAAGACAGGTTTATATATAACATAGTTTGAACCGAGATTAAATACATCGAAAACATGACTATCTTTATGAAACAGAACGGAAGTGTGAGCAGAAGCGGAACCACGAGCAGAGTGAACAGTAAAGGCAGGTTTCCAGTTTTCATCGCACCGCCTTCGTCGGGCAAGTAGTATTCAAGATTTCAGAGCGATTCCATACGTTGTTTGACACGTGGCCTCAAGTGATTTCGAAAAACCACTCTCATCGTGCATTATTGTTCGTGCATTTAAGGCAAGCGATATTTGTCGGATCAGCTGAAGAAGCACGATGGGCTTATAACCGTTGGATCGTGATCGAAGTTACACAGAGGTACGTTAAATGCTGGGGCCCGAACATTATAAAGGTTAGTGTTGGGACTTAATCTACGCCAAGGATTATTTATAGGCTTTAACATTTGAGTTAGGAAGGATGTATATATGTGTGTGTGTGTGTGTGTGTGTGTGTGTGTGTGTGTGTGGATACATTAAGCCAAATGAAAAGGCCGAGGTTATTATTGCCAAAAGTCGGGTTTAATCAAAGTCGAAGTTTATATTCCAAGGCATGGATCATTATAATAAACCGAATGGGCAGAAGAGGTTATTAACCTTTGTGGGACCCCCCTATATATTATTCCGAGAATCATAACCCAAGCCGGAAGATATATATAAAACTTATTCTGAGAATCATTACCCCAGCTGGAGGATACATTAAAGCGGAAGCATACGCCTATATATATGCAGTGCCTTATTCATGTTGCACCTTATATGCAAAATTCCAAACCATATATATATTTATATGGTGCGCAATATATAAAGGTAGGGTGCAATGCTGCGTGGGCCCGACGAGCAATGCTGGCTTTAAACCATTGGCAAACGCATACTTTATGATAAATAGAATGGATAGAAGAGCTTTTATTAACCTTGTGGGACCTGTATGAATCACATCAGAGAAAACTTAAGTAGCCGAGCATGACAATAGTTGCGATTGCGATTGAGTTCCGAACCCGATGGGTTTATAAAACCATGACTAATATATGTTTGAGTTCCGAGAAACACCGTTTCATCGCACGGAAAGTATAGGCATATCGGAACATGCAACCAAAACTTGCGATTGCGATTGAAGCCTGGACCCGATGGGCTTATAAACTGTGATTAACACGTATTTGAATTCCGGCCTAATCGCATCAGAGCATCGGAGTATAGGCATATCGGAACATCCAACCAAAACTTGCGATTGCGATTGAAGCCCGGACTCGATGGACTTATAGACTGTGATTAACACGTATTTGAATTCCGACCTAATCGCATCGGAGCATTGGAATGTAGATTCATTCAAATGGAAATTGCGATTGCGATCAATTGCAATCGGAAGAAGTCGAGGAGTAATGTATAGCATCGGAAAGCGTGGCAAGTGGGCCCGGATATATGATATTCTATTGATTAAATGGAATCGACCCCTTATGTTAATGTTTATAACGCTTGACTCGGGGAATATGCATACATGGTGATATATTTATATATTTTGCTAAAGTCGAAACTTATAGAAAATGAGGCGCGTGTTGGGCATTCGCTAAAGTGAATTCATGGGTCTTTACATTCCGTTGGAGAACATATATATCTATGCAGTGTGGGGCCATCGCATTGGCACGAAGGCAGAGCAGTGGAACATACCAATGAAGTTTGCGATTGCGATTAATCGCATCGGAACAATCGCAAAGGGTGTAATCGCAATCGGAAATCATCGGAGGAGACTCATCGCATCGGAGCACAAAACAAAGTTCGGATGGTGGGCACGAAAGGGCATTTTATATGTTAAACAGGTTTTTACTGTTATGCCGAGAGTTGAAGTTGTGTTATATATATAAAAGGCGCTGATTACAGATACATAGTAGTTACACCACGGCTGAGCACATATCAAAACGTCTTTTTATTATTGTGCTGAGAATCAATTAGCTTGATATAAAAAGCACAGTTACATATGTATGACAGATGGCCGTTACCCTGTGACAGTGAATAAGGAAACAAACAGAGCCGAAAGGGACA
Source organism: Pinus albicaulis (assembly GCA_034641835.2). Taxonomy (NCBI): domain Eukaryota; kingdom Viridiplantae; phylum Streptophyta; class Pinopsida; order Pinales; family Pinaceae; genus Pinus; species Pinus albicaulis. Next base: position 22,172,725 of record CM076581.1, on the reverse strand, counting down.
AAGACACAGTCAAAGAAAAGACAAATGTGCAGCAAGCCAAGAGGCTGAATGAGTGAGCTGGAGTTTTCATAGTAATTGAATGTAAATGCTTTTGTTTTATATTGTTTGTGATGCAAAGGCAAGTATCCAAAGGAAAAAGAAATATCCCACTGAAATGTTAAATTGGTACCCACAGTTATATTTTTTGAATGAGCGGATAAAAGAGTTGAGGAGGCAGAAGGCCAAGAGACATGGCTGTCCATTTCGAATTCCCAGTAGAATACAAACAACCATGAAGTTAGTTTGTATAAAATAGGATAATATCCAAGGGGATAAAGTTACGAAAAAAGAGTGAGAGAAGAAGAGAGTGTGCAGCAGAATTGAAGATAGTTGAAGAAAATAAGAAAGTTGCAAGAGGTTAGAGAGAGTGAGTGAAAAGAATGCAGAAATGAAGCAGTGAGGTAGAAAAGAAAGAGGAGCTAAGCAGAGAAGAAGGAGGAGCTGATAGAGAATCTGAGAAGATGCAAAGATGATGCAGGACAGATATGTGAATAGATGAACAGCAGAATAGATGGAACAGAACAGAGTTGATATCCAAGGTAAATCAGCAAGTGTTTTTCTTTTGAAAGAGTAAAAAAGTTGGAGCTTCCCTATCAAGTTGTAGCTTGATAGATGTCAGTTGGAGCTGACTGAAGTAGGAGCCTCCTGTAGGTTGGTGCCTGCAGAAAATAGATGGGAGTTGGTGCTTCCACATCAAGTAGTAGCTTGATAAAATTTCAGTTGTAGCTGACTGAGGTTGGAGCCTCCTATAGGTTGGTGCCTGCATAAAATTGATGCGAGTTGGAGCTTCCTTGCAAGTTGTAGCTTGCAGAATTGAGGTAGGAGCCTCCTGTAGGTTGGTAAATATAGAAAATCAGTGGTGAGAGGGAGTTGGAGCTTGCCTTTGCATCACAACAATAATAAGATGTGGTTTTCTCCCTTTATGGGTTTCCACTTATATCTAGTGTCTCTGTGCATGATGTGTATGTGTTGATATGGTTTATCTCTATCCGCCTATACTGATGCCTTCATATTAAGTCTCGTTGTTACATTATATTAATACTTGTCGCTCACATTCTAAGATTACCACATATTAAGTTGAACATGAAATGAAAGTGTAAATAAGTTTTAATGAAAAGTTTTAAAAGTCCATGAATGTGTTAAATCGATTCACCACCCCCCCCTCTCAAATAACTAAAGGTTCAACAAAACTCGAAACCTCCTTTATTCTCCTATAAATTGAACTCATATTTCAGTCTCAAGAGTAGTTCTTAACTTATAGAAGAGAATTGCTGAAGAAATTATAGTCTCTATACTTGGCATCATTGATATGAGAATGATCACATACTCATATCCATAGTTTTATGCTAGAGGAGAAGGCTTGTCAAACCGAAGGAAAACGGTTGTTCAAGACCCCGGAAGAACCTGTATGACATCAAGGCGACAAGGTTGTAAGGTTACTGCTTATCACACAATTTAATACAAATGGATTCTATTTTCTCATTAAGTTGTTCATGTATCTATTTGAGTAATTTAATTCTTGGATTCCTTGATCACTAAGATAGATTAGTGTTTTTGAATTATTATATCTTGCAGGTGCTTTTAATCATTTTTCTTGTCTTTGAATGCAAGTCTTACATGTTGCATTGACCTCTTTTGGAGCGACTGGATTGAAGATTACAGCAAGCGTTGGACTTTAGGTAGGAGCGTCTCCTCTTACTTAGTTAATTAATAATTTTGAATCACAGTAGTCTAGAGAAAATGGTTTGCATTCGGTGGTTTGTTTCTAAATATCCTTAGGATACTAGGGAGATCGTTCTTGTCCGCAAGAAGGATTTTATCCACATAACACCAATCCTCAAGACAACAAATCTTCAAAACCTTAACAACTATAATAATCCGCATTAAATTGAGAAAGTTGTCCCGAAACCCAGACATGAAACAGAACCCCCAGAAGATTTCATATCTTTCATACACGGGGACTAGAAACGAAGTGAAGACCTGAGTTATGTCTCCTATCGCAGCGACAGACATGATATAGAGGCTAAGAACATACTCAGATAAGTAACACGCACCCGTCGTCCAGCCCTTCGCCCGCTCGCCAGCTTCTGTGTCTGGTCTCACCTCACATTTAACTGCATATTAATTTTTATGTCAATATTATAAAACATATAAATTTCTAAAATACTAATTTACTGATAGTAATAATGTTAGTATCATTTTTTGACAATATCAATGAAAAGTAAGAAAACTTTCCGTAAAACTCACATTATTGAAGACGCCTGGGTCATTGTTAGGATAGATTTTTTGCTCCGCCCTAAAAGTGGAAATAGAAAAGCATTTCATGCCTTCAAAGACAGCAGGGAAGGTTATGCAGATATTTTAGCAGCTAGCTCTTGGGATATTCTATTCAGCAAGAGCTTTGTCGAGAAGCTAGGAGAGTTTATTGTGAAACTTCAAAGGAAAAGGGAAAAATACAAGAGCCAGGTAGAGAAGAAATATGTCCCATAGGCGAGCTATCTTTAGCCTCGTGGACGTTAAAATAATTTCTTCTTCTTCTTCTTCTTCTTTCCATCACTGTAAATTTAGGGAGAATATAGAGATTGAAAAGAGACCAAGCAATCTGAATAGAGACAATGGTTGGAAAATTAACAGTTATTAGATCATGTCATTTCGTCTTAAGCTTTTATTTATTTATTTATTTATTATTATTATTTATTTATTTCCTGGTGGTTCACTTTCCTATGTGTCCGCACACACGTACCGGCTACATCCACGGTCTTAAGAAATCGCAGTACATCCTCCTAAGGGGATCTACTGTTGGCCTAACACTGAGGCCTAACCCCGTAGGCATCGACGAGATTTGATCCTGTGGCCTCTCAATCAGGGAGTATTTCAAGTGGGGACTCCACCAATTGAGCTAACCCTTGGGGCTTATTTATTATTATTATTACTATTATATTTTTATTTTTTCTTTCTTTCTAATTTCTTGATTTTTAAGTTTTATTATTTATTGTAATTTTTTACTACTAATAAACTATTAATTACTTTATTTTCTTTATTATTAATTTATTGATTTATTTACTTTTATTACATTTATTTATTTATTTATTTATTTGACCATTTATTATTTCCATGTAATTTTAAGTTTTTAGAATTAAGTGTTTTGATTATTTATGTTTGACTCAAATATTATTCTTATTTTAGTGTTTTGATTAATTAGGTTTGACTCCAATATTATTTATTTAAGTGTGACTATTTATTATTTTTATTTATTTTTAAGTTTTTAGAATTAATTATTTTGGATTATTTATGTTTGACTCAAATATTATTTTTATTTTATTAATTGTTTATTGTTTTGATTATTTAACCTTGACCTAAATATTATTTTTATTTTGATAATGATGATGATGGTGGTTGACATCTACTATCATACTTAAATAAACGAATTATTTAGTTTATTTTAAAATTGTAATCCTATGCTCAAAGAGCTTGGAGAGAAGCTTCCCGAGCTCAATATAATTTTGACAAGTTAAAAGGCTAGGAAGGTCAGTATCGCAACAAAGATTATGAAATTGAGATCTAATGTGGGTGTACCCAGGGCACTCTAAGAGGAAGTGATTTCCATCCTCAATGTTCATATTCTCATAGAGATGGCAGATCCTTTCCACCCATGGTGTTTTAGGATCTGTCCAACGATGGAGCTCATGAGAGTTCGTTCTAATCTTAGCTATATTAATTTTTTTCATTGAGCTAATTAAAATGAAGAGATACTTTTGATCTTCTAGAGTAGGGATGATTACCTTCTTATAATATTTTAATTTTCTTTTAGCCTCTAAATCTTTCTCATGCCACATTTTCTCTTTAAACTTAGAAGTAACAATATTTTTAATGTTATTAATATTTTGTAATGCAACATTTTCGTTGATATTGTATCTTCATACCAATCTCGTTTAAACCTTAGGTGGTTTTGGCAAGAATTTAAAGCTAGCTTAGGAAGACTATGGTCTCTTGAGTTATGATTTTATGATTTGTACAACAAAATCATAATCATAGCTAGACTCTCCATAAAAGAAAGACCCACTTCTATTAATTATTTTTTATTTTGATTATTTAACTTTATCTAAATATTATTTTTATTTTAAACATTCATTTCATTTTATTTTATTTTTAATTAATTATTTTCCTTAATTCAATATTAAAAATGATATTCTAACACTTCTTTATTTAATTTACCAAATTTTCGAGAGAAAATCAATGTAATCAAATTTAATTTATAACAACAACAAAAGTAATTTTTCTATTTAATTTATAACCAGAAGGATGATCTGGTTCTTCATATGGGAAGATGAAACAATAAATGGTTCCAAAAAAATCCGTTGATTGATTTTCATGATATCGATCAGAAAAGCCTAAGCCTAAATTCAATCAGTGTCAATGAAATGGATCTCGTTGAGTTCGTCAACTTTCCAAACATCGACTGGAAGGGTTCATTACAATGGCAGTGGCACAGTCATGGAAGGAGAAATCTGGTTTATTGTTGAACTGTTACTCTGCAATGGCAGTGGCACGGTCATGTCAGCAGAAAAAGATTACATTGTTCATCGGGCTAAGGCGATGGATTACCAAAAGCACCGTTGAGACTAATGAAACCTATACCCGTGGTAACAACGATATCAGAACACTATGTAGGCGTGGCCAATTCAAAGAGGCCCTGCACATTTTACAGCATGAGAACGAGTATGTGAACTGTGCTACATATACCGCTCTACTGAATGTTTGTATAAAGAATAAAATGCCATCAGAAGCCAAACTCGTCCATGCCCACATCACTGAAATGGGATTACAGCCAGACATCATTTTAGCAAACACTCTGGTGAATATGTATGCCAAGGGTGGGCATTTGATGGAAGCGCGCAGAGCTCTGGATAAAATGCCCGAAAGAAACGTTGTTTCATGGACTGTTGTGATTGCAGCTTATGCTAGACATGGGAAAGCCCAGGAAGCCTTGGAATTATATCATGAAATGCAACATAAAGGTATCCAACCCAATCAATTTACTTTTGCCAGTGTTCTTCCAGCTTGTGCAAGCCTTGGTATTCTTCAGAAAGGCAAGGAGGTTCATGAAGATATAATGAAAAACGGCTTTCAATCTGATGTCTTTGTGGGGAGTGCCCTTGTAGATATGTACATTAAATGTGGTAGTATGGAAAAAGCAGGCCAAGTGTTTGATAAAATGCCTGAACGAAATGTGGTCTCATGGACTGCCATGATCATAGGATATATTCAAAATGGAGATGTTGATAAAGCTACGAAGCTGTTTCACAGAATGCCAGAGAGAGATGTTATATCGTGGAGTGCATTAGTTACCGGTTATTTAAGAATTGGGCGGTTCAGTGAAGCACTGGAACTCTTTAGACAAATGCGATTGACAGGAGTAAGCCCAGTTCCGGATAACTTCGCCTGTATTCTTCCAGCATGTGCCAATTTGGCATCTTTAGATCATGGCAAAACGATCCACAGTGACATAATTAAGGGTGGATTTGAAGCCAGTCTGTTTGTGCGGAATGCCCTTGTAGACATGTATGCTAAATGTGGAAGCATTGAGGAAGCACTCAATGTGTTTGAAGAAATGCCTCACCGGGATGTGGTTTCATGGACTGCAATGATAGTTGGATATGCAATGCATGGGTTTGGCAAAGAGGCCCTAAAGCTTTTTGAACAAATGCAAAACTCTGGCACAAAACCAGACCGTGTCACCTTCGTTGCTGTTCTGTCGGCCTGTTGCCATGCAGGCCTACTGGATGATGGCTTGCGTTGTTTTAATTCCATGAGTAGAAAGTTTCATATCACACCAGTAATGGAACACTATTGCTGTGTGGTGGATCTACTCGGCCGTGCTGGGTGTCTTGATAAAGCACGAGAGTTCATCCACAAAATGCCAATAAAACCAAATTCCGCTGTGTGGGCATCTTTGCTTGGTGCATGTAGAATGTACAACAATGTAGACCTAGGAGAATATGTGGCAGATCGTCTTTTTGAGTTGGATCCTGAAAGTCCTGCACCATATGTGGTGCTGTCAAACATCTATGCAGCGACTGGCAGGTGGTATGGCATTGAAAAGGTAAGACGAATGATGAAGGACAGAAGGGTTAAGAATAAACCAGGATGCAGCTGGATTGAAGTTAATAAGCAAGTGCATAGTTTCGTTATAGGCGACAAATCGCACCCACAAGCAGAGTTAATTTATGCAGAACTGGATAGATTGTCTGGGCAGATAAAGGAGGCAGGCTACGTGCAGGACACGAGATTTGTGTTGAACGCTGTGGAAGAGGAGCAGAAGCAGCAGTTTCTTTGCCACCACAGTGAGAAATTGGCCATTGCATATGGACTTATTAACACTCCAAGTGGGGTAACTATCCGGGTTATCAAAAATCTCCGAATGTGCGGTGATTGCCACTCTGCTACCAAGTTCATTTCAAAAGTTATTGAACGAGAAATCATTGTAAGGGATGCTAATCGTTTCCATCATTTTAACAATGGACAATGTTCTTGTGGAGATTATTGGTAATCCTAGAACTAGCTTCTAATGTTTACCTTCTGGTGTAGTCTAGCGTTTGGAAATATTGTTTACCTATTTTTGTCTACATAAGAACCAATGTGTGATATGATAGTATACAAAAACTTAAAAGTAAGAAGGATAAACATATGCAGAGTACACATATGTCTTAGGAGATGCATCTCGTCTATGAGGTGACATAAGTTCAAATATATAACAAATTTTGATATGAAAACTATGTTTCACCAATGTTCAGGGATATTATTCAATGTGAGCACAAATTTATGGGACGGCTTGAGAGAACCCAACAAGGATGACAAATTTTGGGACATAGGGAACCCTATATATAGAAATTATCAACGAGTCATGATTAATCACAAATAAACTCAATGGAACATCCAATTATGCTATTTGAAACTCAATTAGGTGAATACATATATCCATATATCATCCATGATGCATCCCATAGCTATATATCCATGCCACAGAATTTGTATAGTCTTAGATATCAGAATGATCGATGATCATACATGTTACAACCTAAGTTGCACTGAAGTGGATACGAATACGACAAATTTTCAAAAAAAGTGGATAAGATACGACAAGGAAACGACACACACATATATAAGAAGTTCGTATTGTCATTCATCTTTTAGAATCTAGATTCTATATCCAAAAATACGTAATCAACTATCATCATCATCAATTCAGCATAATATTGGCATCATCATTAATGATTATTATAATATTCACGATTCAACATATCATCAAGTTTTTGTTTCAAATTTCAATCATTAACATGACAACATTATCACCAAAATTAATAATGCACACTACATAGTACAAAGTACAAAATGAACTATCACTGGTAGTTTACTATCATATGGCATATTATGGTATTCAATGTTCATTGTTCAAAAGTTTAAAACACCATCATAAATTACATTTACGTATCATCAAATATGTCTTCATCCATGTCATTAAGAACCACGTTCTCTCTAGGAGTGGGAGCATTGTTGCCATGTACACTTGAAAATCCAACTATTGGTGTCTCATCAAACAAAGTCATATGACACCTAGCATTCAACGTCATATCCAAGTCAAGAACTCTAGTTCCACATCCCATAGTTTGGTGGGCTCAAATTTGTATTTGTCGCTCTTGTGTGACAGAAGGCAAAGGTTCGAATGAACATACGCTAGTTCATCAGCAATCTTGGAGCCCAATTTGTTTCGCTTCACCGAATGGATGAAGTCATATGTACTCTAGTTCCTTTATGTTGAAGAGGAACTAGCAACTTGTGACAAACTCTTGATGGCCAATTTTTGAATATGTGGAAGTTCCCCACCATAGTAGTTCCACCAATCAATTGGAATTAATTTGGTCTTGTCCCCGCATACAATCAATATCAACACCCAAACCCTCTGATCTCACAAAATGAGAAAACTCTGAACGAATCTGAATCCCAATTTCAGGATCTACAAAAGGCTTTCTAAAAGCTTTTTAAAATCCTTGTGAGACTTTTGGGTCTTTGTTTGGTGTGGTTCTTTCTGGATCACTTAACAACTTTGCAGAATAATATTTTGGATTCAGTACAATGAGGTGGTCATCTTGTTCCACATTTTGGTCAATATATCTTTTGTTTCTCTGTAAAAGACTTTATATGGGTCCTTCTCCTTGGCATTTATAATCGCCCTTATCTTCTCTATCATCGAATCAATGCCCTCATACACCTCTCCCAAATTAGGCATATTTGTGTCAAACATGCGTAGCAAATCCACAATTAGCCTAGTAAATGCTAAGAGGTACTCCACCCCATCCCACCATTCATCATCAACAACCAACATTTTCACTGCTTGTGCTCTTTCAAATTGGGAATGTCTCCATTGATTTCAAAGAGAACTACATACGCTTGTAATGTTTCTTTAACCTACATAAGCCTTGTTAAGACTATGATGTGAGAAGCAAACAAGTCTCGGCAACCTGCAAGTGTCAATGTTTCAATAAATTAAAAATCATAATTGATTGAATAGTGAATACATATTATGATTCACAAATCATGACATTTGAGAATCTAATTTACATATTTGAATTTAGAGTCATAGAAATTAGAATTTATGAAATAAACTTTAAAGTTTAGGTACATTAAGGAATTTCAACTTCGCAAATTCCCTATAGATGCCTTGGGACATGTGGTGATTTGTGATGAAGGTTTGAATTTATTGTCTCTTCAAAAATAACTCAAATCCACTCAATTTGCTTCTTCATCTTACTCGACATTAGATTCAATGAATGTACAACACAAGGGGTCCAGAAGATGTGTTGATGTCCCTTTGATCTTTCCATCCATCATAAATTATGGACACCCCTTAAATGTGCCATGAATTACAAATGGGACTTAATTTAGCCTCCAAATCTAACTTCTCAACACTCAACATTGTAGTGTGGACCTTCTCATAACCATGGCTCTTGTACTTTTCTTGGGTTTCATTCACTGCTTTGATCATCTTTGCCCAGTAAGGAGATCGCACATGGTTCAGGAGAAGGTCATTTGCATAAATGCATTGACCTATAGCTGCATATATTGTCTCTCGAGCATCATTATTAAAACTCTTTTCAAATGGTCCCAAATTAGACCGTTTTGAACCAGGGTTGTCAATTCCATAACAGGGAAGTGGAGGCTTTTACGAAGATGCTCCCAACTATGTTGGTTGTTTGAATTGAGAGGCGATATTTGACTTATTTTCTTTAGGATATTCCTCGTCTTGTTCTTTCTAATATTTTGGAAGTTTTTCCTTGCTTAAACCATTTCCATTTGACTCATTCTCTTTAGGTGGGTCAGTGCATATTCGAACCCCATTTCTTTTTAACCCAAGTAAATGTATTTTAACTTGTACGTATGATCTTTTATACTCCTCTTTACACTCACTACAAACCCATGTCAATGATCCCCCTCCTTGGATCTTTCCAACAACAGTTACATATTTCCAAAGCAGTGACTTTGGATCAACTTTAGGGGTAGATTCAATTTCATGTTCTTCTGCCTCACGAATGGTTGAACTTAAAGTTGCCATGATGATGATGTAAATGAAACTGCAAAATAAAATTGCAAACTCAAACTCAAAGAATTTTATAAAATTGACAAATTCAAATTTCAAACAAAAAAACAAAGTGAACAGAAATTTGAAAAGCATTAAATACTTCAGCAACTAATTAAACAAAATCTTAAGTTCTAAAAAGTTATAAGAAATCATTATAGTTGGTTGGTACTAAGAAATATCTTGTGACAAAAGCAAATGAAATTACAGAGAGCTGGTTGGAATTACAAAGAGTTGGTCAAATTAAAGCTCGTGGTACTAGAAAGTTGAGTAAGGATTTCTTTGAAATTCTCATACATCTCTTATCTCTATCAAGCAAGCACGTGTTCTATGACTTGCTCAATCTCATTATAAGCGTTCATGTTTTCTCTTTCAAATACCACCCTAGCTCTAGAGTTTCAAGTTGTATGTCTTTAAGGTGACATGGTAGTGGACAAACATCTCAACAACATTGCATAGATGGGTTAGAGGCTCTCTACTATTCATTTGGGAAGCATGTTGGACATTGGATAAACCAACGCTCCCAGTGTGTTTCGCGACATGGACTAACCTCCTTTCATGAATCCTTATCTCTGGTGATGTGATCGTTGACTAATACCTGCGGGTTTTGGTCTAATGGCAATCGTGATTCCCAACAAGTGGTATCAGAGCGTAGGTCACGAGTTCTATACACACCCGGCTCGCGTTAAGGCGGAGATTGTTGGACATTGGATAAACCAACGCTCCCCGTATGTTTCGCGACATGGACTAACCGCCTTTCGTGGATCTTTATCTCTGGTGATGCGATCGTTGACTAATACCTACTGGTTTTGGTCTGATGGCAATTGTGATTCCCAACAAAGCAGCCAAACTTAATGTCACAAGAATAGGGAAAATTCTCTTGCATTACTTTGATAGTTGAAAAAGAGAAACTTAACACTCAAATTTTCAACTTTCAAGCAAATAGATACTTAGAAGTGGAAGGCAAAGGAAAGCTAAACAATTGTCTTCGAACATGTTTGACTTTGAACTTTAAATGGGTATAGGGTTGTTAAGTATGTAGTTAGTGTTTAACGAGGCTTAGAGGTTACAGTCATAGTGTGATGAGGAAGCCATTATCAAAAACTGCACTCTGTTACCAACGATCCATGTCACCCAAGTGAGGGTAGGCAGCAAGAGAGTGGGCTAGCTGCTAAACTATCGGTGAAGCATGTACGGTGTAAAGAAACTAATGGCCGCTAATGCCATGTCTAAGGCCCAGACTCCAAATCAATATAATATGTAATAACTAGGAAAATATCTTTGCATGACCAAGCTGAAGCCTGACAGTTCTCACGTGAAAACCAAAGGTGTTTCGTTTCAAAATAAATCCATAAAATCTATGACAAGCAAACAGTTTTCTTGAAATTTTGATTCTCTAAACTAATGGTCGCTAAGTCATATGAGAGTCGAGACGTGGTTAGCCACTAAAGAAATTGAGTTCCATTATGCTAAATATGAAAACCAAATCCACAAACAGCCAAATAAAAATACCAATAACATGAAGTTGGCCTTTGGAAGTTCGGTCATCAAAGTTTACAAGTAGAAACCTCGAAGAGATGTGTACTACGTTGATGGACTAGTAGTGGTCTCCAACTTCCAGCGATTCCAATGACTCCAAGCAGCCATAGGCTAGTAGCAACTCGTCACTCCTACTGGCTCCAACAACGAGTGCAGGACTCTCGAGCAACGACTCCAACGACTCCTCCAAGCTCCAATAGCAACTCTTCCAACTCTCGAATCTCAAGCAGTGACCATTGACTCCTCATAGCTCCAAGCTCAAGAGCGGCAGTGGTAGTTTAGAAAATGAAATGATTCAATAAAGAGTGGCAACATGAGTAAAAAGTTAAAACTTAGAGGCTAAAACACGACAATTTTAAACCAAGGGAACCAATAAAAGTTAAATATGTTCCCGGTGTGGTTCTTTTTGCGTGATTCGTTCCCATGTGCATTCTTTTGCTTGGATCTGTTCCCAACGTGGGGTTTTTTGCAAGGATCCATTTCTGAAAATTCGGATACGAGTCACGATTTTCTCGGATTTGTATCCATATTTCTGGAAACGGATCCAAAACTACTTAAATTCCTTGATATACCACCGAAATCGGATTTGTCGTTTTCATAAAACCTGAAATGTCGTGTATATATGGCATCATTATGCTACATATCCTTCCACTATATTCAAACTTCTCGAATAGTGCATTGACATAGTTGATGCCCTCTTGTGGCCAATGATGCCTTCCACCATAGCCAAATGGAGCCTCCCTTACCAAGTTTAGGAAAGTTATTCTGAATTCAGCTATTTGATCTGACTACCTTTTTCAATTATGACACATATAAGATTAGGTGGATATTATAGTGGGGTAGAAAAACCAATATGTAGGCATCTTTTCCAATGCATTAGAGGACCTAATAGGGTGCATAGAGGTTTGGTGTTAGCTTCTAGCACCCTTTATTTTTGAGAGATGTATACTTATAAGGATGTAGAGGAAGAAACATGATCCCCTTCTTCAAAAGGGTGCTCAAAGCCATGCCAATCCACTTGTTTATTCATTCTATTTTGAGCTAAACCAAATAATTTGTCCTCAACTGTATTGAGAATAGACATTCTCGTGTTGAGCATGTGATCCACTTCTTGAAAGTGCCTAGTAAGTACAAAGTGATTGAAAGATATTTTTGGCCATAGAAAAATTCATATGGTGACATTTTAGTAACACCATGATAGATGGTATTCTACTAGCATTCAATGAGTGGTAGCCATTGGTCCTATTAGCCATGTTGATCTGATGTAAAACATTTCAAATAAATTATAGGCGCTTCCTAACTGCCTCTATTTGACCATTGGTTTAGGGATGATAAATCATGCTCATTTTCAAGTGTGTGCTTTTACCGTTTAAACAATTCCTATCATATTTTCTTGTGAAGGTGGGATCATGACCTATCACAATGGAATTAGGTATCAAATGTAATTTAAAAACCTTATTTATGAAGTCTTGGGTACTATTGAGGCCCCGAAAATTGGTGCAACAACATCGGGGAAAACCACCCAGTCGAGGACTTGAAAACTGTCCCTTATCTATTTGATATGGTGGCTCCGACTCAATTTATGGGACTAGTTTCCCAATGAAATATAATTGGGTGAATGTATGGTATTATAATTGACCGTAACTTGGTAGATGGGAGTGATAACAAGCTTGAAATAAATAAATATACCCATATATATCTATCTCGGAATGAATTATCTCTTTGTGCGATTTGAAAATATGGTCTTTCAGTGAATGCAAATAAAGACTATACAAACACTTAGAGATATGAAAACAATTTGAAATAATTGATTTAATAAACTAGTTAGTTAAATCAATTGAATAAGCCTATATCGCATACTTTTACTGCGTGTATTGAATATATACCAAAATATGGCAATTAAACATGTTCAAAAGTGAATTAATGCCTGATTGTTTTAAAAATATACATCAAACAAAACACCATAATAAAAATTAACCATTTATCATTTGGAACAGGAAATTGACAAATAGGATAAAAGTACCATGTATACGCTAACTCTGCTCATTTGAAAAACAATATTTGGTCCAACCTTTTCTATTAAGAAAACTTTAAGAGTACAAAAGTGTGATTTATGTAAAGTCTTCATTTCAAAATTTCAAGACCCCTTCTTAAAAGACATGAAGGGGTTTATATAATAAAATAGTCTCTTAAAAATATTAATTATAATAAACGCTAAGGAGGTTTAAACAACTCTCCTTAAACTAAGTGAAAATAAAAACAGAAACAGAATTTAATGGGATGACTTGCTTGAAGATTGCCTTCTTGTCTCATCAGTCATTCGTTCCTTCAGTTGAAGGATGTTGAGCATAGGCTTAACCTTAGGGGTTTGGCCTGGCCTGATGCACAGTTGCCCAGTGTAAATTGCATCTGAAAGTGGAGGCATCATATAGGAAGAAGTATTTGTAAAATAGCGCAACATGATCCATTGGCTATGTGGCTTTACCAAGTATTTCCAATACTTATCTCAGTCTAGATTTTCCAATTTCTTGATGCTTTCCTCTTCTACTTGGGAGACTTCCTACCATTTCCTTATCAAATCTTTAACAATAGGAAGAGAACCATGAGGGAATCTATCAATAAGATTGGCAGCGATAAAGTTCTGGTTGACTATTTCAACAATATTATTAGCCACATCTCTAGCTCTACATATGGCCCTTCCAGCTTGTTTCAATTGTATGTCCAAATAAGTAAATAACATTTCCTTTTTGGAGTCCTCAATCCTGGGAATATTAGCCTTTCGGCCATCAGTAGGATCTTGCCAGGTGACATACTGTGACACTTTATCATCGATCTCATCGAAGTTGATTCTTTGGTCCACTGATCGATTCATTAGTGAATCGCTTTGCTCACATAATTCAATGATACTTGACAACTTTTGACAAAAAATAACTTCTTGTTGTGCCAGCAGGGTGTTCAATTCAAGTGATTCTTTCATAAATTCATCTATTTTTGGATTGTCTTTCAATTTCTCAACAGTAAACTACAATTGATGAATTTGAGTATCCTTAGCACCAATTTCAGTTTGGTGCTGCAATTTCAATTGATCAATGCTTTCTTGGAGCTGTGATACCTGTACCTGTAGTTGTTGGTTGACATTCTACTTCTCTGCCTGTAGTTCTTGTTCTAATTGTGGGATTTTTTCATCCTTTTCTTCAAGTAGTTGTTGAACTTCGGTGACCTTATCTATAGTAGCAGATGCATAGGCTCCTGCAAACTGGTACAGACGAGTTAGACCCTGAAAAGGATCTGCTTGTGAATCTTTCCAAACTACCTCCATTGGAACATCTCCTGGAACAACGAATTGAGACTGCTCTATTCTCCTTTTCTTTGTCTGCTCATAATAGATTTATGCTTAAGACTATAAAATATGTCTAGAGGAGGAATTTATTCAATTTTCTGTAGAATTTTTGTAGTAGGGAAGGTTGGGATGAATTCCACTTGTTCTGTGCTAACTAACTTGTCATATGGCCCAGCAGTAAACGGGTTCCGACTTTTTCTTTGAGGCGTTTGCACTATTTTTTGATGACCAGTGATCATCACTTCTTTGTCTCCTTGGAGGTTTTGATTAAAATCCTTCCAGACATCATTCAAATTACTTGGGAACTCTAAATCCATTGTTTGAACTTCAGGAGATTATCCTCTTCATCTTTGCTAAGGACTTCAGTATCCTTAGGTGTTTGTTATTTTTCCTGTTCTTTTTGTGTGATGGGTTGGGATACCTCTAGCATTTTCAAAGAAATCTCTTCCAATCTTTTGTTCTCGTTTTGATTGAACTTTGACAATTGTTTTGGATTGAGGCGCGATGTTGCTAACTTCTTAACTGTGACATAAGTGTCCACTGACTCAAACAATTCATTGAAATCATCTTCTTCATGCATAAAAGGTCGGATTTTTACTTGAGTTGTGAAATCGTTGGCAACTTGATTTGGGTCATATTGTCTGTTTGAAATTGTAAAGGAGGGACATGAAGCTTTCTTGGTTTCCTTCAGAAACTTATTTAATCCATTGCCAACAGTTTGATAAGCTATTTCTCTTGCGAGAAGCTTATCCGGAACATATCATGGTAAAACATGTGGCCGAGCCAGGCTCCCAAAAACTCTGACATAGGTAAACAATTCTTCTCTGAACCATTTTTCAATGGAGGAGAAGTCAGCTTGAGCTTCCTTAGATAACCTGGGGGTTTTCTCATTGAACACAGCTTGAAATAAAGGGAGCATAACTCCATGGCAGATTTTATAAAAATGGTTTTCATATTTTGACTCCCATAACATGCTATGATAGACATGAATGGGGAGAGGGTCCTGGGTATTCCATTTCCCACACATGGTTGGAAAATCTCAAGTGAAACATACAACGTCCATAATATAAGCGCTCATTTAAAATGGGGGAAAATTTTTGTATGAAATAGAACGATTTTTCCTATATTCCATAATCTGAGTGGCGATATTGTTGGACAAAATGGTTCCCTAGCCCATGATATAAGAATCTGCGACTGCTTCCATTAGGGGAACCCATTCAACTAAAAATTTGGTAGTATCAGGCTAACCGAAGAGCCTAGACATCATTGCACCAACATAACAATAAAGACTAGCAAGGGAGTCAATAGAATACATACCCTTATCATAATTTTATGTTTATTTGGGTTGCTCCTCCATTACTTGATAGGATTTGACTTCAGCTCATTCTCGCTCGCGAATTGTGCCAGAAATTCTTTGTTGTAGACCTTCTCTAGGTCTCAAATGAAATACATTGACTTCAAGTCTTCTGCTTTGAAAGAACCTATCATTGTTCCTATGTTGGTTAAGAAAGTTATGTCCCCAATATTGAGTTTGTCGATTATCCATCTTACTATATCAATATATGGTAGAATTTTGGGGCGCGCAACAATCCGATGTAGAAAATAATTGGAAACTTCTTCTAAAGTAGATTCTTAAGAATCAGAAGCATCTGCAGTAGCTTTATGTTGAATCCTATGGGGTTTCTCATCCTCAAATAACTTATACATCGCTTCCCAGGAGGAAGAACCACTTTGTGGCCCGCCTGTTGTGTCTGTGAATAGAGGAAGCATTTATGTTCTTTCACTTACAGTAGTTGTAGGATTTGTGGGTGTCATAGGTTTCTTAGCTTTCTTCACAACCTTCGACGTCTCCAAAGAGCTCTGTTTATTTGGACTTGCCTGTGAACAATGAAGAATGATAAGTAGAAAGAGGCAATTTTGATTTAGAAATAAGAAAGTATAGTAATAATGGAAACAATTAAGCGAATGAAACTTGGAACGCAGTTAATACATAAATTCAATGCTTCTTGCAGTCAAATCATTTTCGTAAGCGTGCGCTGTAAAACCGTTTAAGTTATGGCATTAATGGACAGTGTGGGTTGATGTGCCCGCGCAATCATTCCAGCATTTAAACGAGATTTCTCGCATCGCAGATGTTATTCATGTGTAAATATTTATAGAATTTTGATCGGCTACCTTTTGCCGATTGCGATATCGCAATCGCAATATCGGCGAAAATTAATGAAGGGCAAGAGTGGTCACGGAGCGAAAGTGTGATGCGATAGAGTATATCGCATCGAGGAAATGTGGAGGATGACTTTAAGATCATTGGGATAGAACTGCGAAATGCGATTTTCCATTTGACTATGTGGCGGAAGTGGGTCCCGTGGTTTCTTTCTCATTGAATTTTGTTCGTGAAAATGTCTTTTTTCCAGTATTAAAGAACTTTATTGTATTTCGCATCGCAATTTGTGTTAAGTGGATTTTTAAGAGCGATATGTCTTTTATGATATATTATGATTGCTTAACATTCTCCACTTAAGTGTCTTTGAAATGAAAATGCAATGTTTTTAACCCATTTCATTCCTATTTCTATTTGAATTAATTTCTTAATGATTTCATTTGTTCTACTGTAAACATTTAAAAGGGTCTCCATTATTTTTCTAAAGTAACTATATTAAAATAATGGGGGTTGTTGAATAGCACAACAATTGGCAATTCACTGGAAGAACCAGTTATCTCTGAAAAATAAAAATTTTGATATCTTTTAAATAAGTAAAAATAATTTAAGGAAACAAAAATTGTTTTTTTTGAAATATTTGAATGAATAAAATTACTCTGAATCAAAAAACTCATATCGTTGATAATATTTCAGAAACCTTTCACAAAAAAAATTCTTCATTCTTCTATATCAATCATCAAATAGTTTAAAAGATAAAGTAAGTGTTTTTTTGTAGCTTAGCCTTTTGATTTACTCCTTTTGTCATAAGTAGAGCCACTGCTGCCAACAGGAATTTATAGCCTCGACAAGGTTACCTTTTAAACATCAATGATTCAGTGTCCCATCCATCTATTATTATAATTTGTAGAGTTAGATCCTTGATCATATAACTTGTTTTTTCTTGTTTTTAAAAAGTCATTGTCCTGGCTTGATGACCAGAAAGTGGCAATGCCATTCATTGGCTAATAATCATGAGCCATTACCCTGGTTTGATATGCAGTAGTGGTAATGTCAATTTAATATTTACTTATGATCATGGTAAGTAGGCTTGTGATGAGACCTATTATCCTTTTAAGGTTTTTTATATTTTTGAACTACACTCTAAAAAAACACAATTAATGGATGAGGAGAATCATTGACTCCTTAAGAGTTTTTTTTGGATAAAAATTTAGAGTTAAAGATGCTTAGTGACAGCAAGTATTCACTTTGTAAAGATAAACCTTTTATTAACTGATAATAAAGTAAGAACACTTTACAAACTTTAGGTTTACAAAATTTACAATTTCAATGGAAAAAGATTTCAGAGTTGTATAGTATTCGTTCAATTTTCAAGTTTGTAGTTATTTCCTCAAGAATTCTTGTTCTACATTAATAGATTTTTGGCTTCTGTGATCCATCGATAAACTATGAAGAAATCTTTCGGTAATAATCACATTGCAATGAAAAAAGTTGACGTATTTCAAACCAACCAGTGTGGTTCATCATCAGGACTAGGTGAGAGATCAGATCAAACGTTAAGTTTAAATAGATGTAGAAAAGGCAAAGAAAACCATTCGAATAACAGTTAATTTGACTTTGAAATCCATAACGGTTAGTTCTATTAATTTAATTATTTAATTAAAACAACGTAACGGCTAGTTTGAATATTGAAATTAATAATGGCTAGGTCAATTTAATAGTTTACTTTATATATATATAAATCTTTTTATTTTTATTAATATCATTAATTGATTATTCATAATACAAATATTATTTTATTATAATTATATATTATTTTATTGTAATTCTATCTTAAAAATATAAATATAAATAAATAAATAATAATAATAAGGTATGAACATATTTTACAAGACTATCATAAGTCAATTCCAAATTATGAATCCTATACTTATAGGACCCTAACATAGCCCACATAGTCTTTTGAGGGTCAAGTGGGATCGTGCTTGACCTTTATTGCTTAGATACTTGAAAATACCTGCCGGGAAATGCAGTGGGAATGCCTTGGGTATAGTGCCTTTATTGTTGCCACTTCTTAGAGCTTCGTTCGCATTTAGTAGGGATGCCCTGACAAAAATCCAGCCAGCAGAGAATGATTTTAGAATACTTGATTTAGTAATCTCCATTGGGTGCGAACACTACACACTCCCTTTGGTCACTCTTTCACCTGCTAGAAATAGATAGATAGATCTTGTTAGGAGGTTTCTTATTATATGCTTTGGAAGCACTGCTACAATACCTTAGAACCGATGTCGTTGGATCCTGGGATGGGAATGCGAATAGGTTCATTAGACCTCACCTTGGTCAGTCAGACAAGCCACCTTTCTTTTAGTTCTTTATATGGACAGCCCTAGCTACATATGGTGGGTGGTCCTTACAAGGCACTGATAGAATTGAATAGGAGCCACAGATTGGGTCCTGGGATCTTGGATCGTTGAATCCCAAGAGGAATCGATCGGGTCACTAGACCTTACAAGCTACGGGGTCATTGGATCGCTTACCCACCCTTTCTTTAGACCTGGAAGTTCGGCGGATTGGGATTTGTGTATTGAGTCATGCCCAACCAACCCTGAACCTAGGAAGAATACATAGTTATTCAGTACCGCGATCAGACCCTTGCTTTTTCACTTGCCTTAAATACCTTCTATGGAGAAGCCCTACTACATGAGGGGCCTTGGAACCACTGCTCTACTTAGGAGCACCAATAAAATAACCCTTCTCTTGCTTTAGACAACTCCACCTACCAGACAGAGAGAGATTGGTATATCGGACGGAGCCCCATATCATAAGGTCTTTGGAGGCACTACTAGATAGAATAACCTTTGGAGCCACAGCTGATTGCATCTTGGTTCGTGGGACGGGAATTTCAATTGGTTCATCAGACCTTAGATGCCCTGCTTGCTTTATGGGGTTGGTCTTATTGCCTTACCCTTCTTTACCCTACGCTAGGACAAGTCAGTTAGTCACTTTACCACCTCAAAAGAAGTATTCCTCTGCAACTCGTGGGTATCCTAATACGACCCAAGTTAAGGGGAAGTTTGTTGCAACCGAAGGACTACCTGCTCCTTTGATTGTTTGTTCTTGCTACTTCGAAGGGCGAATTCGGTGGCTGCCTTCTGTCTTAAGCGAGTATCTATTCCAAAGACCGAGGGTTGCTTGCTATGTCTCTTTATTTGAAACCTCCTCCTATTCGAAGCTCACACCCCTAACCCAAAAAGGGGAGGTAATGAAATTGGTTCTCTAATTGTTTAAGATCGGCCCTCCATCCGTCCGTAAAACCATGTTGAGCCTACTTCATGTTTCAAACCCCATTGAGACAAGATAAAGCCGATTTCAAATACCATCAGCGTGCATAAAACCTATCTTCCGTCGCTACCTGCAAAGGCTTGTTGAGACCGATCTCTCTACTCATGAGTTGAGCCTCCTAAAGACCAGTTATTCCTTCCATCCTACTCAGAAAGAGTGGAAAGAAGACTTGTACGTGATCACCCTCAAGGAGAGAATAAGAGATGCTTTCTCTCATCCAAATACCTGGGACATCGAGCCAACCACTTGCCCATTAAAGAAAGGAGAGAATGAAGCAAACAAGTTACCCTCTAATCTTCTTCCAGTTCAAAGGACAGGTCGCCTATACCAAGAGTATTGCCCAAGAGCCAGTACAAGATTAGGATTCAGTCTAAAAACAATTACTATTTCCGTTCAAAGGACAGTTCAATTTTCCCATCACAACAAAAAGGAGTAAGAAGTTGCTTGCTCCTCACTTGGCTACCCCTTCCATGCTGGCAGTAACCCTCGCTAATAAGGCTCTTCCTTAGCACCTAACCTAAGGAGATAAGTCTGTAGTATATGCATTGTTCGTTAAAGCGTAATTACATATATAATAGCAACATTGTCAATCGAGCTATCAAAATACCATAATTACATATATAATATATCTCATTCATGACTGGAAGCCTCTTTAGGTAATAATAAGTCTATGGAAGAAGCAGTGGTTAGACACCCGATTGAAGTTCAAGCAGCAGTTCAAGATGTAATAGTGAAAGCTCTGATTATAGCCTGTAGCATCCTTTCCTGTTCAAGTGTCAATTTGAGATCCTTCCGTGTCTCACTTATATATCGTTCCATGCCTTTACCTTCATTGGTCGAAATGTTGGATCAGCTTAACATGGTGAGGACGTTGGATATGCTCCTGTTGGTGGTGACCCCAGAATAGACTATGAAATGGGCTTTCGCATTGGTTCAAATGCATCTTCTTACCCTGTTTCTTCTCCCACTGTTGCTATTAGATCTCGGTCAACTAGCTTTGGATCAATGGGATAAAATGTGAATGATGCTCTAGACACCTTTGCTTTCTTCGCTACTATTGATGCTTGGGAACCTGACACGGGATCCAGATTTGGTGGAACTTGAACTCAATCTGTATAAGGTTATGGCTCTCAAACTAGTGAGGATGCTTCATTTCAATCAACTGGATAAGTGGTTGTCACCTTTACGTCTGGTCTCGACTCAATTGTACGCGGAACCGGGATGGGATATGCCTTTGGAGGATCTAGATCTTAGTGGAGGGGTTAGGGCCATTAAAGGATGCCGCGGGTTATAGCTCTCGATCTGTAAATAGCTTTGGAACCAGTGGATCTTAAACTACAGGATCCACTCTAATTGGAATCTGGCTCTACTCATTTTATTGCCTATTACATTGGTGCTTAAACGACTAAACAAGTGAAGGTATAACCTATTACCGGTAGTGCCCTTTCATGACTTTCATGAAATTATTTATATAGTATATAGTGCCTATACTCCAAAAACCGTTGCTACTTAAATTTGATATGCTGCTACTGACTCTTATGCTTACTTTGGGGCTATAGGTGGGTCTGGGTATCGATCTTCTTACCGAGGTGGTGGTTAACCAAGTGGTGGATAAGCTAGATATCTTCCTCCAATATCCTTATCCCCGTTCCTTCCTTACAACCTTCTTTCTTAGCTTCTTTTCTTAATGGGTAGGTCAAGCCTTCCTTAGAGCGAGACCAAACTCTCGGATTTAGTCCAACCTCATAGTAATACCTAAGCTAATATAATCCTACCTAAGATCAGCCCTACGGATAACATGCTCTACCTTTCCTAACCTCAAACAAAGTTATTTCCTTGTTTCTGATACCTATCATTTTATTAATCTCAAACGCGTTTTATGGCTCATTGGAGCAGGCCAACGATAGATTTTAATCATTGGATTGATTCAGAGTGTTTGTGTTCCTTCAAAAGAGATATTCTTCCTCCTCCCACGCCTTGCAAACTATTCCTACCTAGGACCAGGATTCAGACTCACACGTCTTGGATGGATACGGAATTATTGAACCATCCCTCGGATTACAATTCCCATGTCTTCCACACTGTTCCTACCTAGGAATCCTACTCCCATGTCTTGCACACTCAACGACGAAGCCTACTTTAACCCTTCCTTATGGACTATACAACCCCTACTTTCTGCATATTATCAAGGCCAAGCCTACTTCAAACCTTTCCCCGCCTACTTCCTACCTTACAGACAGGGTACACACTCTTCACAGCAGGAGATACAACCCTATCTACTTCCTCCTACCTTCTGACCGGGTCAGCCTATTACCAAACCCTACCCCCCTTACCACTACCCTTACTCCCTCCCATTCCTACTCCCATGTCTTGCAAACTCCTTCCCCGGGATCTAGTAGGCATTCCCATTCTTTTAAACTAGTCCTACCTAGGAATCCACCTCTCCCATTCAAATCCTATTAACTAGGGGCCTAGTCCAAAATAATTCAACATCTCTAATGAAACAAACATCCCCACGTTAGATTCGAAAGAAAGAACACATCTCTCACAATATATATAATACCCAGAGCCACCGGCCGCCCAGAAAGAAAATGAACATTAGCCCAGGGAAGCCACCTAGCCGATTCAAATGCACTTCTAGTGAACGTATTTCAGCCGCATTATATATCTTTCTATATTTATATATCTGCATCTCAATTCTATTTTCAATATGGCACGCACATCGTGTCATCAAACAATCTTATTGAACATATATTTCCCGTATCTGTGCACAGATGCACGTGAAAGGTAGGGCTTATATATGCCGAGGGATTACACTCCCCACTCCTATTTGTGCACTAGCACCAGCCGAGTCACCCACTTATTACTATTACTGGAAATGATTGATACGAGCGTCGCTCTTAGCTTCCTTGGCCTTATATCTCTCATTACCGAAGTTATACGAATTTGCGAGGCATGGCATGTGAAAACAATACTTCGTCAAGAGACCAAGAGCCACTTACATTAAGGACCTTCCTTCCTAGCTAGCACTCCATAGAAAGAAATATCCATATCAACAGCAGCGAAGTCAACCGGTCCTGTTTCCTCCATATAGTGCTAAGTCAGGTCCTGAGGTCCTGTAAAGCTAAGCTCAGTAAGGTCCTAGTCAACGAAGAAGGCGGACCTATTTGAGGGCTAAGCGAAGTAAACCAAAGAGGGATATTTCTCTACGTAATTTTGCCTTCTTTGGGGCTCCCTCAAATCTTTATCAAAGTCTGAGTTTGCTTGCTGAATGGGACCTTCCGCTATGCTCATCAGGTAATACGTTTCTAGTTCAGCTTAGTCAGTGCCCTAAAAAAACTATTTACTATTTGTCTCTTAAATTTGATAAATAGGGGGGGCGAAATGAAAAATCAGTAGTGTTTGGGTCCTGAAACGTAGTCAGTAAGGCATTTCCCTTCTATTAGATAAGGGTCTTATTTCTTCCCCTTGAAGACCTCTGCTTGCTTGTAATACCAGGAAGGACCTTATAACTTAAGATCAAGACACTGTTCTATATCCCTTCATGCTTGTTCAATGACTGGGTCATGCAGCCTGATAATGCCAGCCTGACTTTCATATGCGGGTTCTGATCTATCTATAAGGAATAAGAAGAAACCTCGCAATCCATTCCCGTAATTGAGGGGTCATGCAGCCGATGGATAGCTCTAAAACCCCACCCAAGCCTGATGGACATATTGATTTATAACCCCTGTATCTGCAATTCCAACTCATTGGCTTCATGCTAACACAACTCATTAACGTGGTCCACCTTTAAGCTTTGTTGAGCAACCTGAAGGCAATTATGGACTTGGCTTTCAGTACCCTTCTCGAGTCTCGCTACGATCCTACCCCACCCTTGTAGGAATTTGGTTGTGTAGAGAATGGTTGCCTCCCACCAGGAGATCCAACTAATCTCCCATAGGGGGTGGGGACCAAAGACCAGACTCATGCAATCACATTCTGACAATCTTCAGACTCAAGCAACGAGACATTGAGCTTGAAGGAGGATTGAGCCTTGTATGGATAACCACTAGCAATATGCAGCCAAGTTGAGATGGGGGGTGATCAAATCAACATGCACTAAACGTTCATTTGTAGAGGATGCGTAAGCATGACTCGACCAATATATATTTTTGAGAGCCTGCTTGCGCATCGTTGGTCGAGCGACTCCGTTTCGACCGAGCCAGTAAGAGAAGTGGTTGTTGGTCATTCATTATATATGTAATTATGCTTTAGTGGACAATGCCAAAATTATATACGTAATTACGCTTTAGCATTAGGTTGTCAAGAGAATTGATGCCAGGGATATAAATAAGTGCATGCGGAGACCTTTCTTTGCCAAGGAGAGAACTCAATATGCACTCAAGGAGAGGTAGCGAACTCTCGACTAAAGGGAGAGGCCCAGTAGGGACTCACTCATTCATATGGGTGAGGGATATTTTTCGCTTTACCCGATGATTTTGGCTTCTAACCTTGCTCTCGGAAGAGCAAGCGACTACGTTCCTCTCCCTTTCCTTTGGTCGTGACCCTAAAATATAGGCTCGTATAATACATTTCAGTGACTATTCCCTCCCATTCGAATAGGAAGGCATGGTTTCAATGCCGTGCCCTTGACTATATATCTCTTCTCTTTCATTCCGAACAGCTGGAACGGAGGTGAAAGACTATCACTCGTTCTATGGGGTCCTTAAGCTCCCCAAATATAGGGTTGAAACTCGCCAGCCACTTATCGGAAGCTAATTCCACCAATAAAGACACACACCCCTACCAAACCATCCACCTCCTACTCAATCGGCAATGCTAACGAATCCTTTTCCACTGCAAGGGTTAGTGGTAGCCCTGTCTTTTGTTCAAACATCCAACACCAATCCACCTATATACCCTTCTTTACATCATATTGAATTGAACTTGACAGAAGTTAACTCACAGCCGACAGTACAGAATGCCGCCAAAATTTGTTTTCCCGGATACATAGTCTGTTACATATACAGTTCCTGGTGAGGTGGGATCAAAGGCAGCATCTGCAGCAAAAGAAGTAGTTCCACCCGCGATCCATTTGACTTAGTAGTTGGACCAGAGCAAGTTGATCACCCTGCAATAGAATTTTCCCTTTTTGAACCAATAATAGCATCCATTCTCCTAGGTTAATGAATTCAAAGTATGAGATCACAGGACCTTACCCATTTCCCCCACTATTTCTTTGGATGAGGGTTGACCACAATTCTACAGGTTGTGACGGCTTATTCAAGGAAGAAACGTCTCCATTGATCCACTTCATTCGGGCTAATGTAGATAACCAAAGAAAGTCAGAAGGCGAGGAGTAATCCCACCCGAGTAAGCCAAGCTATGTGGGGACCTCAGGAATTCCTACTCGAGTTATGCCTACATGATGTGGGTGGGGACCTCTATCCCACAATAAGAAATCCTCTCTATGAGCCTATATGATGTTGGGCTCGGCCCCCGGAGGGCACATATGAAAGAGTAAGGCAAGGTAAGGCAAGTGAGTGGTGCGGGTGGTTGGTGTGCTGGGATGGATAAGCCCCCTCTTCGCTAAGGGCCAATGCCTTGTCGAAGTGGGAAATTCAGTACTGAAAGGGGAACGAGGGTGAGGTTACGAGGTACAAGTCACTCGCCTGTTATGGGCGAGGAGCATAGCGACGGTCGAAACACACTTAACTGCTCAACTCGAGCCAAAGGCATGCTCGTAAGTAATATGCTTGGGTAGGCGTGCATGGCAGTAGTGCCTATCCTTTCAACCTTAAGAGAGGTAAGGTAAGTAGCTCTAACAAGCCTTAAGGGAGCTTGAGAGTAACCAACCTTTCCAGCCTTAAAGGGCATACCCGGATTGTCACTATAGAGTGTCCGGAAGGGGGAAACATCTTTCTCTATTTGAGGGAAAGAAAGAAATATAGGTGATCTTACCTTATGACCTGGCGAAAGAAAACCCCTTGACCTTACCTTGCCTTTTTATGAATTATGGTACCACGACAACTCGGATTTCAGAGCATTGCCAATACCGATTCTGCAATTTGAACCCAGAGAACCCATTCTAGGATAGACATGGACCTACCTTTCATGCCTGCTGCTCCTTCTAGTTACCCACCTGAACAACTAGACAGACCTTATAGCCCCAGAACACTGAATTAATGAATGCTTTCTTTGGATGTATTGCTAGAGAACCGGGGATCGGATGAAACTACCGACTAGAGAGACCTTGAATTCACTTTTTATTATAACCTATTTCTTTAGCCAGGAATCAGATCATCAGATGAGGATATGCACTAGGATATATGAACCTTGACATTATGAATTATGATTGGTACCACGTATGAACTCTTTTTCCCGTTGATGAGCCAATATGATTCATCAATTAGAATACACTGGCTAGAAATAGACCTATTATGCCTCCACCTTATTGAGAGTTACCCACCTTCAAGACCTAGACCTGGTAATCCTAGACCACTTGACTCATTCATGCTTGCACTAGACTTAGATTCTTAGGACGGAATGAACCCGGCCAGCTTACATTCAGTATCACATAAAGCACACCATCATCACGTACCTACCTTACCACCCACCTAGAAAAACTAGAACTCACCCTACTCTACTTATTGATAACCTCTTGCTTCAGCCAACAAGACTTAGTGGATATGGCAGGCAAGCACTATATCTTCTATTTTTGGACCCAGGCTGAACCCCCAGGATATAATTGATTAATTAGAGAACCCACTGCGAAGAATAGACCTACCCACCTTCTAGTTTACCACCTGAATACCTAGCACCTCTTAGTCCTATATAACTTACTTCATAAATGCTGCTAGTGCACCTCTTCTCAAGAAGGACGACATGACACAGCCTTACTGATAACCTCTTGCTTTAGTAAAAAACACAGCTAGGAACAACAGCGTACAGCACTAGGATAGGATATTGACCGCATACTTTCTCTTGCTTTACCAACACACCCACCTTAAGACCTAGACACTTGCCCTACCTTTCTTTTATTAAGTCCATACAAACTATCTGCTACCTTCAGAGAGAGCTAGATATGTTAGCCCTAGACCA
The DNA here is from genome assembly GCA_034641835.2 of Pinus albicaulis. NCBI lineage: Eukaryota > Viridiplantae > Streptophyta > Pinopsida > Pinales > Pinaceae > Pinus > Pinus albicaulis. The sequence goes on along the minus strand of CM076581.1, from coordinate 22,145,587 downwards.
CTTGGATGAATTAAGTGCTCATAGGAAAGAGGAGCTACTGCTATCTTCTTCTCCGGGCGGGATTGAAATGGCACGTGGATGGCATGAAGCCAACTTCTTACCCCTATCTCTTCACTAAAGTGTTTCCTTACTACCCGATATCGTATGAATGAAGCGCTTAGGCTAGGTACGATACAGCACAGCTAGAGACCCGAGCAGAATGGCATCACGTGAAAAAACAACTTTACTATACAACCTATTGACCTTATTACCTAGAACTCTTATACCTATATCATTAACTTACTTATTACCATAGGAGGATAGGAGGAGGTACACAGACCTTCTCTTATCAGGCAAGGCCAGATGGGATGGGGTCAATTAGCCGATAACTTTTCGGAGCTTCTCATGCTGCAGGACGAGATAGTCCAGTAGACGAGAGAGGGGGTTTTCCCTTTCACCTTTAAGTAGAGATCGTGGAACTGCCAAATGGAATGGGGATTATGGACCATCATAAAACGTTGGATGGACAGGCTTCATACTACTAGGAGATACTTTGTGTCACACTTGCTAGGAATCTTAGGAGGGAGGTACGGGGCATAAACCTTTGTTTTAGCATGCCTTTTTCCATCTGTTATTTACTTGATTACTGCCTTTCTAGGATCTAGAGGGAGTCTATTACTTACCAATTAATTTGACCAAGAAGATCAGTACAGTGTGGATGGCATTAAACCACAACCTTACACTTAACTTTTTACCTTCATCCTAGTTGAGAGAATCATGCCCCAACTATTTCTATTAGACCAGGAAGATCAGTGGGGGACAGCATCAATGAAAATATCTTACCTTGGTTACAACCCACCACCTTTAGCCCTGCCGACCATTAATGCACTTAGTTAGATTGCAGCCGAAAAATATCGGCTCCATCGTCTACTCTTAAAGATGAGAGTGATGGACTCAATACCAGAGGAAAAAGGCTCCCATGTGCCAGCTAGTCTCTCCATCCAATGGCAGCTCACCCGACAATAGAAGGGTTTATCAGCTGCTTCCCCTCCTTCCCCATCGGGCGATGGCAGGTCTATCTCTCCATCTCCTTGATCCGATATCCGGGCTTTAGCCGCAGCTAGGCGGGGAAGGTTTCTTCGAGAAGGAAGGGTGGGGGATAATGAAGCTAGTCTATCAATCATTAGTTCTACTCTGAGATGGCGGGGAATCAAGCTACTCCGATGCCGGCTCATAACTGTATCTAGCAAGGCAGGGATCAAAGATTAGTCATACTTGTTTGTTATTCACCGCTCTATCCAGACCAATGGCGAGGGAGCAGGAACCAAGATCTGATAGTAGGGATTATCCACTGGGCGAGGACCAACTACTCTAGTTAGCCGGCCTTTCTCCGGGATAAGGAATTTGATATTATAGTTTCTCATCGAGCTATGCCAACTACTCCGAGGGATGGGCGCTCCAACTACTCTTTCTCAGAGATGGATTTACTGCGGATCAATCTCAACCTTAATATTATAATTTGAAGACGCGTAGGTCTCTTGTCCTATTAGAGATGAATGGGCCACCAACAACAGCCAATCCCGGTGAAGGACAGGCTCTTTATTCTTCGAGATCAGTGGGATGGAGGCAAGTCTAGATATCCATTCTTATCCTAGATGAGGCTACTCTGCGGGGTCTGGCTTATCATTCATCCGCGAGAGAAGGTGGGGCCAGTTATCCCTCTTTCTTTGCCCAATACCGGCTTCAACCGGGAGGAAGGGGCAACTACCGTCTATCAGGGCTAAAGGAACAGATGGGAGGGCGCCCGGCCAGAAGAGGGAATCAGGCTCAACCACCAGTCTTAGAATTAGTTGTTTCTTCGATGAAGCTATTCGATCCGCTGGCTAGCTCCAACTACTCTTTTGGGGGGGAGGGGCCAAGGAAAGCTTATATACTTGCTTCTCCTCTGAGATGGGAAGTGAGCGAACTCCTTCCCCTGGTAGGAATAGGCTCGACCAATGGGAAAGGAAAGACAAGCATATACTAGTATAAGAATTCCATTTCAAGCTACTCATATAGGGAAGCTACTAGGGGGAGCACCTCAATCTGCACACCAAATAAGGGTGAAAGTAGTGATAAAACGAACGCAAATGGCCTTGAACACGGTTTTATGCCCATGACGTACCAGGGTTGTTTTAGTTTCCAGCGCTCCCCGGATGGCGATACTTCCCATTGTTACTCAGATGGCGGGATTTCACTGTCTTACCCAGCCCAGCTTTACCCCACTGGATTTTGTGGCTCATAAATGAGGTGAAAGCTCTTAATTGTACATCATGGGGGTTAGGGTTCCATTTTATTTGAGCACTCAACAAAAAGTCACGTTGATACAATTAATACAACAAATTTGTCTATTTATCTCCCTAAGTCGAGCCATCCTTCGTCTTCCTCACCCTATACTAGTTTAGATCTTGAAATTCCTTAAAACCACTAGCTAACTCTCACCCACCATGCTTGAATGTGAAAGCTCTTAATCTGGTGTTACTATGCTCACACCCCATTGACTATCTAACATTTGGGTTAGCTCTCAAATTGCACTCATTAGGGTGGGTCCAACCATTTAATATGATTCATTGTTGCATACTTGCCCATGTTTTTTTCACTCATCCCGGAACTATAACATGGGGATTTTTAGCATAATGTATTACTTACAATACCATTTTTGACACTATGTTCTCCAATAAATAGATAACCAGCCAACAAACCTCCAGAGGCATAGTATACCATGACAATGTAGTACACAGATAGGGATGCTAGGCGAGTTGTTTCCATACTTTATCATCTAATAGATAGAGTGCCACTACAATGGGATATTAGGCGCATTTTCGACTCTTCCATACAGGAAAATGCCTTGTATTAGAGCTCCTACCCATAAGGAGCATTATACTACAACCATTACACAACTCACATGGCTACGATAGAGGGTAGGACCTATATGGGATGGACTAGTCACTATATATTCTTATGAGGCATGATTAGCTAGCATCCTACAACGGGTAGTAGAGTAGATAGCTAGTAGGATAGAGAGGATAGGTGTGCCTCCTACAGTACCTAGACATTAGCTTGAGCCTCTCAGAGTAGAGCCATTATGACAGGCACCTCCAACAGTAGTTGTAGTAGTAGGTACATCATAGGCAGCTTAGCCAAAGTAGGCAAGACCCGGGATATACACTCATATTAGTGGGACTCCTACTACGATACTAGTGTAGGTTTTAGTTAAGCAGTTAGATACAGGGACTGCTACTATGGAGGATGTACAAGGTATTATGGACTTTGTGGTTATGGGGAGGTGCTCTAGCACTAGCTACTACATTAAGGACAGGCCAATACATAAGATATAGCCACAGGGGATACAGAGGCAAATTTGAGGTAGTAGATCACTTACTTTATTAAGGAAAAGGATAGGGCATTGAGTGTGCAAGACACATACAAGGAGTTAGTGGATCAGGTAGACAAGGAGGAAAAAGTGTAAATTCCATCTCCAACCGTTAAAGAATGTAACAGATGGTATACACGGAGAGTCAAGCCATAAAGGTCTTCTCCAGCTCTAAATATCCGAAAGAGGTTAGAGTTTCAGGTAAGGCTCTCTATATCCACAATGGGAGGAGAAAGGTTTCAGGTTGGATACCGGATAAAGATGTCCCTTCAGTGGGCTGTAGAACTTCCTTAATTCATAGTCACTAATTCCTTGCCCTAGGAAGGACAAGAGCTACGAACCTTTTTCTTTCATTTTATTGTTCTTAGCGAGCGAGCGTGCTCCCTTTCCCTAAATGCCAGCCCAACATGGCCATCCTCTTTTTGGCCTTTCTCTTCATTTCTAAAAGTGGACTGCTGCCAGGTGGACAGAGAGAATGACCCCTTTCGGGCGGGTGCTTCTTTGGGATTTAGAGGAGCTTTATCCAGTTAGTGACTTATCAAACGGAGCGGTTCTTCAAAGATTCAGGTGCGGAGGTGAGCTTAGCATTTCTTTTCTTTCATAATAGCTACATCCCCATCCCATCAGGTGCTAGAAAAAATCAACGTTTCCTGATGGTGGATCATCAAATCCCGTGGGGATGGAGCAACGTTTTCTTTGAGATCTCATTCAAGATAAAAAGCAATTGCATTTATTGAAGCCGATGGTGGTATATATAATAGATCAGTTCATACAGCACAGTCGGTCGGTTTCACCTGAAATGTAGCTCAGTGATAAATCTATTTGATTCACTCTAATAGAAATAGAGGACTCAATGCACATCTGGGTGGCCGTCTGACGACTAATCCTAATAAAGAGGAACGACGGGCTAGAACCTTTTCAGCGGAATGAATATAGAAAAAATTACGACGAGGGAGGATAGCTAACGAAGGTTCACCCTTGCCTTTCACTACTTACCACTTAATTCAGTGAAAGGGGCAACTGTTCCAACTCCCTCGAGCAAGTGAGTAGCTCCTTCGTAGTGGTGGGAACTCTTGCTTTGCGAAGAAGTTTAGTTTCGGTGAGCATGACAAACAATTTGAACCACCATTGAGGCAAGCAGCTTTGGTGAAATCACAATGAAACTTAACCGACTCCAGTAGGTTACTTGCTGTATACATGCGTGATTTAGGTGGACCTCTTGCCTGATCCAGTCACAGCTGGCGAGATCTTTTCGGAGCTACCACTCCCTTCCCTGGAAAACAGACGGACAAAAGGTTGATAGCTCAATACGCGATCACAGTGAAGCCCCCGTTCGTTATTAAACAGGTTTTTAGTTCACGTATACGGTAGAAAATAACCTTATAACGGCGATGCACAGTTGGTAGATCAGTTAAGCGAAAGAAGGTAGAACCTTCGTTACACTCCTTCAAAGGGTTAACCTTACCCTATGCTTAGGTCTTCAGGTATACAGCTTCACTTCATAGCCAGTAGAACCTTCTACACCGCTCTGGCTCTAGGGGACACCCCGAACGAAGTGGGGATCTAAGAGACACTCACATAGGCTCATCATTTTCCAAAAAGGTTCTAGTTCTACGTCTTCTAGCACGCATGGATCAACGGCAAGAAGAAACTTATTCATCTCACAGCAGGATAGGAGGGAATGAATACAATTGAGCAACCACTAAGAATAATAGAAAGCGACTAACTGACTTGTCCTAGTGTAGGGTAAAGAAGGGTAAGGCAATAAGACCAACCCCATAAAGCAAGCAGGGCATCTGAATCTAGGGATAAAGAATGCAAGGACAGGTGGGCAGCGAGGTAAATAAGAAGTACTTGAATGATTATGGAGAGCAATATATCAATCTATAGTAAGGAGGTGGCTCAAAGGCATACTAGTGAGGTTAGCAGAGAAAAGCCCCCATCGTCCAATGCTAATTCCATTGGCATACTTCACGCTGGTGCACACGTAAGCAAGGTCCCTACACAAGGTTGGACTCAGCGGGTGATGACTTGGGCATTACAATGGCTAGGGCATAGTATTCCGGGATGAAAGTAACGGATAACTTGTAGGATGGGAAAGAGGCTTCAAGTAGATTCAAATAGGTGGTTGTAGGTTGCACCCGGCGAAGTCAACTTGGGCGCTACGGAAGCTCTGGTTTTGGACAGATCAAGAATGAAGAGAGAAAGGGAAATAAAGGGTAGATCGATCAAATTTCACGCAGCTTTTCCAAATTAATACTTGAACGATATGAATTATAGCTCCATAGCCTAAGTCTCAAATATTTTCTCAACTTTTCCATGCTTGTTGTACTCTCCATCACGACACCCGAACTCAAGCCATCCTATACCCCGTACGTATGCATGTGATACCTTTAAATACCTTGCCATCCGTCATTAATCCTACCACCCTAATCGAGCACAGAGCCTGCTAGTGAAATCAATATATCCCCATCTCAATGATCGGTAAGGTTGCTTTGTAAGGTTGAACCTTATTTTCCTAGTTCCAAGAAGGCCCGATTCCTGCTATTAAGAGAGAACCACTTGAGAGCAGTTGGGGATAACGGACCATATCAAGTAGTTTCTGACTTCCATTGAGGAGGTAAGGCCTGATAATGACTCCTTTCTTTCTTAGGTAAGTATTATACCAACTACCCGATTGAGGAGGTTAGTCTTTGAGCTACTCCCTGATTTCTGAGGTAAGTGTTAGAACGACTCCCTGATGGACGAGGTAAGTTCTGATAATGACTTCTTGATCGGTAAGGTTGAAACTCTTTCATTCTCAATTTGGATCTTTATTTTTATATGTAATTATGTAGATAATCTAAGTGCCAGATGCTTTCCTTGCCTTATGAAGGACAAGACCTACCGGACCTTCAGGATAAAGCACATTCACGTTAGTAGAAAAAGAAAAGGATCTTTTTATTTCAAAAGTCAGCAAGCCTCCGACAAACTTGAAGCCCGAGATATTTAGGTTGATATAAGCCTCCTCCAGACGAGATACACCCGCGTTCTTTCCCCCACCAAGATGGCTGCGCTTTCACCACCTCATTACGTTAGCAATACTCTGGGATCTCTTCTCTCCCAACCCTAAGTCACTAGTTATTTCCTCCATACAAACAGTCCTTTCATAGCTAGATTCATTAGATTGAAAGCGCACTTCATCATACTATGAATCCTAATCGTTAGGGCATCCTCCTTCTTCGATACTCAAATGAAAAGTGAACTACATGGTGAGGTACTTGGTCTTATGAATCCTTGCTCCAACAACTCCTGCAACTACTTCTTCACTTCATCTAACTCTAATATGGATTGTATCTACAGTCTGATGTTTGGTAAAGGAGAATCTGGCAGTAATTGTATCTCGTTCTCCACATCCCTCTTGGGTTGCATTCCTTTGGGATCTTGGAACACTTCTCTGTATGCCTGTCAAAGTTCTTCCAACTACCGCTTTTGTTTTTTCATACATCCTTCGAAGGATGGCTTCACACTTGTTGAATCTCTTTTTGGTTCTGTCTAAATCAAAGAAGTCCATACTTATTGCTTGTCACGTATTTAAGATGTAATTATTTCTACTGTAACTACTGTGGAAGGGTCCCTGTGATGCCACTATGTAAGCCAGAAACTAGCTTTGTACAGGGGAGTTGGCATTTTGTGAAACTCCCATTGTTGCGACTGACTACTTACTATGGCTACTAAATACTATGGTTGTGGATAAGGGTTCTCCTTCTTTCTTATTCAATCTGTTGGGGTGAGTTTCAAAGTGATAGGTGGATTGGGGAAGCGGTAATGTGCATTAGTAGTCTACCTGCAGTGGGGAAAGCAGGGCTGGGGAAAGCGACTTTAACAGGGCTGGGAGCTCTCCAACCATACACTAACACTCACAATACCAGCTATGAAACGCACTCTCCTACCTAACAAATGAAATATCTACACTCACACTCACACTAACGACACATGGATATATTCTTTGTTGCATATCCAGTTGACCGAGCAAAGGCAGCAGTGGATTTAGTTGATGAAGCACCACTAATAGCATATCCACCAGTAACAGAGTGAACAGTCGGGGTAGAAAAGTGATGTCGAGTCGAAGATTCAGATCCATATCCCTTTCGAGAGCCAATGCAGCGGATTGAACAGACCAGTTCTGGTGTATGAAATCCCCTTCAAGAGGTCTATCCCTTTAGTTAATATTATTATTACTATTATGAATTATCAACCTAATTTTATCCATATCATTCAACCTGCTCGGGCACGGAAACAGTCTACTCAACAGTCTTTCCTGAGTAAGTTACTCCCACATAATAACCTGGTAAGTTTACACCCTCTTTTGGTGGGTCCAGTTGTAACCCCCAATACCGACCCACTTCAATGAGTTTCAGTGTTGTACTTACCATAACCTACCGGGCCATACCCTAGAGAAATGCTTATTCATTGACATGAAGCTCCAATAGGGAAGTAAAGGAGTAGTAGTTAGACTGTTTCACCCTTACAATCTAGAAATGCTCAATTAGGAATCTTGACAAATCCTTTCCCATAGTATTCTACCCAGGGCACAAGAGCCTCCGTAGCTCCCAAACCCCCTCTTCCTTCTAGTCTATCTGGAGGTTTGTCTATTAATTGGGGTTTTAGATTGAATAATTTCACCACCCCAATGTCAATGTGGTAACACATAGGTAGCATAGTCACTGGTACCTCCTCTTCCCCCAACTCGCAAGCACCTTCTGTTTTCTCCAATCCTATTGTAACCTTGAGAACTATCCCATCTGCTATTATAGTAGGTTAACTTGCTACTTTTGTTGGTCCTTCTTCCTCCATTCCTATAGCTACTACTGCTAGGAATCTTATCGTACCAAGCCTGAGCTAAACCCTACTTATTTCTAGATGGATTGTTTATTTCTAGATGGATTTGCTTAATACAGACGCCAACATTACGATATTGTAATTGATTCGCCTCTCCCTGCCCCGCTTGCTCGGGCAATCTTTCTCTTATAGACAAAAAGTGGAAGATGGAGACAGCGCCTTATTATTTACCATCTTCTTCTCTATCTGCCTTCTTATCCTCTAGCTACGGTATCTTCCAAAGAGGATCGAATTCTCTGCTTTGATAATCCTTACTGTCTGTTGATCATACTCCCCGTGCAACCATACTTCATCTGTTTGTACTGCGCGCCTCTTTCTTCTGATTGTCTTCCTCTGTCATCTGTTGCTACGTTGTTTATTGCACGACTCTTCTTATTACTGCGTTGTTGCTGCAAGAGGCTTCTTATTACTGCGTTGATACTGCAAGAGTCTTCTTATTATTAGTCAGTTATACTGTCTTGACATTAATTACAACCTTTGCTGAACAATCATTGTTCTTTACATCTCTGTTCTTTTTATGAATTACATGATTTTTTATTACAAGCATTCCCGCTATGCCCTACCCCCTTAATGAATTACCAGATATTTATTACAAGCATTACTGCTATAATCAATTTTAGGAATTGAATTAGTTTTGGAAATGTGAAAAGTAAGGCCGCCACCTTTTCTGACTGAATTTCCCATGCGTGACTATAGAGAATTCGTTTGTACCTCGCCCCTTCTCAATTAGCCAGGCCAGCCATTGGTTTTATTGAAATTTGAAAAACAGCGTCCCCGATCTCCTTTCGTCGAGCGGTTTCACTCCTCGAACTCAACTCTAATTACTATAATTAAACCTAGCCCCTAAAATCTTGACTCTTATAACTAAACTTAGTAATAGAAGGATTAGCTCTTAGTAATGGAAGGACAAGGCGAAAAAAAAAGAGCAATTAAGAAAGCAATTCAACAAGTAAATACACAGATAACAGAAATCAGGAGAAAAATAGAACATAAATATATATAATCGAATCTACCACCGAATCAACCAACATCATCTGAACTTCACTCTTAATCCTTTTCACTTCACTTTACTAAGGGATGGAAAATAAACAATGGCATAGATAAAAACACAGAAACATCTTTCTCATCACATAAATCAATAGGATACAATAGGAAAACATAGTAGCAGGTTCCCATACACCTAATACATAGCTCATACATCTTTTCCCCGGACCAAAAACCTCATACATAGAGTTAAAACAAAGGAATTTATATTTTACGATGCTATCATCAATACAATCAATCAGAAACTATGATACATAAACTAATAAACTACCAGAAAGAACTATATACAGGCTCTATATGAGATACATATCAACCAACCATACATCAATATCGAATTCAAACTAGGTATGGAATTAGTCACTCCGCTACCAGCTATGGAATAGTAAGGGGTGTCACTTTATCTGGAACTAGAAAATAGACTGTACCTAGAACCCATTGGGTCAAATGCTACATGTGCTGCTTCTGAAACGAGTGAAACTGAAACTCGGTAAGCTATAGACGCTTAAGGATCTGCTACCTCCACCCCGGCTACTGACTAAGATGCTTGTCTATATGATTTATATACGCGATACCACTAGTTACTATGAGTGTTATCAGATTGTGACTTATCATATTGTGAAATGGAGACCATATTTTGGGGATTAGCACGTGCCCAGAAAGGTAGCAGCATCTATGTGGTGCGAGACTACGCTTGTCTATGTCTTCAATACCGTAGTATAGAAAGGAGAGGCTTGAGCATGCTAAGCAACCACTCATAATCCGGCATGGTACCGAGCAACTCCTATTGGTAATAGGAAGATTGCGATGCAAGATAGAAGGGTGGTCCCAGCCCTAAAGAGAGTAATAACTGCACTGACCTTCAATTGGCTATCGAATAATATATGCCCCTATAGAGCCTTTGCCTTTGCCACTGAGTAAGACTATGTCTTTACCTTTGCTTTTATAAGTCTAGCTGTGGTAAAGATTACAGATTTCCACTTAGACCTTCATTGCTAGGTGAATTATATCTACCACTTAATCTAGAGCTAGGGACTCTACTACCGGATCTGTAGAAAGCTATGGGTCTTAAATAATAGACTTTGACTCTTATGCCTTTGCTTTTTATGATGGAATCGGATCTTTGTCTTAATCTGGATCTATGACTTCAATTACTTTCATTCGGTCCGATCAACTTTCATAGCCTTTACTACCCTAGCATCCAATGCCTTTGGATTTGATTTATTGCTTGGGTTGCATATCGATCTGTTGTTGGGTAAACTTGATCTCTAATATAATATAAGACTAGTAGTAATGCTGACGCCTATGCCTTCTCCACTACTGAAATGAGTGCTACTATATATACAACGAGTGGATCTATGAGTAATGGCTTGAAATCTGGAATATCTGAAACTGGAGTAGTAGGCTATGGCTCTGAATATGGCTATCAAACTAGAGGATCAGCTTCTGCTACCTATGCTTATTCTAGTTATGGATATTCTTCCTATAACCTTTCTTGTGTCTAATGCCTTGCTTCCTCTATTTTTGTTACTACTCCTAGCTATAATGCTTACTCTGTTCCTACTTATGGGTTTGCTACTGGCTCTTCCACTACTATTGATATCTTTACTCTTAGTTATGCTCTTGCTTCTCAAGTCTATGCTTTAGCTACCTCTGCCTTTACACCTACCTCTGTAACCTATGTTATTGGCTCTATTACTGCTACTAGTACCGATGCTTAAACTAATATCATTGGTGCTACTTCTCTAATTACTAGTGTTACAGGTGGATAAGCTAAGTCAACTGGATCATAATCAAGAGCTTCAACCCTTGCTTCTTTCCTTGACAATTATGGATCAATAGGATGACGTACTTATGCTTATGGATATGTGTCTAGATCTTTTTTTAGATTACTATTTATAACTGGAACTGCTACTAGTAATGCACATGCCTTTATTACCATGGGTGCTACCGAAACTACTTCTTTATGCTCTGTTACTAGGGACATATCTATAAGATCTACTACTAGTGCTTTAGCCATAGCATAAACTCTGCAGGATCTATTTATGAATCATGAGCATAAGATTCTTTATCTGGTTAATATGCTTACTTTGTTCCAGCTACATATGCTTATAGTGCTAGATATGCTGTAGATTATGCTTTTGGTTCAAATGCACCTACCTATGCCTATGATGGATAAACAACAGTCTTTCTTTTTGGATATGCTACTATTAGATCTCGCTCATGATCATCATCAATTTATTCATCCCTAATCTCATATTCTTCTTATGCCTTTTCTATTTCTGTTTTATATAAGATGCTACCTTTACTCTAGCTACTAGCTTTGCTCCTGTGTCTACTGCTGCTTACTCAACCGCATCAACTGTTGTTTCATCGACTGAATCTTTCTCCTGTTAATTCGGAATAAATATCCATCTCAGCGAGCACTCGAACCATTCAGCAAGCACTCGACCACCATCAGAATAAATATGCCTCTACGCCAGCAAGAGCAAGTAAGAGCACGCCTCATATAGCCCATGCCCCCATTAGCCCGTGATTGCCCAGCCCTTTCTTTATTTGAATGAGGCGGCTTTTCAAGCACGCTAGCTAGGGGCCCAAAGACTACCACTTGGATCTGGCAGAAGACCTATAATTATTGAGAGCCTGATGACGAGGTGCTCGGAAACGTAGCAGCATCTATGTGGTGCGAGACTACGCTTGTCTGTGTCTTCAATACCATAGTATAGAAAGGAGAAGCCTGAGCATGCTAAGCAACCACTCATAATCTGGCATGGTACCGAGCAACACCAAGACAAAGCAAATGGTCTTAAAGGAAAAAGGCTTTATTTCAAGCAAGCAACCCAAGCAAGAAGGGCCCGGAAACAGCCAGCAAGCAAGCCGAGCAAGAAGAACGCTAACTCATTTAAGGCAGGCCGCCTTAGTTTTAAGGGAATAAATACAGGTGATTTCAGTCACTATATATAGAATAAAGAGAAAAAATAACTCCATAAAAAGGTTCCACCACTATTTTACTTCACTTTAGCCCACTCATTGAAGGCTATAGGCGATTACTTTCATTCGTTATAGGCGTATTTTATACAGTCAGTGAAGGTCTTCACTCATTCGTCATGTATCGGCCGCCATGAAAAGGCTTCCCTGGGCCATAAATTGAAGGTTATCCCTTAGACTCTCTGCGTTCATATAAGTATTTAGCTTGTAATATTTGGACGAATAATCCTGAATCTACAGCCTTTCCGTGAAAGTCCGAAAACATCTGATCGGTCGTCCTTCTCAAGCTTCCTGTTACTGCCAGCCCATTCTCCATTACCCGCTCATTAATGACCACGCCTTCTGTTCAATGGTTTCCCTATTGACTAAGCTGCTTCTATGCATAGCCTTTCTGTTAAGGATCTCAATCAATAGAATAATAAACTGCTGCTAGAAAATTTCTTTTACAAACAGGTAGTCTCCTCATCTCCTGGGTATATAAGAAGTGGAAAATGAGTTGGTTAGTGGTATTCTACAAGTGTGAAACCCTCAGGGCTGAAGGAGATTGTCATAAGCAAGGGACAAAGTCCTTTGTGCATTGATTTCCTTTTATTTGATGCTTGTTGTGAGCAACATTGGAAAGTAGGGAGGATATTTGTTCGTAAAGGACCCCAGTCCAATGTTTTTTTTTTAATCTTATTTCTACGTAGTGCAGCCTCCGGGCCAATTTTTGAACTCGTCGTTGTTCTCCCATCCTCAACACTCCAAGGCGTCGAATTCCTAGGTATTTTGTTTAATTGTATAGTCTTGGTGTGCAGGGTCTAGTACCCTGGCAACTTTTCAATCTGGTTTTAGTGTGTTCTTTTTCTTTGGTTTCTTACAATTACAAAAATGCTCAAATTTGGCTATAAGTTGTATAGTCAAATGGGTAGTCTTTAATTCCCCTTTTCGGCCAATCTTTGGAAGGTTTAAACACCCTTGGTCTACGCCTAGTAAGGGCGACTTGTTTTCCTTCACAATCAACACTACTTGCCCAAGGTGGCAAGTTTTCTTTTTGTCCTCTTCTAGTGTCCAAAGTAGTCGGTTGTGGGGAATTTCTCTTACAAAGTCGAGGTTATTCATTCACATGGAGTTTACTCTTCTTCCTAATGGCTTTCCAGAGAGGAAAGGTATATCCATACTATTGTGTTTAAAGGCACTCAGTGTCCAAATGCCTAACATTAATTTCGTCGCTCTATCCCATACTCATTTATGTTTCTTTAGCCTAGTTGTCATGTCACCCCGTCAATGAATGGTCAGCCGCAGAGGAGACTCCAGTTCCAGGGAAAATTTACATCTTAGACTTTTGTCTTGATGAACCTCTGTGGCATACTTATTTGATTTGGTACCACCAGAAGTTCGTCGAGAGATTCGAACTTTGGAATCTCGGGAATTTGGGGATAAGCCTTATTTCTCCAATTCTGAGGTTGGAAACCAGGACTCAAATTGGATCCTGGACCTTGGTAAATTCAAAAAGCGCAAGTTGTACTTTCTACATTCACTAGCAGGTTATCAACAACTTGACTGCTTGCTTCATTTGTTCATTAGAGATAAATCAATGGACCATTATAGGTTTTTTTCAAGACAGGAAGATTTAAAGTGCCTCCTAAGAAGTATTTGATATTGTATGGATGACATTCTCATTTGCCTTCAAAGAGTGGAAAGGAATGTTGTTTCAGAGTCAGATTCTGATTCAGGGAACAAATCAAATTCTCTTGCGGTGATAGATACTCATGTTGTTCACAATGCGCCTCATCTCAACTCAATATATGTAGCAAATGGAAACCCAATGTCTTTGGTGGTGATTTCAGACTCAAAGTTTCAATTGTATGTTTTATGTTTTTTTTGGCTCGTCACTTTAGTCTGGTCAGCTGATTTCATAATGTGGTTTCATGTTCCTTGCTCTATGTTTTATGTTTGGTTGTTACAATGTCTACATATCAAGTGCCTTCGTAGCCATTTGAACTTATATGAGTGCAACTGCGCTATTATGTTCAAGCCCTCTGCGTGTTTGGGGTTTTTGTTATTTTGTTCATTTTTGTATTTTGAAACAAATGCTTTATGATGCATTTCTTGGATACCGTTCGACAAAGAGTGTGTTGATGCAACAAAATATCATAGCCAGTCTTTAGTTACACCATGAGAGGATAGGATGTTGAAAAGCTTTAGTATTATTGTTTCTCTCAAAATACTTACTAGTCATCATAAGCTGGAATGTTATGCATATGTTGACAAACTAGTGTAGTTTTGTATACATTTTTTAAATTATTTTTTATTAATAGAATTTTAGTGTAGTTTTGTATACATTTTTTAAATTATTTTTGATTAATAGAATTTTTGTGCTGATTTACAAAATATATATATATATATACTTTGAAAATAAGTTGTATATCCCATTATGACCACTCGAAGCCCTTTTTAAACTAATTTGTTATGCGTTGACCCATCAATTGTTCTCGTCTTTACCAAAAAGTAAGCAAAGATTCTGTAAAGTAAAATTTACAAAATAAATTTATTTTATTTTTTAAATTTTATTTATCTATGCTTTTATTCGTTCATAAGCCTTGGGTCTTATTTTTCTACAATTACTTCCTCCTCTAAATTGTTGGTTTGTCGTTGTGTTTACTTAATACAATGTTCGATTTTTATTTTTTTTTCAGAGGAAAAAAAAACATCTGTATTATATTGATAATAACAGTACATTGACATAATATTGATCCTCATATAACAGAGGAAAGGCATCTATATGTGCCATCTTTTAACAAATCATTTTCATAGAAATGAAAAGATCATGTCGAAGAGGCCCAATTTATAAGGAGTGGAGAGGCCACTCAACACCAATTTCAGGCTCGCTTGATAATACCTGTAATTTAATCCTGAAGTTGACAGTAAAAATATAGCAGGATACTAAATAAAGACATACAAAATACCCCATACAATCTATTTATCAAAGTCGCTTGTTAGTCCCCTGGGGAAAGTTCATCGTTCCCTGCCATTGAAAAACCAACCCATCTGAAAAATATTGGCATGCTCGCTTGATAATTATCCATGCTCGCTTGTAAAAATCAATCCAAGCTCGCTTGATATTTTGTAAACAGGCTCGTTTGATAGTGAAGAGGCCAAAGGATCATCGCTCAGGCTCGCTTGATAGTGAGAGCAGCAAAAGATCATTGTTCCTGTTGCTTTAGACACCGATCCATTTGAATAATTATGTCAGGCTCGCTTGTTATATATTCCTTTCCGGACCATCGAGATAGGATCTGTCTCGCCTGATAAAATAGGCCTTCCTTGATATGGTCCTATACCTCTGTTGATATAAACAAACAGCTATTGATATAGAGGCAATTAATTGAGGCTCGTCTGTGATGCCACGGAACCGCAGAGTAGAATAGACAGTATATAGCTGGAGACATGATATGATATAGGGAAAATTTGAAGGCATATATGGTAAGATCATCATCCGTCCTAGTCTGGCTCTGGTGAAAAAACCTGAAACAAAATCGTTATCTGAAAGAACAAAAAACAAAAATCCATCTCCTTGATGTAATAAAGAATTCATGGAAAAGGGATGTTGTTCTGCCATATTACAGAACCATTTCGGTAATGGAGCATGTAGATACTGCCAAAATCAGCCCGAATGCCTTTTTTGGATAATCCATCCGCCCTGCTATTATTTTCTCTGAATATGTGATGAATGGGGGGGCGGTTAAACCTATGCCATAATCTTGTAGCTCTTTTTAGCCAGCCCTGGATGCCAGAAATAGTCAGAGAAATATTGCCCATCAAACCATCAACAATCAGTTTGGAGTCACCATAAAAGGATATGTGAGGGAGATTTAAGTGGCATGCCGCAAGAAGAGCACCCCAGATAGCCATAATCTCAGCCATATTGTTAGTACCTATACCACCATTCCAGTAATAGTGAATACACTCCCTTTGGGATAACTTGACCCAAGCCCCACAACCCATAACCCCATCTGCACAGGCACCATCAAAAAAGAAAGCAGGAATAGAGATATCATGAGGTCTCAACCGGATAGATCCATCCACCACCATATCCCAGGTCGTAGGCCTGTCATCAATCCATTTTTCGATAGCACAGAAAATATTCGCAATGTTAAAGGGGGCATCTTGGAAAATATGTCTATTCCGGGCAAGCCATACCTCCCATATGAAGAAAAAGGGAAGGTGCTTGTATTTTCTGGGCCTATTCCCCCATGTCTCCGCCACAGTTATGAAATCTGAAGGGGTCCAGGTCGGATCCATCAAAAATTCACTGAAGAAATGCCATAATCTTATGATGGGGCAGCTAAAAAAGATGTGGATAATTGATTCTTCTGCCATATGACAAAAGGAGCAACGACTGGGACCGCATTGCCCGCGCTTGAGAAGATTATCCCATGTTAATATTTTTCCTTTCCATACAAGCCACGCGAAAAGTATAATCTTTGTATGGATCTGATTTCCCCAAAATTGGTGAAAGGTGGAGGACATATTGTCTGAATATTGTGAAATATTAATGCTTTGGTATATGTCATGAACAATAACAGCCCCCTCCCTGAGAGCCCCATCCCATGTAATGCAATCACCCCTGGCATCATAACATAGACCAACCATTCTAAGCGACATAGTGTAATTTGACCAAATCACAGCATCATCATCTTCCAGATGTAGCTGTACAGCAGATTTATAAACAGGGGCACCGAAAGTCCAATAATGAATAGCCTGCGACAGATAGAAAATACCATTATGCGCCATTCTGTGAATGATCCCAGGTGGAAGCGTCCGATCAATATTAGCTCCGAATATCAGTTTTGATCCCAGCGGGATAGCACTCCCATCCCCAAATCTCCAGGTGAGACGAGATGCAATCAGGTCAAGAACTCTGCATAAGCTCCTCCAGATAGCAGATATGTTGGGCGGGATATAAAAATCATGACATATAAGCTAGCGCAAAGGCTCTCCCGATATATACTTACAGAATATTATTTTGTTCCAAATACCATCACCTGTCAGCGCCCTCCACAAAGTCTTGACCAGAAGCACAGAATTAAAGGATCTAAAATCCAATATACCCCAGCCATCATGTTTTTTGTCCCTACATAATAATTTCCATTTTACCAGGTGGTATTTGTGATCTGAATAGCAACCCCCCATAAGAAGTGTGCAGAAATATTGTTTATCTCATCAATGATCTGTTGAGGCAAATAGAAAATATGTGCCCAGTATACCATGAGCTGAGTTAGTACTGCCTGAACCATAACAAGTCGGCCACCAAGGGATAACCATCTCTATGTCCATTTTCCAGTCTGCATCCGATAACGATCCACTAACCATCTCCAATCTCGATTCCTGTACTTGCAAGGTCTGATAAATACACCCAGGTATTTAAGACCCTCCAACGCATGTCTATGATCAACACCTAGAAAATCAGCAATAAAACAGATATCCTCCATGTTTCCAAATTCATAGATGAGAATTGATTTATGATAATTGATGTGAAGACCTGTAGCAGAGCTAAATTTAATCAGCATAAAATGTACATAGAACCATTTATTTCTGTTCAATGTTCCAAACAGCAGCATATCGTCTACAAATAGTGAATGAGTGGTTTTGATAGTCGAAGAAAAATGAAACCCAGATATAAATCCGTTCCGCTCAGCCATGTGCATCATTCTGCTGAAACCATCCATGATTAAGATGAATATCATGGGAGATAACGCGCACCCTTGACGTAAGCCACGACCCGCCTTGAAGAAATTTGTGGGAAAACCATTGATTAGCACAGCATATCTAACCGTAGAGACGCATGACATAAACCAGCGAATAATGGATACAGGAAGCCCAATTCTGAGAAGAAGGAGACGAACATACGCCCAGTCAATAGAGTCATACGCCTTCATCAAATCAATTTTCATGACCAGCGCATCAATTTTGTCACTGTGCATGGAGTGAAAGACTTCCTGTGCAACTGCTATAGCATCATGGATGGACCGACCTTTCAAGAACCCATATTGTTCCAGAGAGATATGTTGTTCAAGGGTGACCTTAAAACGAGTTGCAATAATCTTTGAGGAAATTTTATAAATCAGATTGCATAGAGCAATTGGCCGGAAGTCCGCAAAAGTTGATGGCTCAGTCGATTTTGGAACAAGAGCGATAAATGTTGAATTGTAGTTTTCCGGCATATGACCCATAATGTGTGTCTGCTCCACAACCTCAGTGATTAGGTTGCCTATAAGATCAAAGAAAAACAGATAGAATTCAGAGGGCCAGCCGTCAAGGCCTGGGCATTTGTCGGATGCAAAAGATTTAATAGTGGCATGAACTTCCTCCCTCGTGATGGGTCTATTGAGAGCATCAATAGAATCATTGTCAAACATTCTTTGAATGTGATCCAGCATCCAAGTCTAGTTTTCCCCATCGATCTCCGGCTGAGCTTGATAAAAATTGGAAAAATGACGATAAGCCTCCGCTTGGATTTCCGCATTTGTTATAGCGAAAGATCCATCCATCTTCTTGACCCGCCATATGGCATTACGGTTCCTCCTATCCGTAGCCGATTTGTGAAAAAAATTAGTATTTTGGTCGCCCTCCCTTAACCATGTAATCCTTCTCTTTAACTTCCATGAAATCTCCTCAATGAGCAGAATTTCCTTTTTCTTGTTCCCCAATTCCTTTAAGAGCCTAAAAGTATCCTCATTTGGGGTTGTAGCAGCCATGCCAGTATATATGTCACTTATTTTTTGTGAGATTTCTCTGAGCTCGTCCCTCAAAGCTAATTTCTTGGTCATCTCCCATATTTTTGTAGCCTCTTTGATCCTCGACATCTTTGCATGCAAATTGTCCCATACCGTAAGCGCCATATCACCAGGGTCCTCCTTCCAGATGCATTTAATCATATTAACATATTCCTCCTCACGCAGCCATGCCCGGTTGAATTTAAACGCCACCCCTTTTTTCCTTGCATCAATCTTCCATGAGAACGTGATAGACATATGGTCAGATACTTCACATACGTGGATGGCCGCCCTTGGTTCCCCTAGACTTAGCATGAGTTCCTCCTTAATCATCGTCCTATCAATTCTTTTAGCAATATAAGAATCACCAACACGTTTGTTGGACCACGTAGGCAGGATTGGTTGTGGTCGTATATCCATAATATGTTTATCATAGAACATGTTGTTCAGATAGGAAGCCAGAGAATCCAACCTGGCATGAGGACCCCAACTTTCATCAACTTGTAGAGTAAAGTTTGAATCTCCCATAATAATCAAATTTTGAAGAGAGAGTATTCTGGTGTCCTGCATGCGCTTCCAGAAATCAGCCCTGTTTTGATATGGGGCATATAGATTTATAATGTTGAAAATACCCTCCACACCGCGAATCTGTCCAGATAAAAGGATGCCACTGAAAAAACTATAGGCCTTTAACTTTTCTCGTGACGGATCCCATAAGGCAATAGTACCCCCCGAGTGACCATTTGCGTCCACAGCTGTACCACACCATCCCGATTTGATACTAAGACAGGTCGATATGGCTTTCATCCGATCACATAATGTTTCCTAACAGAAAATGATAAAAGAGTCCACAGATCTTAAAAAATCCCTAAGGCAATGGATCTTGGAGGCATTGCCAAACCCTCGAATGTTCCATGATAGTATTTGATTCATGAGGAAACCACATCCGGGTTGCCTGCTCTAAGCACCCTTGGGATCCTTTTGTCAGCTTCAACCATATTAATGGGGATCTCTGTGAGATTGTCTTCCCCCTCCGAAAATAATGCAACAATACAATGTTCGATTTATGAACAGAGCGATTATTTTCGTGGGTAAGGTGAGAGGACAACCAATGGGTAACTGGAAGGACCCTTAACTCTAAAACACGTATCCATTAAACGAACGACACATGGATTTTACCTTTTATTATACGGGAAAACGACCCAAAATTAACTCAGCTGCTATTACAAATCTGATATTCTTACTCAACCATTCATTTCCATTCCTCATTCATCAATGGTTCTTTAACATGATCAAAGATTCTCATTGAGTTGGGTTTTAAATTTCTTTGGAATCAAAATTAAGCATCTTCATTTGACTCCCTTTACATGTAACCATGAGTTGTGACCACGACTCATTAATTTTCTGTACCTGTTTGGTTAGCATGCATGTCTTTTAATTTAGAAATCGTGTAGTCTACTGAGGCCGCGTTTTGACCCAGAATCCGGTCACGATTTTCAGAAAATCCGGCAAAGATTTGCCCAGAATCTTGTTTACAGTTGTTAAACATTAGTATTTTGAGTGCCCCAGGGGTTTTTGATAGTGTTGAATCCATTTCCACTATCAAAAATGGATTCCAAGCACTGCAACTACCTGATTTTTTAAAATTTAGTTGACCGGATTCCGGCAGATTTCTGCCGTCCGAGCCAAAACGCGGCCTCGGTAGACAACTCCTTTAGAAATTTGGTCCTGCTCAAAATACCACCCTCAACATGCGCCAACTTCTCGTGGGTGCAGATTTACAAAATCGGTTCCACTTTCTTTTTCCGAAAATAACTCTGTTGCTCCACTATGATCTCAGTCGTTGTTTACCTCACAGATCTATGGATACAATTCATCGAATGGTTTTGACTGGAATATTACAACCTCAAAAAATCTATTCCATTCTTGTTAATGATCCAACAGATCTGATTTCTCACTCAGTTATATTGGCCCCCCTCTATTTGTGATGTATCTTCATTGCGACCTCTTCACAGGATTCATTCATTCTTCGAGTTATAATGGGATACTAACTAGCAATTGCACCGGGGTGCAAGGGAACGCCGGAAGGAGGAGATGTGAATCATTTTGTGCTATATGAGGGGTAAAAACTGAATTGTGATTTAACAAAAGAAAATCCAAAGTTGAACAGATAATCATAAATGCTAAGTAGAAAGATGATCACCTAAGGTGGAAAGCCTATAGCTATTAATGTCTCGATTCTTTTCACGTTCAAACTATCTATACTGTATACTAAAGAAGCAACCTGACGCCATGTCACAAACCGGCCATTCAAATGGCCTGCACATCCTCGAGACTGATGGAATCCTCATATATGAAGAAGGCAATGAGACCTTGATGTGAAATTCTCGTAGTTTCTCTGCCTGTCCTTGATGTTATGTCTGGGTGGTCGAATTGAGTGTGCTCATTTTGATTTGCAGAAGGCCGAATAGGATGAGCGAACCCATTATCATACGTTGTTTGCCCATAGAACCTTTAAGTCTGTCTAAGGCAGCAAACCCTACTCATTGAGAGAATAAACTTGTTTGATTGTTAATGGAGTGATATTGTTCGAGGCTTGAAGGAGATGTGAATCATTTTGTGCCATATGAGAGGTAAAATGTGTAATAACTGAAGGCGCTGAATATTTTGTTCGTTTGTGACGATATGGAATATTGGATTTTTTTTTTAATAAAAATAAAAATTATTAATTTCATATTATTAAATTTTAATATATTTGATTTGATTTTTATTTAATTTAATATGTTTATTTGTTTATTTATTTATTTATATTTTTTTTAATCTTTATTTTATTTTATTTCTATTTATTTATTTTATTTTTATGTTTTCATTAAAAAAATTATTTATCTATTTTATTTATATTTTTAATTTTATCTTTATTTTATTATATTTCTATTTATTTATATTTTATTTATTTTATTTATTTTTTTATTTTTATTTGTTTTAATCTTTTTGTATCCACGAATTCTGGAGCGGCCCCTGTGGTTAACATTAGTATTCAGGACACCCAGCAGCACGCAGAATCCAAGAAGCAGGGCAAGTAGCCCATTCAGCTGCTGCAATGCGAAGATGACATGCTTATTTAACATTTCCGTAACTGCTTTCAAGTTATGTGTTTCCGCCACCAAATCCAAGAAACCCATCACAATACACATTGTGCATCCCATGCCCGTGCAAAACACGTAGATTGCTATCGATGCCAGCCAGGGGTTTAATTCGGAAAAAGCGGTCACACCACTCAATATTCGCACTGCTAAACTCTCAAACCTGCTTTTCACACAATCCAAAAAACGAAAAAGAGCCTGCACCTTTTGTTCTGCAAGCGCAGGAAGCTCTCGCAGCGCCATGTATAACAATATGTGAAGTTTGATACGAATTCTTACGCAGATGTTGGATACGTCCAGTTACCGAGAGCTATGTCGAATTCTTCACACAAGACAGACATATATTTAATCCATATAACTCAGAACGGGAATAAACGGGGATGTTGATGGTGGTGCACAACGTTGTAGTCTAAGTTGTCGCCAGCTGTTGCCAGCTGTTCCTAGGCACTCAATGTCCACCTCGTGGCTTTCCACAACTGCGACATCAAACAAATCTTTAGTGATTGATCAAACATGGAAAGAGCCCATGTGTTTCATGTATAAAATTCCAATTTTTTCTCTGGAGACGAGACTTGGAGAGCAGGAAAACTCGATTTGGTCCTTGCAGACCAGGAAAACTCGATTTGGTTCTCCCTTACTTTTGTACTGGTCCGAAAATTTGTTGTGGTTCAAAGAAATGGCAGAAAGCTGTAAAAGTTTTGCTATTCATAAGCAGGGGATTTGAAGTCAAATCTTGGGAGATATCATTTATTCGATCCTGCACAGATAAAATGCAGAGACTTCCCAAGTTTGTTTGATTAATTTTTCTCCCTATTATGATTCTGTTGTTCGTGTTTTCTAGCCTTGTTTCATTTGCTGCTCCCGGCCCTTTTGCTGGCCCTCTATTCTTGCTACCTAACATGCCTTCATCCGTCAGAATCAAAAGTTCGTGTTTTATGTTCTTGTTTCATTTGCACTAGCCTGCTCTTTCCAGGAACCTCTCTTCTTGCTCTTTTACATGCGCTCCTCGTCCCTCACATTCAAATATCACTGTTTTCTAACTGGTATTCTCTTCTTTCTCCTTTACATGCCCTCTCTTCTTGCTCTTTTGACGTGCCCTCCCTGTCCGTCACAACCAAATGTTTATGTTTTTTATCTGTGTTTCATTTGCGCCTCGCTGCTCTTTTGCTAGTCCTCTCTTCTTGCTACTGTACATACCCTCCCCGTCCGTCACAATCAAACCTTTGTGTTTTCTACCCTTGTTCCATTTGTGTCACCATGCTCTTTGGCAGGCCCTCCCTTATTGCTCCTTTACATCTCCTCCCCATCCGTCATAATCAAACATTCGTGTTTTCTTCACTTTTCATGTGCCCCTCCCTGCTCTTTTTCGGGCCCTCCTTTCTTGCTCCTTTACATCCTCTCCCAATCTGCCATAATCAAATGCTCGTGTTTCTATCCTTGTTTCATTTGAGCCTCCCTATTATTTTCCTAGCCCTCTGTTTTTCTCTTGTACATGTTCTTCTTCTCAATCATAAATCGCTTTCTCTTTCTTAATAAGTATTTGAGTGCCTGGTTTTTGAATCGGCAACTTGTTAAAACTTGTCATAACATTGCCAGTCGTAATCTAACATGGCAACCGAACCACAGATTTTGGATCTTTGTACAGAGCCTGGGCATCTCACTAACATCAATTGGTAACCCACACGCTACCATTTCTTAGCAATTTTTTTCTTTTCGTGCCTTTGATGATTTCTTATTCTATTTATGCAGGTCCAATCGAAAGCACAAAACATTTTTTTTATCTAGACTGATCAAGTGTGTATCCTTCTTAGACCATAAACGCCGGGAGCGAAGGCTGGTTTTGAGCTCGCTAGCTGAGAATTGGTCGAGCTGCCTACAGTTCGAGCTAGTGGAAACTCTGGAGGACGACAGGATAATTTTTGGTGTCGTATATAAGTGGAGCAGGGAGATCGTCGGCGTTCCGTTCTGGCCGCCTGACGCACCTGAGTTTGTGGTGGCCTTCAGAGGCACGGATATTCACGAAAGCAAAGACATAATAGCGGATCTCAACATTCTGATTTTGTTTGTGAAATTGCAGAGCGATCAGAAGGTTCCAGGACCTTCTAGCCTGGTTGAAAAATTGTTGGCAGTGTGGCACACGACCGGTCAGCAGATTGCTCGAACCTGCGGGGCTAGTGAAATTGTGGAGCGATCACAAGGTTCCAGGACCTTCTAGCCTGGTTGACAAATTGACGTGCTCTCCACCGTCAGATGATTGAATCTTTAACTGCCACATGTCAAGATTTCACTGGCTACAAGGGCGATGAGAAGTGTTTCTCATTGGCTGGGGTGAACAGTGTTTGCTCACCCCAAGCCGGCAAAGAAAACGCCTCCGGCGTAATTAGAAATGTGTTATCCTCAATTACCTTAAATAGCGAAATATTATTTTTAATATATATCATTAACATAAATTGAATTTTTAAATGTTAACTTGAAATAAATTTATGTTAATTTATATTTCATTAACATAAATTTATTTCAAGTTAATTTAAAAATTCAATTTATGTTATATATATATATATATATATATATATATATATATATATATATATATATATATATAATTTAATGTTTAATAAATGTTTATTTTTATTTTAAAAAATAGATATTTCAAAACTTGCATGGATCCCTGAACTATAAAATGTTTGTATAGACCCAGAACCAAACTCAACACGTTACGTACAAAAAATTTAAAATTAAGGTTTATACTTTGCCCGTTATTATGATTACATTTTTCTCAATCTCCCGCAATAAAAGTTTCATTTTGCAACTACATTAAACTAAGCGAGAGTATCTACAATGTAGTCCTTGTTCAAATGTGGCAATTGATTTATACATTTCAAAGTTCAACAATTAAACTAAGCCGCAAGGAACGCTAGCTATGTGGCCTTGTTGACTTTGGCAATGAGTCATATATTTCCTGTGATGACCACTTCAATCCTTTTTAAACATTATTCATAATTTATCGCTTGGAATGTATGAGAATATACAATTAAAGTGACAAGAGAATAAAGAAATATTAACACAATAATAATCAAATTGAAGCCCTAATAAGTTGTTTCTCTTGCCACTAAAATACCTTATTTGGAATCTTCACAATGTCGGAGGAAACGAAAATTACATTTATGGCTTTAAATATGTTCGAATTACTATATTTTTTGGCTTTAAATATGTGTGAATCAACTTCAATTCATGCATTTTTACAATAGATCATCGACCTTAATCAAGTGACATAAATTCTAAAAGTTATGAGCATAACTAGATCATTATTTAAATTTATATGTTAATCCATATTGTTATTAAACTCAAATGAATATCCCTTCTAATGGATAAACATTTTACCAATACCTAGTTAGTAATAAATACCATATATGCAACAGGGAAACGATAATATCATTGATCAGTCAATGAAGCTATCTATACTCAAATAAATAAGGGAAAATAAGTGTTGTTTGCAGACATTGATGCAGGGGCATTAGACACTAGCCAGCAATGCAGGAGGGTTGTCCACATGTTGTGGCTAGTAGGGATCGAAAATATTTTAATTGTAACAGCTAGGTGTCAATACCTCAGCTGACTGTATCATTTAGATCAGTTAGAGTCGTAGAAGTCGAATAGTTCAGTTAGTCTGTCTGTCATATTTCAGTTAGTTGAATTATTTTAATTAGGCTGTTGATTTCCTAAAACGGTCCTCACAGAGGAACCGAACAGACAAATGTTCATGTATATAAATGTAATCCCTCAGATGTATATAGAGAGGGTAGAGGAGAAGAGAAAAGGAAGAGATTTCTGCAATAAAACTCTGTGTATTGAGCAATTGCTTCCGATTGAATAAACTTCAAGTCCCGTTGATTTCCAAACTGTCTGAATTTATAATTGTGAAGAATTGTTTAACTGTGAGGCGATTGTGTACTGGTAATTCCGTTTCTCTGTCTTTGATTTCCCGTAAATTGTTTGGATGAACCCTGTGAATTCACCCCACTCGCAAGCGAGGTCAGAGTAAGAAATCCATTGTCGTCGAGCTCTGTTTTATGATAATAGAAATCCTGCTCAATAAAGAGAATTACATTTGTTTGTTGGTAATTAGAATTCCCAACCCGAGTAGCAAACCTGAGTTGAGGCATACAAAGGAGAACACAAACCCGAGGTGAGCCTTGGTCAAGCCCTGTACCAAAACCACGAGGAGATTTGCAGAGGCGGATTGCCCATATCGCACCGCTTTTGCGGGTTGAGTGGTATTCCCAAAATTGGAGCGATTCCATAGAACAATCGACGCGTGGCAAGGGTGGACCCACAAAAACTGCCTTTCAAAGCACGCCATCACGCGTTAACGTTCGTACTAGGATGCCGAGCGATATGTGTACATGTCGTTGATCTGGGAAAGAGCCATCGGACGGTGGTCGCTTACTATAGATGCGCGGGAGATAACGAGGGTGTCAGCATTAATATAAAGTTTCGAAGATTTAAACATTGGTTATAAGGTTGGCGATATAATATAAAGCCGAGAGATTTATTTAACTTTTCAAAGGTATTCGATGATATTTATTTATCAAATTCCTCGAATTTGATAAATAACATCCAAAAAAAGAAAGTAGACCACGTGGAGTAGAGAACGAGGTTTCAAAGGGAAAAGTTGACAAAGCCACGTCTACAGTTAAGCATTTCTCCTTAGGGGTCCGAATTCAGTTTTGTTGTCGTCATTTGTGGTATCAGAGTTGTTGTTTGAAGTTGTTTTTGTTGACATGGCAATCCAAGTTGGTAGAGGTGCTGGTAGAAGGAGACCTGTTGCCAACACAGAGGTGTTGGGGATGTTGCAAAGGGTTGAGGCCAGAATGGATGCCATGGAGCGAAGACAGCCCGCAGATCCTGAAGACATCAGTGAACCTGAGATAGAAGAAGCAGAAGAAAATGTTGAAATTCCTCCTGACATGAGACTCCTGAGAACTGTTCTGGGGTCTGCAGTTAAGCCCAGAATTGAAGTGTCGAGTTATGCAGGGGGACTGAATCCAGAAGAACTAGTAGACTGGATTAATGAAATGAACAAGTGCTTCGACTATGAAGAAATAAGCCAGAATAAAAAGGTCAAGTTTGCGGTGACAAAGCTAAAAGGACATGCTGCACTTTGGTGGGACGGAGTGCAGGCGGAAAGGAGGAGAGTTGGCAAGCAACCTATCAAGAGCTAGACTAGAATGATGGCTAAATTAAAAGGTAAATTCTTGCCTAGTGATTACCAGCTGACATTGTATAAGCAAATGCAGAACCTGAGACAGAGGTTGCTGACAGTAAAAGAATACACAGAGGAATTCTACAGAGTAAGCATAAGGCCTGGGCAATTTCAAGACACACCAGAGAAGACTGCCAGATATTTGAATGGTCTCAAGCTGGAGATCCAAGATGAGATTGGTCTCCTGTCTCCTAAGACAATGGAAGAGGCCTATCAGATGGCCTTGAAAGCAGAGGAGAAACTCCTGAGGAAACAGTCTGCCAAGAAGAGAGGTACTTTCCGTGGAAAGGGAAGTCAGGGTGGTAGAGGAAAGCCTGCTACACCCAGGGATGGGGCTGACAGTAGCTCACCTCAGAATTCATCTACATAGGATGATGCAAGGGGAAGAAGGGGTTCTTACAGAGGGAAAGGAAGAGGAGGCAGAGACAGAGGCAGAGGTAGAGAGTTGAGGTGCTATAGATGTTAGCAAGTGGGACATGAGCACTATGAGTGTCCAAAGAATGTGGGTGTTGGTCCAAGGAATGCTGTTGTTGCCTAGGCTGGAGAAGAGGCAGAAATTGAAGAAGAAATTCTTCCATAGAGGGGAGAATCCTTGGTGGTAAATAAGGTCCTGTTGAAGCAAGCTAAAGAAGTCACTGAGCCTGCAAAAAGGAAGACTTTGTTTAGGAGCATATGCAAAGTCCAAGGGAAATGCTGCTAGCTAGTCATTGATAGTGGCAGCGCAGACAATCTGGTTTCCACTGAGGTAATAGAAAATTTGAAGTTGAAAACAAGGGAGCATCCAACTCCCTATAGGGTGTCCTGGCTGCATAAAGGGCACCAGCTGGTTGTGAAAGAACAGTGTGAGATAGAGCTGCAAATGGGAAAATACAAAGATAAGGTCCTGTGTGATGTAATGCCCAAGGATGTGTGTCATATACTGTTGGGTAGACCTTGGCAGTTTGACAGAGCAGCAGTGCATGATGGCAAGAAAAACACTTACAAGTTATTCAAAGATGGGGTACATCATACATTGATACCCATGGAAGAAGGAGAGCCATCCAACAGAGTGATTGATCCAAAGACCTTGTTGCTGAGCGGGAAGGAATATCTGCAGTAGATAGAAGAAGAAGAGGTAAGCTTTGCTTTAGTTTGCAAACCTAAAGTAGTTCTTACTTCTACAAAGATTTCTGATTTGCCAATAGAAATCCAAGAAATGCTAGATGATTATTGTACCATTATTGTGGATGATTTACCTGATGAGATGCCACCTGTGAGAAAGATCAGTCATCAGATAGATTTTATCCCTGGTTCAAATCTGCCAAATAAGGCAGCCTATAGAATCACTCCCAAGGAAAGTTGAATAGTTTAGTTAGTATGTCTGTCATATTTTAGTTAGTTGAATTATTTTAATTAGGCTGTTGATTTCCTAAAACGGTCCTCACAGAGGAACCGAACAGACAAATGTTCATGTATATAAATGTAATCCCTCGAATGTATATAGAGAGGGCAAAGGAGAAGAGAAAAGGAAGAGATTTCTGCAATAAAACTCTTTGTATTGAGCAATTGCTTCCGGTTGAATAAACTTCAAGTCCCGTTGATTTCCAAACTGTCTGAATTTATAATTGTGAAGAATTGTTTAACTGTGAGGCGATTGTGTACTGGTAATTCTGTTTCTCTGTCTTTGATTTCCCGTAAATTGTTTGGGTGAACCCTTTGAATTCACCCCACTCGCAAGCGAGGTCAGAGTAGGAAAGCCATTGTCTTCGAGCTCTGTTTTATGATAATAGAAATCCCGCTCAATAAAGAGAATTACATTTGTTTGTTGGTAATTATAATTCCCAACCCGAGTAGCAAACCTGAGTTGAGGCATACAAAGGAGAACATAAACCCGACGTGAACCTTGGTCAAGCCCTATACCAAAACCATGAGCGGATTTGCGGAGGCGGATTGCCCATATCGCACCGCTTTTGCGGGTTGAGTGGTATTCCCAGAATTGGAGCGATTCCATAGAACCGTCGACGCGTGGCAAGGGTGGACCCACGAAAACTACCTTTCAAAGCACGCCATCGCGCATTAATGTTCATACCAGGATGCCGAGCGATATGCGTACATGTCGTTGATCTGGGAAAGAGCCATCGGACGGTGGTCGCTTACTATAGATGCGCGAGAGATAACGAGGGTGTCGGCATTAATATAAAGTTTCGAAGATTTAAACATTGGTTATAAGGTTGGCGGTATAATATAAAGCCGAGAGATTTATTTAACTTTTCAAAGGTAGTCGATGATATTTATTTATCAAATTCCTCGAATTTGATAAATAACATCCAAAAAAAGAAAGTAGACCACGTGGAGTAGAGAACAAGGTTTCAAAGGGAAACGCTGACAGAGCCACGTCTACAGTTAACCATCTCTCCTTAGGGGTCTGAATTCAGTTTTGTTGTCGTCAGACATGCTACAAACTTGAATGTTTTTTTCTAAATGATATAAAAGGTGATGCCTTGAGTGGAGCCAATGTGACAGTGTGCAAGTAAATTAAATGTATTGTGTTGTTTACAAACACGCTACAAACTCAATTGTTTTGTTCTAAATGAAATAAAAGATAATATCTGGAGTGGAGCCAATGTGTCATAGTGTGCAAGTAAAGCAAATGCATTGATCAATGCAAAAGGAATTCAATATGGCATGGAATTACTCTTCAGTACCATGTCGCCTTCTTTGGTGGTGCAGTGCAACAGGGTTGGTGTGCAAGAGGCCTCGTCAGTTTAATTGACAAGAATCACTTCATCAATACCAAAATTAATTTCGGGTAGGGCTTTTATACAAAATTTGAGCTCATGGTTGCTGGGCAGCTATGAAAATAGAAAAATCTGTGGGTATTTAAAACATAATTATTGGAGAGGACTAAAAATTCATTATAGATTAGTTGTCTGGGAAATTTAACCTCCAAGTTCTAAATATATCTCATTGGAAAACCAAAATTGTAGAACTCTGCAGCAGTTTCCACTCTATTTCCTTCTTCCACGTCTAGAGGGAATTCAATTCGCAGGGTGACTACCTTTCCAAAAATGGGCTTCAAACGTAGCCAAGCACCATCTCCTTTGATGAAAATTGTTATGGGGAATCCATCCATGTTGGGACCTATCAGTTGTTTTGATATGCTCAGTCTTCTATGTTGCACCAAAATCTCGGTCTTTTTGGTTCTCTCAATCCTGGAGTTCGCATGTTTTATGGTCTCTGAATCTCAGTGCTCTGTTTGATTTGAATATGAGTGATTTTATTCTGATGTTTCACTCTGTTGTAATGGTTCTATTTTGTACAATCCAAGTCCAAGTTGTCTTCTTAGTCCTCCTATTTTAAAATGCTTCAGTTCATATGTGCCTATGTAAATATCCTTCATTATCCTAATGAATAGTAGGTTATTGCTTTAAAAAAACAAAAAACAAAATTTAATGCTTTGTTGATTCATGCACGAGGAGTTTGAAATACATACTAAGACTTCGCAGCAAATAGGCTCTTACTAAATAATTAATGCTTCTCACATATTTAACAATTAGATATAGGTACCCTGGATGCGGGTATCAAGATGGAGGTTTAATGCGATAGGACATGGCGCTAGCAAGTGGCTGAGACACTTGGCCATGCTTGCCGCCACCATGCGTGAGCTCATAAGCCTCTGGGTTGTCAACCAGAATGTCTTAAATTCGACCGATGGCCAAGATATTTCTTCTTCCTCCGTAAAACATTCTTTGCAACTGAATTCAAATCACATTTATGGTTCATTAAAGTCGGGATCTCATCGAGGCATCCGCAACTTGAATTTTAAGATTGAAGAGTGACGAGCTCATTCTATGTCTCCTCCTCCTCTGTTGCAGAGCTTTTGCTCTCCAACCGCTGTGAATCCCTATTCCCGAACTGCTATCGGTCGTCGTTGTATAATTTCTAGTTGTCTTGAGCTAGGAGACGAAATCCATCTCTCTCAAAACAGACTCTGCAACCTCAGCTCTGTTACCCTTGATTTCTCCATTCATTCGCCACCCCTTCGCACTGCTCCCTCGCATTCGCGTACGCCCCTTTCTGAGAGTGAAACCATGTCCAGACTTCGTCATCGCATGCGCTGTAGGAGGGGCAGCACTAGAGGCCGTCCTCAGCGTACTCCCTCTTCTTCCAGCCCTGATACTTTGTCCCCATCCTCTGAGTACTTCGCTGGTAGGTATCCAAATACCAAAAGAGGCCGAGGAAGATCCCACTCAGCCAGCCACAGAATGGCCTCCTCCGCTCCGGCTTCCCCTGCCTCCCTCACCTCAAACTTGCCTCAAACAGCCCACATTTATTTCAAATGCACATTGAACCGTCCCAGAATAATTGCCACCATCTCTAACTCGTTTCGAGAAGAGCCTTAGATAGTTGTTTCAGGCACGCACTCAGGAGGGAAGGATGCGAGCTCTACTCAGGACGAGGCTTTGAAGATTCAGAAGGAGAATAAGATCAAAGAGAAGACACCAATTGACGAGGATGCTGGTTCGCACCGAACGGGACGCACCATGCAAGGCACTGCCTCTCATGTGGACAAGCCAGATGCGGATGATGATATGGAGGCTTACAGGTGCCTCATCCTTGAAGAACCACCTCCTCCTCATGATATTTAATCCTTCTATATTCTGCAATTATGTGTATGTCGAGTCCCAGACTTCAGGGGCTAATCTTGAGTTTTTTGTACTGATATCATGTAGTTTCTGTCTGAGATACTGGTTTCTAAGGTTATTACCCCTGCGTGGGCAACATTTTTCACTGAATTCTCTATGTTTGGACTGGTTTTCCCATCTGGGCAGTCCTCAAACAGTCTTTTTTTTTATCATGCCACATCTACTGGGCAATGCATAGGCTACGGCCACGATGTACACTATTTCTTCTTTTTAATAGATTTAACTTAACTTAGAAAAAAAACAATTAGATATAGGTAGAAAAACCCTAAAACTTAGCAGAAAAACAAAAGAAAGAAAAAGTAAAAGGACCAATCTTGCCTTATCATTTATCAGTCTGTAGTGATTGAACACCCATTATGGCGAAACAACTTCTCATATTGTAAAGCTACAGTGCAACTTCAAATCTACTAATGAGGGACTAAAAAATTTCCTTTGTAGTGAAGGAAAATATTTTGCTAAAACAATGCATTTGAGAGTTGTTTCCATCGTACACCATAATAGATGTGGATATGTTATATTCTTTCATAGGGAAGTATTCTGTAAGGAAATTAGAACAATATCTTTAACAATGAATCATAATAGAGATTGTCTTACCCTTTTCCCTTTTTAACAATTAAATGGAATTGTTGCAACATTTCAGATATCGAATGAGATAGATATTGAAGCATTTGATTTCTATCTATTTTGTTTTTTAAGAGAGCATATTCTTGTGATAAGGACATCAGGAAATAACACGTGGGTTACCACACTACAAAAAGGTTGCAGATTGGGGCCATGGGCACTCTGTAGTAAAACAATTTTATTCTTATATGATGTGATTTCTTCGTCAGTATAAGGATATTGTAATGGAAAACGTATTGCAGCTATATGATGTGATTTATTCCTTAGTAAGTGGACTATGCATTGGAAAAGGTATTGTTAGATACCTAATTCTTGGGGTTAATGTTTGGGTTAGTGTCTGATTATGGTGATTAATTATTAGACTCCAATAAAACATGGAAACTAAATCAACGATTTTCTTATTTTATTTATGTGAACACTATGTACATCATTATTTGATACCATTTTTAATAGTATACAGTTGAATTGGTTTCCAATTCGTGTGTTTAACAATGGTATCAAAGAGTTGGTCGAGGAATATCATAGCAAGGTTAATATGCTTTGTTGAATAGAATGAGCCACTAGTTAGTGGCTTTCTTGTGTGCTCGTTGTTTTGGCATGCCATGAATGGTGAGTGACTGTTTTTTTAGTTGCATAAGAGAACCAGGGTTTGCCTTACGATCAAATTCCCTTGTCGTAGAGAGAAGAGAATAATATTGAAGTTTCCCTACCCAAAACAAGACCGTGACATATTACGAAGAGATTATGTTAAAGATTGGCTTCCTTGTTTAATTATTGGAGGCCTGAAACAATATCGGTGGACGCAAGAGAGGTTGAGACAAGTGTGAAATTGGTGGAGTTTATTCGAGTCTGTGGTCGAGAAATTTAAAATAATATTGATCCATCTTTCCATCATTATCGACCCGAATTTAAGATCAATTCCTTTTAAGTTACTACCACAAGGTTCATCTTTATGTGCCTTCTTCACTATTTTTCTGTCTAATACAACAAATGCATCACCATCTGTAGCACAAAAATCCACCGTGCCTTTGGCGCTTCTATTGGACCTAGATTCTTAACCCCTATTCTGCTTTGCCCCATTTGATTTAGTGTTATTTGTGGCACTTGGTTCATTCTTTGGAGTTGTTTGTGATTGAAATAACTAACAAGCGTGAACCTTAGAACAATAATAATGGAGTTTTGTTTACAAGAATTTGTTCATGGGTCTGCCAAAAGGAAATATTACAAACCATGAGTATTTGATTTATGGTTGGAGTGTACAAGCTTATTCTGCCAACTGTCCTCCTTATGTTAAGAGTCGATTAATAAAAAAAGAGGCCGCAAATGTGACAATATTGTGGTTGGGGCTGACGAATTTAAGTGTCGTTGTGGTGATATTTTATGCACTTGGCACAGGTACTCTGATATAGAGTGATAAATCACTCAGAAACATTTTATGCTTTTGAAAATTATGTTTTACAAAGTTATTATGTTTTCTATTGTTAAGCCCCGAGAGCCAAGAGCATGTGTTGATGATCTTAATGAATTTATCGATCCATGAGGTGAATGAGAAACTAATTGCAGAGGGAGGAATTCTTATCTGCACGGTGTGGTGAAATGTATTTTGTTTACAGTGAGTGAAAGTGGAAAATTGAATGGTTTTTAAACTTCTTGCAACTTTGTTTTCCATGATGGGTTTTATCTGTTGATCTCACTAAATTTTATTGGGACTCAATCACTATCTGTGGATTTTATTACAAGCGTTGTGTCTGAGTCTGCAACAGTAATCCAGTTGTGTCTCATAAGTTTTGGTTGTAGTTCTTACACCGGTTAGCAAGGCAGGCCAATGATTAGCACTTACACTTTTGGACTACAAGCAAGTAGGATAAATCATTTTTACACGGTAAGCTTAATACAACCCTGACCTTCTCAATCCTACGGGTCGAAACTAGGGGAATAACAAAGAACGAAACTGGAAAAAATTCCGCTAGAACACGTTGAAAGGAAAATTTCGATAAAGAACAATATCATATTTATAGAGGTTACAAAAGGGAATAAAACACTAGAAAAAAATTACTAATCTCTCTAGTGGTTATCCTTAAACTATCGTTGGTTGACAAAATATATTAAGCTCATTGGCATGGTCTTTGAACTTCATCATTTTAAAATATAGATGATACAGATAATGTTTTATATTTTACAAATGTTTCGATAATGGGCCACTACATCAAGGATCGCATTAAGGATTCCCAATTAATAAATATAAGTTTGAATAACATGTTGGTAAACATATTAATTGGTATGTACTAAATTGATTATTATATACAAAGCAGACAGCTCAAAAGAGAAAAACTTATCAAATAAAGTTTAGTGAAATTCTTTGAAAAGAGATATGAAGTAATTTATGGAAATATATTTGATCATGTTGGGTGTTTATCCTCACCTTAAAGGCTTTCCCTTCTTCTCTTCTTATTTTCCATCAACATTTTGAAAATGTATCGATGGCTATCCATTTTGCACTTGTTGAATTTTCATTGTAATTGGGTGCATTTTCAGTGGTATCCGACACCATTTTTCTGAGTATGATTTATTATACAATGGCTCAAATTATTAATGTATAAAAATCAAAAGCTCTAATACCATCTATCGTTCATGACACAACCTAAATCAGCAAGGACACACTATCAGACATTCGATCATGTTTGCAAAATGATAAAAGAAAATTTGATTCTTTGGAGCTTGAGTCATAGTTAAAATGAGATGAACTTGAGCAGAAGCGTTGTGATTCTGAATGGTTTTTTGTTCAGAACAATTCCTTGTTTGATTCTGACTCCCGTCAACAGTTGAAGATTGATGGAGACACTTCAGGAGCATATTTGCATACATATGAACCTGCACTTCCCAAAACCTTTATAAGACCTTGGAAAGAAATCATGCACAACAAAAATAGAATTGGTGTTGGATATGATAAAGATGTTTCTTTTCATGTTCCTGATTTTTCAAAGCCTATATAGTTTCATAGTGCTAGATTTCTAAATGATGTCATTTCACAACCAAAACAACTTATAAGATGTCAACATTGTGATAAAGTTATACATTGTGCAAAAGAAGAATCATCATTCAAACATATGTTTCAAGCAAAATACTACTGCAAAAGAGAAAATTAATTTTGGATGGATTGCTTTTTTGGATTGGTCTAACACTGCCAAGAAAATTTATAGGTCATACCATAGGATATGTTCAGGGGCATTGACCAGCCTTGCAGTGAAGAGTACTTCATATTCTCACCATGTATATAACAAGGGGGGAATTGATGGAATTGATGGTATGCTACATGTTCGAATATTTGTCAAGTGAGCCTGAGCCAGAGATAATTAGAGTTTACTGCTATAACCTAAAGTCTGAATTTCGAAATCAGATTCGGAGTTGTATACAAAGTTGTTTTGATTTATGTTCAATGAGAATTATACTCTATGAGCATGATTGCATGTTTTTGGCATGTTTATATTTGTGAAGGAGCGCTTCCAGTAGCAAAATATGTTAGGATAGGAATTGTTCCAGGAATTGATTTGATAGTTCCAAAGTTAGCTACTTTGAGGAACTGCTATGATAGTTCCAGAGTTTATGGTCATCCTTAAACCATCATTGGTTGAGGCCTTGAGTTCTCCCACATTTTTGTATTGTTTGTGGTTTTCTCTTAAAAACCACCAGAGAGTTTATTCAACCATTAGTTGTGATGCATTTTGGCACTTTTAGCTCTCATTCTTGGACTTTGATACATCCCTTCGAATTAAGGGGGGAATGCTAGACAACTAGTCATCGGGATTAGAGTTTGGGTTAGTGTATGTTATGGTGATTAAGTATTAAAGTCCAAGAAAACCTGGAAACTGAATCAATGGTTTTCTGATTGTATTTATATGTAGACTATGTACATAATTCTTTGACACCATTTTTAATAATATACAATTGAATTTCTTTCCAATTTGTGTGTTTGACAGTTGCAACTCTATGATGTGATTTCTTCCTTAGTATAAGGAGAATGCATTAACAAACATATTGCAATTGTAGGATGTGATCTCTTCCTTAGTACAAGGAGAATGCATTGGTTGGTTATTTACAACCCCTGAAATATTTAAACTCTACTTAGAAAATATAGGGTAAATGCAAACTTCTACACCATGTGAACTGCAAACGCAAATTATATAACTAGTCTAGATCCAGCCTAACTCTTTATATACCAAGCTTCGTGAGATATCAAATCTCTTTTCACTCTAAAAGTGGTTTGCATCTCAAGCATCTCAAGAGATTTGAGTCGTGTCAACACACTTGGTAGATCTGAAGTCAAGATAAATCTAAGTTGGTTTGATATATATATATATATATATATATATATATATATATATTGATCGTGTGAAAATGTTAAATATGACATTACAACATCTCTAGCATATAGGGTTGAAGAATGTTATGTTATTTGTTTTATTTTTTAAAATTTTATTTTATTTTAGTTTGTTTAATTTTGACCAAGTCAAAATGTTAAAGAAGACATTGCAATATCTTTACCATATTCGGCTCAAGGGTGACGCAAAAAGTTACATGAAATATCAGTTTCAAAATTTATTCAAGATGTTTGAGAAACATTATTTCCCTTAACCATAATAAAAAACAAAAAAATAATCTTAGCCAAGTACAAATTACTAACAAATTTGTGAAATTCGTAGTCTAACTAGGCTTAAATTTCCCCCGGAAACCATGAAAATTTTAGCATGATTTTGATCAAATTTGGTGGAAATATTTGAAAATCATGGTTATAATTGTCGAAGTTTCAAGATTTTGGGTGCCCAAAAGGTTCTTCGAGGTGGACATCCACACATCATCATGAGTTAACCAACATAGATCCATCTTAACTCTAGATCAAACATTGAGAGGGATCAAATCTCAAAAGGTGCAAACCTATTTTTTGAGTGTAAAACTTTAGAAAATGGTTGCACTTCAAAAGATTTAATTCCTCTCAATGCTAGATAAATATGGAGTTAATATATATATAATCTTGTCACTATAACCATTTTATTTTAGTGATTATGATGTTTATATTATAATATATTACAATTTACTATATTAATAAATTAATTATATTTTCATAGTATTAATAAAAATAATAATTTTAAGATGTATTGAGATTTACAAAATTAAACCATTATATTTATGGAACAATTATAATATAGATTAATTTAATTTATCTTAATAATCATATAAATATATTTAACGAAAATTCATTGGAATTTTATGTCTTTAAATATGCTACATTAGAGAAGAATATCATGGGAAAAATCATGGGTTGTCAAAATCTGGAGTTTGAAAAACCAATGGTAATTTGGTCGAGTCAAAATGTTTACGTAACATTACAACATCTCTTTTGTACTTGGTTGACAGTGCAATGTTTGAAAATTTTAATATTATTTGGATACTACTCATACTATTATACAAAAATTTTCTATAGGGTCTTGGATGGACAGTGATCAGGTGCTCTGTTAAGGCACTCCTTGATGTGAAGTCACTAGTTCAATTCCCTGCCTCAATCGAGGTGATATATTGGACATCTTGAATATGTAGACTTGCCAAGTTTTATATATATATATATATATATATATATATATATATATATATATATATATATATATATATATATATCAATGGTATTAAATTAGAATATAGTCTATAACCCTAACAAATGTCATATCATTACAAAATTAATAAAAAAGCTAAAAACTAAATAATAATAATAAAAAATCGGGCGTGGTGCATGGGAGCTGCGTTCCTCTGCGCATCTGCGAGCTGCTACTCTGACATGGCCCCAGGAGGGGGCCCTAAGGCTACTCCTCCTCTCCCGCCCAAGATGGTTGCGTTTAGGAAGCTGGTTGCAGGCTGCAGCAAACGCCTAGTAAGTGACCACTAGCAGAAATTTGTCAGAAGGATGGAATCCATCCCCATAGTTGCTTTATCGACTGAAGAAGCCTACAGATCAGCGTTGAATCTTGCAGAACATGGACTCATAGGACAGTTCACTGGGCTCTGGCCGTCGCCCAAAGCCATCGATGCTTAGGTCCAAAGGAACTGGATACCTCTGGTCAAGAAGGAATCAGAAGTTTCTTGGTTGGTAAGGGCTTCTTCGTTTTTGTTTTTGATTCAGTGGAGGATAGAAATCTTATATTTCAAAATGGCCTTTATTTCATAGGCCCCCAGTGATCCAGGAGGATATTGATCAGTACAGTTCAGCAGAAAGGTCCAGTCAACTTCAACAGTTCGATGACCAGTTCAATCTTCATACACGCAGTTTCGCCAGTTTTGGTCCTTCAATGTTATGGTTGTCATGTGGATGAGAATGTGAATTTTGGGTTAAAATGGTGATGTAATACTCCTAAGTGCTAAGACCTAAATCCTAAGGTCTCATCCTAGTACTAAGGATCTAAATCTTATGTAAAAATCCCTAAGTCTAAACCCTAAACATTAAACCTACGTCCTAAAAATGCTAAAGTATTAAATATAAGTGTGAGGACCTAAAGCGCTATGGTAAAAGGTTTCTATTCATTAAACCTAAACTTAAACCTTAAGCGCAAAAATAAATCATATTAAAAACTATGTTATAAAAACATACCATAAACCTTTAATTTCAAAGGTTCGGATGTTGTTTTAAAACTTTATATTAAAACCACAGCGCTTTCTAAACCGCGTGGTTTAAAAAGCATGTCGGAGTTTGTAAAGATATGTGACAGGTATGCAACTGCGGCGGAAATGTCAAACCATGTATTAAACCGCCAGTTGTTAAGCCGCGTCGGGAAGATATGTCATGTGACATCTGTTACCGAAACCGCCGGGGTAAGACCAAGACCGCCGGTACTTTCTATCCGCCACCCTGATCACATGTTCCACATTAAATTTTCCGCCCGGTTAGCTAGCACTGTGGTTAAGGATTTTATCCTAATGTTTTATTTTTGGTTTTTATATTAAATGCAATGCTAAGGTCAAAGACTTAATCCCTAGGTTTATGGAAATGATAGGGATTCGAGACCTCCTCATTAATTCAACTCAACCAATTGTTATTTTTTGGACTTCATAGGTTTGATGCAGCTTATTTAAGCCATGGAAAATTCTCATGAAGTTCATCTTAGATATTTGAAAGACATTGAGTTTTTGAGATCAGTTTCAGCAGGTTGGAGGCAGTTTTGTTCGCAGCATTGCTCAGTCGTCGGGTGTCGGAATTGAGCACAGAGATAGGCGTCGGAAAGGCGACGAAGAGTACTTTCTGTTTACAGGGTTCATAAGTGCCTGCGAGCACAATAATTATGTTCCATTTCAGTGTAAATATTCTTCAAGATCAATCCTAATAAAAACGTACGCCCACTTAAAAGCAAACCCAGAGATGTAGTCCAGGAGGGACGAACTCCATCATCAAACTATTTGCTTCTTCTTCTCTCTGATTATTGTTGTTATTTAATCATTTATTGCTACTGGTTTATGTCATCTTTCATTAAATCATACTTTAGTTAATAGTCAATCTAAAGGACAAACTAATCAAACTGCTTAAGCACTTTATTCGATCACATTCGAATCATTTTTGGTATCAAAGCAAGTTGTGCTTGTAGTTTGTTTATTAGTGGATGTTAACCAGGTTTGGATTGCAACGTGGAAAAGGCGAGCTTGAGGAATTCGATCCAGAGATTGGAAAGCAGAAATTCGATCATCAATAAAAAATGATAGGGACTAAGACCGTTGAGACTCCTAAAGCTACTGAAAAGAAACCTATGGATGAGAATCAAATCCAACAGATGTTTCTAAACATGCAACAAATGTTGGCAGAATTATATGAAGACAAGAAGATCATATATGCAACCTCATCATCGAAGGCATCAAATAAGGAAAAGGGTAAAGTCAAGGCAGATAAATCTCCTTCTCCTCCGTCATCTCCATCATCTTCTTCTTCCTCTTCTACTTCTAGTTCTGAATCAGAAAAAAGAAAAGAAACCTAAGAGTCCATTATTGAAACTTGGTGTTAAGTTCGAATTACCTGTGTATGATGGAGAAATAAACCTTGAGAAACTAGATAATTGGATAAAACAATTATAATTCTATTGTTGTATTCAAGATATTACTGATGATAAGACAAAGATCCAATTAGCTACTCTTAGAATGGGGGGTACTGCTTTGATCTGGTGGGAAAGTAAGACACAGATAGATTTAAAGCGTAAAGGAAAATTTATCACCTCATGGACTAAGTTTATTAAAGCTCTAAAGAAACAATTATATCCGTTGGGTCACACACGGCAAGCTGTAATTGATTGGCAGGGCTTGCGACAAGGTAAGGGACAGAATGTTCAAGAGTTCACACAGGAATTCAGAAAGAAAGCATTAGCACTTGGTATTTCTTTGGACACAAAAGAAACTTTGTTGAACTATATTGGCAGTTTGCATTCATATTTGCAGCATACATTATTAATGTTCAATCTTAATGATTTTGATGAAGTTTGTGTTCAAGCTATTCATGTTGAATCAAGTGGTATACCATTAAAGTTTACACCAAAGACATCCAATCAAATGGAAACTGAAGACAACAAAAATAAGGGAAAGTCAAAGGGAAAGAAGACTGCCACAGCTCAGAAGGAAGATGATAGACCTACGTGTACACATTGCCAAAGGATCAGCCATGATGAATCTAGGTGTTGGAAACTTCATCCAGAACTGAAGCCGAAGAAGTTTGAATCGAAGAAGGGTGAAAAGAAGGTTGAAACAGCAGTCCAACAAGGCTTGGACTTGGGCTCTGATTCATGTGATGAAGGTAAAATCAATGCTATGGTTACAACAGGTAAAATTTCTGATGCTAGTACTTATGCGTCTTCAAACATCAAACAACGGAATGAAGATAAAAGAATCGAGTTATTTCATATAAGGGTAACTTCAAAGCATACTAAGATAGATACATTGTTCGATACGGGATCACAGGAAAATTTGATTTCTGAGTCATTGGTTAAACAATTGGGTTTGAAAACACATAATCATCCAAAGCCATATCCTTTAGGGTGGTTAAAGGAACAAAGTCACATTCATGTTACCAAACAGTGTCGGTTAAAATTTGCAATCACAGCTAATTATATCGATGAAGTGGATCTAGATGTGATACAGTTAGACATTTGTGGAATTGTCTTAGGTAGCCCTTATCTCTATGATCATGATGCAGTATTTTATAGGAAGGAACATATGTATCATCTCATGAAAGATGGGATTATTTACATCGTTCGGGCACATAAAATCAAATATCACTTGAATTTAATTAATGTTAATCAGATGAAGCACTTAATAAGTTCAAGTAAGAGATACATACTCATGTCAATAAAAGAACAACATAAGGATCTTAATGATACTTTTTCAGGTTGTGAAATTCAGTATGAAGGTATTTGGTTAATAAGGTAGATTCATTTTAGGATCTAGTTAAAGAACCAAAACATCTACTTCATAAAAAGGAAATATCACATGAGATGCAGTTGATGTCTATTGCCTCTCTTTCTAATGTTGAAATGCATCACAAGTCAGTTAAATAGCATAAATAAATAGAGCAACAAATTCCAGGGAAGGTTGGAAAAGAATTAATGCAACCCATCTCATCTCCATACAGTTCACCCATAATTTTGGCTCATAAGAAAAACGGGACATGGGGAATAAGTGTCGATTTTAAAGTTGATTCATTTAAGAAGAAAAATTGCATAGCATTGATATATCATCAACAACCATATGAAGTTAAAACAGATGTTAAAGGATATGCAATGGAAACAGTGATTCACATCGATTATCAGTCGCTTCAATACTTTCAATCATATACTAAGTTGCAACAATCTCACTACAGTTGGATGGGATTTCTTTAGCAAAATCACTTAGTAATTAAGGACAAGGAAAGTGTAACAAGTAAAGTAGTTGATATGTTGTCTTTGAATGCTTCAGTAGTACTGCATAAAATTTCATTAGTTTATGAAAGTTATGAAGAACATAGAAAGGGTGCAGGTTATTCGGGAAATTTATCTTTCTCGGATTACAGGCGTAAGCAAGACTATGACACAAAGTCGAAGGTATTGTTACTGGCCTCATATGTATGAAACAATTGTGAAGTACATAAAGGGATGTGTAATGTGTTCGACAAGCAGGCCATGCAATCGAAAGATTGGTTTGCACATGCCACTTCTAGTTCCTTTGCAACCATGGGGCAGCATGGATTTGGTTCAAGGACAGACAGAAATGGTGAAGAGGACTGAGATACATATTCTTCGAGGTAACTGCAGTAAACATCCTAAGATGTGGGATGAATTTTTAACTTATGTGCATCAAGCTTACAATCAAGCCTTACATTCTTTTGCGCCACGACAAGCATTGAGTCAAGACAGGTTCAAATTGCGCCATGATAAGCATTAGTTTCAAGCAGACAATCAGGTATGGTTTTATGTCATCAAAGTCAAGATGAAAGTGAGAGAGTTGTATTCTCACTTATTATCAACTTAAAATCAAGCTTTTGTGGTCCAAAAGCTTTCAAGTGGAGAGGATTGATCAAGGAGGATATTGATTAATACAGTTCAGCAGAAAGGTCCAGTCAAATTCAACGGTTCGATGACCAGTTCAGTATTCATACGCGCAGTTTCGCCAGTTTTGGTCCTTCAATGTTATGGTTGTCATGTGGATGAGAAGGTGAATTTTGAGTTAAAATGGTGATGTAATACTCCTAAGTGCTAAGACCTAAATCCTAAGGTCTAATCCTAGTACTAAGGATCTAAATCTTATGTAAAAATCCCTAAGTCTAAACCCTAAACATTAAACCTAAGTCCTAAAAATGCTAAAGTCTTAAATCTAAGTGTGAGGACCTAAAGCGCTATGGTAAAAGGTTTCTATTCATTAAACCTAAATTTAAACCTTAAGAGCAAAAATAAATCATATTAAAAACTATGTTATAAAAACATACCATAAACCTTTAATTTCAAAGTTTCGGATGTTGTTTTAAAACTTTATATTAAAACCACAGTTCAAACCACAGCGCTTGCTAAATTGCGTGGTTTAAAAACTGTGTCGGAGTTTGTAAAGATATGTGACAGGTATGCAACCGCGGTGGAAATTTTAAACCACGTATTAAACCGCCAGTTTTTAAGCCGCGCCGGGAAGATATGTCATGTGACATCTGTTACCAGAACCGTCGGGGTAAGACCAAGACCTTCAGTGCTAAACTGTAACCGCCAGTACTTTCTATCCGCCGCCCTGACCACGTGCTCCACATTAAATTTTCCGCCCGGTTAGCTAGCGCTGCAGTTAAGGATTTTATCCTAATGTTTTATTTTGGGTTTTTATATTAAATACAGCGCTAAGGTCAAAGACTTAATCCCTAAGTTTATGGAAATGATAGGGATTCGAGACCTCCTCATTAATTCAGCTCAACCAATTGTTATTTTTTGGAATTCAGAGGTTTGATGCAACTTATTTAAGCCATGGAAAATTCTCATGAAGTTCATCTTGGATATTTGAAATACATTGAATTTTTGAGATCAGTTTCAGTAGGTTGGAGGCAGTTTTGTTCGCAGCATTGCTCAGCCGTCGGGTGTCGGAATTGAGCACGGAGACAGGCGTCAGAAAGGTGAGGAAGAGTAATTTATGTTTACAAGGTTCAGAAGTGCCTGCAAGCATAATCAGTCTGTTCCATTTCTATTTAAATATTCTTCAAGATCAATCCTAATAAAAACGGACGCCCACTTAAAAGCGGACCCGGAGATGTAGTCCAGGAGGGACGAACTCCGTCATCAAACTATTTTCTTCTTCTTCTCTCTAATTATTTCTATTATTTAATCATTTATTTTTGTTGGTTTATGTCGTCTTTCATTAAAGCATACTTCAGTTAATAGTCAATCTAAAGGACAAACTAATCAAACTGCTTAAGCACTTTATTTGATCACATTTGGATCACC
This sequence comes from Pinus albicaulis, assembly GCA_034641835.2. Lineage (NCBI taxonomy): Eukaryota > Viridiplantae > Streptophyta > Pinopsida > Pinales > Pinaceae > Pinus > Pinus albicaulis. The sequence goes on along the minus strand of CM076581.1, from coordinate 22,100,850 downwards.
CAAGGTCTGTACCTGAACCAATGGATCCCAAATTTTGATCTGACACAAGATGTTCCATCGGTCGTTACAGTTTGGGTACGCCTGCCCCACTTACCTCTGCACTGCTGGAATCCCAAATCTCTATAAATCTTTGGAAACAAGCTCGGAAAATACATAGACAGAGCATAAAGGAGGGACCAGTACTCCTGTGCTAGAATTTATGTGGAAGTCGACTTGGAGGAAGGCCTCCCGGAAGCTATTAAGCTCACGATCGCTGATTGGTCACACATCCAAGAGCCAGATTACAAGAAAATCCTATTTAAATTCCGGTAATGTCATGGCTACGGACACTTTGCCAGGTATTGCAAAAATAAAACTCTGGAGGAGGCCGAGAACTAGAAGGAGGAATAATGGACTCAGGTCTAGAAATTTGCTTCAGCCAAACAGACTATCAGAACTAAAGATAAAAGTATGCCAACAAGGAGTGGAGCACCTACCTCGGCGATTCAAGGGAAAGGATTTTCAATCGCTCCAAGAGCGAAGGCATCCAGCAACCCCTTTGAAATTCTTAGCACCCCTGAAGAACTCCTAGTTGTAGCAGATGACGAAGAGGCCAAACAGTAGCCCACATCTATTGAGGAAGATAAAACCCAGGAAGAAACAACCCCTATACAAACTGGAACACCAATAGGAACCTCCATCCCCCCATCTTATGCAGAGATGACAAGGAAGAAGTCTCCCGAGACCTCTAGTTCCTCGGAATAAGAGACTTTAGAGAGGCCCTCGAAAAGGGTCGAGAGGAAGTCTCATAGAGAGGCAAGAGAAGAAGAAGTTGAGAAACAAAAAATGCAAGGAAACCAACCCACGATTGAGATTTCTATAGGCAGAAACACTAGAACCAGGCCTCCCAAAGGTGGGTCTGGCCACCTTTTTGCAAGTAAATAATGCGTATAGTCTCTTGGAATTATAGAGGCTTGGGGAACCCCTTAAAAGCTTAAGTTTTGAAGAACCTCCTGAGATCAGAATCCCTAGAGATACTCTTGCCCCAAGAGACTAAAATAGAAGGGTCTACCCTTCTAGACGTCAGCAAAGCGAAATGGAGAACAAAAGTCAGAAAAGTAGTAAGTGCGAGGGATACTTGTGGTGGGCTTGCCACTCTCTGGGAGGATGACAAATTCCACCTCGAAAGCTCCTTCGAAACGCAGCATTGGATCTACACCGAACTCTGACATCTTGCAAGTAAGATCACCTTCGCCCTTTTTAATCTTTACATCCCAGTCCTCTTTGCTAAAAAGAAGGATTGTTGGCAAACCTTGTCTGATTTTCTAGATGCTTACTCCCCCAAGAACATAATTCTAGCAGGAGACTTCAATCTAGTTTTTGAACGAAAGGAAAAAAGAGGGGGTATTAGTATTAAAGATCATATCCTTCCATTAGTGGAAGACTTGATCCAACAATGGTACTTACTAGACTTCAAGCCAAAAAATGGGCTCTACACTTGGTCAAATAACAAAACTAGGACCGAGCATATTTCAGCCCGTCTTGACATATTTTTACTTCAAAGCACCTTCCTCTCCGAAAAGGAGATTATCTCCACTAAAATTCTGCCAAAGTTGACATCTAACCATAAACCCATCCTTCTGTTGTTAGAAGAAGAGGAAAAATTGGGGCCCATCCCCTTCTGATTCAGCCCCCTATGGTAAAAAAGGGATGGGTTTATGGAGACAATCTCGATGGCTTGGTCCATCCCTATCATTGGTTCGCCTAGTTATGTGTGGGAACAGAAACTTAAGGCCACCAAATCTTCCTTGAAAGAATGGATAAAAAATCCCTCAGATTCCCCCTCTAGTTTTAGAAAGTAGGCCAATGAGCGGTTGCTCGATCTGCAAATGGACTTGGAGCAATAAGAAATTACATACTCTAAAATCCAGATTGAGCAAGAAGCCCCACTCAACACTCTCCACACTTTCAGAGTTGAGGAAGAGTCCTTGAGGCTCAAATCTCGTAATCTCTAGCTCTTGTCTGAGATAAAAATTCTGCCTACTTCCACAAGAAAATTCGAGCTCGCCTCTCTAGAAATCACATAGAAGAAATTACCTCCACTAATGGGTCTGTATACAAAGGAACAACTGAGATAAAAGAGGTTGCAACCTCCCACTTTGAGCAGTTGTTCAAATAATATGGAATGGACAATGAGGAGGAATTTCCAGACTTTCTCACTCATGTTCCAAGATTGGTTAAGGAGGAGGAAAACTCAAGCCTCCTGAAGCCCTTCACGGAAGAAGAAATCAATAATGTCATCTGGTCGATGGAGGCAGACAAAGCTCTAGGACCCAATGGGTTCTCCATACACTTTTACAGAACTTGTTGGGATATCATCAAGGTTGACCTGTTCTGAATGGCTGTAAAGAGCTTCCTCCAAAAATCCAAAGTGGGAGGAAGCATAAACTCCACTTTCCTAGATCTCATCCTCAAAGAAGCAAACATGGTGTCATTCGATCGCTTCAGGCCAATTTTTCTTTGCAACGCGTCCTACAAAATACTCTCCAAACTCCTGGCGAAGAGAATCAAACCTCTGCTGGAGAAACTCATCTCCCCCAGCCAAGGAGGGTTTGTGAAAGGCAGGCATATCCTAGACAACGTGGCCCTTGTGCAGGAAACCATTCACTCCAGCCACCAACATCATGAGAAAGGGATGCTTATCAAGTTGGACATGGTGAATGCCTTTGATAGGGTAAGACACTCTTTTCTCCTCCAAGTTCTTTCTGCTTTTGGCTTTAGTTCTGAATTAATAAGATTATAAAAGCATGTATTGAGATCTGTGGCTTTCCCCTTTAATAAATGGTAGGATGACCAGCTATTTCAAAGCTTTGAGTGGCATTAGGAAAGGCTTCCCTCTGTCCCCTTTCTTGTACATTTTGATGGCAGACTCCCTAAGTCAAAAGCTGATAGTAGAAAAGCTATTTGGGACTCTTCTTGGCATCAGGGTTGTGAGAGGTACTGAGCCAATAAATCACGCCCTGTTCGCAAAAGACTCTCTATTTCTAAGAGGTGATTCCCTCAAAATTGCAAGGGTCTTCAACGAAGTAATCCAAAGCTTCTACAAAGTCTCTGGAGCCCTAGTCAATTGAAGGAAAATTGTGGTGTACAGCTGGGGGATAGATCAGCAATCCATTAATCGAATAGCCCATGCCCTTGGCTTCATGGGCTTTGCCTCTTGGTATAAAATCAAGTACCTTGGTTTGCCATTATCATTAGGAATAAGGCCCTCCACTAGGCGGAGATTCTCAGCAAAATTAAGGCAAAAATGAATGCTTGGGGTGGACAGTGGCTCACCACAGCTGGGAAGCTAATACTAGTTAAATATGTTCTGTGCTTCCTTCCAATTTATTAGGCAACATTTCTATTGGCACCAAAATCAATCACTAAGAAACTCTCTAAGCTGTTAATAAATTTCCTGTGGCAAGGATGAAAGGGGAACCAAAAAAATTCCACTTGGTAAGCTGGGATATTGTGAAAATATCACTAGTAGATGGAGGTTTTCAGGTAAGAGACCTGGGCTGGCCAATCTGGCTTTGGGAGGGAAGATTTTATGGAAAATCTTCTCAAACCATCGCCACCCTGTTAGTCAAATTCTCATTAAAAAATATATGCGCAAGCTCTCACTAACCAATATGGAGGAAGGAGCTTCTTGCAACGACACCATTATTTGGAAGCTCTGTAGCAGTGGCTGGGAATTATTTAAATAGAACCTATATAGAATCCCTGGAAATGTGAAAAGAATCCTCCTGTGGGATGATAAAATCATGGGTCTTCATCCCCTAAATTTAGACAAAGACTTTGCAGAGCTGCGTGACTAGCTTAAAAGACATGGTATCAACAATCTGGTGGATATTTCTTCCTGGGACATTGCTAGCATATGGATCGATTGGACAATCCCATGCCCACTAGACCGGATGCAATCTCAATTAAGAGCCTTTCTTGTTGCTCTCACTGGCCTGGCTCCAGTGCACCTACGCACAAATGACAAGTGGGGTTGGGGGAGGTCCGGCGCATACATAGCGTCGCAGGGGTACTCTATCCTCCAATCTCAGCAAATTTTTCTCTCTCCTTCGTTGTGGCATCATGTCTGGGACCATTTTGGCCTCCCTAAGATCAACTTCTTCAGCTAGCTTCTCATTCACAAATGGATCCTAACTGAGGATAACTTGGCTAGAAAAGGCATTATCGGTCCCCACAGATGCCCTCTCTGCTGCTCGGCCCATGAATCGATTGATCACTTGTTTATAGACTGCTCATTTGCACAAGAAGTTTGGAAGCAAGCTATGTTAGAGCTTAACTATCAAATCCCTCCGCAGATCACAGTAGTAAATCTATTCACCTCCTGGAAAGAGTGATCTCCCCATGCCTTGAACAGCAAATATGTGTGGGCAAAAATCTGGAATGTTGTCCCAAAATACATTTTCTAGGAAGTGTGGTTAAAAAGGAATGATGCCACCTTCAATGACAGTAAGCGCCCTCCCACAGTTGTGGCTGCTAAAGCCAAAGCTTTGCTGATTGAGACCATGGAGAACTGAACCCATAAGGAAGACAATGATCTCCTCCCTTAAGAGATAATATGGCTCGGGAAGTCTCTAAAGCGTGCCTACAACAAAAATATCCCCCCTCGGCCTTGCTTCAACTCTGAGTGGAGGCTTCGGATCCCTTAACTAGAATTTCAAAAATGGTGGAAGAAATAGGACAAAGCCATGATCTTCTTTGACGGAGCTTCCAAAGCAAACCCGAGGATATCTGGAGCAGGGGGAGTAATCTACTCTCGGGAAAGGCACATCAAAGTCAGCTTCAGTTGGGGCCTTGGAGAGAGCACAAAAAATCAAGCAGAAATCTTAGGCCTCCTCAAAGCTTACCAGATCACTCAGGAATATGGAGAAAAATACATTCAAGTCTTTGGAGACTCGTAAATCCTGATAAAAATCATAAACACTGATGATCACTTCAACAACCTGGCACTCAACAAGACCCTGCAAAGACTCCGGAAAGTGCTGCAAAATTACACCTCCAGCTCCTTCTACCACATCCTGCGAAATCTAAACAAGGAAGCGGACACTAGAGCAAATATAGGTTGCCTCTTAGCCTAAGGAGATGTCTCTAAAAATGACGAAGCTCCTATTTGGGTCCCTATACCATAAGATCGAAACTTCCCAGCTATGTAAATCCATAACATCATTCCATCGGGCTTTCTGGAAAAAAATAAAATGTAATAGGGGTTGTTTAGGCTCTCGCCCAACCTATCATCATAAATAATAATAATAAAAAAAATATTTGTTCATGTTAGAAAAAAAAAACAAAAAACAAACAAACTAAATAAGTAATAAAAATATATACCAAATTAATAATTTTAAAATTAAAAAATAATACATTTGTGAGTGTATATTTCCAGAGTTCGAAATCATGTTGATGTAAGTTTTTTGATAAATGATAAAAAATTTAAAGAAATTAAAATTTGTTTATTAAAAAGGAAATTTTGACGTTTAAATAAAAGACCTTAATTTAATATAAAATAAAATAAAATAAAAGGTAAAAAAATTGAGAATGTAAATAAAATAATTAATATGAAAGAATAATAATATTCAAAAAATTTAAAATTATCTATTATCTTGGATAGATGGTGATTGGGTGCCTTGTTAAGGCACTCTTTGATGTGAAGTCACTAGTTCAATTCCCCGCTCTAATTAGGATGATGTATTTGGACATGATGATGAAGATGTAGTCCTACCTAACTTAATATATATATATATATATATATATATATATATATATATATATATATATATACAAAATAAAAATTACTAGTAGAAATTAAAGTACTAATATAAATAAATAAGTTTTGACATATAGCTCCAAATTCTATTAACTAATTCCAAACTCAGCAACTCAAAATTCACACCACAGAAATCTGAAATCTACAAAAAAAAAATGGCTTTAATTAATATTAAAAAAAAATTACTAATCGAAATGAGAATGTAAATAAAATAATTTTGATCTATTTTGTTTTACTTGAGTCCCTAAGGGTGGTGAGACCACTCAAAATATAGACACTAAACTTCCACACAACATTCATCCATAAACTTACATAAAAAAGAATAGTATATCTTAAACTAAGGATGAAAATAAAATGAAAGTATAACAACCAAAATAAATAAATTATTAAATATTAAATAAATGAAGGCAAGAGAAGAATGAATAAAAAACAAGAGAGAAAGAAAGTAAAAAGGAAAAATCAAGGAAAGCGAGAGAAAACAAAGACATATCAAGGAAAAAAGTAAAGAGGAGAAAGTAAGGAAAGTGAGAAAAAAAAAAAAAAAGAGGGAGCAATTGTTCAGAATGAAAGCAAATAAAAGAATAAGAAAAAATAACAATGAGAGAAGGAAGTTGTTTAAACAATCTCCAACATTTAATACAAGTATAATTTCAATAAAGAAAGGAGTAGGATTCATTATCTAGTTGTTCTTAAATCCATATATAATTAACTTTTGAGATTGATCCCATCTAAATATCAAAACCTTAAGAAAAGGGGATGTTGATAAATTTGTTCATTTAATATGATCCTTTTTCGATGAAGTGAGTGTGTGATTTCATAGGCTAACATTTTTTTTTTAAACTTACACGGCATTCTCTTATGACATTTTGAAAGGATATATAAACATCTATTTTCGGTTAAAAACAATTTGTTGCTTTTGAACTTCTCTAAAAAAAAATTAAACAAAAATGAGTAATAATTAGATTAAGTCTATGCCCAGTCGCAACAAATACATGGGAAGTACATCGTTTTAGATTTCTCAGAGAGACATATATCCTCTATCTACAAGCTTATAGCGACATAACATCTTCATATAGATGTAGATACATCCAGATAGCAACTTCCTATTGACACAGTGACATTGAGAAACACACAGAGAACTACATATCTACGACAAAGACAAAATAAGGTAAGCATCCTAAAAAAACCTTCATAAAACTAGGTGTTGGTCACTCATATTCATTAGCAGGCAAATTCAAATCTACATCCAATTTGGAAACCATCTCCGGAGAATGATTAAGCACAACAGTAGGGTCTTTGTCCAATTTAAGCTTTGCAATTATTGACTTTAGTGTGTCCATCTCATCCTCCATTCTCAGAATATGTTGCTACATTGCCAAATTTTGATCTTCCATCTCAACCTGGACCCGATACATCTCACAAAACTTTGATCAAAGGTCATCCATATCCTATTGCAGGGCCTCATGGGCCGATAAACATATAGAGAAAATGAAATCATCTGAGGAGGAATTTGAAGGTGGAGAGAACATCTTGCAAAGATAAACCCAGAGAAGGTTGAGCCTACTATAGATATGAAGCTAAGACAACCACCCAGAAATAGTTAAACTCAACACGTTATAAACAAAAGCAACATAAGTGTTTCTAAATTCTGCATCCCATTCATTCAGAGTAATATCCCAGAGCTCATAGCACAAATGAGATGCCTAGAAAAATCTACATATTTCCTTCACAGTCAACTTCTGAAAATAACCAACAGGGAAGCAATGCAAACGACTACTCAACTCTTCAAATATCAAACAAATTGACTCAAACTTTACTTTTAGAAAATTAAAGCAAGTTTCCCTTACTAGATAAGTATAATTACCTTCTAACCAGAGTGAAAGGATTAGAAAGGGATTGGCAAGCACAATATACCCAGGGACGACAAGGGAACCTTGTGAACCAGAGAACCCTCTACGTAAACAACCCATGAACAAAAATGCTTCACCCACAACTAGCCAATTTCCAATGGAAGGGTTTGGAATCTGAGAATAGTCTCTTCATAGAACATGAAAAATTCACGTTTAGACGCCACGATTAAAATCTTAGACAAGAACTCACACCCAATCTTCACCCTCTGAGGAAAATGAATTCCTGAGGCTGAAGCTTTCATGAATGAATCCAAAGGAAGGATTGTCGTCCATTTAATTCCACTATGCATATCAAACCACACAAATTGCATTATTTTCCCATGAATGTCACCTTTGTGATATCCAAGAGAATTCATCATAAATATGTGATGAAGGTGATAACAAGGAGATGGCAGAGGATCGAAGCAAGTCCAAGCGTGTGAGGATGTATAGAAACCATTATCCTGAAGCCATAATCCTTTATATGCCATGTTCCTTAAGATTCTAAAGGACGATAATAACCCCAACCACCACCTTCCATAAAGAGAAAGGACAATGCCTCGAAAACGAGACATGAAAACTAATGACGGAATGGGGATGGGAAAAGACAAAAAAAAAGGGAAGCGAGACAAGGAGAAAGGGAGGAGAGGGGAGGGGATGTTGAGAATTTAGTAGGTCATGGTTTAATTCAAAATTCTCTTCTTGATAATTATATATATCATCTTCATTAGCTTATTATTTCTTTCATCAAGTCAATTATCGAAACACAAGAGACACATAATTTAGGCTCTTCAAGACAGGGCCAAAACCTCTCCCTCTTAGAGAGGAAAACTCGAAAGTAATTCTTCTTATATATCTTCAATTGACGAGTACCATGACCCTGAAACAGACCCTTGACTTCAGTATGCCTCCAAGACCTTGTCACTGCTCCACTAGGCTTCTTATGTTGATCTTCTCTTTTCTGCACTATTCTGAACTAGCCCTAGGGAATCTCGGTCCCTAGCCTTTGATTCATTTCTTCGGTCACCTAATCAATGTTCCTCGACCTAACTTACTTAATCCTCTAGACAAATTCACCCTTAGCTAAAGTAGCCCTCGGTCTACCCTATTCTCTGCTCTTGTTTATCTCGCACTATATTGCAAACCCTATATAGATATGTAGCATACTCAAGACAGAGTATAAGAGAGCCCTTTCACTTCGCTGTAATGGGACTCTTCTTCGTTGCCTTGACACTTCTCTTCGCACCAAACTTTAGTCCATTAATATGCACTGAGGTCAGACGTCTTCCTTGCTGGAACATGCCTCGATCTCCTAGGTTATGCAAGGTACAATATGCCCAAGATCAAATGTAATTAACCCTTCTTTATTCTTCGCAGATTAGCCCTTATACTCTGCATCAAGACAGATCCTTAGCTCGTACTTTTATCACAGAACTTGCCTGAATTGTGTGTCATCAATGAGCCCGCAATCCTATATATATATATGGATTATCTTATATCTTCTAGGCCGACATGACTTCTGCTATAAGGCCGACTTTACCAACTAATTGTGAGTCGACTTTACAAGGAGAATATTCCAGCATCTTCTAGGTCGTCTTCAATGAGTACTCTGACAAGGTCTTGGAGCATACAAATACACCAATAATTTTCCTTTACAAGTGTAACACTTCTTCATATACATGAGTCTTAATTATATATATTTATGATTACAAACCCCTAAATACATTAAGAAGAAGTCTTTCACCTATAATAAAACTTCCTTGCTCATGAAACCCATGAGGAAAGTATTACAAAATACATTTTATTATTTTTGTTTTCTTCATTACATTAAATCATAACTACTTATTCATTATGAAGACCGAACCTAGTTACACTTTTTAACACTCCCTCTTAACTAGGGAGGTATTCATAATGGTACATGGTATCTCTCAATCTAAAGAATCTCATAACAAGAATTCGATTGGTAATCCATCTGTTATAGCATCATATTAACCAGGATTGTTACAGTGCAAGGCCTTGACTAACAACTTCATCTCTCCATGAGACCATGAGCTACAACGTTGGTGAGACCAATGATTATAGACACCTTCATCATTGTCTCCAAGGTACATACTCCACTTGGGTGTTCACCGAGTATGACCTCCTAGGACTCTTCTTATTGAGATAGCTAATGCTCGAAGAATATTCATCCTTCCACGACTACTCTTTACTTGGATTCCCTAATACATCCCCAAAAAGAGTATCAGATGCTAGATGATTACCCAATCCTGCATTTTGTCTTCCAGGTGAAGACCAGAATGATGTGTCTATCTCTCCCTCTTAACTAGGGAGGACAAACCCATTCCTATAAAGGAATATTCTCAAGCTCCATCTTATCTAAGGACTTGTTCAGGCTCCCAGGGACTTGCTTCCAAGCTCCCTCTTAACCAAGGAATTGTCTAGGCTCCCAGGGACTTGCTTCCAAGTTTTTACTAAGTAAGAAACTTATTACAAGCCCCCTCTTAATCAAGGACCTGCAACAACAATGATTAAAACACCAAAGTGCTCTTGAAGAACTCCTTTCTCTGATGTCATGAATTTCTTCATTGTTGAGGAGTCTTCATCTTTGGGATCTCTTCATTATGGCACAAATCATCCATCACTTTTCATTTTTGTCAAAAAGTGATCCATCAATTTTTCATCTGGTCTAGTTTCATGCCATGCTGCTTTTCTTCGAACCATACTTCTCCCAAGGATCTTTCATCATGTTATATGGTTATCAATTTGTGGAAGACATATACTTCCCTTAGGCAACCCTGCATAAGATCATCGTATATTAATTAATTATAAATATGAACTTTTAAATAAAAAGTTACCTTAGTGATGGTCTTTCACCATGACATCTTCTTGTAGTCATCGACATCCTTTATTTAGAGATATGTATTTTCAAGGGCATCCATCTTTTCCAGACTTCTTATCAGAGTCTACATATCTTCCCATGAGATTTTCTAGTCAAGTCTTCTTGGCTTCAATGGATGTTGATTGCTTCTTTCCATTAATGTACTTCCCATGATCTCTTCCACACAAATTTATTTCATATGCAGTTCCTTGATAATGTACAATCACCTCATATTCCATATGAGGACATATTAAGTGTAGATCATGCCCTTTTGGAAACTTGTGCATCGGAAGAGTTTCTTCTTTCTATTTTGATCATACTTCTAAATATAGAAGTATACTACCTACAACCACATGACATAACTTCATGGAATCCAGTGTCAACATATATATACATGTACCTCATTCTTTCCTTTTTAGTCATCCTACAACAGGTTTCCTTAGAATGAAGAGTTTCATTCTCTTGACTTGCTTCATCAATATGTCATCATATCCTAATCCCTGAATTCTGCAAGTTATAATTCTCGATGAAACGTTTTGCTTACTTTATAATTAGTGAATCCAAAGAGGATTCAATTAGAAAATTTCATCACCTATTTCCATATTGATTATTGAATGATGACCCCTGATCTTGATGATTACCTTCTATAAATGTTGTTTTCAGTGAGGTTCCGAGGAGTCACTTTTATCTCATAACATAGATGTCACATAAATGTTTTTAGACATCCTCTCATGAAAAGTACTCCTACTTTAATTCTTCCATCATGATGCCAATTTTAAAGTGTTGTATTGATACAATGCTTCCTACCATAATATTTTATAACTGACAAATACCTCTTAAAGAGGAAGATGATCTCAGTAATAGATATCTTTCAATTCTTATTTCTTAGGTTTCTTTGAATCTGGTTCTTTCATTTCTCCAACAACATGGGCTTCTTCATTTTTCCTCTTGTCCTCGTTAGATTTGGGACAATCCTTCTTATATTGCCCAAGTTCATTATTTTTATCGCATCATATTTTATCCAAGTTTATTCTTTTCTTTTGAGGACCAAACTTATCAAATCTTACCTTTCTTCTTGACAAGACAACATAGGCTTGATTCTCTTCATTTGATCCTATATCAATTTTATATTTTAACCTCCTCTCTTTATCTTGCATAGAGACCATAGATCCTGGAATGGTGTTGCTTATTTCTTCCCATAGAAACTTGAAGTGAAGATTCCCAATTCCTCTAGTAGAGCATTCAGTACCACTGTAGTCATCCCAATTTCTGCAGTTGATCTTGTATTTCAGAAATATTCATAAAATATGAAGTGATTCCCTTCTCTCTTGAAATATTCAACTTATATAGTTCTTGTCTTAGAGATATTAATTCCCCTACCGTAGTCATCGAGAACAACTCCAATAATTTGTAATATATTTCTTTTGAAGATTATAGTTTTCATACACAGGGAATGAGAGGGCCCTTTATGTATTCTATAAGAATACTTTGTGCTCTTATATCTCCCTTGAGTATATTATTTTGAAGTAACCGACCCTTTGATGTAGTCCATGACTTCATTCTCAATTATATTTAGATCTACCCTTTTATTCCATGCAAGAAAGTTTGAAAACCCCAACCAAATTGTTGCTTTCTTTGCAAAAATACATTTTGACAAATTCAGATGAAGTGGTAAAGCTACTTAATTGAGTAGATGATTTTCTTATTTTATCAATTTCCTTGTTGATGATGATGTAGATAGAAGCAAGAGATCCTTCTTAGATTAGCTTCTTAATAGTGTTGAATGAGAGCTAGATCACCTTGAATCCTTAATGATGATGATGATCCGAGGATGGCTTGATGATGACTTCAACAATGCTGATTTGATTTCAACACCAAATAGTTGTTAATTCCTTCAATTTCCTTGTCCTTCAACTTCTTGAGACGACTTTCCAATTTCTGCAAACTGCCTCTTTTGAATGAGTGAAGATCTTCTTAGATCTAAAGATTGATTCTTCAATGTATATCTATGATTTTTGCTTTGTTACCTTCTAGAAAAATGATCTTTGATCTCTTGATACTTGTGTGTTTTCTTGTCAACTAGCCCTTTCTTGTCATCAACACCTTAGCTCTGAAACCATGTTGAGAATTTAGTAGGGCAGAGTTTAATTCAAAATTTCTCTTCTTGATAATTACTTGTGGACTTGTTATGCTTCTATTACTTAGATCTTATCTTCATTAGATTATTATTTATTTCATCAAGTCAATTATCAAAACACAAGAGACACAAAATTTAGGGTCTTCAAGCCAGGGCCAAAATCTCTCCCTCTTGAAGAGGAAAAGCCGAAATTAATTCTTCTTATATATCTTCAATTGACGAGTACCATGACCATGGCATAGACTTGTTGAGCGATTTAATGGTATGTTAAATCCCTTGTCATTTAAATATGTCAACCCAGGGGTTTCGTAAACTTAGAAGCAAACCAGAATGTACGGGACCTCAGATGAAACTGTTGTAGAAAGTTTGTTTAGGATGGAAAGAAAGAAATGAAATGCATATTACAATTATAACTAAAGAAAATTGCAAAAGAAATCACATGCAAGAAAATTGAGTTAGATTCTAAAGGTGGAATGAATGAATGCCATGGCCTTTCTAAAAGCTTATAAACTAATATTTGAACAACTATAAGAAGCAAACTATGATAATCTAGAAAGCGGGTAAACTTAGAACAACTATTGATCTAGTTATCAAGCAAGCAAACTATGAGAACTAGTAAGCAAGAAATTTAATGATAACTAAAGTGAAAATATATTAGAAGCAAACTACGATAATCTAGAAAGCAGTAAACTGATCTAGAAAGTTGTAAATAGAAACTAGTGATTTAATTATCAAGAAAGAAATCTACGATGGCTAATAAGCAAGCAGTTTAATGACAATCAAATTGAATCTAGGAAATGAAATCACACTTGCGGAAATTAAAGCGTGCTCTCATGAAAGGAAATAATCGAAATAAAATTATGTTACAAATGTATGTCAATTGTGTTTGATGGGGATTCGTCCATTCCTTAATGAGCACACATGAACATCTGTCACATCTTAAGAATCCAACAACACTCATAACTCATGATTTGGAGAAAATGATATTACCCATGTTGAATGAATAATCATAAATATGATGCTAATGAATAAGTGACAACTTGTTAGCTTCCTTTGAAGGATGTTCCTCCTATTTAGAATTAGGTATATCTTCTCAATAAATTTAAATCCCTTAAATATCTACTAGATCCATGCTTGTCTCAACTTATCCCTAAATACTAGATACAAATCCCATGACACATCAAGATATCTGTGATCTTTCTCCTTGGAATATGGTCCACCTCTTGAGTTGAAATTCGAATTTGTGCTTGGAAGTCCAAGTAAGACCCTTCTAGAACCTCCAAATAAGCCTACACATGTCACAAAACTCATAACACACACACACACACACACATAAATGAAACCATGTTAATTTCCTAGTTTTTAATCATAAATTCACTTAAAAATACATAAAATAAATAAATTTGGAAAATGATTATTCTAACCCATATGATCAGGAAGATGATTACTTGATGTAGGGTTTAAGGCTAGATAGTTATGAAATGAGGGCTACATGGTTATGAAATGATGGAAATATGAATGAAGATGGAAGACAACTTTGAGACTCAATATACACCCAACTGAAGTTGTTGCGGGTCCTCATGCAACTATTGTATTGATTCATTTGTCCATAAGTTTATCTTCTTGAAATGATTTGCTTCTTTATGAGATTTTGACTTATTTTATTCTCTTCAAACTTTGCGTCATCTTTTGCAAAGTGTAATACATTTGATTGCAACATATATTTTTGATGGTTGGTTCTTGTGCGACAATCAAATTTTTTTTAGCATTGGTTCTTGTGTAACAATACTTTTATTTTTTTGTTGCATCAAAGTAAATGAAAACATTTAGAATTTTCTTTTCAAGTCCTATAATAACTATCAATGAATTGATAATTTTCAAAGCATATAATCTTTTGGAATCATACTGCAACAATAGTTGATTCGGAAGAATATGCGAGAATGAAATGAAAATGTGTGATGGTGTATGAAATGTGAATATGAATTGGTGTCCCTTCCCCCCAACTAAGGTGGATTTTAGTTTATGACAATATAAGAAAGGGAGTGAGGATTTTTTTTCCAAAATTAGAATTTTAACATTTTAAGGAATTTCATGACTAAAAATTAGAAAACAACATACCTTCACTTACCTTCAATGTGGATGAGTTGTGTTTACTAAAGAGTGTGGTTCCTGATGTTGGATCACGGAGTATATAAAAAAATGAATTTGATCTGCTTCTTTGTTCTCTTTGTGTTGATGACAAGATTGGGATCTTTATTGCTGCTATTACAAATTGATTCCTGCTGTAAACTGCTGAAATGATGTAGTCTTCAATCGTTACAAAACCTGATGATACAATTATATTCATGCGAATAAATGTGTTGATGTAGAGCATGAAGAGAAGTCATTGGATTACCGACCATTAATGAATGTCGTTAACCAATGCGAGGAAAACTCACCATTAATGTCAATGAGTTCCAAGTTACCTAAGTACATCTTGCGAAGTGTGAATGGATGAGCTGATGTCGAGCCACTTGCAAGATCCAATGACCAATGGACATTGATGTATTCCCATGATTGTCAGCGAGAGAAATTTTCATTAAGGCATACAAGCCTCAAGGTACTTTGAAAAAGAACTATAGCCTTGAACCTAGATTATGTGTTGATGTCGATAGGCCAAGACTTGTTAGAAAGGAGGCCTTAATGAATCCTCCATCATCTAACACAAGCATAATACAATGATTTCGAAGGACTATGGATGGAAATTTTTATAGTGGATCAAGGTTTATTTTCCAAAACGAAAAAGGAAATGAAATGAATCAGCTTTGTAGAGGAGCTGAATGGTTTTATTTTTGGGTTATGGGTTAGTGAAAGTGAGGTAGAAAAATGACTGTGAAGGAAAATGAGATGTATATTTAATTGACTGAATTAGTAGGAATGCAATGGTAAGACTGGTATCTGAAAGGTTTTGAAATGGTATGTGTGAAAATTCTACTGCAGTATCATGGTTTATTTCTCCTATTTGATTTAAAATATTACAAGTTATTTCCATAAATTATATTCAGAAAATATCGAAATAAACACAACTACAGTCTACACATGCAGATCATTTACTAAATAATATGCTCATCCAACAAATTGACACATGAATTTTTGGACATAAGTCCCCGGAAAAACCCAAAGCGGGAAAACCGATGCAACAGATATGAGGGTTTATTTTATTAAGTAGATTTTGAGTACAGTAAATCTGGGTTCCAGATCTGGAAAACCCAACAAAGAATAAAAGAAATATGAAACTAACATGATGTTCTAGTGCCAAATATTTGACTGATCCACACCCTCAAACGGGATTTACAACACTTAGCCTGGATCTGGCCCTAGAAACCCCAGCGTTGCCCCTAAAGCCCCAGCGTCAGCCCTGCTAGACTCAAAGTTCCACTGCGCTGCCCAGAGAGGGGCTGTGTAACCCTATAGAGGGTGACACATGCCTTACGTTGGCCCTGGAGACCCTCTATGTAATTTCTGAAGCCCTATGGAGCCTCTGCGTTGTCCTACGTAGATGTTGTTGCTGCCCTCTGCTTCTCTGCGTTGTCCTTGTTTGATGCTCCTCTGCCTCTTATTGAATTTTGGCTCCTGGATCATATCATCCCCTTAGCCAATACTACCCCTTGTTGCAGAAAATTCCTCCAGAAATCCTTAGCAAATCTTGCCCTAGAATTCCAGATCTATTTCTCAGTTATGCAATTGTGTGTGTGTGTTGGACCCTTATTTAAACTGAGAGGGGGGGGGGGGGGGTGAATCAGTTTAACACATTCATGGACTTTTAAAACTTTTTCATTAACATTTTTTTACACCTTCATTTCATGTTTAGCTTAACTTGTGAGTAATCTTAGAATGTGAGCAGCAAGCATTAGTATAATGTAACAATAGACTTAATATGAGAGCAGCAAGTATTAAGCAGATGAGATAAACCACATCAACACATAAACATCATGCACAGAGACACCAGATATAAGTGGAAACCCATAAAGGGATAAAACCACATCTTATTATTATTGTGATGCAAAGGCAAGCTCCAACTCCCTCTCACCACTATTTTTCTATAGGAACCAACCTACAGGAGGCTCCAACCTCAATTCTGCAAGCTACAACTTGCAAGGAAGCTCCAACTTCCTTCAATTTTCTGCAGGCACCAACCTACAGGAGGCTCCAACCTCAGTCAGCTACAACTGACAGCTATCAAGCTACAACTTGATGTGGAAGCACCAAC
>CM076581.1:21765380-22083797 GCA_034641835.2 Pinus albicaulis | reverse complement strand
CACTTAGTGCTTGTATCCGCTAGTGCCTATATGGGATGGGAGGTCGATGCTTTATAGCGATCGATTGATGAGATTGATGGCAAACATTGTTGGAGGTAAGGCAGTACACTAGACGGACAACAGCCAACATAGTAGTGTGAGGGCGGGTCCAATCAAGAATCGCCAGGCTTACTTACGTGCTTATTGCTGGATCGATTGATTTTATTTTATTGGATTGACTGGATTTATTGATATACCCCATTTTACCAACAGCCTACACCAAAACTCCACCAGTCCAGGACCAACACACCTCCCACCAGGATCACCATGGTCTCCAACCTGCCCAACAAAGGCGGACCTAGACAGTCCAGTCTCACCAGGCCAGTAACACACCAGGCCAGTAACACCTACCAAGAGAGATATTCTCTTGCCCGGATAATCTTGCTTTCTTACCTTGCCTGGAAAGCCCACCAAACTCCACAACCCAGTAAGGAGCAAGAGCCCTGGCGAAACCAACCCCAGTCCAACCAGTCCAACCACAACGGAACGATCCATACCAGCTAGGTAGGTGCTCATAACACTTCACGTTATATGCGTTGATTACCCATTTTAGGAGCTTAGGAAAGGAACGAGATGTTTAGAAGTTGGATGAGGAGCTTGTTAGCTTGTTAGCTTAGGAGCTGGTTGGAGGGCTGGGAGAAAGAAACCGAGGGCTGTTATAACGTGAACGTATGGCGAGACAAGCTGGATTGAAACTACGACTAAGGAAGCTGCTAGGGTATTACAAATAAGGAATCTGCTGGTACAACTAAGCTTTATGAACCGTAAGTCAGCTGCTTTATGAACTGAACTAGGCTAGGCAAGAGCTAGACATGTTGATAGAGAGAGTGTGGCTTATCATAGAGACTAACCTATAAGTAAAGCTTAGCTAAACGACACAACCAGTTCCATGGAATAGCCCAGTTCCATAGAGAGAGAGTCATTAGAAAGAGAATTGAAAACTTAACTAAAGCTAAGAGCAACAAGTGGAACTACAGCTAATTTAGTCGTTATAGAGATAGAAAGGGTCTATAGCACTACTAAAAAGAGAAAGAACTACAACTACTACTCTAAGAGAGCACTAAAGAGAAAGGCAAGTTGAAATAAAGCTAATTTATCTACCCTACCTTATGGCTTTCACTCTTAAGTCCATATGGCTAGTACTTACCTTAAGGAACTTACTAAGGCTAGTACTCTAGTTAGTACCTTATGGCTAGTACTAAGGCTATACCTTAAGGCTAAGACTGGCTATGATCGACTAGTACTCCTGGCTAGTACTCCTGGCTATGACTAGCGGCTTTTCGCTCCTTCTCCTACCAAACTGCTGGTCTTTCGCCACCTACCAGAGGAAAGTTCAATTCGCCTACCAAAAGATGTTTTATTCTCTGAATGCCTACCAAGTCTCTGAGTCGTATGAGTCACCTACCAAGTCTCTGAGTTGTAGTCGTAGTCGTATTTGAGGCCCGAATCCTCCTTGAAGCTTGAAGATAGATGAATTTACCAGCTATTAATTTGTAACTTGGGCGAGTTGCTTAGCCTAGGATTTGTTGTACGCTTAGCTAGATTTGGTGTGGCGTGAGGCCGCGGGACATGACTCTCGATATAGCTCACGTACCGCCAGATGGCACTGGCCGGGATGCCACTCTGGTGAATCTACCTCTGCCTCTGTGGCCTCCATTGCTACTCCCTATGAGGAAGGATCAAAGCAGGGAATCAGATTATCACATGCAAAGGATAAAATAACAGTAGGTAAGCCCGGAACGTAACGTCATACTATAGTGTCCAGTGGGCGTTAGGTTTGATTGGTAAGGGGAGTGGCTGGTAAACTATCGATGAGCTTGGGATGGGCTCTATCCGTGGGTATGGATGGCGCAGCCCCCCTTACTGTGTGCCTGTCCGCTGCCTCGCCTTGCTATCTGTCCTTCAACCACTGCTTTTGAGACTGCTCTTACGGGTGCTGCTAGCTTAGTGACTTAATCAAGGTAAACAACTCGCTATAGGACAGGAACTCGATCTCGATCTGCTCGAACTCAATCTGGATCTGCATTTGGGTCCGTACATGTAACTGCATCTGTTTTCGATACGGGATATGGGTAAACTACGCTACAGGATCATTATCTGGGCGTGAGAATTGGAGTGTCTGGTCTTTCGACTGACTTAGGAGTGCACTGGGGGCTATATGGGCTGTAGATGGGCGGATGGCTCGGTATACTTTATGGCGGAGCTTTACTGTAACATGTAGCATAGTGGCTGGGTGACGGATAGCGGTGATTATGCTTTCTATTCGTGCGATTGACTTACAACAGGTATCATGTGTGCGCTCTACGGGTTGTAGTAAGATGGAGGCGTACTACGGGATGGAGGGATAAAGAATGTGGTGTGTGTACTTTGTGGGTTATACTGAACCAAATCATTTATCAGGAGTGCAAGGAAAAACCAACCCAGCTGACTAAACCTCATGCACATGCACGGGATAATGAAATGACCCTCCCAGTTCCCTTCCTTTCATGGTCCTAATTGCACGGGATCAGGAGTCCCTTGGGGCTACCTAGTATATTGGTCCCCTCCTCTCGTCTCCTCCGCATCTCCTCCTATGGTTCGGAGTCCTTCTTCCTTGGTTTCCCACACCACTTTTTTCCCTACCCTCCGTCTAGGTCCCTACCTATCCTTCTCCCTGCACCGGTCTTCCCTCGTATATTGAATATCTTTATGGTCAAAATCCTGCCTTTGTTTCCTCTCCTGTCTTTACCTCTACTTTCACCTATGCTCCTCCTTCTACTGTATTTCCCGGGCCTAGTGTCCCTCCGATGGCTAGATCAACTGATGGTTATTCACCTATATCAGTGGATTATGGATCCGGAACATATTCTTCTACTATATAAAACAGATCTGCCTCTAGGTTTAGTGTCTACTACCGGAAGGTATGGGGTTGAGTCTTAGTGGTATTGTGGGGGTGGGGTCAACTGAAGGATCGGAAACTCAATCCGTCGGTGGATCTACTGGCTTTGCCTTTGTGCATACTTTTCACCCAGTCTATTCCACACATCTAACGCCCCCGTATTAAGTGTTTCTTTTCTAAGCTTGTTCTTTTCCCCCGGCAGGTATAAAGTGGGTAAAGCGGTGCTTTCCTTCCTTGTGCGTCTTTCTATAGAGACGATGGACTCTATACCATTGGGTTCATTGCTTTATTAGTATTAGTCTTAAGTAGGTTATTTGAATTATAGTAAATGTGAGAACAAGCTCTCGATCTAGATCTTAAGGGGTTATACCTTTGCTAAACTCCAACCACCTGTGCTGCTTTCACTCGGTCAATTGCTTCTGCTCTCTATGCTACTGTAGCCTCCGTGTCCTATGCCACTTATTCATAACTGATGCTACTGAAATCAGTGATTCCGGTGGATTAACGGGGTAAACTACCGCTCCTACTACTGGCTATCGACCCGGAAGGGGTGCTTACTAGGATGCTTTCACTTGGCTTGGAACTGGATTTGTATCTAACACTGATGCCTATGATTCTTCAATGGGTGGATCCGGATCTTCGATTGTCACTGATGCTGGGTCTCGATTTGGTCGGGGGTTATCATCATAAACAAAGTCAACGAGCATGCATTACGGGGGCAGATATAGGCTTTTCGATTGAAATAACATGTATGCAATAAGACTTGCTCTCTACTAGCCTTTAGATTTGAGCAAAACGGTCGATAGTGAGCAAAACGGTCGATAGTGCACCCGTAGGGTCACAATATTCTATTTCCCATGCGTTAACCCCCAGTTCTAATGCACTCTCCTAATCAATGCTTATTTTAGGCCAGTTATTCCAATCTTTAATACACTTTTGTAGTGCCGAGTGATTGAACAAAGTCCAATCTATGCCTGTAAGAGCCTACCGGTAGTCATCTTTCATTCAACTATTATCAATGTAAGAATCAGGTGTTAGCACGTGCTAGTGTGCTTGTACCTGTTGTTCCTACTCCGGATGTTCCAGCAACTGGGTAAACTGAATCTACAACTGAAGGATCTTACTATTCCTACTCCTATCCCCGTATTGATCCATCCACCAGAATAGTATTCGGTGCCAGTCCAGCTCTTTGCTTCCTTCTGTTGCTAAGTAAAGGCAGATAGAGATCGAGTTGTAGTAATTGAGCTGTAGTAAAGGTAGCTAGCGTGTAGGCAGAGGAAGGATACTATTGATCGGGATCGATACCCAACCCAAAAGCACATGATCAGTGAGCGAAGCAAGCGGTTGGTTAGGTAGATAGCAAGGTTGTAAGACTTCGCACATTATATACAGAATATCTGTTGCTTACAGGGACTTCGATCTGGACCAGCATCTTCGTCACTTCGATAGCCCTAGCCCAGTGGTGGTAGGTCTCGATCCAAAAATGAAACTACCAGGAGTGCTAGTAGTGAAACCGGTACTTCTTCAATGTGTGCTACTGGTGCTTAAACTGAATAAGCTACTCGATCTCGATATGGAAGGGATGTCGCTGGCCCAGTAATTGGATCTTCATCCACTGCATAGTCAACAGAATCCACTGTAGAATCCACTTTGCCCTCAGAACCAAGCCTTCAGCCAGACCCCAGCCTTAAGCCCTAAGCCATGATGATTGAACCAAGCGATGGTGGTCTGTTGTCGAGAGTTCGGCTGGCTCACCCTCAGAACCAAGCCTTCAGCCAGACCCCTTATCTTGCATGGATGGAATAACCTGAAATGCAGACCCCCTTATTTTGCATGGTCTATTTGGCTAAATAAAAAAGAGAGTTTGGGACTTGCATTTTCATTAAGCCAATCAGCTTATTTAATGCATATAGAGACTTCGTTATAAGATTCTCCATGGCACCAGGTGGGAGTGGGGGGCTAGAACAAAGGTTAGTAAGTAAGAGCAGCAAACAGCTGTTGGGAACATGGGGCTTTCGGTTAACTGTGGTCCGCTGTACCTAGTGATTTATGGTCCCGTCCACTGTCGCCACCCCTCCCTGGAAAAGCAACAGGACACGGGGAATAATAGAGAGAAGATAGAACCGAATAGAGTATGACCACCATCGGGAATAGATAAAATAGAGCCAGACCACACGCCCGCCCCCAGGCAAGCCGGAGAATATAGAAAGAGAAGAGAAAGCACAGAAAAACCAGGAAGGACAGGGGGGAAGGAACAGAGCAGCGAGAAGGCAAGCAGGCAGGAGCCAGCTAGGAGGGAAGGATAAAATAAGATGAAGTCGAGGCCGAGGCTGCAGGCACCCCCTCGTAATCAAGGGAAAGGGGGTTGCGAGAACACAGACAGGGGAAAGACGCAGGAGCTAGAGAAAGACGCTGAACGAAGGATGGATAAACAAAAAAAGGGAGGGATATAGATCGATGAAACGGGAATGGGGGATGGGTGAGGGAACAAAGGAAGGGAATCAGGAGAGGCAATGACAGATGGCCCGAAAGTGAGAAGCCAGAATAGGAAAGAGGTAGCGAGAACCAAGCCAAGAAGCAGGATGGGAATGAGAGTCCGGGTCGAAGAAAAGACAGAGAGAGATAACGCCAGAACTCTAGATGGTAGCAGAGAGAGAAGGGATTGGAGAGAAAATGATCGCTACCATTTTCCCACATGATGAGGACGTAGAGGTTTGATCACACATTACGCTTTCAGTTACCAATATTCCCATTATGCTTTCTATTACCAATCCCACATATTTCGCCTTCAGTAACCACCCATCCCACGAAGTGGGGATTCCATGTGTGTTACCTGTAAAATTTCCCACATGCCCTTCTAGTTAGGTTAGTTAGTGAGTAAGTCAATTAGTGAAGCGGCAGTCCCAATAGTCCGTGATCAGTATGGTTTTCTATGTGACCAGTTCTCAATACCACATGCCCAGTTAGTGAGGTTACTGAGGTTAGTGAGTCAGTTAGTAAGGAGGGTCCCAATAGCACCAAGCCCTGTTGTTCAACGTTACCCTTTTCTATACCATGTGCCCAGGAAGGTGGTTTACATGTGTGTTACCAGTTAGATGTTAACAGGAGGTTATTATAGCGTGAACAGTTTCTCATCCCCTATACAGGAGGTCACTGATTCACTTATTCGCCCAGGACATGACGAGAGAGGTGAAATTACACCCGCTTTTCCAACTGACGACGGGAGAGAGAACGAACCAACCCTTGAATGGAAGGCCCAGTTAAGAAAACCCCGCATTCCCTCCGCACGCAGTCTCACATTCAGTGTGCCCGCATTCAGAATGCATTACCCATTAATTTCCACTTATACCCTTTCACTTGCCCTGCTTTATGTTACACGATTAGGGTTGTTCGATTATGGCACTACTCCATTGCATGAGAGAGAGAGAGGCCAACTAGTTTTGGATACCCAGCATGTGAGGCTTAGGTTACGATTCCCAATTACCTTTTGCCCATGAGCCTGGTGATCTTAGGTTACTCCATGCCAAGTTGTTGATACCTTGCTTTGAGGTTTTTACACCCTTAACGCCCGCTACATACGCCCCCATTCTGATTATGATCGTTACCGCTTGCCCCCTTTACTTACCGGTACAGAACTATATCTGCGTTCCTACAGGCACCTCCACAGAGACACTGGCGACACACCGATAATAATCGCTGGTACTCGATCCCAGGGAGATATGCCAGTCATAGCCTACATAGCCTGGTGTAGCTTAGAGCCACTAGTACTTGTCGGGAGTACTCATATTTTACCATGCCGAGAGAAAGAAGTTGTGAAGAGAAGTAGTGAAGAAGGGAATACTTGTTGGAAATACTTGTTCTTCCATGATGATGATCGCTAACGCTTGCCTCCTGGTTTGGTAATGATCGCTACCGCCTTGCCCCCTTAATGGTTACCGGCTACAGACTATTTCCCCTGGAGATTACCCCACTTCAACTGGACAGAAGCATTGAACCTTGAGGTTGCTTGGTTGGATAGACCCTACCGCTTGCCCCCAGGTTTAAGGGCTAACGCAAGATCCCCCATGAGGACCGCTAACGTCGATACACGCAAGCACACAGCGAACGGTACAGTACGGGAAGAGACGGTACGGGAATAAATGGTACGGAACACAGCTACTACGCTAGGGCATTACTACATCCAACATGAGGCCATGGGGAGATCCATTGGTAACTTGCTCCAGGAGTCCTTAGGTTATGGATTCAACTGCTCGAGTCCGTTGAATTAATGGTAGATTCAATTGAGAAACCCCACCACACGAGGAGAACCCTACGCAGGAAGGATGGTTTAATACATGCACAATTGAAATACTTTATTTACGATTCAATAGAGGGATATTCTTCGCTAGATTAGTGATTAGCTATATTAGTGATTTTATCCTTTCTTATATTAGTCAATCAACAGTTTTTATCCCTATCCTGTAGCTCACAGTCCAGGTAAACCCTACTACAATTGCCTCTTTTTGTACGCGTGATTTGAGACTTGATTTGGAATGAACTATCCTATAGGAACTGTAGGACGGCTGCTGGGCCAATCGGGTATGGAACCCTAGAAAGGGGAAGCTGGGGCAGGTACTGGATCTTTATATGCTTGTTTTATTCCACGGGCTATGGCCCTATAGATGGAACTGGATATGCACCTGTAATAGATGCTGCCATCTTTGCTTCCGGTTCCGAATCAACGAGGTAAACGGGATTGAGCGAATCATACAATTTTATGCGAAGTTCCCTTACCGTTGGCGCTACCACACCTTCTTGCTTGGGAGCAACATTGCAACACTGCTATTTTCTATTCTCGCCACAACTGAATATGGAACTACACAAAGGGAAGCTGGGAGTTATGGTTATCAATCTGTAATAGATACCACCTTTTCCAAAGCCTTCGCTTCTGGCTTCGATGGATATATAATAACATTGTTGTTAGTCGGGCTTGATGCCGGGTCACCAGGAGACCTTTGGTGGTGCTTCAACTGCCTCTATCTCCGCTGTTGGTGCTTCAACGTAAGTCCACTTACTTTGTCTCTCTTGCTAGCTTGGCTTCTGATGATGCGTATTTATATCCATCAACTCGAACCACCAAACGAAACACCCTCGGAGCCCAGGCACAATGAATGATGATGCAATAAATCTTAATTCGATCTCGATACGATCTCGATTCACCCGTTTCCGATCGATCCACTGTTGATCCCAATGCCAGTTCCCCTCCCATCGCCCAGCAATTACTCATATACGAAAATCCGAGCAACGACATGCTACTACCATCAACAGGCAGGGGCCGGACAACGCAGCCAGAGCATCAGGCGTAGTGAGACCAACGCCTCCAAACGCAGCGAATCCCTTCCAACACGATGTGCTCATAGCTGCAAATCCGAGCACCTACTTCGTCACCTATCACGCTAAGCTAAGTACCTAGGTAAGACAGAGCAGCCAATACACACTGTTAGTCCAGTGGAGGTAGTACAGAAAGAACAGGGAAAGGTGCGGACAAGCTAATGAATAGAGTAAAAGGTTAGAGCTATAAGGCAGGAACTACGGACAGGGCTAGGGCCTAATATAAAGGTTGCAAAGCCCATTCGAGAGACAGTCCCATAGTGAGCAGATTCCATTATCTATTATCTATTATGTAATTGACCAAGTTGACCCAACAGGAATGGTGAAAATACATCTACTGTTATTGGTTACTTCTACTTGACCAACCTCTCCCTTTGGTCGAGCGATTTCATACCTCTCCTAATAGTTCAAATATTCTTACATATCATAGTGCAAGGGGACCTACCTACTTCGAAAGATCCTAGTGCAAGGGGACCTACACCTGCCTACTTCGAAATATTCCCTTACTCAAGTGATACCAACCAATACTGAGGGGGTAAGCGTATGAGATATGGTAATATTAGTAGTGGTTTTCCTTGCGAAGGTGTATAAAAGGGGGTGTTATACTAATGGGGGTCCTTATGGGTCCATAGCAAAGATGTTGAATGGTCGGATACAGATAGGTGTCCAATGGTACAAAGTTATATGAGTCGTAGAGGGTGTTAAGGTGTATGACGCAATAGGATATATGGGATAAGATAAAATTATGAGGTGTGGGGGGAGATAATAATGCCTCGTGATGGGAGGAATATGGGTCAAATCATAGATAAGGATGTGGTGTGATGACCCCGAGGGACATGAGGGATTCGATAGCGTTGTCTGTGTCGCTACCGTTATGCTCATTTGAGGATGTATATAAGGAACATAGTCTGTTCATATCATCTTGCTGGCATGAATGAAGGCTGGCATTCTAACAAACTTGATAATTGAAGAAGTTCCTCCTTATAAGTTGGTTAGATCGCTGCTTCAGTTGACTTAAGGTTGAGGGGAAAAAAGAGAGGGGGGCCTTATTGGGCCTTAACCCTAAAGTCTTTGAGGGGGAAAAATATAGGGGATGACCTTACCTGAGCTAACCTTACCTGAGCTATGCAATTTGAGGGGAGGAAACCTAGTTCACTTAGTAGGAATCCTTCCATTTCTGCCTTTCCTGGTTCAGCGGTTGGCCGCTGGTTCTCGATAGGTGTTACGCTCAGCCAGACGTGATCACTTGGGCCATTGCTTGCTAATCGTCGGGAGTTTGGCACACTCATTACCTAAATGGTCGCACCGATTACTTAGTCAGTCACTGATGGAAAAGCATGGATGGTGGGGTGATTCTGACTCACTTTCTTTCTCGATATGCACCCGATATGCAGGCCTTCATCTAACAGAGAGACATGAATGATTTATATGTGTAATTACGCTTTCGAATAATTTCTAAAATTGAGTGATCGAACATTATGCCTCATATTTATTTATTCCCCTCAAAGCTTGAGCTGAGCATAGCGAAGGTGAAGGGGAGGTGGTGTAAGTCATCACTTCCCTGCCTGAGATAGCGAAGGAGAAGGAAAGGCCATCGAGGAAGGGCCATCACCTTCATATCCTTAGAAGGAAGGAAGAAGGAAGATTGAAGAAATAAAGGTAATAATAAGACTGAAAGGAAGGATTAAGCAGCTCTTAGGAAGGATGGCTCACCCGAGGCAGGAGGGTGAGGGGGGATTGCTGTTGAGCGAAGCGAGCCCCCTAAGAGCCCCGTACCATACCATTCTTTCAGGTTGAGTTCCCCCATCAAAGAGATTCCTCCATATTAGGTAGAAGACAAATGCTTCTACCGAGCCCATATTTTTATATAATGCCTACCCGGACCCCGACTTCACAGAGCATCATTAGCCCATAAGGCCTTCCAATGAAATGAGGCTTCCAGTCATGTGCTAAAGCCTCCTAAAAGCCCATTTGCGTGCATTCTACGGTCTTTTGACCGAGCGAGCTATGAGATCAGATCAGATCGTATCCACTGGTCAATAATTGGATGAAACTACCCTGGGTTGGACCCCACTGAGAAGAGGAAATAATAGCTTATCCTACCACACCTCCTCTCGGAATTCAACTAGTTGGATTAGGCCGGAAGGATTGTTCGGTTACAATATCAGGGTAGTTAGGGGCTTAACTCTTCTCGGGAATCAACGCTTAAGCCTCCTACCCTACACTATCTAGAATTCTAGGACAGAAGCTAGCCCATCTCCAACTATAGTTGTTTTCACCCCCAGTGCCTTACCCTTGCCTTTGTCCTGTGACAGTAACCCTACCCTTGGACCGATAACCCTTGCTACAACCCTTTCCCAATGCCAGTAACCCTACTCTTGCTGCTCAAGGATGGTTTGCCTGACATAAGGAGGGAAAGGAAGGGGACTAGTTTCTTAGGAAACATGCACTATAAAAAACTGCCTCGACCGGTTATCTCTTGTACTAGGAGTTGTAGGGCGTTGGTGTGATGGAGTTGTCTGGCTGCTATGTCAAGTTTTCCCGGTAAGGCCTCCCATCTAGGTCTGCTGGCTATTTCTAATTGTTCCGTCTGTGGGACCCGCCTATTGGTGGGGAAGTTGCCTGTGTCCGGCGGGAGCTTCTATCTGGTAAGATGGGGCAGTTGGGGGGCGCCTATCTCTGAAGATATGTAATCAATGAAATGAATCAATGCCAATCCCGTAAGACCTCTCCTCGACGCACGCACGCGGAAGACCTCTGCAGTAAGCGAATAATCTGAAGGTCTTAGCTTTAAGGCCATAGAGTAAGGTATTTGCCAGATAGACTTCATTAAGATAAGTACTAGTGGCTCTCGACAATCAACTGGCTATTAGCTACGACTTTATTTAAATGATTGGCTCTCGTCTGGTGGGAACGATGGGAAACATAGAAAAGCCTTTCACTCGCTGCACAAAGCCATTCACATAAGCCATTCCAGATAAGGTCTACATAAGCCGTTCGTTCATAGCACATAAAAACCATTCAAAGAAAGAAAACCCATTCATTCCCACCACCTTACTGAGCATTCAAGTAATAAAGTAAAAGAGAAATGGTATCAGCAGCATCAATATAAAAGGGATAAGGCAAATAGTTCAACTGCTTTCGGTGAACGTCCTATTCTATTTGGTGTGATGATTGGTGTATTCGCTGTTCTAGTTAAGGTTAGGTTAGTCCTAGTGTGGTAAGCTTGGCTTCTGGCTTCGGGTGTGCTTGGCTTAAGGCTTAAGGCTCATGGCGTAAGGTGAAAGGCTCTACCTCCCCTCCCGGAATGTTTCTATATATCCCTTCCTCTCCCTGTCTCTAGCCCCCTCGCGGAATGCTTGCTCATCGACCTCCAGAACAACAGGAACAACTAGCTACTATGTTTGGCCTCCAGAGGAAAAGTCTAGAAAGTGAATATAATCTGGCTTTGAAGGATCAGCTTTACTGATGGTGACTTAACTTCTCGTGGCCATACTTCTCGTGGCATATCCAAAACCAGCGTACGTAATACAGCTTATAGGATCTCTAGCGGGTTTATAATAATTAAGCCAGCGAACGGCCTATAGTCGAATATTGGTTGAGCTCCTTAGCTGGCTTGAGTTATTGACGCTGGCTTGAGTTTTGGCTAACCTCTACATTAAAACATTGCTTGGTGAAGTGGAAGAGGGAGATATGGGGATGCCTGTGCCTCTAGCACTTGCCAATGTGTTGGACAAGTTTTCATACTGATAAAGCAGATAATTTACCAGTCGCTCACTAAGCAAGGCCAGTCATCCCAAGCCAGCGTCCTCCCATCCATCCATCCATCCATCCATCCTATCCAGCCAGACTAGCGCAGCCATTTAAGTAAGCCCCTTGAAATGGTTATCTTCCTGACCTCGTACTGCTATTGTGCTGGTTATATTCTTCCCAAGCTAGGCTGTGGATGATGGGTTGACTTACCTACAAGTAAGTGTCCATCCTCTTCACTATGGGCTGTAATCAGTAAGTCCCGAGCTAGATTGAACAGCTGTGAACCTTACCTCGTTATAATTGTTGTTGGGCTTATATTCCTCCTCCCTACCTCGCTAGCTGGTTGTTTGGCTGATCATAATCCTTACCTCGCCTCAACCTAGATCTCCTATCCGCTCGGAACGGACTCAGGTTCGATGTTTCTACCAGCCGGAAAGTGAAAACATTCCTCGAATCAGCCACTAATTATAGTAGTGCCCGTGAGCCACCGCAAACAGAACAAATTGGTCTCTACACTAACATAATTGGGCTAACGCAAGTAAAATACATATCTAATAAGGAAGGGAAGTTTCGTCGTTGATTCTAAGGAACGAATAATATGATAAGGAAGGGAAGGTGGAAAGTATTGTTTGACTAGCTGGGAAAGCCGACCAGGACCCGTTTGTGCGTACTTCTTTCTTCCCCTCAAATCTTGGGTATTGTATGGATATATTCTGACCTTATCCGTGCTAGGGCGGGCACTGAAACTGTTCCAGTAGCGAGAGTGAGCAGGTTTCAAGATATGTTATGGGCGGTTTCTTCTTTCAATGCATAGTTCAGGAAGGCAGATCTGGTTACTCATGGTCAGAACCGGGTATAGAAGTGTTTCTCACCGATGCAAGAGAGAAATGCTTTTATGTACGGGTAGGGTTCAGTTCCTCCCCTTTGCATGCCCCTTGTTTCGGGTTGCTAGCGCCTGTTCTCCAACTCGAATAAGCTTTCCCTACCCATGGAGATTCAAGTTTGGCATTCACGCAGGAGGGCCCATTGGACTGTCTTCTTTGTGGCGTGCCGATACTGCAGCAAGACATGGTTCTGTATGGATATTTATTATGATGCTACGGTCAAGTAAGGGAACCACACTATAAAGTGTAACCTATAAAGCCAGTGCAAATAGAAAAGCTCACATATATAATGTGGAAAATGGATAGATCTGGACAACCGCATGCACATATATAATGTGGCAAATGGGTCGATAGAGATTGGGAAAAGAATCTCTATAGTAAGGAATAATAAGGCACTCCTTCCATGATGTACGAGCCGGGGGCGAAAAGAAGAAGCAAGCGAAAAGGAAGCATAAATCAATATTTAGCAAATTACTTGCATCGAAATGAAAATGGACCGAATCAACTGCGCTGTGAGGGGGAGGAAACATGATGGAAGTAGAAAGAGGCGCTGCTGAAGGACCTTGGGAAGGGGGGGAAGGACGCATCTGCAATGGAAATAGGGGGATGACCGATCGAACTGATTGATGACCAACATCAATTCGAATGGAAGCGAAGGAATTAGCGAATCGATTAATGAACCATCCCACCTTGAAATGCAGAGCCATCTACCGGATTGGAAAAACTAGTTTAGTTCGCGTTCACTCTCCACCCTAGGGAAAAGGAATGGTGTTACCTACTCCGAAATCCCCGTGGAAGTTGCATCTCAAGTTGCATCTCATTTGGTATTTGACCATGCGTTTAGTCATGGGCTTCGTGCAGCTTCTCTATATATTTGTACCTTCGAAGTAATTGAAACCGATAGATTGCCTTTCCTTTATGCCCGCTCAGAAGCAAGCACGTGCTACGCTGAAGAGAGGATGTCTCCTGGGCGCAACAACAGAGAATCTGGGCTTCCTAATGAATATCCTCCTTATCTTTGGCCTTCCTTCGGTAACTAGAGATCTAATCATTCCTATCAATTAGCTAGAGATGTACCCTAGGGGAATAATCCTATATGACGCGGTAGAATTTTAGGATGAAATCACTACAATTGGTAACTAGAGAGATCATAAATCAAGATCATTATATATGTAATTACGGTTTAGCCAAGCCATACACAAAAGGATGGATGTTTCTGACCGTAATTCTTTGTTTGTTCCCCTCAAATGATGGCACTTGGTAAGGTCCCGGAGGGGCTTGCGCTTCTGAGGGCAAGGTAAGTAGGTTCTAATATGAATGCATATCTTATATATGTAATTACGTCACTTCGCCGAAGTACACGTCTATTCCTATCTTTATTTTAGGAAGGGCTTTGAACCGAGCTATCAATTAGGAAAGAATTAGTCAGAGCCGGGGTTTCTTCTCACCGCAGGGAGTTTGTTGATTCAAGTTCCTCTCCCTCGGTACCTCGGTCGAGCCCCTCCGGGCCTCAATTTCGTAACCTCAATCGAGTCCCTCCGGGCCTTGCCCTCCTCACCCTTGATGGGTGAGCAATAAAGAACCTATTGTCAGGCAAGCCATTCTTCCTCTCCTGTTAGTCGAGCGGCCTTACGGCACCTCTCCCTCGACCTCGTAACCTCGGCCGAGCCCCTAACGGGCCTTATGGTCGAGCGGCCTTACGGCTCCTTGCGTTAAAGCGCTTCGCCGAAACTTCAACAAGGGGGGAAAGAAGTAAGGCTATAACTGCTATAACGGCCCTTTTCCTATACCTTTTGGGGTGGGGGCCTTACGGCACTAGATTGGTGGGGGTGGGTCTAAATAGGGTGCCTTTTAGGGATATATGGGTCCGGTCTTTTTAGGGAGATAGGGGAGCGGGATAGGTTGGTTGAGCGATAAGGATCTGTCCTTCCCTTACCTATCACCCTACCCTAAAGTCAGGATTGAGTTGAGTACCAAGCTCAGTACTTTGATTGAAGGAGAATAGCCCAAGTGCTTAGCTCGGATATGGGCTGTAGTTTTCATTTAAATACCACTTCCTAAACTAAAAGAAAGAAAGCATAATTACGTATATAAATGAGTATGTCCAACCTACGGGCGATGCTTAGATATTTATGTCTCTTCCACTAGATAGTGGGCGGTTTCCTGCGGAGCCCAGACCAGATATATTATATATGAGATAAGACATTTTGGGTGGGAGACACTTCGAACTTTATGAATCGAACCTCTCGGCGAATACGACATCTCTAGAATCCTGCAAACGAGTTGAAATGCCAGAGGGGTTCGAATCAGACACGAGGAGAATCATACTGACATTCGGAGAATCATACACACAAAGTCATCATAGGATTTAGATCATACAAAACAGGAAGTATAACAAGTCAAATTCAGATAAAGACAGAAGGGCTAGCCAAAGGGTCAGTGCCAGAGGCACAGCCAATAGACGAATCATTGCCAGAAGGAAGGTCATTGTCAGCCAGTCATTGTCAGCCGGTCATGGACAGAAGGTGGCAGGAAGGGGTAAATGAAGTGAGTGGGCTTTGCTGCTCATAGCCGATAGCCCAGTTGTCATAGCCAGGAGGTCAGAGTCAGAAGGTGCCGATCTAGCACTCATAGACAGGAGTCGTAGCCAGGAGGAACAGCCCATCATAGCCAGAAGCTCATCGCCTTTTCTCATTGCCGATAGATAGCCTTCTCATTGCCAGTTAGAGCCAGGAAGGAGGGAGGTTTCAGCTCCGTCATTGCCGCTGATAGCCCAGTGATCATAGCCAGAAATCCTTGCTATAAGATCATTGCCGAGAGAAAGATGAAGTTACCCATGGTCCCACCAGAAGAGAGGAGAAGGAAGGAACCCGTTCAATTAATAAACCGAAAGAAAATAGAATGTTACCCCTCAAACTTATTGCTATGGAACAATGGAATGTGCCTACCTGGGCTGGATGGAAAGAACGACAAAGCTTATATACAATGATTAACCGTTTGAGGATCATAAATCATTCATCGCCTAAAAGAAACAGTCAGAGTCAGTCATTGCTATAAGGGGATAGAAGGGGCCAGTTTCAATCATAGACAGTCGATCATAGCAAGAAGGGAGGTCATTGCTGATAGCCGCTAGTTGATGCCGGTAGTCGATGCACTCAATGAAAAGAGTCGATTCAGGTGTTGATTCAATCAATGCTGGTACTCTATCCTGTCGATACAAGTATCAATCCAGATAGGTTCAATCCCAGTATTTATGTTGATGCTTAGCTTTCTTTCTACTTGAAGTTATATCACTCCCGATATTAGGTCAAATATTTCACTCCCCATCGGGCGAGGGCTAATCTATCGTTCCGATGCAAGGTATAATCTAAGCCATGTTCTTTACCCTCGAAACTCAACCCTCGACCTAGCCGCGGCCCTCTAACTCAACCTAGAAACTCTACATTGAATCTCTACCCTACATGGCTACACCCTACCAGACACACATAGCTACACCCTACCAGCCGAGTCACCTTCAACACAGACCTGATAAAGTAGGTCTAGCTAGGGAGAAAAAGGACAAGTAAATAGAAAGAAAGCGATGGCTTGCTTTTCTATACTCGCCGGGATTAAGGCAGTGGCGTATGTCCTCGATATGAGTGGTCCCACGGACGAATGACAACCCACATCTACCAAGATAAAAAGTTACCCAACGGGGCTTACCCCTACGGGAACATAAGGTTACTATATCACCATCACACGGGGCACCTCACATAGATGATCATTCACAGGAGGTCATCGCCGGTAGTCAATCATTGGAAGTTCGGTCATAGCTTGGCTGAGCTGCTCGGTTGGGCTGGGATACTCAGTTGGGCCGCTGGGCGGGGATACTCGGTGGGGATAATACGCTGCTCGACTCGGATCGGCTGCTTGGATGCATACAGTCATTGCTTTAATCGGCTGGACGAATACGGATCAACGGAATATACCTCGAACTCTAGCTATACCTCGCTACAATAATAAGGTCAATGTTATCGAATTTATGGATAATGCCTTACTTACAATGCACCTAAGGAGGATCTTCAACAGCAGGACACGTGGTTTCATTCACGCTAGGAAGGGAGTGCCTGTAAGCGAGGTGGATGATCTTAATAGTGATTGATTAATTGCCCACATCTTCCGAGATAAGAACTTCCCCATATTCCCCGGGACGGGACCCCTATGGAACCTTAGTTCCTACCTCGACTGGATGCAATGACCATGCGTTACATACGATGCACCTGTTTAGGATGATGATCATACGCCAGTCACGGAACATTAGTTCCTACAGCACCTGCACATAGAGCACCTGACATAGCAGCCAGACATAGACACTCATACCGGCCATACACAATAAGCACCAGACGTAGTTGCACATAGAGCACCACCTCACATAGCCATCCATAGATCGTAGCCCCGAGCATAGCCGATCATAGCTAGTAGATATTATAATATCGATTGTGACCAAGTTGGCGCCATACGCGAAAGAGAAGGAAATTATCATACCCGAGATAGGATATTTTCCCCCATGCGCCACCTACAATAGGATGGCTAGATGTGTTGCTAGAGTGAGAAAAATCTCAGGTCACAAAGTGGCCATAGAACGCGCGGCAATAGAATAGATTTCACTCGGTACTCGCCTAAGCTTATCCATCGTAGCTCTCTTTTGTGTGATGGCATCCCCCCGAATGAGGACCTCTTCTCACAATGCTTCTGGGCTCTGTCTGTTTAACAGGCAGGGGCTTATATAATTATGGCAAGATCGATCTAGAATGCATAAATCCGCAGAATTCATTTAACGAGAGGGTTTCGTCTGTTTGCTTATAGTTCAGGGTCCTGCTAGGTTTTGCGAGTGGAGATAGGTCTAGATGCTGTCTTGGCTCCTGTTCTGTTCGAGCTAGGTTGGATAGTAGGTGCCTCTGTCTAGGTATTGTATCTGCCTGCTGCTCTACGTTCTTCCTCGGGCAGTACAGCAAGTGGTCGTTGTTAGGTTTGGCTGCTTTCCTTTCATTTGTTTCATTTGAGTGCCTGTCCAAACTCTGCTCTCTTTACCCTGCTTTAACTTTTTGTTGCCTCACCTTACTTCTTAATGGATGGATGAAGCGATGCGGGGAGTCCCCATATGCTCAACTTATTGCCTTAAGGCAGGAATCTTTGTAGGTCTACTTTTCTATTGTACTTCAAGGGAGGGCGCTGTAAATAAGAAAGTTCCCTAATGCCAAATGTTAGTTTGATATCCCGTCCATATCCTCAGACCTCGGAGAACATAGGGTTTGCCTCAGCCCAAACCGCATTTGACAGGGTTTATTGGGATCGACCGGACCAACCTCTACGATCCTTGCTTTTCGGGTCATCACTTAGAAGAGTTTTTGAACTGAACTGCCTATGCCTCTTATGCTGCTGCCCTATGGCCTTAGAGAATGGAATAACCCTGACATGCTCTCAGTCATCTACTTGCCTAAAGATAAATGCATGTGAAATTATGCCTCGACCCATGCCAACAACGCGTTTGATAGCTCTCAAATCGCATCTAAGAACGTTTTCGAATTGACCGGACAGACCCCGCATGGCTTACATATATTGAGGGGATTGTATTTACTGGCTTGGAGTTTGATTCTTGCTGGATCAGTCGGACGAGGGGATAGAATTCATCGATCCACGATAGTGGGACTGCTTTATTAAGGAAGGCCCAGGACATTCTGCGTTATTCAATATATAATATAAAAACCTTTTTTACTTTCTTTGTTCCACGACCAAGGAGAAGAGCTTCCTCCATATACCAACTTCCACACGTAGTGCTTATTCTTTTTTAGCCATTCCCCGAATACTCTTTGTAGCCTCCTTTATTTGCTCCCCCCGATTCTTATGGATGGACATGGCAGGCAGAGCGGCTGGATGAATAGATGGGTGGATTGATGGTAGTCCAGTAGCCAAGGAATTATCGTAGCTTGCTCTCAGCTGGATTACATTAAAGCTGCTGCATGGCATTAATGCATGGATGCATTACCCCTATATTACTACCGCCTTCACCTAGGAGCATGGAGGGAGTTAGCCCTCACCCTTTGATGTCATTAAGACCTACAAGAAAGAACGAGACCTGTTCCACCTATATCACTTTGATTCAGGCATTTAGCGCTGCGTTAGTCGGGTACTGCTATTAGACCTTCTTGTAGAAGGCTCTTATCAATAAGGGCGGGATACACAATCTCATCCTTACTTGCTACTGCCTTCAGGAATTGCTTCATAGCTAGCACTATACCTTCCAGTTTTGGGTCGGGATTAGACCGGCTAACGCCTTCACCCTAGTCTATGGATCTATGGAGGGCTGCCCAACCCATTCATGAAACCAGGAAGATCAGTAGGGAAAACCAGTAGCTATTCAAATACCCTTCTACCGTTATCCTAGGAGATGGAGTGCTGCCCAACCCATGAATTGGATGAAGCCAGCCAGGAATACAAAAGTAGCCGCCAGGGACATGCTATGAAACACACCCTTTGGTTCTCACGAACTACTAGACCTGGAGCGATGGCGGCCTTTAGTCGAGAGTTCGGCAAGCTCACCCTAGAGCAGGAAACCTAGTGTGGGTAAGTAATGTTGAACCTTAGAAGCCACGGGGGGATGGAATGGATGGGAGGAAGAACATGAAAATGCTATCACTCCGTGCCTTCAGAAAAGACGTGTTTCAGAGCGTTTTTGGATCGACCCGATGCTTTAACCCAACCCGGGTGTTAGCCTACCGGCCTTATTGGAAGGAAGGAAATCACCTGAACTGCAGGCAGGCACAGAGTGAACAGGCCCCAAAGTAGGAAGGAGAGAATAGACTTAGATACGAATGAATTACTGTTATTACATATATAATATCACATCACAACACCACGAACCCAACCGCACATGGATAGGATAGATTGCTGCTTGATCAGAATCATACCAGGCAGGGGCCGATGGAACGATTTGGAATTAAATGACATGCTCTCAGTCATTTACTTGATATACTTAATTGCTAGTGAGAGAACCCGGTGGAGGGGAGTGATATTATGCCAACGACCCATGGATACGACCGGTTTCTTATATACACAATCGCATCTCAGAAAGGGTTTAGGATCGGATGATGTGGGAAGGAATAAACCTGACATGCTCTCAGTAAGCCACTTGCCCTAATTGAATCGCCTTTTTTCACAACCGATGATACAACGAAACGATGATTACTCAACCCATGCCACACACTGGTTATTTTTTCATAAATACCCCATCTCAGATTTATAATTTACTTGAACCGAACTTTTAGTCCCCAACTCAAGTGCCTGAGGAGCCCGGATAAACCAATGCCAATGCTAGTTGTTTATGGATGGGATTTCTTTTTATAATTCCCGTTATTCCATATATAAGAAACCTGATTTACCTTCTTTCCGACCCACAGGATACTCATTGCCTTTATTCATCCACCAACTTACACTTAGTTACCTTTTTATGGATTGAAAATTCCACGAAGACTCTTAGTTGCCTGCCTTTATATAAGGGATGACATAGCGACGACGGAGCTGGGTATATGGATCGATGGCTTGGCTTGGCTTGGCTGGATGGGATTATGGTTGGTACATCAGAGTGCCCCTTGGGTGGGATGGCTTTATGCGATGGGTGAGTAGCCCACATAGGATAGAATAGAATAAGTGGGGTCGTGCTCTTTAGGCTTTTCTTATTTCATAACTGCCTGCCAGGGATGGCTTGGGTGGGTAGCATGGATTGGATTCTTGTTGGGACATCAGAGAGCAGAGCAGAGTTGGGATGGGATGGAATGGGATTATGGGATGGATGGAGGGAAGGGGGTTATTCTCCCTACCTTAGACCTACTACAACCGGCAACTGCCATACTACCTGCCAGAGAACCTTCTCTTTAGACCGAACCCTACCACCATGGGATGGAATCTCATGCCCAATCTCTTATGAAGCCAGGATGGATGGAATAGCCGTACGGAACAGACCTTTCTTTATTTACCCACCTACCTTAACTTGGATGGAGATCTGCAGCCCTCTTTCATCATGGCATGTTCTTAGTCACCCGTGTTGCTAGAACCTTACAACCTGCTGATGGGATTGACATTTTATGGCATTACACTACACCCCTTGGCCTTGATACCAGAATCCTAGGAGCATGGAAGAAGCACCTATCAGCCAGGACAATAATACCCCAGTGACCAGGAGCACATCCTAGAAAACATTTCCCTTGTCTTTCTTTCACTTGACAGAACTTCTAGACCCAGAGCCCTATGCCAGGAATAAGAATCACGTAGCTAGCTAGCGTAGTTAGGAAGGAGGAGGATCTACAGCACTTACCTTACCTGCAGCTTATGCCATTTATTTGGTTCATTATACCTTATAACCCATGGGCAATTTGCTTGGGGATGCCTCATTAGCCCCCCCTACCCTATTTATACCTTAAACCTCTGAGCATACAGTATACACTCTAGAAGCCGCGAATAACACACGTAGACAGATAGGGGCATCATGCCATTACACACTACCTTTATTTCACTTTCCAGACATAGACCTAGAGCCCTAGACCTTGAATCACGTAGTTAGTCACCCATGTTGGTACCACCTAGACGCTGTGGGATCGGGAGGGGATGCTATACCTTACCCCTATCTTACCACCGCCTTCACCTAGGAGCATGTAGGAACCACAAACCTCAGGAATACGACCAATACCCAGGTATGCCATTAACACTCCCTTGGGTCATGGATGGACACCAGACACTCACCAGACAGACTTACCTTTACCGGCCCTAGAACATTAGCACTTTGGAGCGACACAGCTTTAATACCTTAGGAGCCACAGTATCTGGCTTCCATCCAGCAGGCATAACCAACCTACTCCCTTCTCTTCTATTCCTATGATTGTGTGTTACTCGACCGACTAATCATTTATGTCTTCCCTGCATATCCCGCTCTCCGACTCATCCATTGAATGAAGAACGAAGTCGGGGGAATCCCTCCCATTCATAAGGATCTCGCAGCCTTTAGCGATATATAAGATTTTGACAGAAATGGTGGTCAATTCCTCTCGGTAAACCTGGGTCACAAGCTGCAGCCCTGGGCAATATGTTAGTTAGTAGAAAGAAAGCTCGCTCGTGAATTCAAAACCCCAAGGTGGGTGATTGTGAATGGCCTAGATGTCGTTACGATGTGAGCCTTACATTGATAGGTGAACCACAGAAGTTCTGTGATGACATGGTCTAGTTATCAGCCAGAGGCATACAGTAATTGGTCAGCCTGTCCCGCAAGATCCCGCGCATGTGGTAGAAAACTGGTAT
Organism: Pinus albicaulis; assembly: GCA_034641835.2. NCBI lineage: Eukaryota > Viridiplantae > Streptophyta > Pinopsida > Pinales > Pinaceae > Pinus > Pinus albicaulis. The sequence goes on along the minus strand of CM076581.1, from coordinate 22,061,546 downwards.
GGGCATATCCATTACTTATATCCCACTCCAAATCTATACCCATTTGGCCAAAGCCTATACGCATAGGAGCACCGCGTATCCGGACCATGTATTTAGTTGCATAGTTTCAAGTAACAGATCCATGTTGAGATCGAACCCTAGAGTGCAAGGTGCAAAGGCAGATGTAGTTCCACCAGTTCCTTATTTGAGTGACCCCGCAGATATCGTGAATGATCCAGCGGAGACACAACCATATACAGAAGCGAGTGCAGATGACCCCGTTTACTCAGAACCTGTTCCGGGGCTAGAGCGAAGGCTAGGGTGTAGGTCAAGTAAGCATTCTCAACCGTTCGAAAGGTTGACCTGGAATCCGCCAATTTATCTAGTTTAGACAGTTGATGATCCATAACCACCAGCTATAGAAGTAGAGACGGGTTACTCGGCTCCAGGCGTGGATTCAGCTGACCGAGCATCAATAGCAGCGGTGGAAGAAGCAGATACAATTTCGGCCCAGTTCGAGTACCTTTGAGTGTCCGAACCAGTTTGATAGTTTACGGATGAGGGTTATTAATTTGAAACCCTAGCCTAGCAAGGAAGGTTACAATTACACCTTTGCCCTAGGTTTACTAACCAATTTATTAGCAAGGTTAGCATTACACCTCTCCCCATATTAGCTAGATTATGACGGGAGGATTACTCTCCGGCTTGCACCCGCAGATATAGTAATCTGCCCCAATAATTAGGAATCAAGAATCTTCCTAGGAAGAAAACAGGCAGAAGTGGGGACTAGGACAGGCACTAGGGCAGGCACAGAACAAGCAGCGGCAAGGAGTGGGAAACTACGCGTTGGGAGGTATCGCAGGAACTATTCCAGCCGTTACAGAGCTATTATCGAAGCCAATTATATCGCAACGCATCAAATCGTCTTACCGATGCCCTATGCCAAATTCTCCTCCCCAATCAAGCGCAGCTCATGTCGATGCTGATTCAACCCCGGTTACTCGATCTCGAGCTGGAACTACATTTGGATTTGCAAAAGGCTCTTAAGGAACAATATTTGTAGGAACGTAGTGGTGGGTGGGAGTTATAGATAGAAGCTATAGTCCTTTTGCTCTGCGACTGGAGTTCGGGTTTGGATCTGGACTACGAGGTGGTGAAACGGCTAGTGATGCTTTCTATGCTGTTGCTGCTTTCTCTACCCCTGCTGATGGGTAAACAACCAGCTCTGCCTCTCTTTCTGCTACCTCCGCTATAATAGGCAATTAGAGGTATAGCCATAGGTGTATAGTTCAAGGAATACTTTTCACTTTCAACCTCGAGCCTTTAACCTGGAAACTTGAACCATAAGCTGGAAACCTTGAGCCTTCACACAAGCTAGCCGTCCTTCTTACTATACTTTATTCCAAGAGCTAATATTGAGAGCTTATTAAAGCTTACAAGCATAAACAACCATCAAGCATATATGCCTAGCTCACGCAACCAAGCTAACTCAATCCATCCAGCAAGGAGGAATCAGGCAGACTACCCATCAGTCATTCAACCAAGGAAGCATACTTTCCATCATTCCATCCGTCATTCAAGCAGTCAGACTCTACCCCATCCATCTTACACATTCAGACTAGCCCTCTGATACCCCTTTGGGGTAAGCAATCAATTACCTTATGTATTATGCTTTCAGTTCCCCCATTCTTTCCCTCGCAATAAATTGACCCAGATAAAAGCGACTAAAGAAAAGATCAATCCTTTCCCTCGCATAGAAACGATTGTTCAATACGGCCTAGGCAGGCAGGTCCATTAACCCCATCTGTGAATTCGTTCCCTCGTTAAGAGATAATATATGCCCAACTAATCTACTAATCTATGGCTATCCTGTGAAAATAGAGAGGTGGCTTCTTTCCAATCTATTCTTATCTCCAAACCTGTATTTGACCACAAAATCCATGTCTCGTTCCTGAGGGTGGGCCGCCCCCAGAGGTTGGGATGTGTTGGTCCTTAGAATACAGGGGTGATGGGTGGGGTCTCCTCCATGAAATAAAGGTCGAGTCTATTAGTCACGAAGCATGAAACATGAATGCGCTTCTGGGCTGTAAATATCACCTATTTCCCTACTGCCCGGAATGCGACCAACCCCGAGACTACTGGCAGTCGAGTTGCCTACCACTATAGTATTGTCTTCGTCTGAGTTTGCTGCATGGCCTTTCCATTCCAATTCAAACTGGTAAGAGACTACTACCTACCTATTTCCAGAGAAGATCGGACTACAGGTTCCATTGTGCCTATGAACTTCACGGGAAAGGGTACGAACTATAGAGTAGAGGTCACGGAGTATTTGCAACTTCCAGCAGCAGTTTCAAAACAACCCCACCCCAGAATCTATGCAAGTGGAACAACAATGGGGAATTAGAATAAGTTTGATAGAATCAGTTCCAACGAATTCAAATCAAAGTTCAACTATATATGCTAGTATGGCCCTAGTACTAGCACTTGAAACTGCCTTAGTATGTAGTGTAGGTGGTTCTCCATGGAAGCCCTAGAGACTGCTAGCTTCAGTCAGAGTCAGTTCCATAGAAATAAGCTGGTAATAAGTACCAGCCATAAGAGTGAAAGCCGTACGGGGGGGTAGTGCCTTGTAATTCTGTTCCAACTAAACTTAAGATTGTTTGTTGCATAATGCATGGAGAAGTTGTAAGGTTGGTTGGTTCACCTCACACTGCTGAAGATTCATCTATTGCATAAAGAAAGGGTACCCTATCTTCTTGTTCAACCCTAGCTCCTTACTCCCTAAGAAGGTGCAAGTATATAAAGCAATCAACATCGACATAAACATCGCCCTCTATTTAAACATTGACATACACATAAGAGCCATTTATTTCCACTTGTGTCCCCTGAGCTCTAGCGAATAAGCTCTTGTCGTTATTATTTTCATTATATATCTGAGATTATGGGAATCAAATTCCTATTTCTTCTTTTATTTATAGGAATAGATCTAATTCCTATGTTCAATATATTATACCTGCATATCTACGTCTACCTTTTGCATTTGAGGTGATCCTTAGCACCCATTACCTCAAGAAAATCACCTCCTAAATAAACAACCAGTTGAAGAATCCATGTTTGTTTGTTGGGACATATTGACCCACCAACCTTTTTCATTTGGCTTTTTTCCTGGGCCACAACCTATAGCCAGTGTAGATCAATAAATAATACATCGATAATATACGATATTATTGCGCATATCTACGTTTCACTTTTCCGTACTAATAGATCTAGTGGAACAACCTACAATGGGAGGGAATATAGTGCCTCTTTCAAAGGAGGCATCACTAGAGCTCAGGGAGAGGTGAAGGGGACTAAGTCTTATTCACTTTATAGCTTCTTAGTTCACATACACTCAGTTAAGTAAGGTTTCTTTCAAAGAATGGATACAACCTCTCCCGGTGGTCGAGCCAACTTAATGTTTCCTCTTGCTTCTTTGCTTAAGAGACTACTAATTAGCTTTATCTAAGCCTGATTCTAACTAGCCATAGTTTCATTTGATTATGAAACAAACATACTACATAGCCATAAGCATATGAGCAGAGGGAACACGGATGTAGTCCCAAGTGTGAGGTGCACCCCAATTTCCCTAACTCCTTCTCCATGGTCAAGTGTATCAGGTGAGGGTCCCAATCTGCTCAATGTAAAGTAATTATTCCATTCCATATTTCTTTATTTCCACAATAGAGATAGAATAGCTTTGGTTGGGCAAGATGACAACTTCTGCTACTAGCATTTATACGTGTTGTATCTCTACGTTTAAACATACGATACTCGCATCTATACGTTTCACTTTTCTGAGGTGATCCCCATATAGAGGAAGGAGAAGAACAGGCCTTATTCACAACTCTCTACCCATGAATCTTTCACAGTCGGTGGTTGTTGTTACTGCTTTTTCCACCCTGCCCAGGAGGTTTTATGAGGGTCATTCCCAATAGCACCAAGCCCAGTTGTTCGACGTTACCTGTTCTCTTTCCCATGTGCCCAGGAAGGTGGTTCATCTATATGGGCATGGTTCATACTGACAAATAAGGACTGGCTGGGATACCTAACCAAGAGACCTAGCCATAGCAGCTGCCATACGGAAGTCTCTAGGGGCTAGTATACTAAGGCACTCTCTATGGTCGGCCTACTCTACAGCTACTACTCTACAGTGAGCTACAACGTATAAGAGCACATAGAGCTACTCCAGGATATAGTGCCTATTTCTTTTCCCCTTGTCTTGTAGTGTAATAACTACTATAGTTGTTTCCGTAAGCTCTACTACTTGCCTTTAGTTCAACTAATAGTCCCTTAGAGTAAGTCCCATGGATGGCTAATATACTATGCCCATGCATCGAAGTTCATGTACACTATCTCCTCCGGGGCGGGACCGGGGCCGATTGAATCGCAGCAGCAGCCATAGGGTCTCCAGTAGCCGAGCATTGACAGAAGGTCATTATTCCCAGTGGTTGTTTACATAAATTCTCATTTCCAATAAGTCTGCCGATAGTAAGTAAGTCAGTAATAAGTGCCCAGCCAGGAGGCCATTGCTAGCCGGTTAGCTACCAACAGCCAGTGTCTCATCGCCAGTCACATTGTTGTCATAGGGTCCTTGCCATACAGCCGAGACTCCATATATTATACGACGGTTAATACCTGCATGTTGGTTATTACTTAAAGAGCATACACAGAGGGGAGGCTATGCAGCATATACATGAGGCTATGTTTGAGCTAGACAATCTTGATTTGGAAATAGAATGACCTGGTTGGTTTGGTTTGGCCCAGGCAATAAGTTGAGTTGGAACAGCATCATAGCCAGCAGTTTACATCGCTGATAGTTCCTCCTTGGCATAGTCCCTAGTCACTAGTAAAAGGCATAGTCCTTAGTCACATAGTCCCTAGTCAAAAGATAAGTGAAGTCTACGTGAAGTTATATATACGTTGTTCAATTCATAGATAAAAGAAGTAATAAAGATTTAGTTTCTTTAGTTCCGATACACTTGACTAGAGTGAAAGCCTTAGTCTTATGGGCTACTTGCCAGCCATAGAGGAGGAGACTTCCCCGGTACTAGCTCTAGATAAAAGCCTTAGTCTGTACAGCCCCATGGGCGCTTTCCCCTTAGTCTTAAGCTTATAAGGAGAATAACAGCAGGCCTTATTAACAACTCTCTACCCATGACCCTGCCCCAGGAGGTGTTACAAGTTGTTACCCACCATGCCCAGTTCGACGTGAACTGTTCTTTATACACCGTCCCCAATAGTTTATTAGTCCCCAGTTTCCATACCCCCGTGCCCCTCACCCAATAAGTAAAAGGTGGTCGCCAATTTGAAGAGTTGATTGCTTGCTTTCTTGCACTTTCACCCTGGGAGTAAGGAGCCAGGGTAGGTACGTCCCCCAGCGCAATGGTACTAGAGCTGAACCTGGCGGAAACACAGTGACTATGGATCCCCGGCTGCTTTAATCCGCTGATCGGCATAGAGTTGATGCGGTCGATCCAGGTTCCATGCATTATTCTCGGTACTCGATGGTAGGCCATGCCAGGTCTCATGCAGATGCCATTTTCACTAATCTTGTCAGAGCCTTCATACATACAAAGAAGTTGTACCTCACCTATTATTGTGTCGGAGCTACCAGAGAAGAAGCTTTTTCCCCTGAGCTCTAGTAGTTCTTACACTACAGCTTAACACTACTCTAATATTACTTACTGCATAAGACTAAGCTAGTAGTTCTTACTTTCTAGTAGTTTTCTTTCTCTACAGCTCATAGTCCAAAGTGCATGTACTTAGCCCACCAGTCTCAGATCAGCCGCCATAATCTCATTCCAGTCAATAGCATAAACATAAGCAGATTCCAATACAGTATTAGAACATGGAACTTACCTTATGGAGAGCCCAGACCGGCCTATTTATTCTCTTTCTTTTTAAATGAATGGAGACTTTCACTTGGCTTTCACGGAAATTGAACTCCATGGAACTAAGTGCATGGAATCATATAGTCTATGTTGGCTTATGCCATGGAACTGAATGCATGGAATTTAACTATCTCTAAAAACAAAGAATGGAGACTGAATTAAGGCTTTCATATCTCTTTTTCTTGGAATGGAGACAAAATATAGAATAGGAGACCTATTGAAGAGAAAATAAGGCATATACTAATTAGTTTCATAATAAGGTTAGTTTCATAATAAGGCAGAAAGAATGGAAAAACCAATTGGGAATGGAACTGGTCGTTGTCGTTCGTCGTTGTCGGTGGCTCCACTAACCCCATTTGCACAAACCTCTTGTCAGAGCTTCACACTTAGACAACCTCTACCTAACCAATGAATTGTGTCGGAGCCTCATACTCGCAAAGGAAGGAAGGAGTCTTTCTCACTAATTAACTAATAGGAACTTACACTAACAGAGGCACCTTTACCACTAACAAATTGGGAGACTATGGCGGCTAGTCTCTTTAGGCGGCTTATTTACATGGACCTAAGGCAATTGCACTACTATAAGGCGGCTTATTAACTACTGCTAATTTGAACTAGTGCACTAGAACTCTACTTTGATTACTTGCCTTTGTTTTTCTGTTTTCACACTCCTTTTTTGTTTTTCAACCTCTCCCCATTATTAAGCTAAGAAAGTCCGGAACAACCCTAAAATGAGAAGGTTTTTTTTCTTCTGTTCCAACTATCTTGCCTGGGCCCAGGGATTCTATTTTACAAAGTGATAAGAAATGGTTCTATCCAACCTTAATAGTAATTATCTCTATCGACTATAACAACTATGGAAATGGGTGGGTCTAAGGACCTCTCCTATTAAGGTGAAAAGAGGTAAACGTAGAGATGCGATCTATCGTATATTATAGAAACTTCATGAAATGGAATTCTTACTAAATAATACAATCCCTTTTCTTTCCCCGATGGGAATGGGTCTCATCCCACCCCTAACAAAAGAAGTTTCATTGTGCAATAAAAAAGTGAATTGGAAGAAGTTGTCATATTGTCCAACCATAGAGTGAACATATCAATAAGAATATTATAAAGAGGACTGTCTGGGAAGTATTCTATATAAAATAGATTTCAACTGTAAGAGTTCTTCCTATTAGTGCATGCATGTGGACTACTTTCTTCTCATTTGGTAATTAGCCAAAGAAGTTGGGAACTGTGGTTGGTATGTTCCTGCAGTGCTCCAATATGATGGGTGCTTACAACCTCAATGGGGACTACTCCGTTGTTCCCTCTGGCCTATCCGATACAGCTAGCAGAATAAAAGAAAGGACAAAGTCAGTGTATCCTATATAGTATTTCTTTCTTGCCTGCCCCAAGGCCATAGAGATATAGAGACCTATTAGTTAGCTTCCAAGTAGTACTACTCCTAATGCCCTAAGATTTCATATTCAGCAGATTACTTCAAATTCACTTACAATAGTAAAGGTCAACATATAGATGCGAGTCCAAGTTCAACGTAGATATGCTAGTTGTTAGGGTAATTGGTCACCTCACGCTGGCAAAACCTTACCAGCCTGCATGAATTAGACTATCGCGGACCTGCATGAAATAGGTTCTACGTGAAAAAAAGTAGTCCCTAGTTGCCCATCTATTAGTCAAAGTTTAACTTTTCGCATCTATACGTCCTTGCCATTAGTAGTCCGATGTGAGAAAGAAATCCATCTCTAATAAATCACAATAATTGAAATCGTACGCTGTAATTACGCTTCTGTTGACCCCGACTTTGTCAGAGACTTATCACTACGGCAAGAGAAAGGCAAGTTGAAAAGCTAATTTCTCTCCACCCCCCCTATCTTGGAACTAAGTAAGGCGCTAAGAAGGAAGACTAAGGCTGCGGGTCTTGCCATACCATGAACTGACTCACATATCTACGACCGGAGGGGCTCATACGAGGTTACGAGTGTGAGGTTTCACTTTTCCCATTTCAATAGGTGGTGATCCCCTTATTAGCACCCACCCATTCCATAAATACACAACTTGAATTGAATCCATGCTTTAAGCTCCAGTATTTAACCATAGGACGTGAGACCACCAGTTCTCTCGAGCCACCGTGTCCAGGAGGTTGCCACAGGGAAAGGGGCATGAAATAGGATGCCGAGATCAATTTCATTCTCTCAACGGTCTATGCATGTATGCCGAGAGTAGATCCCAGAAAGGAGGTTCCAATTACCGCCGATACCCGAGAGCAATAGATAGCCCGTTCCCACCCCGGATACCTCATTAGTTAGAAAGAGAATAAGGCACTAAGAATAGTTATATACTAATAGCATCTAGTTCTCTACAATGTAACTTCTAGAGCTAGAATTAGAATAGTTACATGGAATAGATTTGGAATAGTTATCAATCTCATTTATTCTGAACTTGGAACTACTATCGATAAAAGTAAAGGTTAGTTTTCCCATAGTGTATACCTGAATACATTACATATGATACTAGCATCTCTACGTGATATTGGCATATCTAAGTTTCACTTGTCCGTTGTAATTGGTAATCTGAATATGCAATCTTATGATGAATATGAAATGGTACTTTCAAAATATTGCCTATTAGTTTTAGTGGGCCTCTTTAACTGGCTGGTCATAGAGTTTAGATAATGGGAACTAATACTAATCAACTACTTGCATGTGCCTAGTCAAATAGCCAGTCTTATTAGGAGGTGTCTTTGTAATAGTCCCCATCATAGCCAGTTTACATTGCCTAGAGTCCTTTACATAGTCCCTAGTCAGAGTACCCAGTCATAGTCACCTTAAGTATCTAGTCATAGCCAGCTGGTCCATAGCTAATCATATAGAACTTATAGGGCATTCCAATAGCCCCAATAGTATGTCCCCATTAAGTACCCTTATAATAGTCCCTTCGCATAGTAGATATTGATTCCTTGTCCATGCATTATCCATGTACACTCTATTTTCTATCTTACATTACCACCAGACAATATTGAGTGATCAATAGCAAGATATTAGGCTCTCTTCACCACTGGACCTGAGCATGGAAGGAAGGAAGAGAAAGGAGAGGAGATGGACCCCCCCAATGAAGACTGATTTCGCTATGGAGGGACTACCTGGATCGGAGCACTAGGATCGCTGATAGACAGTCTCATTGACAGGAGATCACCGATAGAAGCCTGTGCTCGCCGATGATGATGTATTACTTACGATCACCTGTGATGAGGTCGCCTCATTGACAAAAGTAGTGTGTCCTAGCCGCTCAGTGCATATAAATGGACCTTACTCTACGGCTAGTAGTTTTTTATAGGAGGGTAGTACTTTGAGCTAAGACTAAAGCAAGTAGATCTACTACTCTAAGGCTAAGAGGCTCAGGGCTATTAGTACCGTAACAAGACCTTAGGGCAAGATTCTGTATAGAGGCCATGGGACTAAAGTAATAAAGACTAGAGAGGGCTTACTGTACAGACTATGGCTTTAACTCTAGTGCAAGTATGGAACTAAAAAGCTAAGACTAGAGCTAATCTATTAAGGCTAATTGACATGGAACTAAGTGCATGGACTGAAGCTTAGAAAAATGGTACAAAAACACATGAGAAATATCATTTTCATTTCATTCCCTGTTTTTTTGTTATAACAACAACTCGGTTTGATCGGGTCAGAGGAAGTCCATTGGGGCACGAAAAGTAGATTTTCTCTTGTTGTAAGTGCCCAGAAGGTTGTAAGTGACTAACAGAGCTACTACTGTAAGGCTATATCAGGCAGTCTACATGCAGCTAATGCAAAGACTAAGGCTCTCTATTAAGCAGCTTATTGCCATGGACTACAGAAGGCATGGTAAAAAGAAATAGAGAACTTACAGTCTAGTTATTCTCATAGGGCCCACTCTGAAGCTAGTAGTCCAGTTCAATAGGTTTCACTCTCGATACTGTGGGCTGAAGCTAGTCCATACCATAGGCAAGTGACAAAGACTAAACCTTACACTCTACTCTATGGCTTGAACTCTCTACAGTCCCATAGGGGAGGGCAGTCCATGCAGCAGCTTCATGCTTGTTGGTTGGACTAAGATAGTATCTTAAGGCTGCCATTGACTAAGGCTTAAGGCATGGGGCTAAAAAGAGGATACTTCCCAGTCCCTTATATTCATTTGATGTTCCTATTACAAAGGGGTTTATTACTACTCCTACAGTGCCAATTGAAATCTATAAATAAAGAAATCGATACTATAGAACTCGCATCTCTACGTTTCACTTTTCCCAGTTAAAGAGGTAGGGGATACTTAGCCACCCATTCCATACCATAAATTAACAACCCTTGAATCCATGTTTGTTGTTGGGACATATTTCACATTCTCATTTGGCTTTTTGCCTGGAGCGCAACCTACCTCATTTGGATGGTTTCGATGAATTCCAACCACCCCATCATCGGGGAACTTAATAAGATCAACATCAAATCATATCTATACATATGATACCCGCATATCTACGTTTCACTTGCATATTTACATGGACTATCTAAAGGGGGCGCGTTAACTCTCTCTAAGGTAAGTATAATAGTGGGATGGGCTTTACTACTCTCTAGGCTGCTCTTAAGGCTTCTTACACCATGGACAGGCCTAAGGCAGAGGTTCTTACTACTGCCCACATGATAAGGTTCCCGAAGATGAAAATGAAATGGATTTTTCTATTTTATGAAAGATGCCCTTTATGAACGTTTCTCTATGAAAGGCAGGATGGTGAGGTGGCGTAATAACCACCGGGGCTTGCTTTTGATCGTAGGAAGGAGGTAGAGCAGGATTAGTCCACAGACCAGAAACAGTCTTCTGCAAGGGGGGGAGGTTAGGATAACTAGAAGCCTTAAGCCAGGAACCAGTAGCCAGGCACTTTTGAGAGGCCTGCAACCAGTAAACAGAAGCCTTTCACCAAGACCAGCTAGGTGGGCGCTGCCTTATGACAAAATGTAGCTGCTTATATTAGTTCTTATAACACGTTACCCTCTGAGATAGAACTTGCTAGATTTGATTGGCATTGATTGATTTCACTTGATTACATATTACGAGAAAAGCGTTACCATTTAAAGGGGCCACATCTTACGAAATAGGCATTCCACCGGACACAGGAAACAACTAAAATAGGACATACAGAGTAGCAAGTTGATTATGCACGGTGTATAATAACTTATATAATGGAAATAGAAAATATACTAGATACATCTCTATAACGATCTACTTCTCTATACATCTCGATTTGGAATTGACAGACGGAAGCTTTAACTCTATTGACCCTCTACCACTACAGAGAACTCGACCTCTTCCACCCTACATGGGGATCTCTACCCCTATACTCCTTACCTTACCTCTTCACCTTGCACAGCCGATCATCATAGATAGAGTATCATTAGTTCTTCGCTGACGCTCAGGGATAAAGGAAAGGAAGAAGGAAAAGAACTATTTCGCCATCAATGCAGGGCACTATTAGTTAACCATCGAACCTCTCGTCCCTCAATGCAGGGCACTACTCAATGCAGGGCACTAATTGAAACCATAAGGGATAGGAAAGAAGGAATGCGATAAGGTCGGGGAGCTCGCTGCGCTCAACGGCAGTTCCCCCCTCGAGCTCTGGGAATAGAAGGAAAATGACTATCCATTTCAACCTATTAGCACAAATAGTTTTAGCTCACCATTTCAACCTATTGGGCACTATCCTCCATGCAGGGCACTACTACAGATTTCCCAGGTAAGCCCGGGTAATGCAGTCCAGGTAATGCCAAGGGTATCTACCCAGCTCTTATCGTCTCGGGGGGTTCGCGTAGCTCCACAAAGATCCCCCCGATACTATGGCTACAACGCGATAGATTGATTCATTCAGCCCAGGATAGCTGGAAGGGGTTTGATGACTAGCCACAGAAGGGGAAAGGGATGGTCAATGTCCTCCAGATCATACAATAATAGTAATGCGTGTCGTCAGAATAGAAACATAAGTCTTTCCTGCTTGACATACTGCCTGCCGGGATGCATGCTATTCGCGGACTGATAGTTACTTACTGGGACAGCCAATAGCGAGGGCAAGCCACAGAGTCATAGCCAGGGACATACAGTAGAGCTAATCTTTCTTTACCGAAGTGAGGGAACTTATAACAACAGCCAAAGAGAACTTCTTATTTCTACCAATTATTTAGACCAATTAGAAATGCTTTGTTACGCAATAAAGACCTGGGGAATGAATGACTAGTCCTATCCTGTACTTTTCTGCGCTACCTCTCCTCGACCTCGTAACCTCGGCTGAGTCGATGGCAGCTTTTTAGTCGAGCGTGCGTTAGCACCCTTCGGGCCTTTAGTCGAGAGTTCGGCAGGCTCACCCTCACCAACGACTTAATTAAGTGGGAAAAAAGAGTGGTAGGATAGAAATAAGTATTGTGCTTTGACACGCTAACGACTATATAACGTATTGACCCATAGCATTTCGGTCACTAGCAAGGGCCCCCCTCCACTGGATAAGTAATTGATAAGTAGCGCATAAAGCCAGAGAAAGAAGTCATAACTTAATAGAGTAAGCAATGAAGTGTTTCTATCACGTATTGACTAATTTCGGTCACTAGCCAGGTATCGTCGTGCATAAGGTACGTGAGTTAAGTGACTCACCCGTCTTGGGGGAGGTATGTTAAGTGACTCGATCTCCCTCAGGAAAGAGAAATGTGAGGATTTATAGTACGATTCATAGTCCCTTTCAGACCAATGAATCCCATTCCTAGTTCCAATCCCAGTGCCAATGAATCCATCCATCCAGGAAAGACCAGTGCCAGTGCTAAAGCGTTAAAGCCTCTGCCCAAAAGAAATATCTACAGGCAAGGGAAGGGTGTGGGTGTCCGGCCGGGTTTCGGTCCTTCCCAGTCAAATCAATCTATCATATCCGGTATCTAGTTTTACCCACCCAACCCGGACAGTAAAGAAAGCGATGGCGGCCTTTTAGTCGAGAGTTCGGCTGGCTCACCCTTACAGCTAGGATTCATAGTAGTAAGAGTCAAGGCACTCTCAGTCCAATTACTCTTATCTGCCAATTCAATAAGAAATATATAGATTTTATCTATTTACCCCGAGTTAGAAGGGGAGGCGACACCAACTCCCTGGGAAGGAAAGGAAGGTTTGAAATCACTAGAGTGCCTATGGAAGGTTAGAAATCACTACAGAGGATTGTACTTATGGTAGGGAAACTAGCTCTTATCGGAGCTTGTACTTATCACTTCGTAACTCCTATAAGCCATTCTTATTGGTGCCACTCACTTCGTCATTTGGTGGTCAGGGTTCCTCACTCCCACCTTGACCGGCTTTACCGGCCCACCAAGAGCAAGGTACGCATTTGATCCAGTTCCAAAGAAGTCATTTATAGGGCAACAACCTACAGGCTCGCAGAGAGAGATACTGTTACGTTGATGTGCGAGGTGCGCAGATCTTAGCGTTGTTGAACTCCTTCCTATCCTTTGGCGCTGGTACATGTACTGGTGTATGGGGACGAATTCGACTATGTGCTAAATGGTAGCTCTTGGGCTTTTGACTCTCCGCCTTAGCTCCCGCCTCCCCTTAGGTAATTTGAAACAATGGACCCTTTACATCGAAGCAGGGCAATGCTACAAGACCACCTAGCTGCCTATCACCTGCTTAGTGCAGTCCAGATAAAGTATACCATCGAAGCCAGCGCCCAACCTTGCTAGCCACTACTCTCCTCTAAGCACAACCAAGCGCAAGCATACCGCGCTTCCAAGCAGAAGCATACCGACATACCAATGCTATCAATCTCAACAAATGCCTGCGCTTCCTACCTATGCCCACCTGTGATGGGGCTATACCAATCTTGACGATTTCTGACTGACTACACTGACTAACCGACCTAGCTAACGTGGACTGGCTAACTGATGCTACTAACCAACTAACCTGTGCATGTCTTGGTTTAGAATACTAACCCAATGAAACGGGTACATCGATGATATTTTTGGGAAGCTCCAGGTGGTTCAATCACTCATGCGATCCAGGGGAAGACTAATTGATACGGGTGTTCGAGGGAAGAACGCAAACAGAGAACACTCAATAGTAAGGTATACCACGGAGGAGCGGGGCAGACCCGGAGACGGAGTTAGACTAGACCACGGGCACTTATGAAATAAATGAGACCATAGGAAAAAGGCCTTAGAAACATCTTAGCAACCTTCACCAAAATGATATGGAAACCACAAATTCACCCTTTGAAAATGTATTCAGCCTCCCCATGCAATTCACACTTCTTCTCAAAAACTTTCACTGGATATGAAAATCACACTAGTTGCTTGAGTAATTCGCATTTCCTTTAGGAAAATTCGCTATTGGCACTGCTAAACTCGATCCTTATTTTGTTGATGAATTCGACCTCTCACTAGAAACTAGAAATCAGTGAGAAAATTCCTCTAGAAATTATCTCCCTAATATTTTATGTTGAAACCCTTCTATTAGTGTCTCCCTTTCTCAAACGACACCCTTTCTATCACTACAAACTGGGTGATTTGAACTCCTTGTGATGTCTCCAACTGACCCATCAATTTTCTCTTATAATCTCTCGTTGAACAACCAATTTCCATGGTCTAATCCAAATTGATGGCTAAGACCATATTGACCCCATAAAATGCATTTTCCAAAAGTCTAAAGAAAAATTGATTTACCTAAATTAATCTAATTTAATTAACTAGTTTTTCCTAAGTTAGACTTGGGAAAATATTTAATAATTGGCTAATTAATCTAATTAAGGAATTTTCCTTCGAAACTTTTCCTCGATCTTGGAGATAATTATCCTCATGTGTTCCTTAGCCTAATATACACCAACATATACTATAACACCTTCTTAAGCTACTGAAAAAATAACAACAATGATTCATCTAATTTTGGTCCTCTAGGGAGGAGCTTTCTAGGATTACAAAAAAACTATATTGGAAATTGATTATTTCTAATGAGCTACATGCAAAAATTTGCAAAAATCAATGAGAAGAAAAACACATTTGTGATGAGAGTACATTGTTGGCATTATAGTGTTGGCATTGGTGTCAACAAGCTATTGGTGTTGTTGGTCATATGCATGTGTGATGAGTGCTTGGTATTGGATGATTGGTGATGGTCTTATTAGTTGGAATTGATGTCAACATACCTATGACTGGGCCTAGTGGAGATGATGTTGTGGTTACTGACTTGGAGATGGATTCACATGTGGTGATTTGTTTGAGGTTGGCATGTTGTGTTGATTGGAGATGTTGTTGTTGCAAGTGGTTGGAGTGTTTCTCTAGATGTTTCTTGAGTCTCAACATGTCTTGGAGACATTGGACTATTGTTTCATGTGTTCATTTGCATGCTTCTTTTGTTGGAGGTTCTTCCATCAGTGTTGGAGGAAGTTGTATGACATGTTTCTAATGTTGCGGGACTTATATATGTTTCTATAGGTGATGGAGATGTTGTTAGAGGTTTTAGAGATGTTGTGGTTGTTTCTTGAGGATTTTTAGTTGTTGGCCTTGGTCCTAAGGTTGGAATAATAGGTATTGCATGTCATAGACTTGTTCCTTTCCTATTCATCAGTTGCAGACTTATCTCAGTGGCTTGGAGGAGTCATCAAATGATGAAGAAAATGATCCAATAGGTGGCAAAGGTTCTAGACTAAAGAACTGATGCTTTTACTGAGTTTTATCCCCATTCGCATGCATGTTGAGTCAAGAGAGAAGTTGAGATGCTAAATTCACATGGATTATAGTGCTAAGGGAGTGGATATGGATTTTTCACTAAAATTCCTCTACGTTGCTTGCGTTGTTGAGCTAATTTATGTATTGAGGCTACATCCTCGATCGTAACTTTTCGGTTTATGGTTGGAAAAGTTCGTGGGGCATCCATAAGCTGATTAAATTTGAAAAGATAAAAAATTCTAATGGATTCAGTGGTTTATTGAGTCGATGAGTTGAATCCGGATCAAATCAACAATATGAACATATTTGTGGTTCTCAGTATTTATAAGTAACTATTGAGTTGAGCACTTGATTTCATCTACATATTGGAGGAATTCCATTGTGAGTTGGTTGATTTTCTAGTTGTTGTGTGTAGTGAATGCGAGCTTGGAGAAGAGCCTGCAAGCTCCATGTTTATCTAATGCAGAATTTTTAAAGAAGATTGCGATTATAGCAGTAGATAGTTGAAGTATGATTCAGACATGATATTGGTGTAGTGAGTGATAAGATGGATTTTTGATTGCAGAAGTAATTAGTGAGATTGTGTTGCAACTATTGGAGATTGTATTTTCCTATTATTTTAAACATGTTTGATTGAGGTTTGATGTTATGTTGTTGTAGTGCTAATGTTGAGCAAGTTTTAGGAGTCCAATATGAAAATATATGAAATGAGGCATGCATGGAGGAAGTGAAGGCATGGAGGATTTGAGTATATAGTGACTTTGTGGATTCAGTAGAAGGAAGATCTTTCTCTGTCTAATGGTAGTTGGATAGTGTAATGTTCCTTTTTAGGAATTTCGTGAAAATGGTCCTCAAGGACGCTGTATAAGGAAGCAAATGTAAAAATAAGCTGAACCGGGACTTGGATCCCTTTGTCCACCCTTCATACACTACTCTTCTAGAAGATGAGCTCAAAGAAATAACCTTAGGAGGTTATTCAGATCCTCAAAACCTGTATATCCCAAACAATTCTTAAAAGGGAGAGCTATAGCAATACATAAACTTAAATAAGTAGCAGCAGTGAAATATCAATACATATGGTGCAAGAAGAGTGCATAGCCATTATATTATGTGCAGATGCAAATATATATACAAGAACTTGAGGAAATTCCTCTCAAGCTAAGCTAGATCAGTCCCAAGACAATTGTACATGCAAAAGAAAAGATACATAGCTACACAACCCAACAACAAGATATGACTGCGCAGTCTATAGTGAGAAATAATTGAAAACTGATATGTATACAAATATGTAGCAATAAAAAGCTCAAATAAAGTGGGGCAGCAAGATCTCAACCCCAGAAAACAATGCTACAACAATCCTCCAAGGGATTGGCCAAAATACACTAAATGGAAAAATGTCGGAGTTGCTGGGTAGCAGCAGCAACTCAATAACAATACAAAAATGGAGAAGGATGGAAATTCTGAAAATGATGAATAAACCTCCTCCAATGATCTTCAAAGTGAAAGTCTGCTCCCTTCACTGAATATTACACCCTCCAATCCATAGTGTGAACCCCTCCTACAAGTGCCCACAGAAAATAACGCAATATGGAGAAGATACTGCGCTATAAATGAGATGAAACATATGGCCCAATGCCAAAATATACAATGAAGCTTTTGGATCTTCCTCACTGATCTCCCAGAGAAATATTGAGCTCCTCCTCTGCAAAACTAGCTCCGGAAGTAGGTGATAATGAATCCTCACTGCAACCCCCAGCAACTTAACATTTCTGCCAAGCTGGAAAAATGTTGTAGCTAAATATGGTTACCTTGGCCTCAAGCCTGGATGTGAGGAGAATGAAGATCAGGTCCTCCAAAGCTTCCCAATGAAGGAGAGGAAACTTCTAAACAAAAATCTCCCTTGTGCTAAGCAGCACAAGCTATTCCAGTTGAACAACTAGAGAGAGCAGAGAAAATTCGAAATCTTCAACATAATGAAAAATGGCTCTCCTTCCCTCTTTATGCCAAGAGGATGCTTCCTTGCCATGGAACCCACCCATTAGGGTTTCTCTCATCCAATAATATCCCTCCTATGAAAACATCATTGTCCCACTTTGTGACTCACTCCCTCCATGCAGTGTTGTTTGACTTGGTCAAACTGGACCTAGTCTTCTTGTATTTTCCCCTTTTCACACTAGGAGATGAAAAATAAGCCACTTAAGTGAATCCTTTCCACATTAGGAGTGTTTATTAAGCTTCTTCATGGGCCCCCTTACCCATTTTATTCTTCTTATTAAAAGGAAAGCAAAATTAATGTTCCAATTAACTTAATGAAAATTTTGGAACATTACAGTCCTCCCCTCCCAAAGATTGCTTGCCCTCAAGCAAGGGCAAGGGTAGACTGATTCTTCTTCTCCTATTCTGTAGCACCTATGTATGATTATCTCATCAATAAATCTCCCACATTACTTCTCCTCAGCATGTAAATTAGCTACCAAGCTATCATCATGAAAAAGTGAGGTGCTCAAGAGAGTGGCAAAGTGTTGTCTAGAGGTCCTCCCAAGGTATGGAGTCTTAAATGTGCTGGGAGACATTCTCCCCATGTGTATCCTCCATTCCCAAACAATCAACCATGAAAAATGAGTCACCTTCCAACTAGGCAACTCCGGGAAATCATCCTCCACCTTGTGCTCATGTATAATAGGTGGGTTGGAAATCTGAACATGGTAGGCTTCATAGCCTACCCCATGCTGTCCTCTTCTCCACTTATGGTAAGTGTGGAGTGAAAACTGAACTTGGGCTATAATAGTGTTGCCCTCAAGTGGTAAGATGAAGTCTAGATCCCCAACGATCTCTCCCTCGACACTGTAAATAAAGTTGGCCCAAATCATCTCATATGTGATGAATTGGAATTAATCATCATATGGTATCCAATCAACCATATGGTTCACCTCATGGAGAAACAAATATCTTGTCATGGTGACCATATCCTCTTCCATACTCCACTTAGAGCATGTAATGCAAAAAGTATGGAGGCCTTGAACACATCCTCCCAATGTGTTTCTCCTCCCTTATGATACATATGGGGCTGATGCTGATATATGGCTGAAACATAATGATCTTCAAGAGATACCCAAGCCATCCCATCAAATCCAACACCCATGGGGTGCCTCCCCAAAAAGCTCAAGCTCTCCAAATGGTTCCTCCCATTTGAAAGCAAGAGATGCAACATGGAAATCAAGTTTGGCCCACTTTTTTTTCTAAAATATGCAGCATGAGAAATATGGAGAACCATATTCCCTATGGGCATCCTCAATTCTTGTGCCACTCCTCCAATGGTGCTTCCCATGTCCAACATTCTACTAGCAGAATATGGAAGCATAAATCTGTGAGAGCAAGGAGGTGAAACATAGCTCCACACATGGAACCAATGTAGGGCATCATTGGCCTGCCTCAATATATAGTGCAACAAGTGTCCTTTCAGCCACTTGTTTGCTGCCACCTTCATCCTGCAAGATGAGATCATGAAAACATAATTTGGTGCCAATGGTGCACACCGAAAATCCTGTGGCTTTTCCCCACAATCCACCAATAATATGGCCATCATAATTGCTGCAATTAACCATAAGTACAAAAAAACATAATGTGAAATAAGGAAATATCCTCCTTGATATGATATGCTACTCAAAAATATAAGAGAGTGCAAAACATAAAGCAAATAGTTACCTCCCTCATCATGTACTGTGGTCTTTGAGCTGAAATGGCTCAAGTGAAAATTCTCCATTACTACAATAGAGTAGGGAAGTGGTTGTGCCAACCATCTCATCATCTCTCGGGCTATGCATCTGACCATATGCTGATATACATCCATTATGATGCCCTCCCAAGTGGACTCTTCCATCAGTAAATAGTATGCATAAGAATTCATGAAAGGAGAATCCATAAATGCTGCATGTAGGTACCTCCCCTTGTGCTTGTGAACCCAAGCCAAGAAGATCAAAATACAATAAGGTATGCTTCCATCCATTGCTCCCTCATCCACATCTCCTACATGCCTCCAAGGTACATCACTTGTGAAGTGGTCTTGGGAACACCTCAACAAGAAATCCCAGCTCTTAAGTGATAGCGCTGCTGGCCTGTAGAATAGGGCCACTGTCATCTCAAAGCTCAATTCTTTGACATGGATCTTGTCAAAGACTCTACTCATCATGTTGTTTCACATATAGAGTCCCTCCCATGAATAAGGTATTGCTTGGGCATCTAAGGCCAAGGAGCAACCCCTTTGCACTATGCCAGTGCCTCCTCCTGCTCCTGCAACATCTGGATATAATCTGAGCAACAAGAACTTTTGTTGCTCCTCCATACTCCCACCATAACAAATATGTGAAGGTGGCATAATGAGTTGTAAGAAGAATTCCATCTCATCATAATGCACCCATGCTCCTCTCTGTCCCATGGTGTAAGTATCTTACCAGTCCTCCTCCTTCTCCATACCCCATGAAAAAGGATAGGTCCTATGCTAACCAAACTCTCTCAAGAGTAGCCAACGCAGCCTTGCCTCTTGCTGCCCTGTGTCATAAACTTGAAAAAGGCTCACCATCCTCTTGCCTTTCATCCACATCCACTCAAATCCTTGTGGATGTCCCCCTTCATCCTGCATCTTGGTATCCTCCCAACAAGGGCTACCATCTTCCCAAAATAGATTTTGGCCTTTGCATTTCATGGGACATTGAAATGCAATCTCTTTCATGAAAAAGTTTCTAAACCCAAACCTAATGGTGGTACACAAAATATCCATGATGTATAAGGATGATGGCACAACGCAGTGAAAAATTCCTGCTCTAGACAATCAACATGTAATGATACACAATCCTCCATGAGAAATAAAAACTTAGGCATACCTTGGAGAGTTTTGGAAAAATATTGTGTTGCAGCAAGAGTCTCTTCCTCAATAGTGCGAGATGCCTAAACTGTTGGAGATGAAGGTTGCTTCTCCATCATCATGGCAGTGTTGGTATGTGTTTCTTCAACAGGTGGTGAGGGCTCCTCCCTCCTTTGACCAAATCTTCTGATCAATCTTTGAGAAAAATCAGCAAGAGTAGAGACCCTTGCATGGTCCCAATGGTTGAACCACCAAGTCTTTGCTTCACCCTCAAGGTGTGGCGCTGCAACTTCTACAACCTCTCTGTCTAATATAGGATGTAGCAGGAAGAAATCCTCTATTCTCCTCATCCAAGCCTCTGCTGCCCATGTGAGTGATCCATCAAATGTGGACAATAGAAATCTATTGCCTCTCATCATCCCATAACTGTGGGGTCTTCTCTCTTCTTTCTACTGAATACATTGTGGGAAAGATAGAGTCTCTTGGAAGGCTCTAGGGTTTTCTTGGTACTGAGCAAGATACTTTATAATTTTGAATTCCAAGTGTTTCTCATGCTCCATTTCTCCTCCTTGGTGAGAGTAGGAAGTGCATGGTCCTTCCTCTTCTCTTTCTTCAGTCTTCTCAACCTCCTTGGAGAGGCCTTTGCTCAATATAAAAACTGATGAGAGTAATATCATCCTCTACATCATCTTGATCTCTTCTGTCTCTGTAATTCAAACTTCCATAGGCTGGGCCAAGTTCGAAACTCTGGTACCACTGTAATGTTCCTTTTCAGGATTTTCAGGAAAATGGTCCTCAAGGATGTTGTATAAGGAATCCAATGTAAAAATAAGCTGAACCGGGACTTGGATCCCTTTTTTCACCCTTCATACACTACTCTTCCAGAATATGATCTCAAAGAAATAACCTTAGGAAGGTTATTCAGATCCTCCAAACCTGTATATCCCAAACAATGCTCAAAAGGGAGAGCTAGAACAATACATAAACTTAAACAAGTAGCAGCAGTGAAATATCAATACATATGGTGCAAGAAGAGTGCATATCCATTATATTATGTGCAGCTACAAATATATATACAAGAACTTGAGGAAAGTCCTCTCAAGCTAAGCTAGATCAGCCCCAAGACAATTGTACATGCAAAATAAAAGGTACATAGCTACACAACCCAGCAACAAGCTATGACTGCATAGTCTATAGTGAGAAATGACTGCAAAATGATATGTATACAAAGATGTAGCAATTAAAATCTCAAATAAAATGGAGGAGCAAGATCTCAACCCCAGAAAACAATGCTACAACAATCCTCCAAGGGATTGGCCAAAATACACTAAATGGAAAAATGCCGGAGTTGCTGGGTAGCAGCAGCAACTCAATAACAGTACAAAAATGGAGAAGGATGGAAATGCTACAAATGATGAAGAAACCTCCTCCAATGATCTTCAAAGTGAAAGGCTGCTCCCTTCACTGAAGATTACACCCTTCAATCCATAGTGTGAACCCCTCCTGCAAGTGCCCACTGAAAATAACACAATACGGAGAAGAGACTGCGTTGTGAATGAGATGAAACATATGTACCAATGCAAAAATATGCAATGAAGCTCTAGGATCTTCCTCACTGATCTCCCATAGAAATAATGAGCTCCTCCTCTGCAAAACTAGCTCTGGAAGTGGGTGATAATGAATCCTCACTACAACCCCCAGCAACTCAACGTTTCTGCCAAGCTGGAAAAATGTTGTAGTTGAAGATGGTTACCTTGGCCTCAAGCCTGGATGTGAGGAGAATGAAGATCAGGTCCTCCAAAGCTTCCCAAATAAGGAGAGGAAACTTCTAAACATAAATCTCCCTTGTGCTAAGCAGCACAAGCTATCCCAGTTGAACAACTGGAGAGAGTAGAGCAAATTTGAAATCTTCAACATAATGAACAATGGCTCTCCTTCCCTCTTTATGCCAAGAGGAGGCTTCCTTGCCATGGACCCCACCCATTAGGGTTTCTCTCATCCAATAATATCCCTACTATGAAAACTATGCTGTCCCACTTGGTGACTCACTCCCTCCATGCAGCGTTGTTTGACTTGGTCAAATTGGACCTAGTCTTCTTGTATTTTCCCTTTTTCACACTAGGAGATGACAAATAAGCCACTTAAGTAACTCTTTTGCAAATTAGGAGTGTTTATTAAGCTTCTTCATGGGCCCCCTTACCCATTTTATTCTTTTTATTAAAAGGAAAGCAAAATTAATGTTCCAATTAACTTAATGAAAATTTTGGAACACTACATATATACAAAATCTCAACACTCCATCTTAGCACAGAGTGTGCTCTAGCAATGCATTCACACCATGCACTACAAGATCTTGTAGTTTGATTTTGTGATGTTGATGCTTGGCCTACTGCCCTCCATCCACTACACTGCTACTCTCTGTATTGTTGCCCATGCCACTGCTACTGACACTGCCACATTTGTACTACAGCTCCCTATCAACTTGTTGCATCATGTTGCCCATAGCACTGCCACTACTAACTGCTGCACTGCAACTAAGTTGCCGAGAAGTAAGAAATTGAAAGACTTATGCCCAACTGTTTGACAGATTAGTCAGGTTGCCTTCCATCACTGAAGCTCCCTGGATGCTGATTTATGTCGTCCTCCTCGAGGCAATGTTATGCTGCAACACTGCACTGCGTGAGCACAACCTCTCTGCGCTGTTGAATTCCCTTCAACCCCTCTACATTGTTGCCTTCACGCTGCTGTTGCCTCTGCATTACACTGCTCCCTTTTTAGATCCCCCATTCTACTTCAATGTGACCTTCTGCAACCATCTCCTGACTCATCTCGCTACCGTCTTAAGGATCCCGTAGCTCGTATGTGATCCAAGAGTAGGGCTGACTCAAGGATCCCGCCAAACTGTCTATAGATGCTCTACAGATCGATGTCACCCCACCTCTTCTCTCGAGGCACATGAGAACTCATGGATGCATCATCATCAGAGCCATCATCCTTTGTTGCTACAACCTTGGAATCATAAGATCCTCTGTTCTTCTTCTTAGGACAAATGTTGGCGAAGTGTCCAATATCGCCACAATTAAAGCACCAAACCTTGTAAAGGTCCTTCTTCTTCTTCTCTTGCTACTTCTTCTTCTCCTTTAACGCAAGGGCTGCATCATCCTCCTCCTCTTTCACTCTGGCTTTTACGCTTCCACCACTGATGTTCTGCTTCTTGGTGATCCTCCTGATCTCCTCTTGGTGAAGAGTAGCCCACATGTCTACCCAGGAAGGTAACATTTCTCTGCCCAATATACTCTAGACAAATGTTTCCCATTCCTCGGAGACTGCATTCAGGGCAGTCCTCACTGAGATCCCCTCATCTAGAGTAGCACCTATGCCAATCAGCTAATCTCGGATAGCTTGATACCTGAAGAGGAATGGATCTATCCTTTCACCCTTCATCATTTCGAACAACCGCATCTGGTTCTCCAGAAGCATTCTTCGTTGGACAGAGCCACCTTGGTACATCACGTCCAAGGCTACCCACATGTCATTTGTTGTAGTATTTCCAACAATATGAGGTATAACGTGGTCCTTGACTCCATCTATGATCAAATGCTTAGTCCGCACTTGATTTTATTTATACTTCTTTATAAGATCTGCATTGGTTTGTACAACAAGAACCTTCTTTGCATGATCTTTGAGACCATACTCATCAAGAACTGACAGGATTTTGGCCCTCCAGATAACATAATTGGACATGTCGTCCAACCTATCATAATCTCTCCATCCATATCGCACCATCTTGCTTAGATCTGTCAGAAACAGTACTTCTTATCCCTCTTCCTCTGGCTACAGAAACTCTTGATCTAGGTTTCTTGGTGACCAGAAACCCTCTAGTAATTGCTTCTACTAAAGACTTATTTCCCTCCTAGAAATATTTCACCCAAACACAATCAGACAACACTCTTTGATCCTCCTGATCGAATCTTAGATCTATTTGGCTCAGATTTGCACCTGCAGAATCTCCACCACACCAACACTATTGAAGATCTGAAGCACTGCTTCCGAATCTTGGAAAAAAAAATTTGCAGCTAAAGAAATGACTGGACTGTGTCTCACTGATTGGCCCAACGTAGCCTCATTGTTGCTCAGAAGTGTACTGCGTAACCCTAGACTAGGTGACGCAGTCCTTACGCTGGCCTAGGATGGCTTTGCGTAAGCCTGATGGCCTTCTGCATCTTCAACGTTGTCCTTTTTTGGATCTGTGTTCTTCTGCTGTCAAGTTGCCCTTTCTGGATCTGCTACTTCTTCTGCTACCCTGTAGAAAAATATTTCTTCAGCTGATTGCTGGAGATTCAGCTTGATCTATTATTGCTCTGATACCATGTGAAAATTATACTGCAATATCATGGTTTATTTCTCCTACTTGATTTAAAATATTACAAGGTATTTCCAGAAATTAGATTAAAAAAATACTAAAATAAACACAACTACATTCTACACATGGAGATCATTTTTTGAATAATATGATCATCCAATAAAGTGACACATGGATTTTTGGACATAAGTCCCCGGAAAAACCCAAAGCAGGAAAACCGATGCAGTATATATGAGGGTTTATTTTATTAAGTAGATTCTGAGTACAACAAATCTGGGTTCCAGATCTGGAAAACCAAAAAGAGAATAAAATAAATTTTCAGCTAACCTAATGTTCTAGTGCCAAATATCTAACTGATCCACATCCTCAAATGGGATTTACAAGACTCAGCCCGAATCTGGCCCTAGAAACCCCAACACTGCCCCTAAAGCCCCAGCGTCAGCCCTGCTAGCCTCAGAGTGCCACTGCGTTGCTCAGAGAGGGAATGTGTAAACCCAGAGAGGGTGACGCAGGCCTTACGTTGGCCCTGGAGACCCTCTGCGTAATTTCTGAAGCCCTCTGGAGCCTCTGTGTTGTCCTGCGTAGTGGCTGTGCAACAACTACGTAGCTATTGTTGCTGCCCTCTAATTCTTTGCGCTGTCCTTGTTTGCTGCTCCTCTGCCTCTTACTGACTTTTGGCTCCGGGATCAGATCATCCCCTCTACCAATACTACCCCTCGTTGCAGAAAATTCCTCCAAAAATTCTTAGCAAACCCTGCCCTAGAATTCCAAATCTATTTCTCAGCTATGCAGTTGTGTGTGTCTCTCCAATTGACCCTCAAGCCTTTCTGTTATACGTTTTCGTTGAACCCTTCAATGATCGAGATCAAAACACTCATCAACGGCTGAGATTAAAAGACTGCTTGATCTGTGCCTTTTAGAACATTTCAGCACATGTGTTTATTAATTCACTTTAATTTTTTAATTTTCCTAAGTTTAGACTTATGAAATCCATTAAAATAATTAATTATTTGAATAAATTGAACTCCAGCTGAAATTTCAAAAAACACTTTCTGGGATTTTGAGTTCAAGTGTGTCCTAGCCCCTCCACAAAATTTCAGGGCTAGAGCACACTCGATGCTACACCAATTATACAAAATCTCAACAATATGATGGATCTAATTTATCATTCTTTATCCAAAAATCATGTGCTCATGCTTTGGATATTTCATCTTTGATGTTGCCCTGATCATGTTCTTAGGAAATGTAGTCTTTGAGAGACATTGTTTTCTTATGATCATCTATTTGTCTTGCTAGAACCTTTAAAAACTTAGTACTTTTTCTGCAATGAAATGTAAGATTATCAAAAGAGAGAGGTGATCAATCTCTCTATTTATAACATTTATGCAAAAAAAAATGAGAATTGGTACTAAAAAAACAAATTCAAGAAATAAAATTCTGATGAAAGCTTTCTCATTGTGTATATATCGTCGAGATATTTCCAACGACGTTTGAATCGTCAAAAACTGATGTCGTATGAGAAAGTTATGCTTATTTGAAATTTTTCTGTGAAACAGTGAAAATTGTCATGTGTGAGTGTGGCATGGGAACATGATGCTGATGTGAAAGATGAAGTAGGCATATGAGGTGGCATGATGATCATGAATTTTTATTAGGATTCATTGTCACAAAATAGATCATTGAATTAAATACATAGCTACATAATTGTGTAGTTTCTGCATCTAAAAGTCATGTGTGGATAGTTAGGTGTACACAACTATGAAAGTAATCTGTCCAATCTTTGAAAATACTTTTTCAAAAAAACGATCAAATTCCTACTTGTTTTATTGATGCAGTAAACAATTTTTATTAAAAAGACAATTTTATTTATTTATATTTTATTTTATTTTATATTTTTTTTTTTGAAAAATAATATTTCCTAAAAAAAATTCGTAAGAAGAAACCTACACATCATATCTAGACAAAGAATACATTTGAATGATATTAATGAATAAATTGAACAAAACCTTTGAATATTTCCATCATGGTTGTCTTTCATTGCATTAAACAAAACCTCTACAATGCCATAATTTAGAAAGATATAAGATAAAAATGCTACGCAACTCCACATCCCGACTATCATGGATAGATGGTATCTTACCAAGTTGAAAAGAATGCAAGCTATGGTTCTTAAAGCGAAATATCTGGGTACAGATGAAATATCTGGCAAATAAGTTTATAGAACTTTTGCATCTAACGCTGCTCAAATTTTCTCGTCATGTTCTCATTTTCTTATAATGCCAATGACTCGAGGTATTTTTTTCACCATGATTGACTCCGTAATTTTGCAGGCCTTCCAATTTTTCTCAGTTGAATATCTTTTGTTATTTTTGAAGTATAATGACCTGGAGTGCCAATAATCATAACAAGTGCTTCAACTGATACTCTAGTAAGATCTGGCAGTGTCTTATTCAGTCTGCAATACGTCTAGCAATGGGATTAAGTCTCCGTGGTGGATCCACCTCCTGTATATCAGGGAGCATTATCTTGGCAGATCTACCTCTTGAAAACCGGATCTTCTCCTTCCATTATGGCCGCAACTGTCTGTGCATTAAATTCTAAATCTGTTTTTCTTACGCAACCTCGCAAATAAGGCTCTAGAGAACCGCAAAAATATATCAATTGGTTACGAATTTGAGAAAATTTCTCATGCTAAACATAATTCA
Source organism: Pinus albicaulis (assembly GCA_034641835.2). Classification (NCBI taxonomy): domain Eukaryota; kingdom Viridiplantae; phylum Streptophyta; class Pinopsida; order Pinales; family Pinaceae; genus Pinus; species Pinus albicaulis. The sequence goes on along the minus strand of CM076581.1, from coordinate 22,033,995 downwards.
CCCTGTTCTAAAAAAAACCCATGTTTTGTTTTTCTAAGATTTGCCTCGAATTGGTCACAAAACCTGTTTTAAATTATGGGTTAAAAACTGTTACGTTTTCTGGGATAAAATCTTCGTTACTCACTTCTGAGATTGGTTTTCTTGCTAGGGTGAACCTATCAGTTGACGGAGGGTTCATTTCAGCTCTTCAAAGCAAGTCCCTGTGAGAGGCTCATAAAAATTTATGCCGTCAAAGAGAGACTTGATCTCTACTTTGATCTGGTGTTGGTTACTTAAAGCTCTCCCTTTCTCTTCTTGCCTGATCGGATGCTAAGGAGACCAAAAGTAAAATGGTGAAAACGCGTAATGCAAGTAGCACCCATATCCTCAGCTCCACTACTCATCGTGCAGCAGATTTGAACCTTCGTCAATTGGATGGCTTGTCTTTCTTCACAAAATTGTACTTGTTGGTGGCCGAAGTCAAGTAATGTAGAAAACAAAATCCGCATTCACCATCATTTACTTGCCAAGAAACAACAACGGTTCATTGGATTCACCCCGCACAAATCATTATTTTATGAGTTGAACTACATTAAAGGATATTATAATAAGAGTATCATTATTTTTTTATGTAGAGATCGGGATTGGATTTGAAAACAAATATTTGGTGCAAATACACATTGATGCAAATATTTGAATTAAAGGCAGAAGCTGAAAAATCAGATGATTAAACTGACATGCAGAGTATATCAATGCGCCAAGGCTGGGATCTCGACGACCTATGAAAATTTTGTTTTATTTCGAGGTTAAATGTCAAAGTCAAAGCCCAACCATGGGAGCTTCGATACAATGCCATGGTTCTAGCGTTGTAGCAGTGTATTTCTCAACTCTCTTATTTTTTCAAAGCCACAAACAGAGTTTCCATCAATTCGTTGTCCTCTAGGTTTGTGTTATTTTTTTCTTTTGGGTTTTTAATTCTTTATTCATGGTTTGTTTTTATTTGATTTTTTTTTTTTTTTCAAATTTGTTTAAATAAACAAATCTGTTTTGTTTTGTTCCATTTTTTAAATTAATATATATCTATATCTATATATATATTAAAAAGAAACAATTTGTTTAAAATGAGGAAAAAATAAAAGAAAATCAAATCAAATCAAATTATAAAAACAAAAGTTAGCTGCAGAATTGCATGAATTTTGTAGCTAAATACAAGTTTAATCCAATTTATTTTTTTATACTAACATAAAAATTATTTTTCTGATCCTCTAGATCACACAAAGTGCAGGAGGAGAGCATACTCAAGATTTTCATTAATCGACTTTTTTTTTTTAAATTTATTTATTCGTTTTATTTTTTTAATTTGGATGCAGAAAATAAAATGAAAAGAATCCATCTCATACCTGAAATTATCGCTCCTCATCTTTGCTTGTGCTCGTTATTCACAATCGTTTGTTTTATTGTAAATTTTCCTTCCAAGGGTTAGTAAATGGGTGGCTCTTACTGCACCACAAAATTGCAAATTTATCCTAAAAATCAAAAAAACTTGTTTTATTTGTTAGTCCTATTCTAAAAAATAAATGAAACATTCTCTTAAGTATAAGAGAATTTCCAAAGCATCCATATGCGTAATAAAATCATGAGTAAACTCATATCCAAGTTTGAAAAATAAACCCTGGTGAATTCATGGACATGATCATGAAGATTTGATGTTAAAAATTGTAGCCTAATGACTAGTTGAGTCCAAATTTGAATGTGATCTTTATGTTTTTTATCTTCTTCAACTGTCATAGCACAAAGCTCTTCGGATCTTGTTTTTACAATTGGAGTTTTATTTTGTTTATTATTATTATTATTATTATTTATTTTTTATTTTTTAAGGAAAGGGGATTTTTTATTTGTGGATGTTTTTATTTTATTTCTATGTTTTCTATATGCAAATGCAAATAAACTTAAATAAAAATGCCTAAATGCAGTTAACCTTAAATGAAGATGACCCTAAATGAAAAATGCTTCCTAAATAATCCTCCTAACTTACTTACATCTAAGTTTGCTTCCTCAGCAATAGCTTCAAAATGTTGAGCTATTTAATGGTATGTTAAATCCCTTGTCATTTAAATATGTCAACCAGGGGGTTTCGTAAACTTAGAAGCAAACCAAAATATATGGGACCTCAGATGAAACTGTTGTAGAAAGTTTGCTTAGGATGGAAATAAAGAAAGGATATGCATATTACAAGTATAACTAAAGAAAACTGCAAAATAAATCACATGCAAGAAAGTTGAGTTAGATTCTAAAGGTGGAATGAATGAATGTCATGTCCTTTCTAAAAACTTCTAAAGTAATCTTTTAACAACTATAAGAAGAAAAATATCATAATTTAGAAAGCGAGTAAACTTAGAACAACTATTGATTTAGTTATCAAGCAAGCAAACTATGAGAACTAGTAAGCAATAAATTTAATGATAACTAAAGTGCAAATCTATTAGAAACAAACTATGATAATCTAGAAAGCAGTAAACTAACCTAGAAAGCAGTAAATAGAAAATAGTGATTTAATTGTCAAGCAAGCAAAATAAGATAGCTAGTAAGCAAGCAGTTTAATGACAATCAAATTGAATCTAGGAAATGCAATCACACTTGCAGAAAGTAAAGCGCGCTTGCATGAAAGGAAATAACAGAAATCAATGTATGTTACATATGTACGTGAATTGTGGTTGATGGGTATCCATCCATTCCTCAATGAGCACACATGAACAACTGTCACATGTTAAGAATCGAACAACACTCATAACCAATTAGTTGGAAAAATTGATATTACTCATGCTGAATGAATAATCATAAATCTAATGCTAATGAACAATTAACTACTTGTTAGCTTCCTTTGAAGGATGCTCCTACTATTTATACATTAATTAGGGATATCTTCTCAATAAATGTAAATCCCTTAAATATATACTAGATCCATACTTGTCTCAAATTATCCCTAAATACTAGATACAAATCCCATGACACATCAATATCTCCATGATCTTTCTCCTTGGAATATGGTCCATCTCTTGAGTTGAAATTCGAATTTGTGCTTGGGAGGCCAAGTAAGACCCTTCTAGAACCTCCAAATAAGCCTACACACACACACACACACACACACACACACACACACACACTATATATATATATATATATATATATATATATATATATATATATATATATATATGAAACCATGTTAATTTCCTAGTTTTTAATCATAAATTCACTTAAAAATACATAAAATAAATAACTTTGGAATATGATTATTCTAACCCATATGATCATGAAGATGTTTGGTTGATGTAGGGTTTTAGGCTAGATATTTATGAAATGAGGGCTAAATGGTTATGAAATGACGGAAATATGGATGAAGATGGAAGACAACTTTGAGACTCAACAAGACCCTTGACTTCAGTATACCTCCGAGACCTTGTCACTACTCCACTAGGCTTCTTATGTTGATATTCTTTTTTTTTTTCACTATTCTGTACCAGCCCTAGGGAATCTCGGTCCCTAGCCTTTGACTCCTTTCTTTGGTTACCCAATCATTGTTCCTCAACCTGTCTTACTTCGTCCTCTAGGCAGATTCACCCTTAGATAAGGTAGCCCTTAGTCTACCCTATTATTTGCTCTTGTTTATCCCGCACTATATTGCAGATCCTATATAAAGATGTAGCATACTCAAGACAGAGTATAAGAGAGCCCTTTCACTTCCTTGTAATGGGACTCTTCTTCGTTGTCTTGACACTTCTCTTCGAACCAAACTTTTGTTCATTAATATGCACTAAGGTCAAACTTCTCCCTTGCTGGAACAGGTCTCGGTCTCCTAGGTTATGTGAGGTACAATATGCCCAAGATCGGAGGTAATTAACCCTTCTTTCTTCTTCGCAGATTATCCCGTATACTTTGCAACAAGATAGATCCTTAGCCCACACTTTTATCACAGAACTTGTCTGAATTGTGTGTCATCAATGAGGCTGTGGTTATATATATATATATATATATATATGGATATTGTCTTATATCTTCTAGGCCGACATGACTTCTGCTATAAGGTCGACTTTACCAACTGATTGTGAGTCGAATTTACAAGGAGCACCTTCCAGCATCTTCTAGTTCGTCTTCAAGGAGTACTTTGACAAGGTCTTGGAGCATACAAATACATCAATAATTGTCCTTTACAAGCGTAACACTTCTTCATATACATGACTCTTAATTATATATATTTCTCATGACAAACCCCTAAAGACATCAAGAAGAAGTCTTCGATCTATAATAAAACTTCCTTGCTCATGAAACCCATGAGACAAGTATTACAAAATGCATTTTATTATGTTTGTTTTTTTCATTACATAAAATCATAATTACTAAGTCATTTTGAAGACCAAACCTAGTTACACTTTTCAACAAGGGAGAGAGGTTAGGGAGAGGAGGTGAAGGGAAGGAGGGAAAGGGGGAGGAAGTCTAATAGGGGTAAAGGAGAACAAGGGGTGGAGAGGGGAAAAACCTTAACTTCAAGATGACACATCAAATTTGAAGTAAAAGACAGGGAGAGCCTAAGCCAAATGGTCATGAAATTTAGGGAACAAGATGATAACTGACAATATCATTAACTCCCAACAAATATTCATTCAGGGTGCAAGCCTTATTGGCTTCCAAATAAAATTCCTCATTATTGGCCCTCAGAATGTGAAAGACTTATTTGGAATTAAAGAACTCTATCATGAATTTGATTCTCTGTGTTGGGGTTCCCATGTTTTGGTAAGATTGGCAATACCAAAAGATGAGACAACATCATAACCACTTCAGACCTCAGGATCTAGCCCTCCTGGGTCCAGAGAGGGATCTCTCTATATAAGCAAAGGGTTTATGTCTTTGGAGCTCTTGTTTTGAGATATTAGGCTAGTTATAGGCACAGGGTTTGTTTGTTTGGTTGTTGGGAATCAGGAAAGAAGGGTTCAGTATGAGACAAGGCTGAGCAAAGAGGGTCTAGGGCAAAGGAGATATATTTCAGAGAAAATTCAAGGCCATTGGGCAATGGATTCAGAAAAGGGTTTACTTTCTATTCAACATGCAGGCTTTCAGTTGGGCTAGTCATCTAAAGCATTGGATCTTAGAGATGATAGTGTCACATGAAAGGTAGAAAGAAGGTGAAAGGCAAGGAAACTTCCAAGGTGACCTTTCAGAATTGAGATCCAGGGACAGGACATGCCATTGAACACCTGTGATCCACAACCCAAAGGTAAACTCTTCAAACAAGGGACATAAAAGATTTAGAGCACAAACTGAAAACCTGAGATCAGAGAGAGACTTTGAACTCTCAATGCTTCGACCCCCAGCTTAAGGGAACTTAGAAAGGTTTAATTAATTGAAAAAGATCCTAGTGAGATAGAGACAGTTCTAAAACTCCCAATATCCTACTTCATTCAATTAAATCCTAACAAGAACATCTAAGGACAGATTTCATTAATGCATACATCAGCTAGCAATATATCCGACCACTACACTGGTTAAATTAGCTCGAAATCAATCCTCAGATAACACAGACAACAGAAAATATTGAAGGCAAGGAGAGCAGAAACATAGGGTACCTAACAAGGGTAAATCCTATGCCAGTTTTCTGATGCGAGCCAGAAGGAATGAAATGAAATGAACTATCAGGTAAAACAAATACTGAGACAGAAAAACATCACCATTGCTTTAAATCAGGATCCAAAGAAATGTGCTTGTCATATTAAAGAGCAACACCAGTCATGTACAACAATGCCAACAACTTGAATATTCAGTCTGAAATGCCTTCCTCGGCCTATCTTACAATTTACACAGAGACCATGTCTCAAAAGAAAACAGCTTGCAGTTCTCTGATAGCCGATCAACAACCTTTACAATGAACTTCTTCATGAGTTTTATGGTTGAAAGGAGGCAGAAGGGGTAGGTGAGAAACTAAATGTAGCATTAAAATTCAAAAGAGGAAGAGGGCCGAGGCCCATTCTGTTTTAAATTTTGGGCATTTATCTCTGGTACTCTTTGGATGAAAGAGAGGTCTTTGTCAGGCTGCAATTTACTCCAGGTATGTCTCTGATGCACTTGTTGTAGCACCTCTGCAAAACTCTCGTGAACTGAACCAAACAGATTAATGATTTCAGGTCTGCCATACTGTATAACTAATGCACTGGAAACGTAGGACTGCTGTCAGGGGGGAAAACTTCACTTGGACACAATGTAGACTGAAACGATAATGAGTACCGTGTCCTTTCTCAGGAGGAGACATTCTGTTGATATAAACACCCTGATGATATGGTTTCCTGTGCGTTGAGCCTTCTGTGTGATCCACAATGTCCTCGATCTGGTACCTTGTCCTTCTATTGTTTCAGAAGTCTTTGATTACCAGTCTTAAATTCTCTGATCCTTTACTGATACTCTTTTACTGTTCCATTCCTGTCTCTGTCAGTGAATTCTGCGCTTTAATGACTCTAGAAGGTTTCACAAAGTTTAACCCTGTTTTTTTAATAAAGGTCCTGTCATAACGTCTTCCAAAGCCTTTCTTCATAATTTTCGATCTCTGCACATGGTTTTCCCTGTGTTCTCTGTCACTGTATCAGAGACTGTGAATCATGGCGGTTTTTCGCCGCCCGTAACCCTTCAAAACACGCAAATATGTTAAGAAAACTATGCATGGGAAGGGTGGATGCGGCGGGGAAAATAAGGAGGCCGTGCAGACTGGTGAAATGGTGGAACAGTGCAGGGTGATAGCGAAAAATGCAACGTAACAGTGGAAGATGGTCATGATGAAAGTTGGCGGAATGCGAGAATTTGACACTTGGGCCTTTGAATGAAAAATATAGGGGAGCCGATGAAAATGCGAGGACAACACGTGGAATGGTGACGTGGCGGGACCCGGTCAATGGCGGGGGGCGGATTTAATTCTAGCCGTCTGATCTCAGGAGGAGATCGAAGGTGGAAATCACGTCGGAGGGTGACAGATGGTGGGCCATGTGTCTATTTGCCTTTGGGCTAACTCCCATGCATCTTCGCGGCACGATTGCCGTTGGATGAGCAGCTCCAGATCAGGTGGCATACGTGCATATCGCACTGAGTTAAACGCCGAACTTTAACGTGCGATAGGGGGCAGTTTTCAAACAGTGCTCGGTGCCACATGTCCTGCGATGAGTGGAATCGCTCTGAAACGAAACATACCGCCTACCATCCGAAAGGCGGTGCGATGGAAACTGGTGGATTTAAACAGTGCTTTGGCGTGGGGACCACCGGGGCAGGTGAAATTCTGACCGTTTATTTGCGGGTTGAACGGACGGTGGATATGCGATCGGAGCAGTGAACGGGTTGGGCCATGGGCGCGACGCTAATCTGCGAAGACCGTCCAATCTGTACAGATCGATGGTTAACACTGCGCCCGATATTCATCTGCGATAAGCGCCCTCCAGGCTAGCGCTTGATTCTAGTGCCCAGGTCACGTGGAGAAAAAGGTTGAGGGGGCTAGGGCCGAAAGGTGCTAAGCCCACATATATGGAGAATATGGTTTTTGGCCCATTTTTAATGCAATTTAAGGACAAAGATGGGTAATGATGGGGGGGGAAGGGGGCTAAATAGCCAAACAAAGGGTGTGCGTAGGATTTAAAGGGAAAGTGGGTGGTTTGGAAGGACTAGGGGAGGGATTTCTGGGGTAAATAGGGGAATTTTGACAAGAGGGAAAAAAGATTAAAATGGGGAATTCTACAGGGGTACAAAGGGAAAATGAAGACCTTTTGGAGCACAATTTTTTACAATCAGCAAGGCTTAGCAACAACAGTGGAATTTTACCAAAGCGTAGAGGGTATGGGGAGGCTTTCAAGGATGATGTGTTTTCAAGAAAAATGCATTCCTTGAAGGCTCAAAAACAATTTAGCCCCCTGCTTGCTTGTCAAGGAATTTACAGGGGGCTAACACTCTGGAGGATCTAAGATAAATAATTTTCCACTTGTAATCCTTCTTTTGAGAGATATAAGATAGTAATGCAAGAATCAACAAGGATGATTATATATGTGATCCCTTTTTCTTTAGCAATACATAGGCCTTGAAAGAGACTATACATTTATGCTTGATTGTTGGTCCTCTTTCCCAAGCCCCAAGCATACTTAATTTCATTGATTCCCTCGGGATTGATTAAAATCCCTCCCCTTCATGCCACCCCTTGAACCCCTCTAACTTGATAAGTGGTTTGTTTTGGTTTATTTTTAAATTATTTTTATGCATATCTTAATGCATATAATCTTTCTTTATTTTTTAATTTTTTTTAATTATATTTAATACAAATAAAAGCAAACTGTAAAATAATTATTATAATGTTTAACAAAAATTAATGGCAGATGTTGTTGAACAATACTTGTTATGGACTTTAGAACAACAAATTTGTTCTCCCTTTGTTACCCTCAAATCATAGTAGATTTAATTGAAAAAATCTCTTATTCTCCTCCGTTGGGGTTGGTGGGAAATATAGAGGAAGCAAATCTATTGAGGTTGATCAAAACAAGGCGAAAGTTTTCCAGATTTTTGTAAAGGCTCTGAACGGGACCTGGATCCTATTTTGGGTCTCAGAAGAGGAGTATGTAGCAGATCTAATGCAGATCTTAGAAAAACAACTAGGTATCCCAATAGCCATGCAGCGACTTCTATGTGAAGGGAATAAGCTGTAGGTTTTTCCTTAGATGTGTGATTACAACATAACTAGGAACTCCACTATTGCATTGCTTTTGAGGTTACGTGGAGGTGCTTCAGACTCTAGGAACCTAGATTCTTCAATTTCTTACAAGGACGTAGCTCGAGGGAAAGGCCCTATTACAATAAAACAACCATAGTTGAGTCAAAGACCTTATTTGTTGAACAATCAGAACAAGTGCCACCTCTGGAAATATATCTAAAATAGGCAAAGAAACTCTTTTTTATTCTTCAATCAAAGGTTGTGATTTGCAGATTCAACATTTTTTGACCAACGTATGAAGCTTTACATCAATGGGTTTTTATGACATGGTCCAAAAATGGGTTTTTTCCTATGTTCAAAATGTTTTTTCATTGTTCAGTATGATTTCCAAGAAGATATGGAGAAATTTTTAAAGGAAGGGCCTTGGTTCTAGGGAAGAGCAGGGCTCTTCACCACCCCTTGGTTTCAGAGTTTGATTCTACAACAATGGTGTTAACAAAGCTGGCAGTTTGGGTAAGGTTTCTAAAACTCCCTCTCCCCTTTTAGCATTATGAGGTTCTAGAGGGTGTTGGGAACAATTTGGGTTCCTTTAAAAAGATGGACGTTGAACCTGTTATGAAACCGACTCCAAAAATAGAAGAAAAGAAAGATCAACACCTTAGGAATCAGCCACTTCAAGGGGGAAACCTCCAATACATTGCATAAATGAACAATTCTTGGATGACACAAATGACCAAAACTTCCTTCTATATATAGGAGTCCATGGGCCCACAATGTAATCCTAGCCGACCTAACAATAATAATTTAAGGGCACAATAATAACAAAATGGGGGTTACAAGGGTACATAATAACAATAAGGGGGTTACACTAACAACAATAAGGGACTATACTAGTAATATAGGGACCTAACATGCCCCTCTCCTTCAAAAAAAGTGTTGTCCTCAACGCTTGAGTAGCTCTGGGTGCTTTTGTATAAAATTCTCATTCTCCCATGTAGAATCTTCAGTGGGTAAGTTCTTCCACTTGATGAGATATTCTGAAATTGATCGATTCCGTAGTTGTCGAGTTCTTGTTTCCATGACCGCTTCCGGTTCCAATATGATTTTTCCTTCCTCATCAAGTTCTGGCAATATTGTTTGAACTGGAATATTTTCACCTATAACCTTCTTTAAGCATGAAGCATGGAAAACTGGATGTACTCGCGAAGAAGCAGGAAGCTCCAATTTGTATGCCATAGTACCAATCTTTTGCAACACCTTGTAAGGACCATAGTACTTTAGCGATAATTTATTATCCTTCTTTGCTTGCTTGAGGGACATTTGTTTGTATGGTTGTAGCCGTAAAAATACCCAATCTCCTACATCAAAACTTCTCTCGCTACGATGTTGATCTGCCTGTTGTTTCATTCGATTTTGTGTCAAATTCAAGTTATCCTTTAAGAGTTGGAGAACTTCTTATTGATCTCGATGTGATCTTCCACTGCTTGAACCTTCGAATTTTCCCTTAAAGATGATGTGATGGATGGTGGATGATATCCATAAAGTGCCATAAATGGGGTCATTTTTGCTGCAGTATGGAAGGAAGTGTTATACCACCATTCAGCAAGAGGTAACCACTTGGCCCATTGTGTTTGTTTATCAGATACAAAACAACGAAGATATCCTTCCAAACATTTATTTACTATCTCAGTTTGACCATCAGATTGAGGATGATAAGATGAGCTATGAGCTAATTGAGTACCCAAACGAGAAAATAACTCCGTCCAAAAATTTCCAGTAAAAATGGGATCTCTGTCGCTCACAATAACCCTTGGGTTTCCATGTAGCTTTTGAATTGTGTCCATAAATGTAGTAGCAATTTTACTTGCTTTAAATGGATGAGATAATGCACAAAAGTGTGCATACTTAGTAAGTCTATCAACTACCACCATGATGACACTCTTTCCTTCGGACTTAGGTAAACATGTGATAAAATCCATTGAAATCTCCTCCCAACGTTGACTTGGAATGGATAAAGGTTGTAGAAGTCCCGAGGTCTTAATTGTTTCCACTTTATTTTGCTGGCAAACCAAACATTCCGCCACAAACTTTTGAATATCAGATTTAAGGCCATCCCAAAAAAATTCTTTCTTCACCTGTGGTAAGTTTTTAAAAATCCTGAGTGTCCTCCTAAAGGAGAAGTGTGCAATTCCAAAAGAATATTTTGTTTTAGTTGGGAATTCTTACAAAAATATAAGTGATCTTTGTACCATAAGGAATCATTTTTCCAACTAAATGTATCAGATGTACTAGGATCTTGCTGCAACTTTTGAATGAGTGTCCACACTTCTTCATCCTTATTCCATTCATCTCTTGCTTCGGTTATCCAATCTGGTTGGATAATAGAAATGGCACAAAGCAATGCTTCCACCTCTTCATTCTTTCTTGAGAGTGCATCTACAACAACATTAAGTTTTCCTTTTTTGTAGATTATTTTAAAGTCATAACCCAACATCTTTGTGACCCATTTTTGCTGCTCTTCTGAAGATAGTCTTTGTTCCAAAAAGTGTTTAAGACTATCATGATCAGTTTTTACCTTGAAGTGTCTTCCCATTAGGTAAGGTCATCATTTCTTTAGTGCATGTAGTATTGCCAACATTTCCTTCTCATAAATAGCTTTCTGTAAATACTTTCCTTTGATTGGACGACTTTCAAAAGCAATGGGTCTTCCTTCTTGCATTAAAATAGCACCAATTCCATTTCCTGAGGCATCACATTCCACAAAAAAGGTTTTTGTGAAGTCTGGCGTAGCTAAGACTGGTGCTAGGCACATTGCCTCTTTAAGATGTTCAAAGGCCTTAGTTGCTTCAGGAGTCCATGAAAATGCATCTTTCTTCAATAATGTTGTTAGAGGTGCTGCTGTTCTCCCATAATTCTTAACAAACTTGCAATAATACCCTGTTAACCCGAGAAATCCTCGCAACTGCTTTATGGTTGTGGGGACTTTCCATTCCTTAATGGCTTTAATTTTGTTAGGGTCTACCTTAACACCCTCGTAAGATACAATATGACCCAGATATTCCACTTCTTGTACTCCAAAGAAACATTTGGATGTTTTTGCATATAATTGTTTCTCCTGCAATAGTTTGAGCACCCTGTCAACATGTTCAACATGATCCTTCCAAGAACTGCTATAGATTAGTATATCATCAAAAAATACTAGCGCAAATTTTCTATGGAAGAGTTTGAAAATGGAATTCATCAACCCTTGAAATGTAGAAGGTGCATTGGTAAGGCGAAAAGGCATGACCAAAAATTCATAATGACCCTCGTGAGTTTGAAATGTTGTTTTTAGAATATCTTCAGTCTTCATTCTAATTTGATGATATCCTAAACGAAGATCCAACTTGGTAAAATAAATTGCTCCATGTAATTCATCCAATAATTCATCAATCACAGGAATGGGAAATTTATGTTTAATGGTGAGCTTATTGAGCTCCCTATAATCCGGACACATTCGCCATGATCCATCCTTCTGTCTTTAATACTCTGTGGGCAGAAAGAACTTCCCCAGCAGTAGTTGGTCATATGACCTCTAACGTTTCTGCAATCATACATTCAATTTCACTCTTTTGGACATAAGGACGTCTATAAGGCCTGATGTTTGGAGGAACACTTCCTGGAATCAAATGAATAACATGATCATGATCATGAATAGGTGGGAGTCCTTTGGGAGTTTCAAACACCTTGGAATGATTTTCCAAGACTTTTTGGAGATCTTTCTTCAGAAGCTTTGTCATGACATTAGAGCTTATTATCTTTCTCGACTTCCCTGCGATACCCCATAATTCGACTTCCTTTTCTTTTGAAAAAAAATACAAGAAAAGTTCTTGAAAATTAACAACTACCGTCCCCAAATATTGTAACCATTGTACTCCTATTACAACATCAACACCTCCCATAGGAATGGAAATCATTGGAATATTCAATACATATTCCCCCATGGTTAGCTTGATATTATGGCATTTTCTAGAGCAATTTATAGTTCCTCCATTTGCAACCATCACTTGAAATTTTGGTGCTGGGTGTAGGAAACAATTCAATTCCTTGGCTACCTTACAATGAATAAAATTATGGGTGCTACCTGAATCAATCAACACTATTACCTTTTTCTTCTTGATATGTCCTTCTATCTTGAGAGTTTGAGGAGTGGTAATTCCTGCCAATGCATTACACGATATGGTCAGACTTATTTCTTCCTCTTCTAAGGCTGGTTCCTGGTATATATCCTCTTCTTGTTCATTTTCTTCTTCCTCTTCACAATCTATGTAAAATAATTTCTTCTCAGCACACTTATAACCTTTAGTGTATTTGCTATCACAACTGTAGCAAAGCCCTTTTGCTCTTTTTTCTTCCAATTGTTGTGGTGTCAACCTTGTAGGTTGTGGAAATCTAGGAGTAGCAACACTTCCCTCTTTATAGAAGTGAGTGGTAGGCTTCATTGTCGCCATAATTTTACATTCAATTTTTCTTGCCAACCTGAATGCCTTCTCCAATGAATCAGGTTCCAAAACGCGAACTTCATGTTGGATGTTATCCTTTAAAGTACCTATGAAGAGATCAATCCTGTGTTCCTCTGGAATATCAGTTACCCTTATATTCAATTTTTGAAGTCCTCAATGTGCTCCCCCACTAAACCCTTTTGTTTGAGATTTATCAATTGGCTAAAGAAGGTGTTGCTCTTTGTATCCTCATAATGTGCTATCATTTCCTCCGTAAAAATTGACCAAGTGACAATTTTTTTACAGGAGCAAAGCCATCGATACCATACAAATGTATTTTGTTATAAATGTAAAGTTGCAATGCGTACCTTTTGTGTGTTTTGCACATTATTGAGATCAAAATATTGCTCCATCTGTAGTATCCATGTTACGGGATCCTTGCCATCAAACTTCCTCATATCCATCTTTGGAATATGGTGGTTTTTCCATCCAACATTAGAGTTTATGAAATCACGATTAACATTTATTTTGTTCTCATCATGAGTTTCCTATACTATCTTTTCGCCATTAGGAAACATTTCTTGTATCAACTTTTCCAAACCTTCGATGTCTACTTTTAGATCATTCTTCATGTTTTCCATATTGTCTTTCATTTTTTCATCGATCTTAGCTTCCATGTCATCCATCTTAGCTTCCATGCCCACTTCCATGCCATCCATCTTAGCTTCCAAACCATTCATATTAGCTTCCACGCCTTTCTTCAAACCATCCATCTTAGTTTCCATGCCTTTCTTCAAAACTTCCATTTCATTTTTTGTTGCTCTTTGCGATAGTGAAATTTGGTGCACTTGCTCTTGTAATTTTGATATCTCATGTTGTATTTATTCGTCTTCATGAGTCATAGTAGAGCCTTCTGAAGGCTTAATGGGTGTTGAAGATCCAGTTATGCGAGACGCAATAGAATAAACATATAACTATAAATACAAGAATCTGCGCGGAAATAACACTTCCATTTCATTAATTCAAAGAAGCGAAATTTGCTTACAAGACAAAATGGAAATAAAAAAACTAGCTAGGGCGGCGGCGGCTATGCCACGAGAAGAGATGTGTGGCCTACGAGGCCTCACGGGCGAGTTAAAAAATGAGGCTCGAGGGCCTGTTATTATGAAGAAAGAACAATGGGAAATCCTAACCGGCCAAAACCCTAACCTAGGAGATGAAGTGCCAAAACTATGGGCCCCGTTTGGGTAAATTGGTGTTTCAACTTCCCAGGGGCGTAACTTTGGCATACGATCTCCGTTTGACGCGTACCATACCTTGTTAGAAAGATCTATCCATGGAATACAAATTTTGAACGAGCAACATCGGTCCATGGACCCATGTTGCTCTCTGTTTTCCCAAAAAACGTCATTTTAGGGCCTCAAAACGGCTCCGGAAGTTCAGGACCCGAAAAACTGCTAAAATAGTAAGTTGTGCCGAAACTAAAAAAACTGAAAGAGACAATGGTGGGGCCCCAAGTAGAATAGGCGGGTGACCACCAATATCCACCTGGATCATTCCTCCCCCCTTAGGAAGCAATGGTCCCCATTGCGTTAAGTTCCTCCATGAGATGAGGGAATTCTGAACTTGGTCCCTAGTGAACCACTTTCCTTGGTGCGGGGAGTTGGCCGGCTTTGACAACCCCGTACGGTTGGATCTTACGGTGGCGAGTGTTCCTTGATTTTCATGTCACGATTCAATATGTGTTGGCTTTGTTCATGCGGTGCGGGTTTACTACGTTGGTGTTGAGTCTCTACGCGTCGGAGGGTGTCGATGAGGTGGGAAATGGGACGGCGGTCCGGTAGATACTGGGTGCAGACCAAGGAATGGTGGAATACTGAGCTCGAATGCATTGTTCCCTACGGCCTTGGTGATGGTGTACGGACCGTATCGGAGCGGGCGAAGCTTGCGGTGGGGTCCAGTGAGGCGCTCCTTCTGCAAATGTAGCCATACTTTGTCACCCACCTGGAAGTTGTGTGGCACCCGGTGTTGATCATGGCGTTTCTTGTACTTGGAATTGGCTCTGTCCAATATATCATGAACCTGTTGGCGGATGTGTTGAATGCGCTCGATGAAGCTACTGGCTTTGTCAACTTCAGACTGGACATGAGCTGAATTGGCCTGAGCAGCTGCAAATAGCATGGCTACGTCAATGGGGCATAGTGGCTGGAATCCCAAGCCCACCTGAAAGGGGCTATGGCCGATTGAACTGTGGAGAGCCCGATTATAACTATGTTGTACATAAGGGAGGCTCTCGTCCCATGTGCGTGGGTGCTTTGAATTGTACATGCGCAGAATGTGTACAATCATTCTGTTGACGACCTCTGTCTGGCCATCTGTTTGGGGATGGAAAGCTGTGGACTTGGTGAGCTTTGTGTCCAACATTGACCAGAGGCTGGACCAAAATGTGCTGAGGAACCTGCTATCTCGATCTGATATGATAGGCTGTGGGATCCCAAAGTGCACCCACACTCGTTCAAAGAAGAGTTTAGCAGTGGCTTCTGCTGTGATATTCTTCTTACAGGCCGCCATGATGGCCATCTTCGAGAATCTGTCAACGACCACGAAAACATAGTCATTTCCATTCTTAGTAGAAGGCAAGCCCGACATGTAATCCATGGAGATGGATTCCCAAGGTCGACTAGGGGTAGGTAGTGGAGTATATAGGCCTTGCTTCTTGATGGTCGGTTTGGCAATGGCACAAGCAGTGCAGGATCTGATGTGCTTCTCGACATCCTTTCGAAGGTTCAACCAATAGAAATACTTCTGTAGTATTGCTACTGTTTTCTCGACCCTGAAATGCCCAGCGACTCGACTGTAGTGTGCTTCCCATATCATCTTGGCACGCTCGCTTGAAGGAACACAAAGGTGTCCCAGGTGACATAAAAGTGCATCTTGGAGGTGAAAATTTGGAACTTGCGTGCCCCCCAAGAGTGCCTTGTAAGTGTGTCCGAATTCTGGGTCACTCTCATAGAGAAGCGGCCAATCAGAAGTCTCGTGCCCACAAGAGTTGAGCACGGTGGTGAGCGCCACGATCGGTGGTCGGCTGAGGCAGTCTGCTACATTATTGGTGCTACCCTTCTTGTACTTGATGTTCAAATGAAACTGTTGCAGATATGTGGACCACTTCTGATGGCGATCATTCTGCAACTTCCCTTGTGTATGTATGAACTGCAGGGGCCAGTGGTCTGTGTGGATGATTGTTTCCTTCCCCAAAATGTAATGCTTCCATTGTCGACAAGCTTGCACAATGGAATACATTTCTTTGTCATAAGTGGGATACTTGCGAACTGTGTCAGACAATGTCTCACTGTGATATGCCATTGGATGTCCCTATTGAGTAAGAACTGCCCCAATAGCATAGTCAGAGGCATCTGTCTCGATCTCAAATGGCTGTTGCAAGTCTGGTAAAGTGAGCACTGGGGCAGAACAGAGGCGATTTTTCAATTCTGTGAATGCCTTCTGTTGAGGTTCCGACCAAAAAAAATTTTCTCTCGCTCCTCCCTTGGTGACTTGACTCAAGGGCCAAGTGATATGAGAGAATCCCAACACGAACCTCTGGTAGAAATTAGCAAGACCCAGAAAGCTGCAAAGCTCTGTTATAGTGGTTGGGGCTGGCCAATCCCGAATGACTTGGATCTTGGCTGGATCCACATGCACCCCCCTTTCATCAATAATGTATCCCGGATATTGAACCTGGGTCATGCCAAAAGTGCACTTCTCCAAATTGGCACACAACTTGTGTTGCCGCAGTGTTTGGAGGACTTGTCGGATGTGGTGAAGGTGCTCTTCCCAAGTCTGGCTGAAGATCAGAATGTCATCCCAGTACACCACTACAAATGAGTTGGTGAATGGCCGCAAGATGTCATCCATCATCCTCATGAAGGTGGCGGGAGCATTCGTCAACCCGAAAGGCATGACCAGCCATTTGAAAAGGCCTTCCTTGGCTTTGAAGGTAGTCTTCCACACATCGGAGGGTTCAATTGGTACCTGGTGATACCCAGACTTCAGGTCAATCTTGCTGAAATATTTTGCACCTTTGAGTTGGTCCAGAAGGTCATCAATCCGTGGGATTGGGTACCTATTCCGGACAGTGATCTTGTTCAACGCCCGATAGTCAATATAGAGTCTCCACGTCCCATCCTTCTTCTATACCAACACGATCGGGCTCCCACAGGGCGATGAACTTGGTCGGATGTGACCTTTCTGCAGCAGCTCCTGAATCTGCCTCTTGATTTCATCGTTCTCCAAAACATAGCGCCAATAGATCGGTCCATTAGGTAGCGACGCACCTGGGGTCAGATCAATCGGGTGCTTGACCTGACAGTGTAGAGGAACCCTTGTGGGTGAGGTGAAGATGTCCCCGTATTCCTCCACAGCCTTATCCATTTGTTGTTGTTGTGCAGAGGAGCCCTGTTTGGAGGTCGTGGCCACAGTCTTCTTCTTGCCCTGGGGGCAGATCATCAGGAAAACGAATTTCCTGGTTTGGGAAATGAGCTTACTGCATTTTTTTGCAGTAATCAAAGAGAAAGCGGTAGGAGGTGGTACCTCTGGTATCCTGTACAACTTATTTCCCAAAGTAACAATAACAGCGTGAGGCTGAGACTCATACACATCATGATGCTTCCACGTATGGTTGTCCTAATAATACATCAGAAACATCAATATGAGCAACGTCACATAATACCTCATTCGTGAAGGGCTTGATGCTATAGGGAAGGCGACACTGCTGGCTGACGTGGATATCTTGTCCTTAGTGAAGCCACCAGATGGTGTATGGATGTGGGTGAGTTGTGGTCGACAAGCCCAACCGCTTCACGGCGTCTGTTGAAATGAGGTTCTTTTTGCTCCCATTTTCGACAGTGAACTGTATCGGGGAGCCCTTTACCCACATCTGGGAGTGGAAGAGACGTTCCTCCTCCTCTAGATCTTCTGGTTCCTCCTTCTGGATCTTCGTATTAGCAATAGTGGCGTTGGGCTCTGCATCAATAATCTGTTTCCCTTTATCATTCCCCCTGTCAGGTTCTGATTTAGAGTCGGAGCATGCATCTAGCTCAGAAGCCCTCATCTCGGCCACCATCAACTGCTTGGCCCGACACTCACTTGTGTTGTGAGTGGAGCTCTTATGGAACTCACACCACTTTCTCATGTCCTTCTGGCTTTGCGGTGTTGTTCTTTGCTTGTGGCTTCGATAGGTTTTCTTGAGTCGCCATGCCTTGGCTCTGTCCTTTGTTCAGCAGTTTGGGAGCACCCTTCCCTTGCTTTTGATTCGCAGATCCAAAGTCTCGCTTCTTTTGTTTGAATTTATGCTCAATCTTGGCAGCATACCCGTATGTCGTACCAAGCGAGGAGATGTCAAAGAACTCCATTTCCTCATGAATGTATCTGTGCAGACAACTGCGATACTTTAGCAGCAGATGTTTCTCTGAATCTTTGATACCCAACTTGGTGTGCAGGGTATGGAATAGATTCGTCAGCTCATGCACATCTTGATCCCTTTGTTGTCGCAGCGTGGTCCATTGTATGTACTTGTCCTCATAGCTCCCCACAGGATAGTATTGTTCCTTGATGGCGTCTCGGAAAGAATTCCAAGTGGGTACGGTCAAGAAAAAAGAGGGTTATGTCTCGTCCTTTTTCTCACAGTGGGTTTCCCACTAGTCCTTGACATGGGGGGCAGCTTTGAGGAGTGCAAAAATAATCTTCTCCCTATCGGAAAAGTCATGAACCGAGAAATATCCTTCTAATAGATTCAACCATCTATCTACGACATATGCATCTATTTGACCCTCAAATATGGGAATGTCAAAATTTACTTGTACCTTAAAAGGAGTCGCACCTCCAGAGTGGCTGCTGGATGCAGATGCGCCGCTGGTGGGCAGCCGTTGAAGGATCTGAGCAAAGTTATCCATCATCGCGTTCCTTTATTTTTCGAGGGCCTCCTCGAGCAATATTTTGATAGGATCTCCTACTCCCTCATCTTTCTTTTCGTCCCCCATGGGCGTTCGTCGAGGTTTGCGAGGCTGATCTTGCAAAGGTTCCACCAGATCAAGCCCTAGCTCCTTATACCCCGACCTCGTTGGGGACATGCAAAGAAGGATCGAGAAAAAGCAGACCGCTCTGATACCACTGATCCGGATTTATGCAGGAACGCAACAGAATAAGCATATAACCATAAATACAGAGATGCAGCGGAAATAACACTTCATTTCATTAATATCAAAGAACTGAAATTTTCTTACAGACAGAATGGAAATAAAACTAGCTAGGGCATTGGTAGCTATCTCTGAGAAGAGATGTGGCGGCTACAGGCCTCTGAACTGAGTTACAATGAGGCTCGAGGGCCTATTTATTATTTATAAACAATGGGAAATCCTAAACAGCCAAAACCCTAACCCTAGGAGATGAAGCGCCAAAACTATGGGCCCCGTTTGGGTAAATTGGTGTTTCAACTTCCCAGGGCGTAACTTTGGCATACGATCTCCGTTTGACGCGTACCATACCTTGTTAGAAAGATCTATCGAATACAAATTTTTGAACTAAAGTTTTCCCAAAAAAAACGTCGTTTAGAGACTGAGCCTCAAAACAGCTCTACGGAAGTTTAGGACTGAAAAAGCGCACAAAAATAGTAAGTTGTCTGAGAAAGCTGAAAAAAAAAAAATGAAAGAGACAATGGTGGGGCTCCAAGTGGAATAGGCGGGTGACCACCAATATCCACCTGGATCAGTTGAATTCTTTTTAGGGGGCATTTTAGAACCCAATACTAATATCTATTCTTCAATATGCCCTTGGCATAAATTCAAACTATTTTTTTTATTTTTCAAACGAGACTTATGTAATTCAAAAAAAATACACACCTTTTTCTTGATTTTGAGTAGCTCGATATTGAAATTGAATTATCTTTGTGATTTCGAATCATCAATATTTGAAATTCAACCCTGAAGTAGCCCTCTGAATCTTCTTTCGAATGCCACAGGTTTGACCTAATTTGGATTCTTCAAGGCAAAGTTATGCCCAATCTCCCACGATTACCTAATTATGGATTAGTTCAGTAGAGCGAACTTGTACGACTTGCCACATGTCACTGTTTCCTCCTTCAGCTCTGAAATTTATATACTGAAAACTACAGCCCATGTACTTGCGGCCAGTTTTTACAGAATTCCAATCCGACACTCAGAGAGAGAGAGTTATGACGTTTTTCCCACGGTCACCTCTTTGAGATGAAATTCGGGAGCATGAAACAATCTTAACTTACACAGATCATATCTCCAAAAATATTGCAAACCAAGATCTGAAATTTTTGTAGGAGGTTCCTCAGGATTTCGGCTTCGTATTGTAAAAATTTCAGCTTTTGAAACTTCGTATACGGAAAGTTATAGCGAAAATTCCACGATGACCTGTTTTAGTTGAAATTCGGGGGCCTGAAAAAACTCTAACTTCCCCAAATCATAACTCCAAAAATATTGCGAACCAAGATCTAAAATTTTTACAAGAGGTTCCTCAAGATTTCAGCTTCGTGCTATACAAATTTCAGCTTCTGAATCTTCGTATAAAAAAGTTATTGCGGAAATGCCACGATGACCTGTTTGGAGCGGCGAAACCCTAGAATCCAAAGCTCTGATACCAAATGTTATGAAACCAGCTCCAAAAATAGAAGAAAAGAGAGATCAACACCTTAGGAATCAACCACTTCGAGGGTGAAACCTCCAATACATTACATAAATGAACAATTCTTGGATGATACAAATGACCAAAACCTCCTTCTATATATAGGAGTCCATGGGCCCACAATATAATCCTAGTCGACGTAACAATAACAATGTAAGGGCACGAGAATAACAATATTGGGGTTACAGGGGTACAAAAATAACAATAAGGGGGCTACACTAATAAAAATAAGGGACTAAACTAGTAATATAGGGACCTAATAGAAAGAATAGAGAAAAGTTTATTCACCTTTGCTCATATGTATAAATAGACCTAAGCAAGGGTCTACCTGACCAGATTTTTCTAAAACATAAATCCTTCTAATGGATTTAAATTTTGGACTATGAAAAACATGACATTCAAATGTTACACTTGTTGTTACATTATTTGTCACCGTCCTTACCATTCCCCATCCCGCACAATGGAGGACCCATTCTGTGACCTGTGAACATTGTCATGCCTTGAAATCATCATCAATGCATCCCTCTGAATATGAGCTTTATTTTCCCTTGAGACATTTCCTTGCAAAAGTCATGAAAAACACCCCTTTTGGCATTGGCGCGGGCAAGCAGTTCAGTACTCGCGCCAATGGGGAAATTACTGCAAAGAGGTCGCGCCAACTGGCGCTCTGTAATAGAGCCGTAGTCGCGCCACCCATTTTGGGAGTTGTTTTTTAAATAAGGATGGCGGAAGTTGAGTTCCAACAAACTCACAAACCATTGCCTATCTTGAGTTGGGAGGTTTGGCTGTGGGAGTTCTATGGAAGGGAAGTGGTTTTGCCACCTCCCATGGAGCCTTCCTTGTTGATAGGGCCAATCCCATAATAATAGGGATCCCAACTCCCTCCTTCCCCATCTATAAAAGCCTGCTCAAATCCATGGCAAGCTAGTCTTGAAGTGCCTAAGCTCTGAATCTCCATATTCCTAAGAGCCTTTGTGTTGTAAAGAATCCTCTCTTTCCCTTAAGGCTGACTCAAGTAAGGAGACCATTGTCACGAGACTCTGGAGAGGTTTTCCCTTTCCTTGGCGAGCTTTGCGAGACGTGGACGATTGGAGACCCGTCCGAAGGAGACCGCGACGTCAGAACTTGGTTGTAATCTCTCTTCGTTGGTTATTTAATAGATGATTATGATTATGGTTCCACTCCGTTTTCCATCATGTTAATGTGAGTAACGTCCTTTCTGACTGATGTTTAGTTACGTATGCTGGTTTCTATGCTTGTATCTGTTCATTTCTTCCATGTGCAGGTGTTCATCCGCGGAGATCGTGGAGGGATTGTGATCTGCCGGGGCTGAAGAACGGGGACGCTTCTTCTTCAGATTATAGCGTTGGAATCCAGGTAGGCTTCTATTCCTAGTCTTTCCATTCGTAACTAGGAGCTTGCGCCATAACATTGTTTGTTTGTTGCTAGACCTATTTGGGCTAGTAGGGATCGCCTGCGTCCCGCGGGGTTACCTCCTCAACACTTGTTTTCAAACATGACATCTTTAGAACTCATGCCCCCTCGCGAAAAAGCCACCAAAAAGGAAAAGGGGTAGCCCACTAACAAAAAAAGGCTAGCAACCTTTCAATCCTATTTTTTTAGAGGAAGAAGAAGAGGAAATCAAGGAAGATATTTTAGAACAAGAAGATAAGAGTACCTGGGACCTTCATATCAACACACAACTCATATCCAAAACAACTCGGAAATAGAACCGATCCATGCAAAGGAACATCATGAAGCGATGGTCCGAAAAGAAGATGGGATGGTAGGCATAAGGAGAGTTCATGTTTCAGAAAGATCAAATTTTGACAAATAACATCCACTAGAGGTGATGAGAATGATTTGGCAATGGTTATTGTTGACCATCTTGTAGGGGGATGGTAGATGGTTCAAAGAAAGAAAGGAAAGAGAGATAAGATAGTGATTTTTATATCACTTAATCTCCCCCTTTGTATTTTGTATTTTTTATTTTTTCGCTGCTCTTGAACCATAAGGTTGTGCATTATGAATTCATTAGCATATGCAAAATGTAATTTTGTTCATTTTTTCAAAAGTTGAAATGAAATTATAGTTTATTTTCAAGGAAAAAAATCAAAGATTAATAGCATAATAACAAGTAATTCATAACAAGGTTAGTAATTATTGATTATCATATTATGGTTGAAGTGAGATCTCATAAGTTTTTGAAAGTTTATAAGGCAAACTTCTATAACATTATGTAAAGGGATAATTTAACTAATTGGTGTTTTGGTCATTTTCGTTTGAATCTAGAAATACAATTTTGGGTGAGATTGTGATTTCTTGTTGTTTAAAATGCATTTTTTAATGCATAAATAGATTCAATGCCCTAAAAATCGCAAGAGACTTGGCCTACGAGGATTACATAACTCAAACTTACAATTTTAATAAATCTTTACCAATTTTTAGACAAAATTAACTAGAAAAAAAACCTAAAAAAAAGCCAAAATATATATTAATTAAACTACACTTCTTTAAATATGTATGAATACGACCCTTCAAGTTTGAAAATAATAGTTGTTTTTGAGCTTTTTGTAATTTAATAAGATTTGTTTTGAGATATTGGTAAAACTACTTTATATCAATTAGAATCTCTAACTAGTAACTACAACAATGATTCAATCACCATTGGTAAATGTACTTTTTATTGTAATCCATATTTAGTTGAGATATCGGTAAAACTACTCTATATCAATTAGAAACTTCAACTAATTATAGCAATAATTCCACATCTTAATCCAAATCTTGCTTTTTAAAAGCTCATAATGAGTACTATAATGTTATATAATGAGTAATAGTAGCATTATGTAAATGTAATACTTCTATACTTAGAATTAGATAAATTAAATCCCAAACTGAAATAGCTCTACAACCATCCATGTTACTTCATGTTATTTTTATTGATATTTTCATCCCATTACTAAACCAAACAAATGTATTTTAAGATTTAAGATGGTAAAAGTCTTTAAAGAATGTTTGAACTTTGTAGGAATAAGTGCATTTGATAGAAACAAGTGCATTTTATAAACAAAATATCAAATGCTGTATTTTATATTCCATGTTACTCCATGTTATTTTTATTGATATTTTCACCCAATTACTAAACCAAATAAATGTATTTTAAGATTTAAGATGATAAAAGTCTTTAAAGAATGTTTGAACTTGGTAGGAATAAGTGCATTTTATAGAAATAAGTGCATTTTATAAATAAAATATTAAATGCCATATTTTATATTTTATATGGTATAAAATCATAAATACATAGTTCCAAGGCTCCCATATTTTATAAACATAAATACACAGTCCCAAGACTGTGGTCCAATAAAAATATAAATACATAGTTTCAAGGCTGCCATATTTTATATGGTATAAAAACATAAACACAGTCTGTCCCAAGGATGTGGTCTAATGACTACCTGTGTATGATTATGCACTCTTAAGAGCTATAAAAATAATATTTTCTTATATTATTATTATTTTTTTTTATTTTTTTTGTAAATTGGGTAGGATTACATCTTTATTATCATGTCTAAATATATCATCTCCATAGAGGCGAGGAATTGAACTCGTAACTTCACATCAAAGAGTGCCTTAACAACGCACCGGATCAGAGCATATCCAAAACCCCTTAAAACTTGATCTAAAATTTTGAAAAAAAAAATATAAATTTATAATTAGTATCAAGACTTTCAATTTAAAATTTTTATCATATAATATAATATTATTTAAAAAAAATAATTAAAACTTAAACTTAAAATTTTTATGATATAATATTATATTAAAAATAATAATTAAATAAATATATACAAAATGACATTTAAAAAAATTAAACCAATTTGAGTTAATGTTAAATTTAAATTCATTAAAAAAATATTTTTTTAATATATAAAACATAATAAAAAATTAAATAATAAAAAAATGTTCCTCTTAGTTTTGGTAATTGTAACATAAGTGGAATCTAGACTAATAACTAATACATCACAAAGTCATTGCAATATAGAAAGAAAGAAAGAAAGAAAGTATAGCCTATGAGACAGATTGCTTTTCTATCTCGCTCTTGTATTCGACCCTTTTCCTGTGAATTTTTACAATAACCGCTCCTAGCTTATCGACTAACTCTTCGCTGAATAGATTATCCCAAGAACTAGCTGCCAGAATCCCTGCATAGTTTTCCCTGCTGTCTTTGAAGGCCTCGCATTCTAAAATGAAATGTTTTTCTGTTTCCACTTTTCCGGAGGAGCAAGAAATACATACTCTTTCCTCCCACATTTCTTTTGGCCTTTTCCAGCGCCCTGTTTCACAACGGAGTTGATGAGAATTAGTCCTTAATTGAGTAATAAGAATTTTAGATCTCCAAGAAATATTAGCCCCTATGTACGCCTTTTGTTGATGGTTATGCGTGGGGTTAAATTCTTCAATGTAGTACTTCTTCTTTCTCCCTAGCTCTTTCTCCCAAGTACGTTTGTGGAACTTATCCATAACAAAAGTTTTTATCTCTTTACTGTTTGTAGGACACATGCTCAAGCAAATACCCCATTTACTAAACCATTTGTTATTTTTCCGCATCCAAGTCTTCTTTCTTTTGCACAATTTGTCACTAAACACAACCTTAGGCCATCTACCCTCTTCCATTTGCTCAATTTTTTTCAAATACCTTATGACTCGCACCATAGCAATTGCTTCAATAGGAGCAGCCCCTGTTTCACTTAACAAGATAGCATAAGGAACTGCACTTTTAATTTTGAATTTGTTTGTAATCAAACGCTTCTGAATTTTCTCAATTTGTTTCCACTGCATCTCGGTTGTGCTGCTGGCCCACAGTTCACAACCGTAGAGAATCACCGGAATCACTAGAAGCCCAAAAAGAGTTAGAGTGGTTTTCCAGTCCCACAGCTCTGCCTCTCTACACCTGTTTTGAAGAGCATAAAATGCTTTCCAACCCCCTAAAGTTCTTTTCTTTCTACAACCATCCCAACTTAATTTTTTGTTGAAGTCAATTCCAAGGTATTTGTAGTTTGCAACTTCTTCCAGAATGTTGCCTTCAAAATAGAACTTATGCTAGTTATGCTTTCTTTTGTTAGAGAAAACCACTACTTTCGTTTTGCTAATATTGACTTGCATCCCAACCCTTCTACAAAAATGCTCAAGGGAACGTAAATGATCTTGCAAACCAAGAGCCGATTTAGCAATCAATATAAGGTCATCTGCGTACAAAAGAAGCCTGATAACAAACTTGCCCAAATGGATACCGTCACCCCCTTGCGAATTTAGCCACTCTTCAAGCTTGTCAATATATAACCCAAAAAGGGTAGGAGACAATGGGCAACCTTGCTTGACCCCGATATCGCTTCTAAAATTTTCAGAAATGCCTGCTGAAGTTCTAATTTTGACTTTCACCTCTTCATACAGCCTATGCACAGCTGTTCTCAAATGCCAGGGAACCTCGAGTTCCTCCATTCTGCCCCAAAGCTTATCCCTAGGAACCGTGTCAAAGGCTTTTCTGAAATCATCAAAGCAACAAAAGCTTCTTCCTTTTTTTCCCAAAATTTTTCAATGATGTGCCTTAAAGTTATACAATGATCAATTGTGGAATGTTTAGGTCTCAAACCTGCTTGCCCTTTAGCACGTTTATCTCTTTCTTCTGCCCACTTGCTGATTTTTTTTTCTACCATGCTTCCGAATAACTTTGCAAACAAGGGGTTTATCATTATGGTTCTATAATTGGAGGGATTATTGACGTCACCACTATTGAAAAGAGGTATTGCCATACTAGTTGTCCAATCTGTGGGGAACCCCTGGTGTATGATGTTGTTGAAAATTTTTGTGATGTGAGGTGAAAGAATTTTTAAGCCCCACTTTAGATACTCTGCTTGGAGTTCATCTAAGTCTTTTGCTTTTCCAGCGCCCAACTTCTTGATACCCATCTCTACCTCTTGTACCATGAAGAGTTTTGTGTCTTTGTTGACCAAGGGAGGAGGGTCAACCTTGGGGTCCTGCTCATAAAGTTGTCTTGCATAGTCAAACCATTTAGAAGCTATAATGTTGTTTTCAGTTTACACCTTTTTCGGTTGGAGCTCATTCCAGAATAATTTGGGGTTATTTTTCCCAAAAAAAATTTAGTTATTCTCTCCTTGAAACCATGAACTCAGCCTTTTTCATTTTTACATACCTCATAACCAATATAATAATGATTAAGAGTGGGTTTCGCGGTTACTTATCTGTGAGTTTAGATCATAGAAAAACCTTTAAAAACCAGGGAAAGGGAAATCTACTCAGCCCCTTGTGAAATTGGTTACGAAATTCCACAAGTTTGTCCTTTTGCTCGACCCGCAGTGAAAGCGTGGGTTAAGGGTCGAATATTTTTATTATTAAACTCCCGACTGAATGATTGATTGTTCCTGCCACTACCACGATGGAGTCTGATGCGAACTCTCCCAAAATTCCGGACGAGGCAATTGAGCAGCCTCGTCCAGAGGTCACGAGTTCTAATTCGAATATCTCCGAGCAACAATCAGATGCCAAGGTTGATGATTGCCGACCCACTCTGTTGGTGACAAACGACGATGGAATTGATGCTCCCGGCATAAGAGCTCTCGTTGAAGTTCTCTTGGAGACTGGCCGCTATAATGTCAATGTTTGCGCCCCTGATTCGTGAGTATTAACTGCTATCGCTATTCATTCTGTGTGTCTAATCCCTCCAGTTTGCAGACATTAGCATTTCATTTGTCATTGT
Organism: Pinus albicaulis; assembly: GCA_034641835.2. Taxonomy (NCBI): domain Eukaryota; kingdom Viridiplantae; phylum Streptophyta; class Pinopsida; order Pinales; family Pinaceae; genus Pinus; species Pinus albicaulis. Next base: position 22,006,334 of record CM076581.1, on the reverse strand, counting down.
ATAACCAAGTGGAAAACAATAAACAAACTTTCTAATTGTTTTTCTGGGTATTTAAATTCTTGGGCTGTATGCATGTACTTACCTTGGAATGACAGTTGGGACAAACACACTGTTGCATAGACTGTCCAACATGCATTCTTGCTTTCCTCAATCAAGGTTATGACCAGAACATATTCACAGACTCATCTGAACAGGGTTGTGATATGGATTTTGAGGTTGCATGCACATCAAACCCTGTTTTAGATGGGGTTTTGCTGGTATCCATAGTCGATATACCCAATACATACTTCAGATCATTGCAAATGACCCGTGCGTTATATTCTGCATTTGTGAAATGCAACCATTTGCTTTTCAACCTCGCGGTGCGTATCGGATCCGGGTTTAGACGGAGTTGTGCTATTGTTCATACTCAATGCAATACGTTGTCTGTATTAAATGTGCTTTTACATACACGTAGTGGTGATGGATCCCCCACCACTACTTGAACTGTAGAGCACCGACTTTTTTGATTTTGAATTGCTTAAAGGTAACTCCATGGTTATTTGGCATCGACCTTCTCACCGTGGCTTTGGAGGTCCGCTACAGCAAGGCAGCTTGCTCCTTGCTACTAAATAGACAGCAATAACAAACTAAATCACACACAAAGGATAATAATTCATAGAACATTTTGAAAATTTGGGAAAATATTCAGAATTTCTTTTTATTCATCAACAGTACCCAAGCTCTCGGGCCTTATTACAAATACAGAGCCTTAAATGTTTTTAGATCACTACAACTACTATAGCTAGGTGATAGCCTCAAATTTAACCGTCCAATCCCTCAAAGAGCCAAAGGCCCGCCTCATCCATGAGCAAAAGGCAAGAACCCTTACTCATTTGCAAAAGACAACTCTATAGATGAAGGACCATGAATTTAACTACATGCAGTTCAACCGTCAGAGGTTTTTGAACCGATACACCTTTTTGAGTTCTCGTAATTGAGAATGTAGCTGAAGGACAAACATTAATCATGTTTTTTTGGTGCTTCCGTGTTATCTTTGTTATGCTACGTGTTCATCATTTATTGGTCAAGATCCATCTGCTGATGTGGCCAATGCCACGTGCGATCCTTCAACTAGTTAAGTATCGGCCTTGATGTATTGCTACCAAGCTATTTTGGTGGATGACCCGGCCAGTGCAGTTGGACCTTGGGCCAAATCACCCTAGTGGAGAGTCAAAGTCTCCCCTGGAAATCTCACGTACATATAGTCTCTAGTGGTACAAGGCCTTGAATGGGATTACCCCATGCTAGTGCAGCTGAGCTGTCGGGGATTACCCTAGTGGATTTGGGGAAATCCAAGATATATCCTTGGTACAAAGGTTAAGACTTGTTGTAATTTAGAGGATTTTACAGATAGGTTACTAGCAGTCCATCACACAACACACATGTAGATGAAAGTAAGGAAGAGAAAAGTAATGGAGGGACCAGCAATATGCAATTTATATTACATTACCATAACAACAACAACCACAATTTCTGTTACATTTACGATCTTTTATTTATACCCTATATTTGGTTACTAGGTAATTACAACTGCTTAACTACCTTGGTTGGTTGACCCGACCCGGTGGCCGATCAACTTACATATTTGATTATCTTTGCTAGTCAACTATCTTTACTCATGGTTGACTGGTGGGTCTAATCAACAGAGTTGACTAACCCCTCCAACAAGACTTAACCTTTAGCACTACATTTATCTGTGAACTTCCTCACTTTAAATCTATGACTTGTCCAACAACTTCCAATCCCTATGGATCTCTAAGATAAATCAAAAGCTGGCATGTTTCATCGGTTAATGTCATATAGAGTGATAAACTCTACGCTGAATTACTCAAAATGTAAGAAGCAATAAATTATGAATATATAAGATGATCAGATAATAATGGATTTTACCATGAGAGAGCCCCAACTAAATAGTCTTAAGGGGGTTTCCTAGGTGCCTTTTCATGAATAGGTATATCTCTTAAATTAGTTATTAGTTCCTTTACTTTATTATGTTTCTTTTAATCTTTTATCACCTTTATTGATATTATTTATCTACTTAACTCATGTACATAGCATTGTCTTCCCCTTCAAAATTGCTTTGTCCTCAAAGCAAGGGTAATGGGGTATATTGTTGGCTAAATTATTCTGTTTCCCATGACGAATCTTCTTCTAGAAGGTTTTTCCATTTAATGAGATATTCTTTAATGGTTATGGAGTGAAGTTTTTCTTGTCTAGTGGTGAGGATACTTTTGTTGTTTTTCCACGATCCTGGTGTCTGGGATAGAATCTTAAATCACTGAATTCCTTTCTGGGCTTTTCTGGGTATTTGGAGGAGAGCTCATTCCCAGAGTTTCATATTTTTCTGAGAAGGGGAACAACCTCAAAGAGCCATACCATTCCAGCAGTAGCAGCAGTTCGGTAGCAGCAGCAACAACATTTTGGAGATAACACAGTCACTGATAGAGCAACAATTCCTTGAGCATTTCTAAGAGTATTTCCAGCTTGCCTTGTGCAAGCCAAGGTGCCGTCATTCTGATCACCTTTGTACTCATTGTATCTTTCAGTTATATAATAAAATGGCTCAGTGTTCCCCATATTTTGCATTGTTTATATGATGTCTCTCTATTTGCTGTAGATTATTGTTTATGTTGCTTTATATTGTTGTTTATTTCTATTCGAAATATTACAGTGGTATCAGAGCTCATAGACTTGGCCAGCGTGTGCAGCAGATTGTCTATGACACCAATAGGAAAACCATATATCACTTACTAGGGAAGGAAGTACAAAGACCAAGAGCGAAGGCTTGAGGCCACTTTTGGAGAGGGAGACTGCATTCCAGTAGTGGACGTAGAGGGGGAAGAACTAATGGTAGGTGAGAAAGATGAAGGAAAGGAGTTCGGGGAACTCCTCCTAAAGTCTATGCAGGAGCTATCGAGGAGCATAGAAGAGATGGGGCAGAAGTTTACTGCAGACCAGAGACAGCATGAAACCCTAAGGGGTTTTCACATCGGAGAAGGGTCTGACACTTCCCACCATTTGTAGGAGCAGCTCACAGCGCATCAGGTTGTATCACTTACTTACTCCACAACGTTCCACGATGCCCACATTTCTAGCTACAGGCACTGGAGCAGGAGCACCTCAGGAATCGGAGCTGGTTCATATGGGGGATTATTTTGTCGAGTCTCAGTCCTATAGGCGAGAGTTTCACGAAGCTCTCACTTTCCATGATTTTGTTCAGCTCAAGAAAGACAACCAACCCCGTAACCAGAATAGAGGGGGTAGATACACACAGGATGGGGACATGCAACGTACAGTGGGCAGGTTTTTCTTGCCAACATTTGATGGGTCCTCAAAATGTTCGGCAAAGGCTTGGGTGGAGAAGCTGGATATCTATTTCCAACTTAATCAGAGAGCAGAGGGAGAAGCCATCAAGGTGGCAGCACTGCACCTAGAGGGAGAAGGCCCATGATTGGTGGTTCCACGGGATGGCCACGTTGGGTCACTCGGCTGTGACAGCGTATGCAGAGTTTACATGGAGACTGGTAGAGCGGTTTGATCGGAGAGATCCGGAAGAGCACTTTGTTGAGCTGACCAAGCTCAAACAGACCGGGAACCCGGACACCTACATTTCCGAGTTCTTGAGGCTTTCCGTGATGGTACTTGACTTGTCCTCAACTAGGATGATATACATGTTTATTGATGGGTTGGTAGAACCTCTGCGTGGGTTAGTTAGATCCACGAGGCCTGCTACACTTCATGATGCAGTTGGGAGGACCAAGGATTTGTAGGATGCCCTACCCAGGACCAGAGCTCCTTTCCCCCAAAGACCGACATTTTAGCCGCAGGGGAAGGACACGAGGGTTCCACCTCTGAAGGGGAACCAAGGCCGGGGCCTTTGGATGATGAGACCCGGAGAGACCTGAGATTGAAGAAGCTATGCTTCACATGCCAGGAGCCGTGGGCACTGGGACATTGATGTGCCGCTGGGAAGGCACACTACATAGAGGTCTTCTCCGACAGTGATGGGGAAGAAGATGCATATGAGGAGATGGAGGCAGGAGGCAATGCTGTAGTACAGAGAGGGGATCATCCACCACCTCCACCACCAGGAGCAGGAGGGGCAGCGTTTGCACCTACTGGTGGAGTCCTTGCTTCTTTGCAAGGGGTTCCCAAATATTTGACATCGTGTATCTGGGGTACTATGCAAGGAAAACGTGTTTAAGTACTAGTGGACAGTGGGGCTACCCAAAATTTTATTGATGCACAATTGGTAGAGCGGGGGAGCATAACGACAAAGAGCTTTGATGGATTTTCAGTGCTGGTACTGGGTGCCAGAACTATGCAGTGCGCCAGATATGTGCCGGCTTTGGCAGTGACCATGGGGACTTACACTCTGACGGATCATTTCTTTGTGGTGGACATTTCGGACACCAACGTGATACTGGGAGTGCAGTGGTTGATCACGCCAGGGAAGGTCACTACAGACTGGGAGACCTTGGAGATGGAGTGGACAGACAAGAAGATCGATAAGCATGAGATGATTCAGGGCATGCTCACTTACCCTCCACAGACAGTTTCAGCACACTGGATGGAAGCAGACTTCCGGAAGGGAGACATAGAGTGGGTAGTGGAGCTGCGTGTTTCAGAGGCAGGGTCTACTGGATAGGCCGTACACCCAGATGTGCAGTCGATTTTGGACATATATGCTACAGTTTTTGGGGATATACCACCAGGTCAGCCACTGGATCAGGGGTTTGAGCACACCATTGAGCTAGAGCAGGGCATTGAGGCCGTGATTACTACACCTTATAGGCATCCCAAAGCCTACAAAGATGAGATTGAGAGAGCTATTCATGAGCTCTTAGCGCTAGGACACATCCGACCCAACACTAGCTCGTTCGCTGCTTCTGTTGTACTGATGAAGAAGAAGGATGGCACACTGAGGATGTGCATCGACTATCGGGCTCTCAATAAGAAGACCATGAAGAACCAATACCCCATCCCGCGGATTGATGAGTTAAGGGGGTCGAAGTTCTTCTCGAAGATTGATTTGAGGTCGGGTTACCATCAGATCTGAGTGAGGGACCAGGATGTCCCCAAGACAACTTTCAGATGTCACTATGACCACTTTGAGTTTCTGGTGATGCTCTTTGGGCTAACCAATGCACCAACCACTTTCCAGTCCTGCATGAACCACATCTTCCGTGGTCAACTGCGGAAATTTGTGCTGGTATTATTCGATGACATCTTGATATATAGCCGGACATGGGAGGAGCACCTACAACACATTGAGGCTGTATTGCGCATTTTGGAGGAGCAACATTTTTATGCTAAGCTCTCCAAATGCGAGTTTGGACTGACAGAGATGCTCTATTTGGGGCATATCATTGGTGTGGACGGAGTGAGGGTCCATGAGGAGAAGATCAGGGCCATCCGGGATTGGCCAGAACTGAGGAACGTGACTGAGCTTTGGGGGTTTGTAGGCATCTGCACCTACTATCGGAAGTTCGTCAAGGTGTTTTCCCAACTTGCTGCACCCCTCACAGATCTTACCAAGAAGGGGGCATTCAGTTGGACAGACACAGCGCAGAGGGCCTTTGACAGGCTCAAGGAGGTGTTGAGCTGTTGTCCAATTTTGGTGTTGCCGGATTTCACGCAGCCTTTTGTACTGGAGTGTGATTCATCTGAAGAGGGGGTAGGCGCAGTCCTGATGCAGGGAGGCCACCCCATAGCCTTCGAGAGCAAGAAGCTATTGCCGCATGAGAGGTTGTATCCCATATACGATAAGGGAATGCTGGCTATCATGCATGCACTGACCAAGTTTTGACAGTACTTAGTGGGAAATAGGTTCAGGGTGAGGACTGATCACAACAGCCTTCAGTTCTTTCTAGAGCAGAAGCAGTTGCAGGAGAGGCAGCAGAAGTGGGTCAGCAAGATCCAGGCATATGACTTTGACATCGAGTATGTCAAAGGAAAGAACAACATGGTGGCCGATGCTCTTTCACGTAGACCGACAACGTTGTCTCTGATGAGCTTAGACAGGGACTGGAGGGCTCAGTTATTGGTGGAGTACTCCAAGGACCGTTTTGCCTGCGAGATATTGGATGGACAGGTCATGGATGACAGGTACAGAGTGATGGATGAGGTGATATACTTCAGGGACAGGATCTTCTTGACTGGGAGCTCTCAGCTCAAGGAGAAGGTGTTGCGTGCCTCACATGACTCACCACTATCAGGTCACCAGGGGTTCACCAAGACCTACAGGGCCATCAGGGAGAGGTTCTCTTGGAAGGGCCTCAAGGAGGATGTACTCCGGCATGTCAGGGAGTGCGAAGTGTGTCAGCGGAACAAGGGGGAGATGAACCATCTAGCTGGGTTACTTCAACCACTTCCCATCCCAGAGAGAAAATGGGAGAGCATTTCGATGGATTTCATCACAAGGTTGCCCACAGTGCAGGGCAAGGATTGCATCTTTGTAGTTGTTGATCGGCTGACAAAGTATGCACACTTCTTCGCTATATCAACGCGGTACACAGCAACACAGGTAGCAAAGTTGTTTTTCAGGGATGTTTTCAGGTTGCATGTTCTTTTGAAGACCATTGTCAGTGATCGGGACAACCGTTTCATGGGCGGCTTTTGGCAAGAGCTCTTTCGTTTGGTGGGTAAAGAGTTGACTCCGAGTACCAGTTATCACCCTCAGATGGATGGGCAGACGGAGATAGTGAACAAGTGGCTGGAAGGCTACTTGCAAAACTATGTCACAGGGCAGCAAAAGGCATGGTTACGTTGGTTGCATCTGGGAGAGTACTGCGACAACACCACTTTTCACATGTCAATTGGCATGTTTCCGTTCTATGCTTTGTATGGATATCATGCTTTGTCTTTTGCTGACGTGATGTTTGGTGCTAGCAAAGCCCCCAGGGCCAAGGACTGGATCCAAGAGAGTTAGGATATACTCTGGGCTCTTAAGATAACTTAGCTACAGTGCAAAACCAGCAAAAGCTGTATGTTGATAGAGGACGGGTTGAAAGGCAGTTTGAGGTAGGGGACTTGGTCTACCTACAACTTGAACCATACCCACAGTCCACGCTAAAGCAGAAGGGGGCTGAGAAGCTCAAGCCCTGCTTCTATGGACCTTACAGGGTGATCCGCAGGATTGGGGAGGTTGCATATGAGCTAGAGTTGCCGACTGGTAGCAGGATCCATAACATATTCCATGTATCATGCCTGAAAAAGGCATTGGGGTAGCAGGTGACTGCAATAGAGGAGCTTCCACAACCAGATGATGAGGGGCATTTGGTGTTGCAGCCAGAAGCCATCATAGACACCAGGGAGAGGAAGCTGCGGAGCAGGACAGTCATAGAGTACTTGGTGAGGTGGAGGAACTTACCGGATGAGGATGCCACTTGGGAGAGTGAGAAAATTTTGCAGCATCCATCTTTGCAGTTGCTTGAGGACAAGCAACGTTTTGGTGGGGAGGACTGTAATATTCCCAATTAGCAGCATCTAATTGGTAATATTATATTTTTGGCCAGTTTACTTTTATAAAGTTAAATCAGTTAATAAAGTGGGTGATGAGATACTTAGCCTATTCTTAGGAAATAAACATTCCCTAAAGTCACTTGAGCATATAATTATTTGGCAGCGTGGGGCCTAGGAGGACGAAGTGGCAACGTGGGGCCAGGAGGGCGAAGTGGCAGGGTGAGGGAAGTGGCACCGTGGGCAGCGTGGGCCCATGACAGCGCAGAGAGAGAGGGACAACGTGGGCCAAGAGGGACAACGCAGTTTTGGTGGGGCCTAGGTGAGGGCAAGGCTCACAAAGCATAAAAAAGGGGAAGAGGCTCCTCATTCTGTCATTCGATTATGCATCGATGTTTTGTCTCTTGACATTGAGTACGCTTTTATTGTTGAGCAAAGTTTGCAAGTGCTATTTAGCACACCGGGTGTCTCTGAGCGGAGATCCCAACCTCAGCCCCGGGGGACTTCGAGTGCCTGCTTGGGTGAGGAGTTCTATCTATTGATTTTCAAGTGGGAGCCATAACATCTTCAGCCAGGGATTACGCACTTGCTTGGGCAGCGCAGTCTCAGGGAGAGATCACGCAGTTGTTGGAGGAGGCAGTTCCGAGAGTGAGGATTCATCAGGGGATTCAGCTCGGGATAGTGAGAAGGGATTGACCCTTCACTATTCCATCATTTTGGTAGAGGAGGACGCCACTATTCGCTGAGGATCATTTAGGGTCAGTGTAGTTCACTGGGATAGCGTTATTCCTCAAGGGAGGTCAAATTTTGGGGTCATCCATTCCAGATTTCCTTTCTGGGCTTTTCTGGGTATTTGGAGGAGAGCTCATTCCCAGAGTTTCATATTTTTCTGAGCAAGGGAACAACCCCAAAGAGCCATCCCATTCCAGCAGTAGTAGCAGCAACAACATTTTGGAGATAACACAGTCACTAATAGAGCAGCCATTCCTTGAGCATTTCTGAGATTATTTCCAACTTGCCTTGTGCAAGCCAAGGTGCCATCATTCTGATCACCTTTGTACTCATTGTATCTTTCAGTTATATAATAAAATGGCTCAACATTCTCCATATTTTGCATTGTTTATGTGATGTCTCTCTATTTGCTGTAGATTCTTGTTTATGTTGCTTTATATTGCTGTTTATTTCTATTCAAAATATTACATTTTACAATTTTGTACAATTACCCAACTTCGTTATATTAATCCAACTAAATAATACAACAGTCTAGGGTTCCCGTACCAGGGATAATGGCTCTCATACATCCACTAGTACAAGAATACAAAATTGGGGCTTGGTGTCAGTCTATCGACAACCAATCTACCCTCAATAAGATACTCTGACCATCTGGCTGATGTAGTGTGCTCTCTCAGCTCCTCTCGGTCGTACTCGATCCTTCGACTCCCGATCTGCAACATTGCCTCTATCAATGATCCAAGTCCATCTCGCCACTGAACCTTAGCTATCAATCTGCTCACTAGTTGTGCTTTGGTCCATCAAGAGCACGACACATTGAGACTCCTGTCGAGTTGTTCACAACTCCATTTGTGAACAACTCTCAACTGCCCGCTGCTGCTCCTTAGCTACTTAGGGACTTTGACCCACTATGGTCTTCCTGCACTGCTCCAATGAAGACTAACATAGGGCACGGAGGGCTGCCACCTATCACTACAAGATGCCCATCTCTCACAATGAACATGAGCTAGGAGGATTGCCCATCTTCTGCTGTAGACGTCCTTCTCCACACAAAAGTCTAGGGCTACTCAAACTGCTCTTGGCTGATCAAACCCTTGAGCTCATATTCTGCCACTCTAGCAACCACCTAAGTCCATGACGATGGTGCACACCGAGCTCCAATTTGGACACTATCATGCTGCCCTCCAACAGACCATAAGTGCCTAATGCTTTGTCCACACATTTGGTCCGCTTTCACGCTGCTCTCCAATAGACCATGAGTGACCAATACTTGTTGTAGCATTTGCTCCTAGTTAGGGCATCCAACACCTATGGAGACCCTTTGTAAATTTATGTAGATGTTCTATGCTTGATGCAACTTTACTTTTCACTACAACAATCACATAAACAATCAAGTAAAATGATGATAGAACATACCAGTGGACCTACAGAAGACAAACCAGAAACAAAAAAATGTGGTGGTGCGTTACGGCGGTCAATAGGATGCTTCAACCAACAAAGTCTCCATGGTCAACCAACCCAGCATGTGTCACAACAACCCTTAGAACAACCACATGGTCAACTCAAAGTCAACCCCAGAAAGTCAATGCTGCCCAGAAAAGTCAACACAAAACAACAGCAACAGCAGTAACAACAACAACAGCAGCAACAACACTAGTAGCAACAGCAACAACAACAACAACAACAACAACAGAATTCTCTTCGTCCTTCTTTCCCACGTGTGAACCGAAAACTGCCTCCAAGGAGCTCGAACCAATCAAAAGAGGAGAGATGATGTGTGAGGAAGAGATGAGTGAAATGTCCTCCAATGTTGACTCTATTTAAATTTTATATCAATCACTGAGGTGTGTGACACATTTGCTAGGGGTGTAAAACCTTAAGGCCGACCTGCACATATTTTGAAAGTATTAAAAATAAATTCAAAATAAATGTTTTGCTCATCGGATCAAGATGATCTTTATATCAATCTTGCACCTCTTCGAAAGAGGAAGCCAATAAAAATATTGGTGTCTTCATCTGAGTATCACAACATGGAGTTTGGACTTAGTTGTCCAATTTTAACACTCCCTCTCAACTAGGGGGAACTCCATCCACCTATGCAATCAAACATCGTGCGTCATCCCGCCGTAACTTGCTTTGCTGGCCTCTTTATTTCAGAACAGAAGTGGGTCAGTCACAAAGACATCATTCCTGGCTTACAGATTTAGCCCAGAGGTCCGAAACTTCTATCAGACTCACAAAGAGTCTCATACCAACTCGAAGTTGGTTTATCTGACCCGAAGTCATTAGGAGGTCTGAAACCTCACTAGGACTCAAGAGAGTCATATACTAACCCAAAGTTAGTTTCACTGATCCAAAGTCAGTTGGAGGTCCGAAACCTCACTAGGACTCAAGAGAGTCATATACTAACCCGAAGTTAGTTTCACTGACTTGAAGTCAGTTGGAGGTCCAAAACCTCTCTAGACTTGATCCCAGATCAAGTGGTTGGACCGTGCCATCCTAGATAGAGAGTACGACAATCTCTGATGCGTCCATTAGTCTTTGCTACTAGTCTCTAGCTTTTCCCACCTCATTGGCCAAATGAGAGGTACTTCCCATGAGTCCGGAACTCAAATGGGTAGGATGCATACGGGGCACAGATCATGAGAGGCAAACCAACTCAATCATCATAACGGTGGGGCAGAAGCACCACAAGGTTTGGCAAGCCTAGCCCTATGTGTGCTTATAGCTCTGAGGAACTATCCCCAAGGCCCCCTCAGAGCTCCCAGAGCTCATCGTCCAACAAGACCCTCAGAATAGGGTCATTCCATGATTCCAAGATTCTCATGGAAGGTTAGGAACATGACCTTCCCCAAGGGCATTGTGAGAATATCCGCGACCTGCTCATCAGTTCCTATATGATTGAGCCTTACAGCGCCTCGCTGTACCATATCCCGGATAAAGTGGTACCAACCATCAACATGCTTGGATCGTTCGTGGAACACGGGATTCTATGACAAACGAATCCCCCTCAGGTTATCACCAAGGATAACGGTTGCATCTAGCACATGCTTGAACAACTCACTGAAGAGCTTTCGCAACCAAGTGACTTCACAACAGGCCATACATGTTATAATGTATTCGGCCTTAGTGGTGCTTAGGGCTACCGACTTCAGTTTCCTGCCCGAAGGAGATCTATGTGTGAAGCAACATCCAGATGTGCTCTTGCGATCCACCACACTGCCAGCCCAATCGGCATTAGTATATCCATGGAGTGTCATACTCCTGACAGTGTATCTCAGGCCATGGTCTAACGTGCCCAGAGGTATCTCAAGAGTTTCTTGGCACCAACCCAGTGAATGTTATGATCAACCATGTGTTGACTCAAAGTGTTCACTGCACAACATACGTCTGGACGGGTGTTCACTAAGAACATCAGGGCCCCTACGAGTTGACGATACTCAGTAGGATATGCTAACACGGGTCCAACAACGCTGCCACTTAACTTCTTAAAGTTGAGCTCCATTGGTGTCGACACGGACTTGCAATCCACCATACCAAATCTTTCCAGAAGCTTCACAATGTATTTTCCTTGAGAAAGGAAAATCTCGTTAGGTCTCTGTCAGACCTTCAGGCCTAGGAAATAGTGCATTAGTCCTAGGTCCTTCATCTCGACTCAGCAGCGAGCTCCCTCTTGCACTGATGAATGAGAGGGTCAGCACCTGTCAGGAAGAGGTCATCCACATACAACACCAAAATGAGAGGCTTCTCCATGTCAACTTTGAAGTAAAGGTTCGGATCAACATTACTACGAGTGAAGCCCAGCTTCATTAGGTAGCTATCCATCCTCTCGTACCAAGCTCTGGGTGCTTGCTTCACCCAATAGAGGGTTTTCTTCAACCTGCAGACATGGGTGCCCCGATCCTGGACTTTGAACCCCAGAGGTTGCTCTACATACCCCTCTTCCTTTATCGCACCATTCATAAAAGTGGTCTTCACATCCATCTGATGAAGACTCCATCCTTGCGTAGCAGCAAGGCTATGATAGATCGAATGGTGGTATATTGTGCCATGGTGCAAATATGTCATCATAGTCGATGCCTTCTTTGAGAGAGCTTTCATGGGCAAATCTAATCTTGCCTTGAACTTTTAGCACCTCCATCGCATCCATGCTTGATCTGTAGAGCCACTTCGAGGTGACAAACGCCACTTGTCCTCGTCTAGGAACTACATCCCGTACATCATTCTTCATTATGGACTCATACCTTCATGCATAGCATCCTTCTAGACTTTTATGCTTTTACGCTTCCTCAAAAGATCCTGTGCCCTGGATTGTATAATAGTACTCATGGTCGCTAGATACCCTTGGTATCTACTCATTTTCTTCTTGCTTTCACTAATGTCCCGCTTTGGGGCCGTATGTCCTCAACATCCTCGAGAGTGTCCCTGAGCCATGATGGTCTCTTCCCCAGTGAAGGAGGTGGATCAATTGGGTCCATCGGTCCTTCAACATCGGGCATCGTCTCATCCTTCAGTTCTTCTTGATTGCCAGGCCTTGCTTCATGATCTTCCTCAGATCTCGGAAGATTGACTACTTTCTTCAGGGAAGCATCTTTGCCAAAAGTGACATTGTGGCATATCTCCACTTTCATTTGACCAGGCACATAGACTCTATAGGCCTTCGAAGTTTCATTGTAGCCCACAAACATTCATTTCTTCCCAGAACCATCTAGCTTGCTACTCTTTTCTTTCGGCACATGAAAATAAACATGACATCCAAAAACTCTAAAATGTGAGACGTCAGGTTTCTTACTAGAGAAAACCTCTTCGGGAGTTTTGGAGTCTAGAGCGGAATGCAGGCATCGGTTTTGTATGTACACGGCAGTGTTGGCAGCTTCTCCCCACTGAAACTTCGGTAACCCTGGTCACATAGCATGGTACGTGCAAACTTCCACAATGGTCCCCGTTCTTCGTTCTGGAAGAATGCCATGCCGCTTCGTGAGTATACAACAGTTTCCCTTAATGCCACCTTCTTTGCAAAAGTTCTTGAACTCGTTCGTCTCATAATCAGTGCCATTATCGGTCTGTCGGATAGCATCTCATGTCATTGCTCCCAATGGACTTCCTCCAACCTAGTAGAGTGTATCAATTTTAGACCCAAATGTGATAGCTTCCTTGAAGCTCTTCTTCCACATGCATACCTTTCCATCAATGAATGCCACATTGAAATGTTTGTCTTCCATGGCTGATATAGACACGAGGTTCTTCTTCAAATTAGGTACATAGAGTACATCCTATAAGTGGAGGACTTGACCTTGAGACAAGTGGAGGGTCACAGTCCTTGTCCCTTTCACGGGATATGTGGCATTATCTCCAAGGATAATTTCCAGATTAGTATCCTTCTCAACCATATCAGAAAGTGCTTCCTTGAACCCAGTGATGTGCCTTGAGGCACCACTATCTATCAACCAGACATCCATAGTGTCGGGTGGAGATGCAGCAGAGAGGGCAGATACAAGAATGAATTCATTTCTTTTATCAACATTTGATTCCTCATACCTGGAGTTTCTCGACCTTTTGAAAGGTTGACCATTTCCGCCGGAGGGAGCCTTCCTCTTCCCCTTGAACTTGTTGTTCCTTTGATTGCCATTCCTCTAGTTGTTGTTGTTGTCATCATCATTGGGAGAATCCTTCTTGAAAGGGCATTCTCTAGCATAGTGACCTGGCCTATGACGAGTGTAACACTTGTCCTTCTTTCCTTGGGCCCCTGCTCTTCCTTTGTTCTTTGGACCACCAAAGTTCTTCTTTCTAGAATGAGCAGCGTAGGCAACATTTCCTTCATTTTCCTACTCCTTCATTCTTGTCTCTTCTTGTACGCATCTCGATAGTACTTCACAAAGCCGTACTCTCCATTATTGTATAGAACTTTCTGCAATAGTAATCACATTTATTAACAGGTCTGGTAGTGTTGAACCTGGGGTCTTCCGGATGGGAGCCCTCCCAAGTGCGGTGAGTACCATCTTCGATCGCCTATTGTCTCCCAATAGCCAACAAATTGTTCCCGATCTCAAATTGTTCCCGATCTTGGTTAGCTTCGTAAAGTATGATTGAATAGACTCATCCTTGCCTTTCTTCAGATTCTTCAATTGATTCTTGAAGAATAGTACTTGATTTGCATTGTTGGCCTTGAACATGTGGACCAACTGATCATACATCTCTTTGGATGTGCTTAGCTCAGAGATGTAGGCCACCAGACTCATATGAGTGGATTCCTTGATCATCAGATTTGCTTTGATCTCCCCCTTCTTGTACTTTGTTTTGGCAGCAGTAGTAGCAGTGGATGGAGGTTCTTGGATTTTACCCTGCACATAGTCCATGACATCTTGGTCTTCTAATTTAAGATCCAATATCATCTTCCAAGCATGGAAGTCATCCTTCCTAGTCAATTTGTCATCCTCGAAGAAGCCATAGTTTGTGGAACCCATTTTCTTCTTCGGTGATTGCTACAAATTAGGACTTTGTCTTCACCTCTGTACCGATACCATGTAAATTTATGTAGATGTTCTATATGCTTGATGCAACTTACTTTTCACTACAAAGAATCACATAAACAATCAAGTAAATGTCACAGAACATACCAAAGGATCTGGCTTAAGACAAACCAAACAAATAAAAAAATGTGGTGGTATGCTACGGCGGTCAGATGCTTCAACCAAGAAAGTCTCCCCCTTGGTCACCCAACCCAACATGTGTCACAACAACCCTCAAAACAGCCACACTGTCAACTCAAAGTCAACCCCAGAAAAGTCAATGCTGCCCAGAGTCAACACAAAACAACAGCAACAGCAGCAACAACAACAACAGCAGCAGCAACAGCAGCAGCAACAACAAGAGTAGAATTCTCTTCATCCTTCTTTTCCATGTCTGAACCGAAAACTGCCTCCAAGGAGCTCGAACCAATCAGAAGAGGAGAGATGATGTGTGAGGATGAGATGAGTGAAATGTCCTCCAACGTTGACTCTATTTATATCAATCACTGAGGTGTGTGACACATTTGCTGGGGGTGTAAAACCTCAAGGCCAACCTGCACATATTTTGAAAGTATTAAAAATAAATTCAAAATAAATGTTCTGCTCATTGGATCAAGATGATCTTTATATCAATCTTGCACCTCTCCGAAAGAGGAACCCAATAATATTGGTGTCTTCATCTGAGCATCACAACATGGAGTTTGGACCTAGTTGTCCAATTTTAACACCCTTCCACATGGCTGCTAACAATCTTCTCCTAAGACACCCATTCACCTGCAAGTCTCATCAACCCAAGAGAATGACCCTACTGTCCTGCAACCATCTGTTGCTACTCTTGACATGGCATACACACAACTATTGATTTGATTGCTTCATAGGTTGTCCAACAATCGTCCTAATATAGGACTGCCATCCAACTAACAGACCTCCATCAATCAAGAAGACATTTGCAATTTACTGTTGTTGCCTCCTTCCCTTGGGATCTGTGCATTCATAGGACTGGTTAGGGCACACAACAACAACCCCAAACCACTGTCCAAACATGATGTAGTCCTCTCCCAAAGAGCTACTCCCTTTGTTATCCAAACTCGGCATCAAATCTTGTGCTTAGGGCTTGAGGACCCTCCTCGCAACATCCTACAACACTCTTATACCAACAACAAGCAAACTAGCCCTTAAAAAGATGGAGATGATCCCTGTTCTGACTGTGGCCTTCCCTTGTTGATTTCGGCTGAGTTAGGAGAGAACTCCTAAGCCTCTCGGCTCATCCAACTAGCCCTCCAACTCACTGTCGTACAATCCAACACTTGTGACCTAGAACAATGCCAAAACACACCATAACACATGCACAAATCACATCCAAACTTACCTCTATTACTGCGACTTGGTATGCAAGGGAGACACACCAACAATTGCACACAAGTTTGCCCTTAAGCACCTTCCTAGCTGCCTTAGAGCTACGACCTTCTCCACAGAGGAATCCACACAAAAACACAGAGAAAACCCTCTCCAAAACTCGGTTGCCTTGTCTCCTTTCTCTTGCCTCAGATCCGCACTTCAAACGCAGAGCTAATCTACGATGGAAGATGCACTTAGGATGTGTCCAAATGACCTCACACATGCCCTTAATATATAAACTTCTCAAGGGCTTTCTCATGAAGGTGTGTTGCCAACTATCCTAAGGTGACCAAAAACACTAGGCTGACCTAAACTAGTAGGCTTCTTCACCCATACCATCCTTCAAAAAATCACCTCTCTTCAATGACAACTTGGAATTGGACAATTCTAGATGCGTTGGGTTCGTCTCGTCATCTACTATCATCCTCATCCATTACATGTCACAAACTCACAAAACCCCAGGCTTGGGTTTCAAGCCCCCAAGGCCACTTGTGGAGCTCCTTCCTCCAAACCATCGATCCTCAAGGCTTGGAGTACCTCCCAAGCTACAAAAATCAACAACTTTCTGGATCTAGAACGCTTTTTTTGTCTGTCATTCAATATAGGCAGCTCAGTTTGTGTTGATTGATGTTTTCTCAACATTTTTTTGAGACACGACACATGAAAACATTCTAGATGTGGCTTTTGTTATGCGATTCCAAGCCATAAGCTACTTGGGTGTTAATTTGATATGGTCCATAAAACATAGGAGATGATTTGTTTTGTCCTTGGTGCTTAAGTGATAGCTGTTTTAATGGTTGAAGTCATATGAATACCCAATATCCTTCCTCAAATTATCTTTTCAATCTATGTTGATCTCTGTGTTGTTTCATACAATTACAGACAATTGTTAAGTTCTCTTTGACCATTTGAATGACCTTTTGATTTTTAGTTAGTTGACTTCTTAGTATCTTACTATCAAGGCCTTGGTGTCGGCCAATGCAAATTTTTTCCATTTAGGTGGTTCATAATTTAGAAGGCTTAGAAAGGAGTAATGCTAATGCGTGTTAAGTAGAACTATGCCACCATTGCTATATGTAACCATTGGAACCGCTTGCTCTGATTATTTATCATGAAACAATGGAGGTGGGCTTCTAGGCATTTTTTTGCAACTTCTGTTCGACCCTCTGTTAAAGATGATAAGATGATCTCATTTCGAGAGATGCTCCAAATTGTTTGCAAAAGTATTTCCAAAAATTGCCCTTAAACTTTGCATCCCTATCATTGACATCGACCTTTGGAAAACCATGCAATTTGTAAATATTTTTGCAAAACACTTCTCCATTGTGCTTCCTTGAATCTATTTTCTTTTTGGCCATGAAATGTGCGTACTTAGTTAACCTATCAACCATCTCGAATTTTTATCCTTCCCATTTGATATTTATAACCCTTCAATGGAGTCCATTAATATTCCTTCCCATTTTTGATTAGGACTTTGTAGGGGGTGGAGTAACCTTGATTTTTCCACCTAGATCGACCATCCACTCCCTAGATAACAACATGCTCCATGTATCAGGTGTGAAATTTCCATGATTGTAGTTACTGGGTATTATTCTCCCAACTTATGTAGTTTATTTGTCTTATGTAAATTAATTTATGACAAATAAGTTAATAATGAGCAATCCACTAATTGCAATCTTCGCAAATAAATATGTTGTGGGAAATAAAATACTTGAACTGAGAAAATAATGCACACACACAATAAATCTGACACCAATATTTTTGGACAAGCGTCCTTGGAAAAACCAGTGCAACAAATGAGTGTTTTATATTATTAATTCTTCAACAATTTGAGAGTACATTGACTTGCTTGCCTGATACTGGCAAAGCTACGACAAATAGTAATCTACACTACCAAAATAGTCTGTGTTGAGAAAATGGTACCAAGGAAGTGTTTCCTAGGCATTTATCCTTTTGGCCTAGGAAAACACATTAATACCCTTTTGTCTACGTGACATTATGTGTTTATTAATGTCAAGGAGCTAAAGTACCTTTTATGAGTAGTTTACCTTGTATTTTAATTTATTAAAGTCACAGAGGTTATTAAAGTGACGTTATGTGTCAAGTACCAAGTTCACTTTATGTTATTAAAGTGACTTTTATATTTTAAAAGTCACGTTATGAGAAAAAAAAGTGACCATGGTATTAAATCATTAAAAGGTACTAGGAAGTGTTTTAAGTGAGGGGGTCATCATGAGAAAGGGGTCAAGTGGGGGCTTGATCTCAGCCATAGATCTCTTGGATTGAGATTTAATCTCAGCTCTTGATCTCTAGGTTTAGGTTTCCTTCACTTATGAAAGACAAAAGGAAAGGAAAAGGGTTTTTTCCATTCATTCTTCTCTCAAGGAAAGGAGGAGAGCATAGGGAGGCTACTAGAGGAGCTCGAGTCTACTTGAAGGGAGGTAGAGATTATTGATTATTCTCATGAGAGCATTGAGATGAGAGGAAAGGAGAGGCTTGCAACTAAGGGAAAAGATTAACCAACAAGAGAAGGAGCTTAAAATACTCAGGCATATATCCCGAGTTTCCAAGGTTAAGTTCCGAAAATTTTGGGTCACTGTTCCAGGGGTCTTGACAGAGGTTATCAGGCCGAGTTGAAGCTAATAACCTTCGTTGGTCTTCAGGTTAATTTCAGGTCGAGTTTTGTGTCATAAACCAGGCTGAGTTCAGGCCTAATTTATAGGAGAAGTATGGGCCGCATTTCCTGGGTATGCAAGCCCAAAATACTAGTCTGTCAGTGTATTACCAGAGTGTGGAGCAACCCGAGTTTGAACAAGAATAACTTGTGATTGAGGCTGAAATTTTAATAGTAGTGGTAGCTCTATATTGTTTCAAGTTAAATGCAAAAAATAATGTGTATATCAGTCATATGATTATGATGGGTTTTGGGTATTAAACCTTGGCAAGAACTTGAATTGGGTGGGCTACAATAGTACCAAATTTTTCTATAGTCTGGAGACTCAAAGTCTCCTCTGCAAACCAACTTAGCCTCTCCCATGGCACTCGCACTTCTCCCTGGCACTCACACAACTTGCCAGAAATATGCACTGTAGCTTCGGAATAATTCACATAGCCTCTGGGAACCTTTCCCTGCAAGTCATTCTGTATCCAACATTGCTCTTGGCCCACTCGCTCTGCCTCTAGGTGATAGATTTGACACGGGCTCACTAAAATGAGTTCCTTTGCCACTTGCAGATAAAGTCGACCTACTCTTCCTGTTACTGGGACACTGGAAAATTTGAGGAAATCTTCTCCGACCCGTCTCAAATCCTTCTTGGTTGCCCACGTATGCCGGTGTCTTCCTTTGCTTGAACTGCGCCCTTGCTGAATCATTGCAACTGGGTAAAGTCGCACTGCTCAACCTCTTGTGTGTCTTCCCCTATTCTCGAAACCCCATTGACTTGCTCTTATAATCTCTCACTAGACTCTCAACGACCATGATCACATCTCAATCGATGGCTAAGATCAGCTTGACTCCATCAACTCACTTTTCTGAAAGTCTCTAGACCAAAATCGATTTTCCTTAATTAATCTGATTTAATTAACCAATTTTCCTAATTTAGTCGTAGGAAATATTTAATTATTGGCTAATTAATCTAATTGAGGTGTTTCTAAGGCTTTTCTTGTGAAACCTTTTCTGGGTTTTGGAGATCTAGTGTTCCTTAGCCTCTTAGACACTATAGAGACTAGAACACCTTTCCGCTGCTACCAAAAACTAATACTCCCTCTTAGTGAGGAAGGTGTTCTCCATTGCTCCCATCATCTCCCTAAAGTAGACAAACTTTGCATTACCCAAGGCCTTCGTGAGTATATTTGCTACCTGCTGATATGTGGGAACATGCTGTAGCTGAATTGATCCACGCTGCCTGTGTCTAACATCTGTGATACAACTGGTTGCCATGAATTAGCAAACCTCCTGTAAATTTCATCTCGTAGATAAATGTCTTTCGGATTAATCACATCATTAGGATTTGGTCGACGTTTCGAACCATCTAATGTGGTTTATCCTCAGGACAAGTTGAAAAAGATAATCGATCTTATTGAATAAATAGTGTGGATGCATCATTGCCCGTTGAAAACTAGCAGTTAGATCTCCCTGGTACTCATGGTCGCGAGAAGTTAGATCTATTTCTTGGTCACCTAAATTCCTAGTCAGATTCTATCAAATTCACGATGGAAGTTGAGGTGGATGGCTGCCTGCCTTTCTTAGATATCCTTCTTTCTAGAATGGATGATGGTTCCATTTCTCACCAAGTTTTTCGCAAGAAAAGTTAAAACTCACACAGAACAGTATCTTCATGTTGGTTCTCATCATTTTCCTGCTTAGAAATTTGGTGTTCTTTGCACTCTTGCTACCCGTGCTCTAAGAACCTTTGATGACAACCACTTGGAATCGAAGAAATCCCATCTTCTTGACGTTTTTGAGAATAATGGGTATAGTAGATCTCAAGGCCTTAAAGCCTTTCAAAAAGCCTATAAAGGGTTAAGAGGCAAATCTATTCGGGTGGATCCTATCTCCAAGGTTCATCTCCTGTTTATCCAAGGGACCACAGACAAAATTGCCCATGTCCTTAGGAGGAATAATGTCTCCTCTTTGTTCAAACCTCTCTGTACTATTAGAAATTCTCTCAGATATGTCAAGGACCCTATCGACCCTAAGGACATGAAAGGTGTTTACATGGTTCCTTGTTCATGTGATACTCCCTATATTGGGGAAACAGGTCGATCCATGAGACAAAGAATCCAGGAGGATACTGCAGACATTAGGCACAATCGGTCTCGCACATCTGCTCTTGCGGAACATGCGGAAAAATTGTGTCACCATGTATGCATTGAGGATTCCAAAGTCATTGCTAAGGTTGATAACTTCCACCATAGGAAGCTTAGGGAGGCTATTGAGATTGAGAGGCATGCTAAGAATATCAACAGGGATGATTGTTGGAAATTGAGTAAGAGCTGGAGTCCGGCTCTCTCTGGGTGATTTCTCCCCCTTGTGTTGAGACTCATGTCGCCTTTGGTCTGTGTTGTTTTCTTTTTTGGTTTTATTCACTTGTCTTTGATTATAATTTTTCCTTCAATCCTATTCCTTTAGTATTCTTATTCTTTGTTTATTGTTTTATTTAGTTATAATATGTTATACATTATCCTCTGAATTATAATGATATAATAATAAATAAATAAATATTTTTTACCCCCTTTTATTAAAGTATCTATAAATCAAATAATTTTTTTAACATTTTATTAAAATATTTATCAATAAATTCTTTTAGCCTTATCTTTATTCTTTACCTCACTATTATCCTATTATAATAATAATAATTTTTAATCTTTTTATTAAAATATTTATTAATAAGTTCTTCTATATTATTTCTTTTTCTAAGTAATGCTAAATTCTATTATATTGTACAAAAAATACATTCGAGCTTCATAACAGGGGTTGCTGAATTAGTCAACCCCTATTGGATGAAGACATTTCAAAAATTCAAAAAGTGGGTTGCCCTTCAGGGGAAAACCAGCCCTTAGTGAGTTCAACATTTCAAAAAGAGAGCTGTCCTTCTTGGGGAAACCAGCTGTTAACATAGACTTGAATGACTGAGTTTGCTGGAAAATAGAAAGATAGACAAAAAACAATAGAGAAGCATGTAAAAACTGAGAAAGAGGAGAGCCATGGCTTTGCAGCTACCGGTCCTGTGTGTCATGATGCTCCATTTGAGGAGTTTCTTCAGCGATGAAGCATCCGTAGTCGGACAAGGCATCATCCTTCTTGGAGAGCTGGGGAGCCAGCTCTGGAGTTGAAGTTGAGCATGCACCTTTGTCCACTGTTCTGACATTTTGCTGGGCGCCTTCCGCAGAGCTACTCCCTCCATTGTGCGAAGCATCCTCCACGCTTTTGACAGGAAGACTGACTGTTTTCCTTGGCCAAGGGGAGGAGGAGCGTGAAAGAGTAGACTCACGAGGGCGTTTCTTGCTGCCGGAGCCGGAGTGGCTATGCTGCACTTTTGGGAGGCGAATTGAAAGATGAGCGGAGAGCAATTGAGGGTCAAAGACCTCTGGATCTTCCACAACCACAAAGAAGGCCACGGAATGCTCTGCCATAGCCGGAGTTGGAGGACGAGAGGGAGAGCCTCTTCCTCCTTTGCGGCGACATCTCATACGGTGTCAGCACGACATTGTGTCCACGGATTGATGGGCTTGTAGGGCAGGGAAGGAAAGCTCAGAGGGTGGCCGAGGAGCAGCGTGCTGGGCGGAGGCGAGACGGAGGCTTGCAGAGCACGACGGAGTGGGAATGATAACTGGAGCGAATGAGAATGAGAATTGGAGCCATTAGCCATATATGTCCAGAGAACATAATGCATGAGCCAAGGTACAGTATGCGGGTTTGAATGTTGCGGGTGCTGGCGTCCTTCCCAGCGGGGCGTGTTTAAAGCCCTCACGCGGGAGGTAGGTGTGTCCCCATGGTGAGGCCAGGTGGCCAGCAAAATTAAATGCCTTAAACACTCGCATCCGGGGCTCTATATTATTATTCATTAACCTATTTAATAAAATTTCTTAACAGCTAAAATTTTAATATTATTCCCTAATAACTAATTAACTAACTATTCAATAATGACTAGTTTTTAACGGTTTGTTTTCAACGACTATCTCCGGGCAATGATGCATCCACACTATTTATTCAATAAGATCGATTATCTTTTTCACCTTGTCCTGAGGATGAACCACATTAGATGGTTTGAAACGTCGACCAAATCCTAATGATGTGATTAATCCGAAAGACATTTATCTACACTATGGATCACAAAAATCTTAGATCTAACAAATTTCATCTCTTCGCTTCTGCTAGCTGACCTCCCCTCCTGGAAGCTACTTGGCCCCTCCCAATCAATTCGGCCTCCTTATGAGACCCTGAATCGACCTCTGCAATTGCGTACCGGTAATTTTCTGTGACTTCCTTGGTAAACTCGCACCGCTGGGAAAATGACTTAGCCTCTACTATAAATTGAACCATCAAACTGGGAACTACTTGTCCTCTGCAAATCGATCTGACTAGCAAAGTTGCTCGTTGCTCCAACAACTACCTCTGTCGTAGTCAACTCGCATTACTGGAGAGACTGCATCCTCCCTCTACAAGTAAAAAAATCTCCCTCTGCCATTGAGAAATTGGAAATCTCTGTGAAAAAAATCCTTCAACTATCATTGTCCACCATGCTATCTCTACGCTACACTGATTCTCTTGCTACATTTTGTAGCTGAACCAATATGTGCTTCCACTGCACTACTCTGATCTCAAACTGTTGATGCCATTGCACTACCTCTGCAATTCTGCCATCGCTGCAATAGTGAGTCTCGATCTCACACTGATCTCTTTGGTATTATGATACTTGGGCTCCTGTAGCAAAGGAATGGTCCAACTGAGGAATCACATACTCAAAAAATGGAATTGATCCGTTGATCAAGCCCTACTTGGCTATGATCTACATCTTCTTGTTGCTCCTTCCTCGGACCCTGCCTGAATTGGCATACTGGAGTGTTATGCTTCCCCTCCTCCTGAGGATACTGCTGCTATAAGTGTGAACTCATCCTCCAGCTTGGAAGATAAATTCTCGACTCCTGCTGAAGCAGCTGTGTGCTTCCCCTTCTTGTCCTTCTTCTGTCAAGGACATTGGTTGACATAGTGACCCAATTCACCACAGCCAAAACACTTGACCTTTGACCGGTCCTTCTTCTTCTTTTCTCCTTTCGAGTCTTGCCCATGGCTGGGACCCTTCTTTGCTTTGCCTTTTCCTGCAAGAGCGACGTTCTCTTGTTCCTCCTTTACCTTCGCTGCCTTGCCATTGCTGCTGGCAGTGCCCTTGACTAAGCTGAGCCTCTGTTCCTCCTGAGTGAAATCACTCCATAGGTGATCCCAATCTGGAAGCTTGTCACACCCAAAAACTACCTGAACGAATGTAAGCCATACCTTGGTGAACCCATTGAGTGCTATTCACACTAGCTCGTCATCTGCTGACTTCTCTATAATTGCAACAAGTTCATCTCTTATAGACTGAATCCTGGTGAGATAGGTGGTTATATCTTCGCCCTTGTTCATCTTGACGGTCCTCAACTTTTCTTTGAGGATCATTTTCTGGTTCTTTGATGGATCTTGGTACAACTTGATGATGGCATCCTAGATCTCCTTTGTTGTTCCCTTTTCTGCGATGTGCAGAACGATGTGATCCTTGACTCCATCAAGAATCATCCTCTTGGATTTGGCATCATCCCTCCTGTACTCATGAAACTGGATGGGATCTGTTGGGACAACAATAACTGTTGTAGCAAACTCCCTCAGACCGTGCTCGTCCAATAGAAACAACATCCTGGCCTTGCAGATGCCAAAGTTGGAGGCTCCATCCAACCTATCCCGATCTCTCAATTCTGTTGCGGCCATCTTTGGAAAATCTGCAAACTCAAATAATCTGCAGAATTAATAAAATGGTTTATAAAACCCCGTGTGCTTTCTCTTCCAGGCCCTGCGCTGATTTACTCTTGTAAAACCCTTTATGCTAAATCTGTTCAGCGAAATTCGATCTACCTCTAGAAATCATTTTTGACAACCTCACTACTTGCTGCTGCTCACTGATACAACTCACATTTCCTTTAGATCACCTCCCTGGACTGGAAATCAAACAACTGCCTTTGAAACATGCATTGGCTGACTAGCCTGCGCAAATCTGCTCTTCAGTGAACTGATCTATTTGATCTGCACCAACCTCACTAACTTCGCTCTGATACCATGTGAAATTTCCACAATTGTAGTTATTGGGTATTATTCTCCTAACTTATGCAGTTTATCTATCTTTTGTAAATTAATTGATGACAAATAATGAACAATCTAGTACTGCAATCTCCACAAATAAAAAAGTTGTGGAAAATAAAACACTGGAACTGAGAAAATAATGCACGCACAAAATAAATCTGACACTAATATTTTTGGACAATCGTCACTGGAAAAACCCCGAAGGGAAAACTGTTGAGAAATTTTGTCAAAGATATTAGATGATTTCTCTTATAATGATAATTGCTTGTAAGGACATTTTTTTTTACTTTTCTTAATTAGGTTCATGTCGTTAATTATTATTATGTGTTCTTCTTCTTCTAACATCTACCAAACCATAAATAACAATGAGACAAAGGACACAAGATGTAGGCGATCATCCAGGGCCAAAACCTCTCCAACCTGAGAGGAAAACCCACAAGAATTCTTCTCCTTATAGAATCTTCAATTGGCGAATTCCAAGACCTAGACCCTTGACCAAGAACCCCTCCAAGACCAAGTCAATGCTTCCTCTTTGAATAGCTTCTCCTTCTAGCAACTTTGACCTACTTAGCCACTGCAATTGCAGCTACAACTTCGACTTGCCTAGAAACTGCAACTTCGACTCACAACTTCGACTTACCTAGAAACTGCAACTTCGACTTGCCCAGAAACTGCAACTTCTACTTGCCCAGAAGTTGCAACTTCGACTATAACTTTTACTGCAACTTTGCTTCACTGGTTGGGTAGATTCTCTTTCTTAAAGAACTCGGCTTCCAGAACAACTGTTCTTGGTGACCTAACTTCACTTCTACAACTCAACTTCACTGCAACAATATGTGACCTAATTTCTTCGCACGCGTTGAGATAAGTAGCCCAAAATAAACCCAAAACTTCGACTTTTTCTCCTTCCTTAGTCTTCCTTTTCTTCACACTTCTTTTTCGTCCTTATGATCGAACTTGTGTGAGTGAAAGTGTGTCCTTCAAATGAGGCTGAGTGCCCTATATATAGGCTTCCTTGAGCCTCCTATTAGGCCGACTTGATGCTTGCATGTTTGACTTGGTCTTAGAGGGTCTTTTGACTCAATTAATTTTCTTACAATATGTAACATGCCTAAGAAGGGTTATTCATACATGACAATGGCTCTTTTGACTTTATAGACTCAATGACAAATCCTAGAAGCTCACAATGGGAGCTTGACATAAAATAAATTTTCCTTGAGCATGAAACCCATGACTCAATAATAATAAATTTATTTTTCTCCTTACATTGAATACATAAAATCAACATTATATATGTCTAAGTATGAGGGGTTTCCGCAGTGCATTATATTAGATATCATTTATGGGATTCAACTGCGTTAAGTAAGTCATTCATCTATGACCATTTCCATGAGAGGTAGTCGTAACTGACTAATTTCTCATGCTTTTTGAATAGTCCACTTAGCAATGAGTGCTAAATGGACTATTCAAAAAGCATGAGAAATTAGTCAGTTACGACTACCTCTCATGGAAATGGTCATAGATGAATGACTTACTTAACGTAGTTGAATCTCAAAAATGATTATATATGTCATTATGAAGACCGAACCTAGTTACATATTTCAACACTCCCTCTTAACTAGGGTGGTATTCATAATCCGTACAAGGTACTTGGACATTCTCAACCTGAAGAATTCTCATAAGAGTCAGATTGGTAACCCATCTATATAGCATCATATCATTCAACATTATCACATAACAAGGCCTTGACTAACAACTCTATCTCTCCACAAGATCAGAGCACAATGTTGGAGAGACCAATGATTTATAGACACCCTCATTATTGTCTCTCTCAGAACATACCCCATCCGGGTTCTCTCAGAGTATGTTCCACCAGGACTATTCTTATCTTGGATTCCTAGTCCTCAAAGAATATTGGACTTCTACGACTACTCTTATCTTGGATGCCCTACCACATCCTCAAAGAGTATCGAATGCTAGATGTTTACCCAATCCTCTATTCTATCTTCCCAAGCGAAGACAAGAATGATTTGTCTATCTCTCCCTCTTAACGAGGGAGGACATATCCATTCCAATGAAGGAACTATCCATTCCTATAAAAGGAATGTACCCAAGCTCTCTCTTAATCAGGGACTTGACCAAGCTTCCTCTTGACTAGGGACTTTTTTCCAGCAGCTCTTTAGGTGGAGATCATGGGACAAACAACTGCTTGTAGGACTCCTTCCTTTGATGTCATGAGTTTTCTTCTTTGATATGGAGCCTGCATTCTTTTGGGACTTCTTGTAGGGCACCGACCATCCATCACTTTCATTCATGAGTCATGTCATACTTCATTTCATCGGAAAGTGATCCATTAGTCCATATCTGACCTTCCTTCATACCTTGCTAGCTTCTTTGCATCATGTTTCCTTTAAGATCTTTCATCCTACCACATGAGTGTCAGTTGTAGATGACATCTACAACTCTTCCCTTGGTAGCCTGCATTAGCCCATCCAAATATTGTTCAAAAATAGAAAATGATCTTTAAATCAAAATTACCTTTGTGATAGTCTTTCATCATGACATTTCCTTACTTGTATCAATATCCTGCACATATATTGACACATCTCCAAAAATATATACAGAGTCAAGGGTCTCTTTTCTTTTTTCAGACTTTATGGGGATCTTCATATCTTTCCCATGGAGATATCATAGTCAAATATTCTAGTCCTTGGATGTTGATTGCCTTTTCTATAGTTGCATTTTTGATGATCTCTTCCTTCCTTTATTCACACATTTTCACCTAGGAACTTCTAATCATAGTTCCTTCAACTTTGTCAACCACCTCATATTTCATATGAGGACAAATTGTGTTGATTTCATCTAGTCAATGTGTGAACCATGCTTTCACTTATGCTTTCACAGGAAGAGATCCTTTCTTTTTGATCATGGTCTCGAAGTAGAGCACTTATTCATGATATCTACAACCATATGGCATGACTCTAGTTTATCAAGTACAAGCATACATACCTCATCTCTTTCTTTTGGTCATCTAGTCTTCCTTTGGAAGCTTCCTTGATTGAGAGAAATTTAATCCCTTGACTGGTTTCACTACTTTTTTCATCATACCATCATCCTCATGAATCCCATACAAGTTGGAATTCTCGGCGAGACACTTGCTTCTTCTAGTATGTGAACCTTCCAATGAAGATTCCATCGGAGGATCTTGATTATCCTCATCTTGCAATGCTCCTTTTGAATGATGTATGATGAGCTCTATACTAGATGACTTTGTTTTTCTCATAAGTACTCCTTATACTTCTAGTGAGGTTACCAAGAGCTACATCCTTCTATTGGTGATATCCACAGACTTCTAATTCAACTATCTTTCATGCTTCTTTATGTTGATGTTACGAGCTCTTGCTTTCAATCGTATGCTTCTATGATGCCATCTCCTAACATGATGCATCCTATCATGCTTCTAATGATTCCTACCATGATAGTTATACTTTACAATAGAAAACAAAAACTTGAAAAGAACTAGGTGAGGAAGAGTTATCTCAACAATAGTAGAGATCTTTTACTTCCTCCATCTTAAATTTCTTTTTTTAGCTTCTTCCACTTCTTCAATGATGTGGGCTTCTTCCCTTCTTTGTTTGTCGTTGTCCTTCTTGAGCTTAGGACAGTCTCCCTTGAAGTGCCCATATTCTTGACATCCATTGCATTGGATTTGCGACATATTGATCTTCTTCTTTTTCTAAGGACCAAATTTGCCAAATATCCCTTTTCTTCTTGACATGACAACAAATGTTTGAACTTGCTTATCTGATACTGTATCACTTTCTTCCTTCAACATGTTTTCTTCAATCTTGCAGTGTGACCAAAAATTATTGAATGGGACAACTTTCTCCTCTCCATAGGCCTTTGATACAAGGTTTCCTTGTTCATCAGTTAAAGCATTTAGAACAATGGTAATAATTTCTTGATCGAATATCATCTCTCCTAGATCTTGAAGTTGATTCCTTATTTGTGATGCTTTAGTAAGCCATGTAGATATCCCTTCATCCTTTGATGCTTTCAACTTGTATAATCCAGATCTTAGTGATATGATTTTGTCCTGTCAAGCTTTCAGAGAATAATTCTGCTAGCTTATCATATATCCCTTTTGATGTCTCCAACTCTTCTACATATGGAATGAGAGAATCCTTGATGGATTCTATAAGAATCCTTTGAGCCCTTAGATCCTTTTTCATATATTTAGATAGTGCTTGCTCTTCAGATGGTTTGGAGACTTTGCCTTTGATATGATTAATAACTTCATTTTCCTTGAGGACTAGGTCTATCCTCTTCCATGCAAGGAAGTTCGTTGACCCAACCAACTTGTTGTTCTCCTTGCAAAATAAAGTCATTTTACTAGATTTAGATATAGAAGTCTAAATACTTGTCAAGTGAAGATGAACTCCTCAACTTGATGCCTTTGTTGATGATGATTGATGATAACTCCTTGATGGTGCCTTGATGCTTCTTGGATGATCTCCTTCAAGGATGTTTGAGATAAGGATTCTCTTTTGAGATGAAATCCTTTGCTTTAATGAGAGGGAGATTGCCTTGATATCTTTGATGATGACGACAACGCCTTGAATGTGAAAACTTCAAGATGCTTTAAAGTCCTTCGTTTCCCTTTGATGATTGATAGAGCGAGGATCCCAAGAAAGTTTCAAGTGTAGATGCCTTTTTTTTGGAATGAACTAGGGTTTTGACTTCCTTCAAGATGACGATGTAGCCTTTTGACTTTAAAATGCCTTGAAGATGGGAGGATCTTCTTGATTCTTTGAAGCCCTTGATATCCTTCTAGAACCTTGATCTTTGAGAGCTTGAGTGTCCCTTGTTGAGCTTCCCTTCCTTGACTTGTTACCTTAGCTCTGATACCATGTTGAAAAATCTAGGGCAGAGATATTAGATGATTTCTCTTATAATGATAACTGCTTGTGAGGACTTTTTTTTTTACTTTTCTTAATTAGGTTCTTCTTGTACTTGATTATTATTATGTGTTCTTCTTCTTCTAATAACTACCAAACCATAATGAACAATGAGACAAAGGACACAAGATGTAGGCGATCAGCCAGGGTCAAAACCTCTCTAACCTGAGAGGAAAACCCACAAGAATTCTTCTTCTTATAGAATCTTCAATTGACGAATTCCAAGACCTAGACCCTTGACCAAGAACCCCTCCAAGACCAAGTCAATTCTTCCTCTTTGAATAACTTCTCCTTCCAACAACTTCGACCTACTCAGCAATTGCAATTGCAATTGCAGCTACAACTTCGACTTGCCCAGAAACTGCAACTTCGACTTGCTGAGAAGCTGCAACTTCGACTGCAACTTTTATTGCAACTTTGACTGCAACTTCGGTTCACTGCATGGGTAGATTCTCTTTGTTAGAGAACTTGACTTCCATAACAACTCATCTTCGTGACCTAACTTCACTTCTACAATTTGGCTTCTGAAGTAATATGTGCCCTATTTCCTTTGCATGTGTGGAGATAAGTAGCCCAAAAAAAACCCAAAACTTCAACTTTTTCTCCTTCCTTAGTCTTCCTCTTCTTCGCAATTCTTTTTCGTCCTTATGATTGAACTTGTGTGAGTGAGAGTGTGTCCTCCAAATGAGGCCGAGTGTTCTATATATAGGCTTTTTTGAGCCTCCTATTAGGTCGACTTGACATGTCCTTAGGTCGACTTGATGCTAGCATTTTTGTTAAATTTAGATATGTTGGAAATATTGTCATTGATGGCAAAGGAGCACAAAGGAGCACCATCAAGACAAGGGAGCAGATCAGAATCAGATGGAATTGTTGTAGAGAAAGGCAGTGAAAGTGGTTTCGAAAGCCACCAGAGGGTCTTCGCACCGCTTTTGGAGGATAAGTGGTTTTAAGTGAGATGGACGCGATACAGTTAGGAGGGCGACGCGTGGCATACTGAAACCGCCTATTTCGCGTAAGTTCAAAAACATCATTCATCGGGCTAGTTGGCACGCGATAACGCGATGACCGTTGGATCATTCTAGGATCAACGACGGAGACTCAACATTCTTTGGCATAACAAAATTGTGAGTTAAGAGGAGGAATGAGAGCGGTTAACGTTGATCTGGGATCAACGGTACCACGGGGGCACAAACAGCCCGATGGTTAACCCAAGGGGGTGCCTCTGCAGTTGACCCGCCCATCGGGTGTTGACCGCAGATCGACGACTATCATTCACTGCGGCAGCACAAGCCCGATAATCATTTTGTATCGAGGAGTGCCTCCGCAGTGACGTGAATCTGATTTAATAATTCGAGCGCCTTTTGAGGTTCGGTGCTATGCATATTGTGGGGCCAATACATTTTGTTGACGTGTTTTGTTTTAAAGCAAAAAATATATAAAGAGCAGAATGATAAAAGGTGTGGGATCGGTGTCACAGAGCGGGACATTGTAAACAAACGGAAAATAGACTAAGGCAAAAGAATTCCAAGTGAGGTGAACGGACAGTCACGATTAGATCGCAACAACAAAGGCAAGAAATGAATGGATAAGATTCATCGCAAGATAAGCAGGGTAGAAACCAATCGGAAGTGCCAGCAGCAGCAAGGACTGTAGATCTGGGCAGATCAACGGTGACGATCACATCGGCGGAGATCGAAATTGCAAGTCACAAGGTAATTGTTTTAATATGCGATGCGATGCGATGCAATCGCATATCGCATATTGCATATGATATGAGTTCGCACGGTATGGTAAATTATATTGCGATAGCCGATATTCCGATGCGATATTACCATCGCATATCGCAATCGGGGCAGGAGAAAAATCGCACAAATTCATTGGTCACAGAAAATGCGAAGTGCGATATGATGACGTGGCGATGACGCGGCAAGTGACGTGGCAGCTGATGTGGACCTGACCCCACAAATTGCAAATAAATCAAGATGACGTGGCAAGATGACATGGAGATGACGTGGGCCTGGCCCGCATATTGCAAATCGCAAGATCAGAAGGGTGAATATCGTAAGAGCAAGGTTGAATTGCCGAAATGCGAAATGCGAAAAGAGTTCCGGATGCGATGCAATTTCAAAGCAAAAGTCTAAAGGGTTTCAAATCCGAAGGTATAAGGTTTCCCTTTGTAAATCGCATTGGAGAGCAAAGGAGCCATATAGCAAAGAATGATTGTAATACCGAAATGCGATAGAAAGTGGATGCGATGTAGTTAAAGAGTTAAATTGCATAGGATTTCAAATCCGGATGTAAGGCCTCTTTTTGTTAAGAAATCACATTGGAGAATGGAAGAACTGAATATAACGTAGAACCACGCCGAAAATGCCGAAATGCGATAAAGGAGGTCGGATGCGAATTCATTTAGAAGTTCCATTGTAATACATTTCAGATCCAGGGTTCTCTGTGGATACGCCTGTTTACAAACAAGTAAAGCTAAACAGGGATATCGACTCGGGTTACAAAGGAAAGACCTGAAAACATGATAAAGGACCCGGAGCATGTACAAAATAGTGTTAAGAGGTTGCGGCTGTTGAGAAAAGCAAATTGTTGAATGTTGCGGGCAAAAGAAGGAAGGTGACTAGGCATGGTCGGGCAAAAGGAGATATGATGGCATGGTGAGAAACGTAATAGAATGGGTCAAGTCGGACAAAAAGAGCAGTTATGCAGCAGAGCTAGAATATAACAGCAGAAACTGAAAAGACAGTGACAACAGCAAAAAAGACAAATATATGACGAACCAAGAGTTGAAAGGGTTGAATTGAAATATTATTGTATTTGTAAATGGAAATGTTTTAATTATCTTTATTGTATGTGATGCAAAGGCAAATCTCCGTAGGCAAAGCAAAACTCCAATTTAATTCTGAAATGAGTAGATAGTGTTGTAACCTCCTGAAATGATGAGCGAGAAAATGAGATGGTGGAAGGCATAGGGTCAGGCCTGTTCACTTCATATTCCCTGTAGAATGCAATCAGTCAGGAGTTATCTGTATAAGAGATGTAATATCAGTGAAAAAAGAGGTTAGAGAGAGTGGAAGAAGAAGAAGGAGCAGACAGAGACGCTGTGAAGATCCAGAGATAATATAAGGCAGCTATGAAGGATGGAGGATAGCCGTGAAGGAGGAATATAACGGGGCTGATATCCAGGTAAATCAGCATGTTGTTTCAGTATTGTGTGAGGAAGTTGGTGCTTCCATATCAAGTTGTAGCTTGATAGATGTTCAGTTGTAGCTGGTTGAGGTAGGAGCCTGTAGAAAACAGATGGGAGTTGGAGCTTCCTTGCAAGTTGTAGCTTGCAGAATTGAGGTAGTAGCCTCCTGTAGGTTGGAGCCTACAGAAAATCAGTGGTGAGAGGGAGTTGGAGCTTGCCTTTGCATTACAACAATAATAAGATGTGGTTTTCTCCCTTATGGGTTTCCAGTGATATCTGTTGTCTATGTGCATGATGATTATGTGTTGATATTCTGTATTTAATTTGCTTAATACCTGCTGATTAAGATTGTTGTTCCATTGTACATTAAGTTGATCACAATTGAAGATGTAAATAAGTGCAAAAGAAAGTTTTACAAGACCCTGAATGCACTAAACTGATTCACCCCCCCTTCTCAGTTTAACTAAGGGTTCAACAATTGGTATCAGAGCCAAGTTCCTTCTGTATCAGTTTAACAACTGGAAGGAGATCCTAGGTCCCCAAGATGGCAAGTCTAGAAGGATGCTCAACAAATAAAGCCCCTTTGTTTACTGGTACAAATTATGCCTTCTGGAAAATAAGAATGAGGACGTACATAATGTCTCTAGGAATAGAAGTTTGGGCTGCTGTGTATTTGGGATATGCCCCAAAGGATTCTGACACAGAGAAAGAAGCCAAACAAGATTTTATAGCTAATGCCAAAGCCATGAATGCTCTCTTAAGTGATCTGTGTGAGGCAGAATTTATCAAAGTAATGCACATCAACACTGCCAAAGAAATATGGGATACATTAGAAGGTATCCATGAGGGAGATAAAAAGGTGAAGATGGCCAAACTACAAGTCTATCGAGCTCAATTTGAAAATATAAAAATGAATGGAGAAGAAGATGTTGCCACCTTCTTCTTAAAGGTTGCAGAAATTGTGAATAATATGAAAGCTCTAGGAGAAACCATTATAGAATGTGTAATTGTTCAAAAGATATTGAGATCTTTACCATCCAGTTTTAACCCCAAGGTTTCTGCCATAGAAGAAACAGCTGATTGGGAAACATTGACCATGAACCAATTACTTGGAAACTTAACAGCCTATGAGATGAGACTTCCACAGAGGAAGTCAAATGTGAGGGAGGCAGCGTTTAAGGCTGAGAAGAGCAAAGAAGAAAAGGAAGATACATGCTCCTGCGCTGATGAAGAAGAGGCCAAATTTATCAGAAGATTGGATAGAGGCTCAGGTAAGTATAAAGGTAAACTACCATTTAAATGCTTTAACTGTGGAAGAGTTGGGCACTATGCATCAAAGTGTCCTTACAAGACAACAAAGAATCAGACTCAAGAGACAGAGAAAACCAAAACAAATAACTGGCAAAAAGGGAAGAGATTCAATAGAAAATCACTTTATGCTCAGCAAGATAGCAATGCATCTGAAAACTTAGATGAATCCTCAAATGAAGAAGGAACCTATGAATTTGTGTTGATGGCCAAGGAAGAGTCTGAAGGATTCCTTCTAGAAGATGAGGTAGATCTTGAGGGGGAGCTAAGAAGTGCCCTGGAGGAAATAGACAGACTTAAACTCAAGTGCAGAAAACAGAAAGACAGACAGACTTAAACTCAAGTGCAGAAAACAGAAAGACATTCTTCTCAAATATGTAAAAGAGGTACCAAATTCAGAAGACCTCACTCAATTGAAAGTAGAACTTGAAGAAGCTAAGAAGGTGGAAGACACGTTACTAAAGCAAATTAAGGATAAAATTCAGAAGCAAGAAAAATTGGAAGAAGTAGTATGCCTAAGAAAGAAATTAGAACACACCCAAAGGGAATTGACAATGAACACTCCTCGAATGACAAGCACTGAACAGTTGAATAAAATACTAAATGCTCAAAGACCTCCTCTCATAAAGACTGGGATAGGTTACGAAGGAGAAACCAACAAATATAAGGTAGAAGATAACCAGAATATCATTTTTGTGAAAGCTGTAAAAGAAAAAATTAACTCTCAGCAATCTGAGATTATTGCAGCTAGAAGACTGATAAAAGAAAGGAGCAGGGGGTGTAAGCAGCTCGGAGATGAGATTGCCTCCATGGAGACCTCAGAGAAGGCAGACATTGAAAGGAATGATGAAGCAGCTCAAAAAGGAACCACAGAAGCAAAAGCCAACGAGAACTTGATGTGTGATGAAACAAACAGAAACAAGCAGCAACATCAAGAGACAAAGAATGAGAGGAAGAAGCAAACAATTGCAAAAAGTTCAATTGTTCTTGAAGATCAATTGAACAAGTTTGGAAGATCTCAAAGGAGATTCTTTCCTCCTATGAGAAATGTCACTTGTTTTGCCTGTCACAAACTGGGACATATTGCTGCATACTGTCAGACGAAAATAATCGATTTCAACCAGCAAAGGATGCAGAAAATGAAAAGACTACCTCAGGCAACCAAATGGAGAAGACAACCCTTCACCAGATACACTAATCGTTTCCATGGGTATTGTTTTTGTTGTAAGGAGTTCGGCCATAAAGCCATGGAGTGTAGAACGTATGGACAAAGACTAATGTTTAAAACCCCAAGAGATTTATGAACAATGGAGAGTTCACTCGTACACATAATCCATTTAAAAATATAATTAAATTCTTTGTATGCCATCAAATCGGACACATGTCTTCCAAATGTCCTCTCAAAGAATGTGGTCCATCTTCTTAGAAAAGGTGCCAAACAAATAGCTGCCTGCAGTGGAAAAAGAAGTTGAATAAGTGTGACCTGGCTCTAATAGCTCAAGATCAGAAAAGCCAATGGTATATGGACAGTGGATGCTCAAAGCATATGACTGGAGATCGAAGCAAGTTTGTAACCTTTGATGAAAAGAAATCTGGAAATGTTACATTCGGAAATGATAAAGCAGGGAAAATCAAAGGAAAAGGTTCAGTCAGTCTGAATAATGGAAGAGGAGAGGCTCAAGATGTACTATTTGTGGATGGACTGAAAGGAAATCGGCTAAGTGTCAGTCAAATGTGTGATAAAGGCTGTGAGGTCCTTTTCAGAGCCCAAGATTGTGAGGTAAGATCGAGCACCACAGGAAAGACCTTGATCAAAGGTGTTAGAACATAAAGTAATGTCTATATAGTGAAAGATGAGAATGAAGCATGCCACATAAGCAAACTTGATGAATCATGGTTATGGCATAGAAGATTGGGACACCTAAACTTTGACCACATCATCAGTATGAGCAACAAGAATGCAGTCAGAGATATGCTTGCAATAAAGAAGCCTCCAAATACCATATGCAAATCCTGCCAATTGGGCAAATAGACCCGCACATCTTTCAAGACCAAAGAGATACTATCTACAAGTCGGCCTCTTCAGCTTGTACACATGGACCTGTGTGGACCTTCAAGAACTAAAGCACCAAGCGGAGAATCTTATTTCATGTTGATAATAGACGATTTTACCAGATTAACGTGGGTAGCATTTCTCAAATATAAATCGGAAGCGCTTGAGAAATTCAAAATATATGAGGCATTGGCAGAAAATCAAACAGGATGCAAGCTAAAGTGCATCAGATCAGACAAAGGAGGTGAATTCACAGAGTCCAGACTATGATTTTGCAGACCTATGCAATGAACATGGGATAAAACAACAATTTACAATTGCCGGTACACCTCAACAGAATGGAGTGGCAGAGAGGCAAAACAGGTCAGTACAACAGATTGCCAGAGCCATGATGCAAGAAAGTAACATTCCCCAAACCTATTGGGCAGAAGCAGTACACACAGCTGTTCACATTCTCAACAAAGCTCATCTAAGACCAAATTGTGATAAGACTCCTTACGAATTATGGCATGGTAAACCAACATCAATCAAGCACTTTAGAGTCTTTGGAAGCAAGTGCTTCATAAAAAATAATGATGAAAAACTGGGGAAGTTTGATGCAAGAGCTGATGAAGGAATATTTTTAGGATATGCATCCAAGAGTAAGGGTTACAGGTGTTACAACAAAAGACTGCACAAAATTGTGGAAAGCATTGATGTAAGAGTTGACGAAGATTTACCAAACAGAACAAGAAACACAAGCTGCGCCAATCCTCCAGATGATCATGAGGCTGAAAACCAAGATAATGATGAACATAGCAAGACAACAGAAGATATTGAATTAAACTCAAAAGGTCCCTCAAGATACACTCAATAGAACCATCCATAAGATCAAATCATTGGTGACAAGAGTGTGGGAGTCCAGACAAGAAGACAACTTGCTGAACAGACAGAAGAAGTATACCTAGGCATGCTATCTCAAATAGAGCCAAAGAAGTTCAAAGAAGCCAACAAAGACAAAAACTGGGTAAATGCTATGAATGAAGAACTAGACCAAATTGAGAAGAACAATACCTGGGAATTAATTCCAAGACCCACTGGGAAAAATGTCATTGGCACAAAATGGATATTCAAGAATAAGATGAATGAACAAGGGCAGGTAATCAGAAATAAAGCCAGACTTGTATGCAAGGGATATTCTCAAATTGAAAGACTTGATTATGATGAAACCTTTGCCCCTGTAGCCAGAATGGAAGCATTCAAAATGTTTTTGGCCTTTGCATGCTATCACGATTTCAGGGTATATCAAATGGATGTAAAGTCCGCCTTCCTGAATGGAGATCTAGAGGAAGAAGTCTACATGGAACAACTTGAAGGATTCTCATTAACAGATAAACATGACTATGTGTGCAGATTAAAGAAAGCCTTATATGGTCTGAAACAAGCTCCTCGTGCATGGTATTCAAGGTTGGAAAAATACTTGCAAAAACAAGGGTTCAAGAAAGGAGGAGTAGACAACAATTTGTACATAAAGGCTAATGAAAATGAACTCTTAATTGTAGTAGTGTATGTAGATGACATCATGTTTGGTAGCAACAAAGATGAGTTAGCAAAAGGATTTGCTGAAGAAATGAAATCAGAGTTTGAGATGTCAATGATTGGAGAGCTCACCTTCTATTTAGGACTTCAAATTCAACAAAAGAACACAGGAATATTCATTTTGCAAGAAAAATACTTAAGAGAAATGTTGAAAAGGTTTCAAATGGAAGATTGCAAACCTGTGTCAACTCCCATGATCACTGGATGCAAACTATGTGCTAATGATGGATCAACAGATGTAGATCAAAAACTTTACAGATCCATGATTGGAAGTCTACTATACCTAACTGCTTCTAGGCCAGACATTATGTTGGCAGTAGGACTTGTGGCAAGATATCAAGCAGTACCAAAACAAAATCATTTACTTGCAATCAAGAGAATATTTAGATATCTACAAGGAGCTTCACATTATGGCCTATGGTATCCAAAAGGAAAAAGCTTCACATTGACAGCATACACAGATGCAGATTGGGCCAGCTGTGTGGATGACAGGAAAAGCACAAGTGGAGGTGCATTTTATTTGGGAAAAAGTTTGGTGGCATGGCTAAGCAAGAAGCAAACTTCTATCTCTCTATCTACAGCAGAAGCAGAATACATCGCAGCAGCTGCATGTTGCACACA
The DNA here is from genome assembly GCA_034641835.2 of Pinus albicaulis. NCBI lineage: Eukaryota > Viridiplantae > Streptophyta > Pinopsida > Pinales > Pinaceae > Pinus > Pinus albicaulis. The sequence continues at coordinate 21,967,642 of CM076581.1, read as the reverse complement.
AGTAATGTGGATGAAACAAACTCTCCAAGACATGAAGGTAAGCATTGATGAACCCATTTCTATCAAATGTGACAATACAAGTGCAATAAGTATATCAAAAAATCCTGTACTTCATTAAAAAACAAAGCACATCCCAATAAAGTACCACTTCCTCAGAGAACAAGTAGCACATAAATTAGTGAAGTTGGAATATGTACCAACTAAGGAACAAACAGTAGACATATTCACAAATCCTCTTGCTAAAGAACCATTCGAATATCTAAGAGACAAGCTAGGGGTAGTGTCTGCAGATGTTACTCTCTAGCATGAAAAAAAAAAGAAAAGAAAAAAAAAAAAGAAAAAAAAAAGAAAAAGAAAAAGAAAAAAAAAGAAAAAGAAAAAGAAAAAAGAGGCTGCATACAAGAAACAGGATCAGTGCAGAAGACAAGTGATAGTCAATATCAAACAAGAAAGCATCATTCCAGGGGGAGAGTAGTCAAGAAATTGTCATCAAAGAGCTAGAACAATGGAGCAGTGCATGGAACAGGTCCTCAAGATCAGAGGAAATGAAAAGATAGAAACTACATTGGGAAATGTGCAACCCTTTGTCATTGATGTCAAAGGGGGAGGAAAAGCAAGCAAAAGAAGAAAGGGTCTTCTGAAAAGCAAGCAGAGGAAGTCCTGGAGGAAGCATTGGAGTATTGCCATCAATGCCAAAGGGGGAGACTGTTGGAAATATTGTCATTGATGGCAAAGGAGCACAAAGGAGCAGCACCAAGACAAGGGAGTAGATCAGAATCAGATGGAATTGTTGCAGAGAAAGATAGTGAAAGTGGTTTCGAAAACCACCAGAGGGTCTTCGCACCGCTTTTGGAGGATAAGTGGTTTTAAGTGAGATGGACGCGACACAGTTAGGAGGGCGACGCGTGGCATACTAAAACTGCCTATTTCGCGTAAGTTCAAAAACATCATTCATCAGGCTAGTTGGCACGCGATAACGCGATGACCGTTGGATCATTCTAGGATCAACAGTGGAGACTCAACATTCTTTGGCATAACGAAATTGTGAGTTAAGAGGAGGAATGAGCGTGGTTAACGTTGATCTGGGATCAACGGTACCACGGGGGCACAAACAGCCTGATGGTTAACCCAAGGGGGTGCCTCCGCAGTTGACCCGCCCATCGGGCGTTGACCGCAGATCGACGACTGTTATTCACTGCGGTAGCACAAGCCCGATGATCATTCCGTATCGAGGAGTGCCTTCGCAATGACGTGAATCTGATTTAATAATTCGAGCGCCTTTTGAGGTCCGGTGCTATGCATATTGTGGGGCCAATACATTTTGTTGACGTGTTTTGTTTTAAAGCAAAAAATATATAAAGAGCGGAATGATAAAGGGTGTGGGAGCGGTGTCACAGAGCGGGATAGCGTAAACAAACGGAAAATAGACTAAGGCAGAAGAATTCCAAGTGAGGTGAACAGACGGTCACAATTAGATCGCAACAGCAAAGGCAAGAAATGAATGGATAAGATTCATCGCAAGATAAGCAGGGTAGAAACCAATCGGAAGTGCCAGCAACAGCAAGGACCGTAGATCTGGGCAGATCAACAGTGACGATCACATCGGCGGAGATTGAAAGCGCAAGTCACAAGGTAATTGTTTTAATATGCGATGCGATGCAATCGCATATCGCATATGATATGAGTTCGCACGGTATGGTAAATTATATTGCGATAGCCGATATTGCGATGGGATATTACCATCGCATATCGCAATTGGGGCAGGAGAAAAATTGCACAAACACATTGGTCACAGAAAATGCGAAGTGCGATATGATGACGTGGCGATGTTGTGCTAAGTGACGTGGCAGCTGACGTGGACCTGACCCCACAAATCGCAAATAAATCAAGATGACGTGGCACGATGACATGGAGATGACGTGGACCTGGCCCGCATATCGCAAATCGCAAGATCGGAAGGGTGAAGATCGTAAGAGCAAGGTTGAATCGCCGAAATGCGAAATGTGATAAGAGTTCCGGATGAGATGCAACTTCAAAGCAAAAGTCTAAAGGATTTCAAATCCGAAGGTATAAGGTTTCCCTTTGTAAATCGCATCGGAGAGCAAAGGAGCCATATAGCAAAGAACGATTGAAATACCGAAATGCGATAGAAAGTGGATGCGATGTAGTTTCAGAGTTAAATTGCATAAGATTTCAAATCCGCATGTAAGGCCTCTTTTTGTTAAGAAATCGCATCGGAGAATGGAAGAGCTGAATATAACGTAGAACTACGCCGAAAACGCCGAAATGCGATAAAGGAGGTCGGATGCGAATTCATTCAGAAGTTCCATTGTAATACATTTCAGATCCAGGGGTCTTTGTGGATGCGCCTGTTTACAAACAAGTAAAGCTAAACAGGGAGATCGACTCAGGTTACAAAGGAAAGACCTGAAAACATGATAAAGGACCCTGAGCATGTACAGAACAGTGTTAAGAGGTTGCAGCCGTTGAGAAAAGCAAATTGTTGAATGCTGCGGGCAAAAGAAGGAAGGTGACTAGGCATGGTTGGGCAAAAGGAGATATGATGGCACGGTGAGAAACGCAATAGAATGGGTCAAGTCGGACAAAAAGAGCAGTTATGCAGCAGAGCTAAAATATAACAGCAAAAACTGAAAAGATAGTGACAGCAGCAGAAAAGACAAATATATGACGAACCAAGAGCTGAAAGGGCTGAATTGAAATATTATTGTATTTGTAAATGGAAATGATTTAATTATTTTTATTGTATGTGATGCAAAGGCAAGTCTCCGTAGGCAAAGCAAAACTCCAATTTAATTCTGAAATGAGTAGATAGTGTTGTAACCTCCTGAAATGATGAGCGAGAAAATGAGATGGTGGAAGGCATAGGGTCAGGCCTGTTCACTTCATATTCCCTGTAGAATGCAATCAGTCAGGAGTTATCTGTATAAGAGATGTAATATTAGTGAAAAAAGAGGTTAGAGAGAGTGGAATAAGAAGAAGGAGCAGACAAAGAAGCTGTGAAGATCCAAAGATAATATAAGGCAGATATGAAGGATGGAGGATAGCCGTGAAGGAGGAATATAACGAGGTTGATATCCAGGTAAATCAGCATGTTGTTTCAGTATTGTGTGAGGAAGTTGGTGCTTCCATATCAAGTTGTAGCTTGATAGATGTCCAGTTGTAGCTGGTTTAGGTAGGAGCCTCCTGTGGGTAGTAGCCTGCAGAAAATAGATGGGAGTTGGAGCTTTCTTGCAAGTTGTAGCTTGCAGAATTGAGGTAGTAGCCTCTTGTAGGTTGGAGCCTACATAAAGTCAGTGGTGAGAGGGAGTTGGAGCTTGCCTTTGCATCACAACAGTAATAAGATATGGTTTTCTCCCTTATGGGTTTCCACTTCTATCTGTTGTCTATGTGCATGATGATTATGTGTTGATATTCTGTATTTAATCTGCTTAATACCTGCTGCTCACTTATTAAGATTGTTGTTCCATTGTACATTAAGTTGATCACAATTGAAGATGTAAACAAGTGTAAAAGAAAGTTTTACAAGACCCTGAATGCACTAAACTGATTCACCCCCCCCTCTCAGTTTAACGAAGGGTTCAACAAGATAACCATGGTGTTCTATGCTTGATGCAATTTTACTTCAATCTTTCTTAGGCCCGATACAAAATAGCAATCACATAAACATGAAAGTAAAAAGCTGATAGAACACAATAATAGATCAATAGAAGACAAGCCAATAATATAGATCAGATTTACAATTCTTTTGTCTAGCAAAGATATAGGTTGGTGTGCGTTACGACAGTCAACAGGATGCTTCAACCAACAAAGTCTTTCACGGACAGCCAATCCTCCAAGTGTCACACCCACAGCCCTCAAAGACAACTCATAACAAGTCAACGCTGGTCAACCCAAAGTCAACACAGAAAATTCAACGCAGGACATCAACAGAAAGTCAATGCTGCAGATTAGGGCTTCAGTCAAACATCTATGATTTCCTCGATTTTAGTCCTAGCAGTACGACCTCTCAAAATTGGAATTTTGGTAGAGTTTTGAGGTCAAACGACCAAGGGTTGACCACGGTCAACTCTGGTCAATGCTGCAGCAAATAAGCCCTAAACAGATTTGCAGAAAACAACTCCTCTAGCTCCACACGTGTGAAGGGAAGATGCCTCCAAGGGCTAACGAACAAATCAAATCACAATGAGAGATGTGTGATGATTTGATGAGAAAATGACCTCCAAGACTCTCCAATTTATATCCATCAGTGAGGGTGTGTGACACATCTATTAGGCATGTGAGGCTACATTACAAATCTGGACAACCTTGCACATGTGTGGAAAATAAATTCAAAATATATGTTCTTCTCATCCAAACAAGATGATCTTTAGATCAATCTTGCACCTCTCTGAAAGAGGAATCCAACAAAAATATGACCATCATCATATGAGCAGTGCAACATGGAGTTTGGACCTGGTTGCCCAAAATTAACACTCCCTCTCAACTAGGGAGAACACCATCTGTCTACAAGTGCCATCCATCAGTACAATCATGTACTTTCACCAAACATCGTGCGTCATCATGCTGTAACTTGCTTTGCTGGCTCTCGTTCTCAGATAGAACAAAAAAAAGGTGAGTCACAAAGACATCACACCTAAGTTGCAGGAAACATGGGTCTAGGGCCTGTTTCCCTAAAAAACTGAAACGGAAACACAAAAACACGTACCGTACGGTCGGGAAACGCGTTTCTGGCCGTACTGGTACGTTTCCCGTCTGGGAAACTTTGCCAGTACGGCCGGAAATGCGTTACTCGGCCGTACAACTGCGTTTCCTCCGCGTTTCCTTTTTTTGTTTTTTTGTTTTTTTAATATTATTTTAATTGTTTTTTTGTCTCTTCAATGCTTCTAGATGGATTTCTAAACTTATAAAAAGACGATTTCACATAACATTTCTTAAATGTCCTAAATTCTAATATATATATATATATATCTTTAGATTTCTGTTTTCCAAAATTTGGGAGGTCGCGTTTCGTGTCGCTTCCCATTTCGGAAACTTCGTTCTGTTCTTTTTGTTTAATTGCAACAACATCACTGCAGGCAGGCCCGAAGTCAACAAGAGTTTGTAAACCTCTCTTGGACTCAAAAGAGTCTCCTACTAACAGAAAGTTCTTTTAAACTTAAAATCGATTTGAGGTAGGCACGATCATGTGCACTTCGGTCTGGATCAAGGTGTTGGACATGTGCCATCTTAGACATAGAGAGTACGACAATCTCTAATGCGTCCATCGGTCTTGCTATTGGTCTCTATCCACATTTCCCACCTCATTGGCCAAATGAGAGGTACTTTCCATGAGTCCGAGCACAAGAATGGGCAGGATGCATGCGTGTGCAATTCGAGAAATTGAACAACTCAAATATACTTAACGGCGGGAGTAGAATCACAACAAAAGTTCGGCAAGCCTAGCCTCGTGTCTTTGGCCATCAGCGTTTCCACACAACTTCTTAAAGTTGAGTTCCATCAGTGTCGACACTTTCTTATAGTTCACCATACCAAATCTCTCCAGTAGTTTCACGACATATTTTCCTTGAGAAATGAAAATCTCGCGTGGCCTCTGCCAGACCTCCAAGCCTAGGAAGTAGTGCATCAGTCTTAGGTCTTTCATCTCAAACTCAGAAGCTAGCTCCCTCCTACACTAATGAATGAGAGGGTCAACACCTGTAAGGAAGAGATCGTCCACATAGAGAACCAAAATGAGAGGCCTTTCTCTATCAACCTTAAAATAAAGGTTTAGATCAACATTACTTCGAGTGAAGCCCAACTTCATCAAGTGGCTATCTATCCCCTCATACCAAGCCTTGGGGCTTGCTTCCACCCATAGAGGGATTTCTTCAACCTGCATACATGGGTGTCTTTATCTTGGACTTCGAACGCCAGAGGTTGCTCCACATACACCTCTTCCTTTATAGATCCATGTAGAAAAGCAGTCTTCACATCCATCTGATGTAGACTCCATCCTTGCATTGCAGCAAGGGCAATAATAAATTGGATGGTGGTATAGCGGGCCACAGGTGCAAATATATCATCATAATCTATGTCTTCTTTTTGAGAGAAGCCTCGGGCAACAAATCTTGCCTTGTACTTTTCAACACTTCCATCAGATCCATGCTTGATCTTATAGAGCCATTTCGAGGTGACAACAGATTTTTCCTCCGGTCTCGAGACCACTTCCCAGACATCATTCTTCATAATGGACTCATATTCTTCGTGCATAGCATCCTTCCAAACTAGATGCTTCTCGTCTTCTTCAAACGATCCAGGCTCAGATTGTACTATCGTACTCATGGCTGCTAGATACCCTTGGTATCTCTTCGGCTTCTTGCTTTCACGGAATGTCCCCCTAGGGGAAATATGTCTCTCGGCATCTGTGAGAGTATCCCTGAGCCATGAGGGTCTTCTCTTATTTGAAGGAGGTGGATCAATAGGATCCATAGGTCCTTCAACATCGGGCATCAGTTCTTCCTGCTTCTTCATCTTCTTTGACTTCCTTGGAGCTAGGAAGATTGCTTACTTTCTTGAGGGCAACATCTTCATCGAAGGTGACATCGTGGCATATCTCCACTTCTCTTTGACCAGGCACATAGATTCTATATGCCTTCGAAATTTCACTGTAGCCCACAAACATTCCCTTCTTTCTAAAAGCATCCAACTTGCTTCTCTTTTCTTTCGACTCAAGAAAGAAAAGATGACAACCAAAAACTCTAAAATGAGAAACATCAGGTTTCTTACCAGAGAAGACTTCTTCGGGAGTTTTGGAGTCTAGAGCAGAATGCGGGCATCCATTTTGAACGTACACAGCAGTGTTCGCAGCCTCTCCCCATAGAAACTTCAGAAGACCTTGGTCACATAGCATGGCGCGGGTAGCTTCCACGATAGTCCTGTTCTTTCTTTCAACAACACCATTTTGCTCAGGAGTGTATGCAGTGGTGTTCTCCCTCTTAATGCCAGCTTCTCTACAAAAGTCATTAAACTCATTTGACTCATGCTCGGTCCCATTATCGGTCCTCAAAACTTTGATTTTCTTCTCGGTTTGATTTTCCACCAAGGCCTTGAAGGTACGAAACCATTTGAATGCTTTGTCCTTCTTCTTCAAAAAATATATCCAGGTCTTGCGGGAGTAGTCATCTGTAAAAGTCATGTAATAGGAACATCCTCCTAAGGATGTCACGGGCAGCATACCAGATAAGTCAGAATGTATCGACTGCAAGATATCAATTGTCTTTGTGACACTTGAGGGGAATGGTCCCCTTGTATGCTTCCCTTCGGCACAACCCTGACATATACCTTTATGATCATCTCTAAATTCGGGCATCCTTGTCACCACCTTCCTTGCTTCGGGAAGGGCTTTGTAATGACGATGTGCAAACCTCCGGCGCCATAACTCTGTTTGAAGAGTTGTATCACATGACATAGCCCCCAATGGACTTCCTCCAACCTGGTAGAGTGTATCAACTCTAAACCCAATAGTAAGAGCTTCCTTGAAGTTCTTCTTGCAGATACGTACCTTTCCATCAACAAATGCCACCTTGAATCCTTTGTCTTCCATTGCCGAAATGGACATAAGGTTCTTCTTCAAATCAATTACGTACAACAAATCTTGTAATCGGAGGACTTGACCTTGAGATAGATGGAGGGTCACAATTCCTGTCCCTTTCATAGGATAGGTGGCATTATCTCCAAGGATAATTTCCAGATTGGTATCCTTCTCAACCAAATCAGAGAGGGCTTCTTTATAACTAGTGAGGTGCCTTGAAGCACCACTATCAATCAACCAGACATCCAGGGTGTCGGGTGGAGATGCAACAGAGAGGGCAGATATAAGAATAAATTCGTTTCTCTTATTGTCAACAACATTAGACTCATCGTACTGGAATTTCTTGACCTTTTGAAAGGTTGCCCATTTCCACTATGATCAAAGGGAGCCTTCCTTTTTCCTTTGAACCTGTTGTTCCTGCCATTCCCTCTCGAGTTGTTGTTGTCATCATCCCTGGGAGAGTCCGTTCTATTAGGGCACTCTCTTGCATAGTGACCGGTCTTGTTACAAGTGTAACATCTTCCCTTCCTTCCTTTGGGCCTCGCTCTTCCATGGTTTTGATTTCTCGGGCCACCATGGTTCTTTTTCTTTGCATGAGCGACGAAGGCAGTAGGGTCACTTCCATTTCTATTAGAGGCATATTCCATTATTCTTGTTTCTTCTTGAGTGCATCTCGTTAATATCTCATCAAAATCAGGAATCACATATTAATTAAGAATAGTGGTATTGAATACATACCAATCACAGGGGAGACCTCCAAGTGCAATAAGAACCATCTCTCGATCAAATAATGCTTCCTCAATAACTAGGAGGTTATTCCTGATTTCAATGAGCCTCATAAAATAGGGTTGAATAGATTCATCCTTGCCCTTCTTGATTTTCTTCAATTGATTCTTGAAGAAAAGGATTTGAATAACATTGCTAGCCTTGGACATGCTGACCAACTTATCATACATTTCTTTAGATGTGTTCAGCTCAGAAATGTAAGCAACCAAGTGCTTATGAATAGAATCTCGGATAATCATCTTTGCTTTGATTTCCCCCTTTCTATACTTCGTCTTTGTCGCAACAACTGCAAAAGATGGAGGCTCTTGAATCTTGCCCTGCACATAGTCCATGACATCTTGATCTTATAGCACCAAATCCAAGGACATCTTCCATGCATGATAATCAGACTTATCAGTCAATTTATCATCAGCCTTGAAAACCTTGTAGGTTGAGGAGGCCATTTGTCCTTGATAGGATTCCTTCCTTCAGTGATTGCTTCTAACACTAGCTTGGACTTTGTCTTCACCTCAGCTCTGATTCCATGTTAAATTTAGATAACCATGGTGTTCTATGCTTGATGCAATTTTACTTCAATCTTTCTTAGGCCCGATACAAAATAGCAATCACATAAACATGAAAGTAAAATGATGATAGAACACAATAATAGATCAACAGAAGACAAGCCAATAATATAGATCAGATTTACAATTCCTTTTGTCCAGCAAAGATATAGGTCGGTGTGTGTTACAACAGTCAACAGGATGCTTCAACCAGAAAAGTCTTTCACGGTCAACCAATCCTCCAAGTGTCACACCCATAGCCCTCAAAGACAGCTCATCACAAGTCAACGCTGGCCAACGCAAAGTCAACTCAGGACAACAGAAAGTCAATGCTGCAGATTAGGGCTTCAGTCAAACATCTCAGATTTCCTCGATTTTTGTGCCCAGTAGTATGACCTCTCAAAATCAGAATTTTGGCAGAGTTTTGAGGTCAAACGACCAAGCGTTGACCACGGTCAATGCTGCAGCAAATAAGCCCTAAACAGATCCGGAGAAAACAACTCCTCTAGCTCCGCACGTGTGAAGGGAAGAGGCCTCCAAAGGCTAACGGACAAATCAGATTACAATGAGAGATGTGTGATGAGTTGATGAGCAAATGACCTCCAAGACTCTCCAATTTATATCCATCAGTGAGGGTGTGTGACACATCTATTAGGCATGTGAGCCTACATTACAAATCTGGCCGACCTTGCACATGTGTGGAAAATAAATTCAAAATATATGTTCTGCTCATCCAAACAAGATGTTCTTTAGATCAATCTTGCACCTCTTCGAAAGAGGAATCCAACAAAAATATGACCATCATCATATGAGCAATGCAACATGGAGTTTGGACCTAGTTGCCCAAAATTAACAATTTTTGACTTGGCCTTGGAGGGTCTTTTGACTCTAATTTGACTCAAATAATTTTCTTACAATATGTAACATGCCCAAGAAGGGTTATTCATACACGACAATGACTCTTTTGACTTTATAAAATCAATGACAAATCCTAGAAGCTCACAACGGGAGCTTGACCTAAAATAAATTTTCCTTGAGCATGAAACCCATGCCTCAATAATAATAAATTAATTTTTCTATTTACATTGAATACATAAAATCAACATTACATATGCCATTATGAAGACCGAACCTAGTTACATATTTCAACAAAAACCAGTGCAGTAGATGAGGGTATTATATTAGTAATTCTTCAGCAATTTGAGAGTACGATGATTTACTTGCTAGAGAGTAGCATCGAGAGGAAGAGGCGATTATGGTGTTCGCTGTTAGGGTTTCCAATTGATATGCAAACATCCTGAATGTTGCTGCCCATTATGAACTCGGCCTCACTGCTCTTGGCATCTCTACCTCAGGTCTGTATGCATCATTGCCTGATAATTTCATTGAACACAGAAGGCTTTTGTTTGGCCCCAGTTGGAACAGTTAGATGCATCGTGGGAGGCTCGAAAGGATGCAATTTCTTGTGAAAGGACTGGTTTGGATTTCGACGGCTCAGCCCTGGTCTATGCAATGCCTGGAGATGGAGTTCAAAAAGCTTAAGGGAATTTGTTCGTTGGTCCAAAAGGCGGTTCCTACTTGCTGGAGGTGGAGCGATGGTCCCATCTGATTGGTATAACGTTTCTTTCTTTCCTCTACGTAAATCTTTGTCTTATCCTCGTGTCTGGATTTTCAAAAACATCTCTATGTTTTGACATCCCCTGTTCCCTCAAGGATTCCTCTTTGTATACTGTCAGCCTCCCTTGTTTCACCGACCCCATAGGAGTAGGCACTCAGTCTTTGCATGCGTTGGGTCAATATAATTTTTTCCAAAATTTTATAAGGAACTACAATGGTAAAAATTCTATTTGTTGGGTCGATGGAGACACGACTATTTTCTCCGTTAAACAGGTTGTGGCAGAAAAGTGGGGCATCCCGATTGTTTTCTAATGTCTACAATATGCAGGGAAGCTTCTATTTGACTATACTCTACTCGAAGATCACAATATCCGTAAGGATTCTTATTCTGACCCCAAGATTATGTGGAGGTGCCCTTGGGATTCCTCCTGGAACCAATACAACAAAGACCACAAACAACCCCTCTGTATCCGTCAAGGATGTTGTTCAAGGGATGGCCACTGCAGATAAAAGGAAAGCATTGTCCCCTACAGAACAAAATCAAAACTTTCCCTCAGGTCCATATATCGTGGACCAAATGGAGCAAGCTCCATCCATGGAGGTCAAAAACCCAAAAGTTTCTTATTTATTTATCGCACTAGAGTCAAAAGCCATCATAAGTAGATTCAATGGTTTATGGATGAAACCAAAAGCACTACATCAGTGTATGTTCACTTCTTGGAAATCTAATTGTGATATTTACCTTGCTTTAAAGGATTTTTTGTTGTCCAATTTGACACACAAAAAGATCTAGATTTCGTTCTTAATGAAGGACCTTGGTTCTGGGGTAATGCTGGGCTATCGATTACTCCATGGTTTCCTGGTTTTGATGCAACATCTATTGTGGTCACTTCCATGCCAGTATGGGTATGACTTCCAAACCTTCCCCTTCCCTTTTGGCATCACCAAGTTCTTGAAGACATTGGGAATAAACTTGGAAAATTTTAAAAAATGGACATGGAGAGAACAAAAAAAGGAATTTTCAGCTTTGCTTGGGTCTGTGTGGAGATGGATCTCAACAGGCGATTACCAAACCACATCACCTTGAAACATAATAGTTTTCAATGGACACAAATTCTAGATTATGAGAACATGACTTTTAGATGCTGTGTGCGCATTCAAACAGGCCATCTTCAGAACACCTGCCCTTTGGCGAAGAAGATCCCAAAAAAGAAGAAGCATCCAAACAAACCAAAAGGGTAGTAGTTTAATGACTCTCCTCATTCGGAAGATGAGGAGGGGGAAATCCAAGTGGCACAACTTGAAGAATCTGAGGACAAAATGGAGGGTGAGGTTGTGGTTCAAGATGCTTCAATCACTCCACCCCTGACGGGTCCGGATTTAGGAAACCAACAGTCCCTAGCAAGTTAAGGAGGCACTAAACGAGCTCATGTTTCAGAGTCCTCAGATTCAGACAAAGATTCTCCTCGTTCAGATGGGGGACAAGAACTTGCTTTGGTTCTGATTGATCCAAATCCAGAAGGGTGGCAAAAGTTGAAACAAAGGAAAGGAAAAAAGGAAAAAATCAGCACAAATAGTCATCCATAATCAAATTTTTTTTTCTATGTTTTTATTTTTCAGCATATGCTTGGCATTTGGCTACTTACTGCTATACATGATCATATTCCTACCCTCTCTTGTAATGTCATGTCCTTTTAGGGACTCTTTTTGCATACACACTATTTGTGTCTACGAAGTGTAATTTTTATTTCTAGTAATAAAAATTACGGGTTTTTTTTTTTTGCTTTTTGTTTTTTGTTTCTGCGGGGAAAAGATAAACAATGATATGTTTGCTTGATATTGGCAGAGCTTCGACAAATAATAATCTCCACTTCCAAATAGTCTAGAGACTCAAAGTCTCCTCTGCAAACCAGCTCTACCTCTCCCAAGCCACTCACACTTCTCCCTGAGACTCGCACAACCTGCTAGAAATGCACACTGCAGCTCCAGAATAACTCACACAACCTCTGGGAACCCTTCCTTGCAAGTTGTTCTGCCTCCAACACTGCTCTTGGCCCACTCGCTCTGCATTCAGGTGATAGATTTGACATTGGTTCACTAAAACGAGCTCCTTTCCCACTCGCACTGTCAAATTGGCTACTCACACTAGTTGTTTTCGGCGTCTACAGATAAATTCAACCTCCTCTTCCTGTCAGTAGGACACTGGAAAATCTGAGGAAATCTTCTCCAATTTCCTTCTCCCAAATCTCTACTAAAACCCTTTTGCTGGTGTCTTCCTTTGCTTCAATTGCACCCTTGTTGAATCACTACAACTAGGTAAGTTGAACTGCTCAATTGTCTTGTGTGTCTTCCCCTGTTCTCCAAACCCCATCGACTTGCTCTTATAATCTTTCATTGGACTCTGAACGGACATGATCACATCTCAATCGATGGCTAATATCATCTTGACTCCTTTAACTCACTTTTCCGGGAGTCTCTAGAGAAAAATCAATTTTCCTAAATTAATCTAATTTAATTAACCAATTTTCCTAAGTTAGACTTGGGAAATATTTAATTATTGGCTAATTAATCTAATTAAGGTGTTTCTAAGGCTTTTCTTGTGAAACCTTTTCTTGGGTTTTGGAGATCTCATGTTCCTTAGCCTCTTAGACACCATAGGGACTAGAACACTTGTCTGTTGCTACCAAAAACTAACATCAGGGATATCCATGACAATGATGTTCATGAGGATTTTTCTTTTGGGATGTCCATGTAAAGATGTAGATATGTTTTCAATTCTCCCACATACTTCTACTTCAACAACCCTTGAGTCAATGCCACATACATGTTTGTATGGTCTCATGATTCCTAATCCTAATTGGTTCTCGATTCTTAATGACATCACATTGGTTGAGGCCCCTGAATCAAGCATGCAATTATGTAATGGGAAGTCATTAATTTCGACGGTTATAAGGAATGGAGGATGCTATTCATTAGCTTCCAGGTGTATAAGATAATTTGGGATCAATTTCATCATTTGAATTTATATCTTGGTCTCTTACATTTTTAGGAGGATCACCTTTCTCGTCTTCTTCAATTTTGCTAATGTAGGAAACAATTCATTATAATTTTTAACTAATGTAGGCATCCATTCTCCAAATATACACTTAACATCTTTGGCAAAGTAACTGGAGGAGGCACAAATCACTTCAGTCTCAAGGGATTTTGGTCCCATGTTGTCAAACATCTTGATAGCACTATCTTGAGCTTGTACAATTGTTATAAGATCTTTATCCCTAAGGTGATATGATATTTCTCCTTCAAATGCTTGGAGGTATGTGGAGAGGATTAATCTCTTAGGAGGTTTAAGCTTCTCAGGGATACTAGCTATCAAATGGTTAAACCTTTTGTTGAACTCCTTAACACCCTCAGACATTTCTTTTATTACTAAAAGGAGATCCTTGTATAAATCTACAATGTCACTTTCTTCTATCCACCTAGACGAGAAAACATCGATGAAATCTTCCCATGAATCTATGTACTTGTCTGGGAGGGTTTGAAATTGAAACCATTCCTTTGAATTTCTGTTCAAGGATAAAGCAAAATGTCTCACTAATATGTCATCCTCTACATCTCTATCTAGGTGAGAAGCGAAAGCAATTGTAAATTTGTCAAGTGTTTCTTAGAATCATCAAAAGCATCTCTATGGTAGGTGGGCAATCCCTAGGGGTTTCTAGGCATGGGATGTTGATAACTTAATATTGCATCAAGATCAAGGGGAGACTTGGTGTAGTGAATCCAAGGATTTACAATCACAACCATATTGAGCCTATCAAGGACATAATCTTTAGGGGTATCTTCATTTTGTCTTTGATGGGTTAAAACTAGAGTAAGCTCTTCACACTTCATAATTAGGAGTCCCCAGATGAGAAATTTTGACACATGCTTTGGGATGTTCTCATCAACAAATCTTGAAGCATAGACTTCAGATCACGAGTAGGTGGACTCAACTCCTTCCTAGCAACGATGCCAAAAATGTTGCTGAAAAAATCTAGTAATCCTAGTGCAAAACCTCATTAGGTAGATCCAGATCTCAGGGCAACAAGGGATTGGCTGCCATTGTCACCTCAATACCTTTCTCTAGTTGTTTAGTGGTATTCAACCACAAGGGAGGCTTCCCTAAAAGGATCACCTAAAAGATATTTAATAAGAATGGCTCAAGGTGAAAGATGAGGTTTATTAGCTGGGATATAGTACCAGCAGAGCCTAGATAGCTGATGTAATTTTTATCAAAGTTCAGGCACTCTATCCTTAGACCAATTAAATGAATTATACGGTTGTTATAAGTTAGGGTCTCGCAGATTTTTAATGATAGGGCATGCGATGTCATATAACAACTAAAAGAAAAAATCCTTTCAATGATAAATAAATAAAAGATCAAGACTTTCAATTAGATATTGAGGATCTAGGGTTTACAATAGAGTTTCTATGGCTAAAACATGCATAAAACAACAAAAAGGATGATGATGTCAGCCCTAGAAACATGGTTGAACATGCAAGGAATGCTAGATTTTACTTTTATACAATTACTTAGTGCAATTGCTAATTGAAGAGCAATGGCACATCAAAGAAAAATTACTTTTTAGGCTATATTTTATATAAACCCCTAACCCTAATTCTAAATATCTAGAATTTAAGAGAGAAGAGAAATTTATTAAAGAATAGGGTTTGATCAACACCACTTGACTAGTGCCTTGTTCTAAATGGGCAAATGGAGTCTTCTAGGCCAAATCCAGTGAGAACGGTTTTGATGAAGAGGTGAGATGACTCAAGCATCCCCTTATAAACCCTAACATATTCCTCGTGAGGGGATAGTTTAAATTTAAGAGATGCACACTTGCAGTTCTCTTAAAGGATTCAAGGAAAAAAATGCATATCACAGAGGAGCAATATTTCTAGATAAATTTAGCAATTTCTAATCATGGCACATGTAGAAACCCTACTACACAAATACAACACAGAGTTGCACGAAACGTCCCCCCCCCCG
The DNA here is from genome assembly GCA_034641835.2 of Pinus albicaulis. Taxonomy (NCBI): domain Eukaryota; kingdom Viridiplantae; phylum Streptophyta; class Pinopsida; order Pinales; family Pinaceae; genus Pinus; species Pinus albicaulis. The sequence goes on along the minus strand of CM076581.1, from coordinate 21,952,080 downwards.
ACTCCAACCCCCGAAACGGCGTTCGTACGGGATCCGCCGTACGAAACACGTTTCGTAAAAAAAATTGTGCTTCTTGGAACTTCGGATCCGTACGGCCGGATCCGCGATTTCGTACCGTGGATCCGCGTTTCATACGATGGATCGCTGTACAGTAGTGCTACGCTTCCAGGACGGATCCGTACGGATCGCGAGCAGTTCCGTACAACGCTGTACGGATCTGACTAACACAGCTCAAAAAAGCGATTTTTTTGATTTTTGTCTTTAGTTGGGTTAGAAGGTGAGTTAGTGTTGTGTTAGGGATAGGATGAAAAGCTTATAAGCTCTATTTCACTTCTCATTTGCTCACTTGTGTTTTTGGAGAGCTTGGAAAACTTAGAAGAGAGGAGAAGAGAAGAGAAAGAGAGGGGAAGAGAGCTTGGAGAAGAGAGAGTTGAGGAGAGCTTGGAGAAGTGAAGGAGGAGGAGCTTGGAGGAGTAAAGAAGGGCTTCCATTTACAAGAGCTAAAGAGGTAATTGCAAACCCCAAACTTTCTCATTTTTTTGTCATTGTTTTTTGTATTTTCTCTCCTCCCTCTCCTGCACTTTCCCATTCTTTCTTCTTGTACATTTATTTGCAGGTTGTCCACCATCTATATTCATATTCAAAGATGATGTTTTTTTTGGGTTCTATGTATCATTCCACTCTTGGTTTTGATGATGGTAAGGGGGAGTAGAAATAGAAGAGAAGAACATGAAGAAGAAGAGGAAAGTGGTTCCCATGTGAGTGACCCAATGTATGATGAGGAGGAAGGGTTTGAAGAGGAAGGGGATGATGAAAACATTGAATCACAAGAGGGGAAAGCTGCATTGACACCCTTGTGGAACTATGTGACCAAACTTGAAGGGGTAAAAGGTGGTGGAAGCTACAAGTTTTTGTGCCCTCATGGTTGTCATGGAGGAAAACCATATAGTGGTTCATATACCTGTGTGAGGAGGCATCTTTGTGGGGTGCTGGACAGTGGTGAAAAAAAGGGTGCTGTGGGGATAGAAATTTGCCCAAAGGTTCCAGCTAAACAAATAAGAAAATACATCCAAATAGAGGGGGCTGCACAACATAAAAGCAAAAAACAAAAAACTCAATTTGAATCAAGGGTAACCCCTAGATTTGATAGCTCATCTCCTCATGCTGCTTCTGCAAGCTCTGGAGGTGAAAAAACAATAGCGGATTTCCTTAATGTTGCTGGGAGGGATGATGTGGATGGAAAGATAGTCCGATTTCTTTGTGCTTGCGGTGTACCATTCAATGTGCTTCGCTCTCCCTATTGGCATGAAATGGTAAAGGGCATCAATGAAGCCCCAAAAGGATACAAGTCCCCCAACTATGAGAAAGCTAAAACAGTGTTATTAGAAAGAGAAAAAGGAAAGGTTCAAGTAGTTTTGACACGTTTTACAAATGAATGGGTGGATAGTGGGGTATCCATTGTATCAGATGGGTGGACAAATATCAGAAACCAACATTTGATAAATGTTCTTGGTGTTTCTGCTAGTGGTGCAGTGTTTATTACATGTCATGATTCCTCCTCTGTCAGTGCAACTTCCCAAAACATCGTAGATCTCCTATTGCAATCAATCAGAGATGTTGGTCCTAGTAAAGTGGTTCAAGTGATCACAGATAATGCAGCAAATTGTAAGGGAGCAGGAAAAATTATTGAGCGTACTTATCCACACATATTTTGCTCTGGGTGCTTGGTGCACACATTGAACCTTTTGATGCATGATATTGTGAAGCATAAAGAATGTGGGCGGATTAATGAGCTTTACAAGAGAGGGAAGCAACTCATTAAATTTATCACAGGGCATACAAGGGTAAACTACTTCTATGGCACTTACTCCAAGTTGCAGTTGCGTAAACTTGCAAAAACAAGATTTGCAAGTTATTACCTCACCTTTAGGCGGTTAGTGAAGGTGAGACAAGCTTTAACTAATATGGTCACTGCTGAATCATGGGAGGAAATTAACACTGATAGAGATGGTGCTAATGCAGCCAAGGACACTATTCTTGACATGTTATTTTGGTCACAGGTTAAATATGTTTTGCAATTCACCAAACCAATTTATTTCATGTTCAATTTTGGGGATTCAGATCAGCCAATAATTGGGGAGGTGTATGAGGAAATGAACCACACTGGCTGGTTCTAAACGCGTCGACACAAATTTCTCGAATGTGATTTTCACCGAAAGATTTGATACATAATTTATGGATCATAGAAGTCAAATTCCTAATGTTGGGGAAGATTAAAGACATTGTTGAGCCTAGAGATACCACCTTGTACAAATATATTCGTGCAGAGCAGGAGAAAACCATACCTATATTCAAAGGCCCTACAAAAATATATGATTGCATTGGATAGATTAGTCCCTGATGAGGAGGAGGCACACTCGGTACGGAAACAATTGAGCAACTATACACTTTCCACTGGTCCATTTGGGAGCATGCATACTATTAGAGATCGAGAGAGTTTTTCTTCTATTGAGTGGTGGAACATGCATGGAGGTGCTACTCCACCTCTACAGACTTTGGCATTGCGGGTGCTATCACAGGTGGTAAATACTTTTTTTGCAGAGAGGTGTTGGAGCTCTTATTCTTTCATTCACAGTGTTAAAAGGAACAGGTTGAGTTTAGACCGGGCATAGAGCTTGGTTTATGTTCATTACAATTTGCGATTGTTGTCCCATTACCGTGATGATGCAAAGAGTAATAAAGACCTTAAGGTTTGGGACAAGTATCCAAAGGAGGCCAATTTGGAGGTTGGAGTGTTGCGATTAGAGCAATTAGAGGATGCTCTTATCCATGATGATGATGATCGAGTTGACATGACACCCCCCACTGGTCCGGGGTCCCTTGCTTCCTAGGTTCCATGGTTCAACACCAATAGCAGGGGCTTCGTCTTCATCACTTGTGGTGCCAGTGCCACAACTTCCACAGCCACCATCTTCTTCATTGCCACCACATGGAGGCCCACCGTCACGTACTCTTCGTGGTGGAAGGAGGAGAGATTAGTAGATATTTTCACAATTTACTGCTTTTGTCATAGATTAGACTTGTAGGCTTGTTGTGAATTTGAACTTTTCTGTCTTGGTGGTGGCCAAGTGGCCTATTTTGTGAACATTATTATTTGAATTTTGGACATGACTAATGTTGACAGTTGCTCACTTGATAGATAATATGCTTTATGTTTTATAATATGGTTAAAAACTTAAGTGATTTATGTTTATCATTTATGTTTTATAGTATGCTTAAATGTTTTATCATGCTTAAAATTTTGATGTATGTTTGTAATTTCTAGGATCTAGAATCTAGATGGTTGATGCTCGAATAATTAATTATTCATGTACAATGGAATCATGGATGTCATATCTATCTTGATTTATGTAAAAATATGCATGTTTTCATGTCTTCTACAACTAATATGGTATTTGGGATGTTTGTTTTGAATATAAATGCAAATATATATATATATATATATATATATATATATATATATATATATATATATATATATACTAGACGCTTCCGAAACACTTCGCTTCCTAAATTTTTGGAAAATGACGCTTCCGCGTCCCCGCTTCCAAAAAACGTCCACGCTTCGTCCCCACTTCGTGCAACGTTGATACAACATGCAAAATATAGGAAATATGTAGACAACTTACAAAATTCTCACATGAATCCCTTTAGCCAATGAAACCATCCTCAATCAAAATGCTATCTCCAAAAGCAATTTGCACCACAAAAGATCACATTTTGGGCCTTGGCCAAGTAGAAGAGACAATGATTAATGTGCACTGCCAAAGAGAGGAGAGTGTAATGAGTGAATGATAATGATAAAATGAAATAAGGCCTCCTCTATTTATATCAGGTCTAACATGTCTTATTTTCATAATTTTATAAACAAAGCCCTAAAACAAGTTTGCTTAAGCATTCAACAAGTCTAAGGTCACAAGCCAACTTTAGGATAGCTCAAAACGTAACATAAATGCCAAAAGTAGCCCACACGTGCGGGAAATAATGATCTCTACAATGATGTCATCCTCCATAAATGCTTGAGGTGCATCAAGTAACAAAATAGGTCATGAGTGCTCCACACTCCAAGAAAAGCCCAAAGTGCATGGGTATATGTCCCCAAAATGCCTCCATAACCATGATGTCATCCAAAATATGCCCTGTTTCGACCTTCTACAGTTAAACTGAAGAGGAGTGATGTGGCACCATAATGAGCAAGTGTTGGGGTCCAAAAGTGATGTGGCGTCGCTTCCAAGTCATCTCAATGATAACCAACCCTCATCTAGGCTTTAGAACATGTAATGCCATCAAACAGGTGACAAGGCTAGGTTGGGGGCATCATGGGTTCATTTAGGCACCTCATCAACTAGTCCAATTACCAAGCTCATTGGCTCAATGTTTTAGGTTTTAAAGGTCATATGGGGGTCAAGTATGATGTGGAATCATCTCATAGCCCAACGCTCATCTCTGGAGGGGCCACACTGCATCATGAAGGTCATAACAACTCTCTAAATAGGGTACGACGACCTCTGGAGTGGTCAAGACCATCCCTCAAGGGTTCTCTGCTGTTGTGATAACACCACCTAGCATAAACCTCACAAGATCAAGGGAGAGTAATAATCATTAGGTATAGAAACCATTAAAGCATCGTAGTGGACCATGTCTAATGCTAAGGGCACAAGAATACTTCATGCACAACTCACCTTCAAATGTTTAACTACATTAGGATCTGTAAAGAAGTTACCTCACTTATGTTAGGGATGATTAGTTCAAAAACTCTATTAGGTGTTTCCAACCCCCAAGGGGAGTGACATGTCCAAGGTTAATCCATCAATCCATAAGTGCATGATAGTGATTGTTACAGGGTGGGAAAGACTCCGGGACATGTGCCACAACCATGAGACCAACTAATGGGGGTTCAACATTTTGAGTGTATAGATGTAAAGAGGAAGCAATTGTGGTGGCATGAGTTACCCCTTTCCTCGACCTGCTTTTTCCACCCCTTTGTTGCACCTTTTACTTGAATTATTTGTCTTTATTTGGTGCATAACTTATGAGCCCAAGCTTGCTTTTATATTTTTCTAATACCCCTTAAAAATGTAGCATTTTCTCGCTCTTCAGGGTTGGGACTTTCAAGAGTTCCTTTCTTTAGATGAAGCTTTAAATGCTTGAGGAACTAGGTGATGGCTAATGAGGGTAAAGCTCATGCTCGACTTTTGGCCATGTGCTTAATAATGTCCTAGCCATCTTTTGCATTTTACATTGTCTTTCATTGTGGTTTTATATCCTTTTAACTTTCTTTTAACTACATCAACTTATGGGGCCAAGTTTCCAAGTCCTAACTCAAGGATGTGGATGAAGCATGCCAATCCCAATGATCAATGACTAATCGCTCGAAAACAAAGATTGATAACATGGAGAGATGGAAAGTGGTAACTATGGATGACCTTGGACACACTACATCGATCAATGCTTCCAATGTAGTGCCCTTCCTACATCAATCAATGCGTCCCTAGTAGTGCCCTTCCTAAAACCTTAGGCCTTGCTACCCACCAAAAATGGGTGACCCCTAAGAGAAACTTTTCTCCTATTCATCTCTTCCAACCGACAACCAATAGACCCTGACAGCCACCTTGTAGCCGATGTGACATGCCATTCATGTCTCTGCCACCTGCATCAATCATATGTTTCCTTGCCCATTTTCCAAGAGCACATGTTGGAAGGTGGGCTTCTGATCAAAAGGTACTTTATTCATTTTGCAATCGGGTGCTTCTTCTTGTTTGTATTTGGGCATTTTGACATGGATTATGGGGTGAACTTGGAAGAAAGAAGGGTCTTGGTCTTGATCTTGTTCCCTCACCTTAAATGGGGGGTTAATTTTCAACCCTAGTCTAGTGGGACCTCCCCTAATGGCCTAATGGGTATAGGAGGGGCACTACTTGGGAAACCATGATTAGGATAGCATAGCCCCATCTCTCCTTATTCCATACCATTTTCCATCTTACATTATAATCCCCTATTCCACCTCCCTTCTTCAGGTTCAACTGAACATTGGTTTTGGGATTTGGCACCCACACATCTTCATACTTGGGTAGGGCCTGGAAATATACCCTGGGAGGTTGATGCAACTAAAAGAAACAAAAAGAGCATCTGATGGCCACAAGAAAAACAAAAAAAAAAGATCGAAATGCAAAAGATGCACGGGACTTACAAATTAGCACGTGGGAAAAGGCTAAGCATGAGCTCTAACTCACTCGTATGGTTATCACTCGGTTCCTAGGCCATTGCTGCCTATCTCATAAAAGATAAGGAATCCTTGCATGTCCCAACCCTTGATGGGTAATGAACTGCCCCATCCTTAGGGGGGTAATTACTAATAATTGCTATACATCATACAAAGCAAGCTCTAATTCCTTGAGCTACGAGCCGTAATACAAAGAAGAATCAAGAAAAAGTAAAAGGCAATTAGAGGGGCGAAAAAACAAAGTCTGAGGTAACTCATGCATCCATGATTGCTCCCTCCTCACATCTATACACCGAGGATGAGATACTCCATCATAGCTGGTCTTTTTGACCATGGCACTTGGACATGAAGTCTTTTCCCCTCCGTTCCATCATTATTCACATGGCACCCATCGATTAAAGGGTGGACCAAGGACATGTCACTTCCCCTTAGGGGTTGAGAACACATAATAGGATCGTCTATTAACCACTCCTACCTAGGGAAGTAACACCATTACGTGACTAAGGCCCCAATTTTGGAAAAGAAGCCTTATATGAATTGTTAATTTGCCCATTTTCTTTTAAGCTTGGTTCACTTAGATGTAATAATGATTAATGTACCTAATGGTGAAAGTTGCAACATAGGATATTGTGTGTAATTGGCAGGTGGTTCCATCTATAGGTCTAGGCAACTTATTGGGGTCTAGGTCCTTCAGAGGGACATATTGACATCCATAGGTGATGCGTTGAGAGCCATGGGACTCTGGACAATTGTAGAGTGCTAATCGTATCCATGCACACGTTTATGACCCACAAAGTTCCTACACTTTGCCCTATATCCTTTATGGGATGATGCACCTGGACAAACATGCCCCCCAACTGACTTAGCAATACTACAGGGTTAGGTAGTTGATCCAGAGCCCAGATGAGGTTTGTCTCATGCCTTGTGACATGGGAGGACTAGCACCATCTCCAGTGTAGTGAAAATTTCAAATTTATCACAACAACTGTAAATTATTTTCCTAATTGTTAATTTTATTTAACAATGTATTTGCAGTTTGCTACGGAAAATACCAAATAATTCACATTGTGATTTTTACAAATAAACTGCAGAAGAAAATAGGGCTGGAAACTGAGAAAATACTAGCACACACATAAAAAATGACACCATTATTTTTGGAAAATTGTAAAATCGGTGCAGTAGTGAGGGTTTTTTTTATTATGCAGCAGTGAAAATCTGAGTACAATTTGGATGCACAAACTAGCAATCCACAATAGGAGAAACTGGCCACAAAAATTAGTGAGACAAATTTTGTCTCACCCGATACTAATCCAGCTCCGAAACTGGCTCTGAAAGGGCTCCACAAAACCCTTGCATCAGCCTCTGCGTCAAGCTTGCACAACCATTGGTATGCTCTACCTGGAACTGCAATTGATCGAGCCGTCTGCCCAATCCAGCCTCAGAAAATGACTCGCTGGCCGTTTTTGGAAATCTTCCCAGCCTCCAGCAACTGAATCGACCCTTTGTCTGGCCAAATCGAACTCTGCCTCTGAAGCTTTTGCGCTTCCCTTGTGCAACTCACTGAGGAAACTCGACCCTCCTGCAGCTGACTCTTTGGATCTGGAAAATCTCCTCCAGACTCACTGTCCCTGCCCCTCACTCATTGCTTCGATCTCTGGCCCTCCGGATTTGGAAAATCTCCTCTAAACTCACTGTCCCTACCCCTCACTCATTGCTTCAATCTCTAGCTTTCCGACAACTGACTGCTGCTACTTTGGAAATCAATCTGCCAAGGAAATCAAACTTCTGGTGTTCTGGTGTGTCTTCTCCAAGTGCCCATCAACTACCTCTTATAATCCTCTGTTGAGACTTCAACGACCAAGATTAAAATTGAGACTTTAACGACCAAGATTAAAACTTAACCAATGGCTAGTATCATCTTGGAGTGAGTTTCTAGATGATTCACACCTTGACTTAATTAATTCTGATTAATTAGCCATATTCCCTAAGTTTACACTTAGGAAATATTTAAGAATCAACTAATAATCTAATTAAGTCACTTCTAGATGGAATTTCCAGAAATGATTTATGGGTTTTGGAGATCTCATGTATTCTATCCTCTCCACCAAATTTCGTGGCTAGAACACATCCGATGCTACAAAAACTAACACTCCCTCTTAGTAAGGATTGTTGTCTCTCTAGTGTTTCACATTCTGCTACAACACCCTGTCTCTGTATCACCTCCTGTCACGTTGCTGATGTCTGGCCACTGCGACTACTTGCCACCGCTCACTTGACACCAAACACTGCGTAACTCTGATGCTGCTGACCCTGCTGCACTGCTGGCAACACTGCATCTGTACTGCAACTCCCTCGCATCTGTTGTTGCTACAACTGAGAAACATTCAAAATTTTGAATCAACTGTGTTCAGTATGATGCATCTGTCACCTGAGTCTCTGATTGCTACTAGCTACTGCACTGTCCACTGAAGACTCTGCGCTGCTGTTGACTCTGCATTGTGACACTCTGCACTGCGCCCCGTAGTATCTGACTGCTACTAGTCTGCAACTGTCACTCTAGATTTGACTGCATTCATTGCCATTGATCCATCCTACTACTAAATACTGTGGGCCCCCATAGCCAGGTAATGATCCATGAGGTGGACTCCTCAAGGACCTTGCCCAATCTTTGTAACAACTCCAAGTCACTCCACTTCACTCCTAGAGGTATGGCTGCCATCATCGAAAACCTTCCTCCAACTTGGAGGACAACTTATCTATCTCAGCATGTGCTATTGCCTTGTCCTGCTTCTCCTGGTTGTCCTTTTTTCTGAGAAGACACTGGTTAATGTAGTGGCCAAACTCACCACACCTGAAGCGCTTGACCTTAGATAGGTCCTTTTTCTTCTTCTTCTTCTGCCCCTCTTGTGCCTGACTAGGACCCTTAGATGCAAGAGCCACATTCTCCTCCTCACTCTTCACGCCCTTACTGTTGTTGCCATTGATGGTGCTCTTCAACAGAGCCCGCCTCAACTCTTCCTGTTTCAGATTAGACCACATCCTGTCCCACCTTGGCAAGGTATCATTGCCCAAGATACTCTGGAAAAATACTTTCCAATCCTCTAAGACACTATTTAGTGCCAATCGTACAAGATCCCTGGGTTGAGGTGCTGACCCAACAACTGACAACTGATCTCGGACTTCTTGAATCCGAGTGAGAAAGACATCTCTGCTCTCGTCCTTCTCCATCCTCTTGTTCCTCAGCTTCTCCTGGAGGTATATTTGTCGCTGCTTGGAAGAACTTTGAAACAACTTAGACAAGGCATCCCACATCTCCTTGCCGTTCCCTTTTCTGCCACATGTGAGACGAGATGATCCTGGACTCCATCCAAAGTCAACCTCTTGGCCTTCGCCATTTCCTTTCTGTATTCCTGCTGATCGACATCCTGGGGTACAACTACCACACTCTTTGCATAGGGCTTCAGACCATATTCATCCAGAAGGAATAACATCCTTGCCTTCCAGAGGACATAGTTGGAGGCACCCTCCAATCTATCTTGGTCCTTGAGTCTAGCTGTGGCCATCTATGATCTGGTCTGGAAACTCCCTCTTCCTCTGCTTGGCTACTGCTCAGCTACTCACACTCCCTCCTGGAATTCGCTGTTCTGCTAGCTGCTACTGCCAATTTGTAATTGGGAAAATCAAATTTCTTGACTAGAAACCCTTTGAGAGAAATCTCCCTCTGTGTGTGTGCTTTTCTCTTCCACTCGACGTTGGTTTTGCTGCTGCAAAACCCTCTGCATCCAACCAAGGAATCTTCTCAGCGAAAATCTGAGCTGCAACTGCTCCCTCTGACTGCTAGAATCACTAATATGGGCAACTCTATTTTTCTGCCACCTTGCATCTGAAAATCGAACCACTGCCCTAGCAACTCGACCTGCCTGTCAAGGATCTGCGCTGCCTCAATAATTTCAGGCCTGCTCCTCCCGCAGAGTAGCAAAATTATTTCCTCCGTTTTGAGCTTCTTGACTGATCACTTACGCTCTGATACCACGTGAGAATTTCAAATCTATCACAACAACTAGAAATTATTTTCTTAGTTAATTTTATTTAACAATTTATTTGCAGTTTGCTACGACAACTACCAAACAATTCACACTGTGATTTTCACAAATAAACTACGGAAGAAAATAGCGTTGGAAAATGAGAAAATACTAGCACACACACACATAAAAAATGACACCGTTATTTTTGGACAGTTGTCCACGAAAAAACCCAACTTGGGAAAACCGGTCAGTTGTGAGAGCTTTTATTATTATGCAACAATGAAAATCTGAGTACAATCTCGATGCAAAAACTGAGAATCCACTACAAGAGAAATTGGCCACAAAAATTAGTGAGACAAATTATGTCTCACTCGACATTGATCCAACTCCGAAACTGGCTCTGAATGGGCTCCACGAAACCCTTGCGTCAGCGTTTGCGTCAAGCCTGCACAACCATTGGTACGCTTTGCTTGGAACTGCAACTGATCGAGCCATCTGCCTAATCCAATCTCTGAGAATGACTTGTTGTTAAAATTGGACAACTAGGTCCAAACTCCATGTTGTGATGCTCAGATTAAGATACTGATATTTTTGTTGGATTCCTCTTTTGGAGAGGTGTAAAATCCATATAAAATATATCTTAATCCGATGAGCAGAACATTTATTTTGAATTTATTATTTATAATAAATTATATGTGCGGGTCGGCCTTAATGTTTTGCACCCCCAGCAGATGTGTCACACACCTCAATGATGGATATAAATACAGTCAAAGTTGGAGAGCATTTCACACCAACTCATCACACATCTTCTTCTCTCATCTGATTTAGTATGAGCTCCTTGGAGGACGATTTCAGCTCACACGTGGGAGGAAGGACGAATCTGTACAGCCAAGAGGAAGGACGAAATTTCTGCAGCTAGGGTTTCCAAGGAAGTTTGACCAGCGTTGACTTTGGTCAACGCATGGTCCAAAAGGGCTGAAAATTGTTGGAGACTTCGATTTTAGGAGGCCGTACACATTGGCACAAAAACCGAGGTCAAAAGGTTGACCGAACTTGGAGCTGCGTTGACTTTTATGTTGCTGCCCTGCGTTGACTTTTCTGGACAGCGTTGACTTTTCTGGAGTTGACTTGTGTTGACTCGGTGACTGATTTGAGGATTGTTGTGACACATTCTGGGTTGGTTGATCATGGAGACTTTGCTGGTTGAAGCATCCTGTTGACCGCCGTAACGCACCATCACATTCTTCTGTTTCTGGTTTGTCTTCTATAGATCCACTGATATGTTCTATCAGCATTTTACTTAACTGTTTGGGTGATTGCTGTAATAAAAGTAAAGTTGCATCAAGCATAGAACATCTACAAAAATTAACACTTGTTGCCCCCTTCCAGAAATCCTCCCGGCCTCCAGGAATTGAATCAACCATTTGTCTTGGCCAAATCGAACTCTGCCTCTGGAGCTTTTGCACTGTGTCACTGAGGAAACTCGACCCTCCTGCAATTGGCTCTCCGAATCTGGAAATTATCCTCCTTACTCATTGTCCTCGTCCCTCTCTCACCGCTTCGATCTCTGGCTCTCTGGCAATTGACTGTTGCTACTTTGGAAATCGATCTGCCAAGGAAATCAAACTTTTGGTGTGTCTTCTCCAAGTGCCCATCGACTACCTCTTATAATCCTCTGTTGTAACTTCAACGACCAAGATTAAAACTTAATCAATGACTAGGATCATCTTGCAGTCGATTCGAGTGAGTTTCTAGATGATTCACACCTTGACTTAATTAATTCTGATTAATTAGCCATATTCCCTAAGTTGAGACTAAGGAAATATTTAAAAATATGCTAATACTAATAAGTCATTTCTAGGTGGAATTTCCAGAAACAATTTTTGGGTTTTGGAGACCTCATGTATTCTAGCCTCTCCACCAAATTTCGTGGATAGAACACATTCAATGCCACAAAAACTAACAAGTGGCCTCAATGTTGGAGCAGAATCAGGCTTATTCACCACTTGGAGACCCATAAGACCCATATTAGTGCCCCAAGCCCAAGAATGGGGCCCATAAAGGATTTTGCTAGAGATCTAGGGGCCAATCTCTAAAGCATGATTTCAGGGGGGCTCTACACTTGTCATAGCACTCAAGGCCCCCAATGCAAGACGTAGAAGGGAAATATGCTAGCATGACGTCAACAATTACCTCACTTCAGCTAGAACGTGTGGAGATATTTATGTTTTTATGAAAGCTACAAGGTCGACTTGTGACCTTTCTTGTAGTTTGCCCATCCTTTTATTATTTGGGGAAGTTTTGTAGGCTAAAATAGGCCCTAGTAGGACACATAAACTAGAGATCATGTCATTGTGATCTCTCATCATCACACACTTGGAGATTTTTGTTGGAAATACTGAGAGGGGGTGAATCTATATTTCACTTCAATAGTTAATATTAACTTCACAGAGCATTGATTATCATTAGAATTAGTTTAAAATATAAGTTAGCATCACATTACATGAACAAATAACCACACCATTCAACAATACACATCATCCAAGACAATAGACAAGGGATTTTTAGGTGGAAACCCTTCCGGGAGAAAAACCTGTGAATGCTTCTTAATATGTCTTCAAAAATTTACATCAATTAGGAAGCTCCAACTTCCAAGATTTGCAACATCAACTGAAGGAGTCCCCTTGATTTACAGTCTCCAACGCCTTGATTTATTAGCTCCAATTGGAAATACACTCTAATGCCTTGGTTTACCAGCTCCAACTGGAAGGACGTTCCAACACCTTGGTTTTATCAACTTCGACTGAAAGGAAGCTCCAACACCCTGCATAGGCTTCAACCTGCACTAGCACCATCTTGTTGCCCTGAAGTGTTCTTAGGGTCCAACCTGAAGGAGACTCGATTCTCCTGCCTTGCACCACCTTGCCACCCTATTCAACAAGTGGATCACGTTTCACAAGTTTTAAACTGAATCCACCTGTGCTCAATATCAATACAAAAACAATTTGCAATATAATCTCTGCTCATTTAAATCTGCTTTTGTGCATCAAACCCTAGCTTCACAAAACTTAGTTAACCTCTGCTCAAGCTACATCAACGTATCATCAAACATCCAACCAAGCAATGAAAACCCTGACATTCATCAACTTCCCATACTAGCCCATAACACTGCTATCAATACTGCTGTTCTGCCTTTGCTCATGTTATCACATTTGCATTGAGGACGCTGAGGTTATTGCGAGGGTTGACCATTTCCACCACCGAAAGTTTAGGGAGGCCCTTGAAATCGAAAAGAGGCCGATCAACCTTAACATGGATGATGGGTGGAGTGTGAGCATACGCTGGATCCCTGCCCTTCATTCTTAGTTATTGGGTTTCTTCCCTTCTGTTTTTCATCGGTTCGTCTTTTCCTCTCCTCTTGTCCCGTTTACCCTTTTTCGTTTTTGATTCCTTATTATTGTTATTTATCTATTTATTCATTTATTCTTTATTATTTAGTTACTTATTATTTATTTATTTATCATTATTGTTTTGATTATTTATTTTTAATTACATTCTCATTTTTTATTTAATTAATTAATTATTTAATTTATCTATTAAAAAAAATAAAAATAAAAATAAAAAAAATAAAAATAAAAATAAAAAAAATAAAAATAAAAGTTTAGTTTCAAATTCTTTATTGAATTTCATTCAATTGAATTACATTCAAATAATATATATTTATTTATTTTTAATTTAATTTATTATTATTATTATTTTTTTTTTTTTTCCTGGTGGTTCACTTTCCTATGTGCCCGCACACACGTACTGGCTACATCCACGGTCTTAAGAAATCGTAGTACATCCTCCCGAGGGGATCTACTATCGGCCTAACACTGAGGCCTAACCCCGCAGGCGTCAACGAGATTTGATCCTGTGACCTCTCAATCAGGGAGTACTTCAAGCGGGGAGTCCACCAATTGAGCTAACCATTGGGGCTTATTATTATTATTATTAATATTATTAATATTTCCTATTTTTTTATAAGAAATTAAATTAAATAATAATAATAATAATTATACGACTGTTATTATATATTTTTATTTTTATTTTTATATTTCTTATATTTTTTATAGTCAAACTCGCCGTTATTCTACAACGGCTAATTGGAGCTTTATTATCTATTTAAGCTGAGTCCTAGATCATATTTCTCATCTTGTCCTGATGATGAACCACACTGGCTGGTTCGAAACGCGTCGACACAAATTTCTCGAATGTGATTTTCACCGAAAGATTTGATACATAATTTTTAAAGCGCTGACAACAGGAGTGTCAACGACAAATTGTAATAAACATGGTTAAAGTGCTGACAATAGGAGTGTCAACATTATTGTATGTTTGAAAATTAAAAAAAAAATGCGCTAACATTCAGGGTATCGACGCCAAAGGGAGAAATTCAATTTTTTTGTCATATAATGCCCCGACAGATTACATGTCAGCAGATGAACAATCATTGATCAAACAAGTGTTGATGAGTTGGATGGTGAGGTCATGTGATGCATCGCTGGATTCCGCCGCCAAGAGGTAATATGGGTTAAAAAATTATGATTGCATGTTAAAATTTTTAAATCAATTGTTAGTTCATTATAATGATGTACCGCTTGACACATCCGGGAGTAATATACCTCATATAACCCATGATTGAGATGTTATATTTTTTACGCTAAATGAGGACGGGTTGTTAAATTTTCCCCGGAAACCAAGGATTGAATTGCAATCCCACTTCTGGTGCTTTTGCTTGGCGGCGAGAAACATGGGAAGGAGCAGAAAATTGAACAGAGGCGAGCCTAAGGCACTCGACCTGCTCGAAGTCTATCCAGAGATTCAACATCATTTTCAGGAAGCCGGGTGGGAGAAAATTTTCTCGCGTTGTGTAGGTTACCATGATGAAGTTGCTAGAGCATTCACAAAAGGCTTCGATGGTTAACAAGTGATTGTTGGGGTAATTACATTTTAGGCCATAGAGGAGCTAATCGTTGAAGTCACAAGTTTTCCTGCAGACGGAGAAAGAGCTTTCAAGAGTGTTGTTTTAGCTGGCATTGATTTACCATTTTTCATGAAAGATGAATTTAAGGAGATGAATTGGCGTTCAGGGGTTCAAAGATCCTGGTTAAAGGACTAGTGGCACGGTCTCCTGTGGATTACTCAATTATACTTCACCTGCGAAAGATGCTACCATCGAGTCAATATCTATCATTTCCGGTTTGTAGCTCATATAGCAGGTCAGTCGAGAATCAATACTCCCTATTTTCTGTTGGAAAGCCTGAAACATATGTCTGCTTGAGTTAGAGCAAGAACAGATGCATCTTCCCACTTCATATATCATAAGGGTCTGATAAAACCGTTAATCGAAAACCAATTGGGAAGGGCTAGAAGGACCTGGGAACATTTTTTTTTTTGGGGAGGTTTTGAACTTCAAACTACAAAACCAAAAAGGGGTAGGAAGAAGGGAAGCAAAAAGAAAGTCGAACAACCACAAAACCCTGAACAAGTGACTTCATTTGTACAAACAAGGAGCCAAAAAAAGGTGGAATCGGTTCCTCCTTTGGTTCCTGAATTACCCAGGGTTTATAGCAGGAGAAGTGATAGGCTAAGAAAAACGAAGGATGCTCCTACATCCATTGTCCCCCTACTTGTAGAAAAAGAAGTTAGCAAGCAAACAAAGAAAGCCAAGGGAAAAATGATTGAGCCCGAAGCAGAGCAGACACCAGTGAATATGGAACCCACCTTGGTAGAGATGTTTAAAGGTGGAAAAAGACCCCACACCAGGTCATGGAATAAGCTGAGACTAAACATCAAGTTGAAACAAAATTCTGGGTTAGCAAAGGAGGTCATAGATGTAGATAAAACCCCTCAGAAGGACTTGATCATAAATCAAGAGAAGGCCACAAGTTCAAAGAGAGCAAAGAAAACCAAAGACTCAAAGAAAGGGGTTACTGTCGAGTTTCAAATGTTGACATCCTACTGGAGGCAACTGGTACACTTAGCTAGTTGATTTTGAACACACAGTTTTGATTGCCAATTGTCAAGGTGAAATTTTGATTTGCAGGCCGATAACCCATCTGATGCAGGAGCATCAACCTGGACAACTCAAATTTAATTTTTTCGAACCGTCCAGAAGTCGACGTGGCCACAGACAAATTTTCGTTAAATTGTGTTATCAATAGAGTTTGTTGAGTGATTTTAGTGATTTTATGAGGAAAGATTGGATCTGGAATGATCCAATCCACTTTCCTCCATTGTTATAAACTAGTCTTCGTGCATTTGTAAGGGGCCCCAGAGGGAACGTAATACCCAGCGCTGCCAAGGCGACCCGGCTCATAGAAACATATTATATAATTCGAATTCGAAGAGAATATAAATTCTGTGTTTTGTATCATGAATTTTATGTCGTTGTGTGAGTATATTAGTTTTGAATTTATGTGAGACTGTGCGTTTTTTGATAGATCGAACATTCAGTTTATGTTCTGTACAAGCTTGAATCCATGTGAAATTGCGAACGACGTGCAGAGGATGGAATGGGGAATGCTTGACAGCAAGATCAAGAACTGGATACGCGCGGTGAAAGTTGCAGTAAGGATTCTGTTCGCGAGCGAGAAACGGATCTGTGGCGAGACGTTTGTAAGGCTTAGTGACATCAGGGATTCATGTTTCACTGAGGTCGCCAAGGGGCTGACGATGAAACTTCTGGCATTTGGGGAATCCGTAGCATGTTCACTCTTTAATACTCTTAAGTCTAATGTTAATAGAGTAGATTTTGGGGGCTTGAATTAAAATCCGTCTCGAGCCTATGTTTTTCTTTTGCAAAATGAATTATTTCATTCAGATCGTGGGCCCATAACCCACAGATCCACGGATTGGTGAAAAATTGCAATTTTGCTGCATCAAAGTGGTATCAGAGTAGGGAAGAGATTTCCTGCGAGAAAGAGTTCGCCTGCAAGGAGGAAGAGGTACAATTATGTTAAAGATTTGTAAAGCTTATGGTTTTTTATATTTTGTGAAGGTAGCAACAGAGGAAGGTGAAAAGATTGCAGCAGTCCAGAGTAGGAGTGTTCAAATGGTTCTAGAAGAGAGAACCAAAGAGATGCTGAAAGACTAAGCTCAGAGGAGAGAAGCTTGGTGAGGTATCTGGTAGCAGGGAGGACTTTCTATTGCAGAGGTTTTGTTGCAGCTCACAAAGGGCAATTCCACAGAGGATGTGGGTAGAATTGCTCAAAGAATGTTGTTACGCGAAGATCACAAAGGGCAATTCCACAGAGGATGTGGATAGAATTGCTAAGAAATGAAAAAAACATATGACCAGGAGGTCATAGAAATTTTGTACCTCGAGAGTCTGATGCAAGAGCATCAACCTGGACAAATCAAATTTAATTTTTTTGAACCGTCCAGAGGTCGACGTGGCCACAAAGACAAATTTTCGTTAATTTGTGTTATCAATAGAGTTTGTTGAGTGATTTTAGTGATTTTATGAGGAAAGATCGGATCTGGAATGATCCAATCCACTTTCCTCCATTGTTATAAACTAGTCTTCGTGCATTTGTAAGGGGGGCCAGACGGAACGTAATACCCAACGCTGCCAAGGCGACTTGGCTCATAGAAACGTATTATATAATTCGAATTCGAAGAGAATATAAATTCTGTGTTTTGTATCATGAACTTTCTGTCGTTGCGTGAGTATATTAGTTTTGAATTTATGTGAGATTGTGCATTTTTTGATAGATCAGACATTCAGTTTATGTTCTCTACAAGCTTGAATCCATGTGAATTTGCGAACGACGTGCAAAGGATGGAATGGGGAATGCTTGACAACAAGATCAAGAACTGGATACGCCCGGTGAGAGTTGCAGTAAGGATTCTGTTCGCGAGCGAGAAATGGATCTGCGACGAGACGTTTGTAAGGCTTAGTGACATCAGGGATTCATGTTTCACCGAGGTCGCCAAGGGGCTGACGATGAAACTTATGGCATTTGGGGAATCTGTAGCATGTTCACTCTTTAATACTCTTAAGTCTAATGTTAATAGAGTAGATTTTGGGGGCTTGAATTAATATCCGTCTTGAGCCTATGTTTTTATTTTGCAAAATGAATTATTTCATTTAGATCGTGGGCCCATAACCCATAGATCCACGGATTAGTGAAAAATTGCAGTTTTGCTGCATCATCGTCTATCAACAATTTGCACTGGGAAAGGTGAACAAGCATTGATAGTTTCATTGTCAACGCATTTTTGGTAATCGGTTCTATAATAGTGCTGACAACCAGCCCGTCAGCGATACTGTTTATGTTCCAACCTCAAAAGGATAACAGTGAGATTGTCAACTCTATCAGATCAGGAAGCCCGAAAGGAGGAGTTGTGCATTAGATGATATTTTTAGAGGGATGACGAGGCACAAGTTCTAGCAAATGAGGCAAAGGATCAATCACTGTTTTTGACCCAGTTTTCTAACCAAGTTTGTAGCACGCTATTATGATTTAGATACAAATAGGCTTGGAAAAATGTACTATGTGCATGTATTTGACATATATGCTTTTATTTTTAGAAGATTGTAATTAAGACAAGCTCTGTTGAATGAAGACAAGCTTTGTAGAATGAAGAAGGGTTCATAATTTTTTGAAAAACCAGGTCCGGTGTATATTATTTTGATATTAATAGAACTCGCTGCAAGTAATATTACATAATTCAAAGATTCATGTGTTGAAGGTTTCCAGTTAGTTTCCTATTGTGTTCTTCCTCTTTTTTAATCAAAACTTGAATCCATAGATCTTCAGTAATTTGAATAAAGGTTATGAAACAAAATTCTGTGTAAATGCTCTGTTTCAGGTTATTCAAATTTCTTATGTGTTTTTCAACTTAAATGTCAATTGCGTAATTCACATGGTTGCTCTGTTTTTGATGTTTACTTCTACTATCTCCTACCATATCTTGTTAATGATTTATCTAAGAAACTTGCAACTATCTTCCCTTTGTTAGACTGGTTTGTACGACTCGTAGCTAGTGTTTTTTGTATCAGAGACTCCACGCCCAATGGTATTACCTTTCCTTTCCAAACCAGTTTCATATAATCCAATCAGATCTAGCCATTGTTCTATGTACATAACCAATTAGATTTGATTGAGTTATAGAAGGGATCCCCTTTTGGATTGAAGGGGCTAGCTTTCAGTTCAAAATATTGGTTAGAGGTTACCTTAGTTATTAACTTATTTCCTTCCACAACCAGGGAGACTTCTGAGTGATAACAATTCAAAGGATAAGAACTCTGTCAAGTGCCCTGCCACAATGGCTCTGCTCAAGTTACATCAGCTTGTCTAATCACAGGACCTTTGCTCATCATGTGTATCAAACCTTAGGCCACAACATCTTTCACTGGAAATGGTTAGCAATATACATATTTAATAATTATGCTTAGGGCATAAAACCCTAACATCTTCAGGTAGAAATTCTAGCACAACATATATTGATATCAATCATGCCCTAATGACATACATTCGACAATCTGGTTACCAAATTCTCTTTAGCGATACAAACCCTAAGTGGCGTCAAACAATGGTACTCAACAACAACATACAACTTGCACAATCTGGCATCAAACAACAACTTTCAAACTCTACCATACATTACACTGTCCTGCAATCATTTCCTGAAACTGTCACTATATTGTCCACTATTTATAATTAAGTTCTTTCTCTCTGCATACTCTGTCTTCAATAACACAATGCCATCAACAACGTATATAATACTAAGGCTCGTACAACCATACGAGTCATTCTCTGCTTCATAATATATAACCGTGGCATTCTCACTGACAACCTCTCTTAGGCATATAAAATACTAGTGGGAACATACATATTCGCATCAACATTTGTAATATATCATACCTTGGAAACATGCTTCTTAGCACATATATCAAGCTGTCAAACCTTTTGTCCTTCAAACCCTTCTGCAACAACATAATATGGGTAATCCAATATTCTGACCTTTGAATAATATTTCAGAGCAATAAATGGCTAAGCTAATACATCAGCAATTATGACTAAACTCAGTAGATCCTTCCAAGGCAGCTACAACAATAACACATTAACTTTACCATGCTCATTCGTAAGGGCATACTTCATATCCTCTTCAAACAACCATTGAAATGATAAATGTAATTGGTATACACAACAACAATTCCATCGCACCAACGCACGGGTGTCTCAATCACACATATTTTCCAATACTCAACGAACAAGTGCACTTTGTCAACGCATCAAGCTATAGTTATGCTTTTGAATATGATATATAACCATAAGATTGCAAATATATATGTCCAAGTGTCCAAGTTTATTTGAGTTTCGCAATTTGTGACAACTCTATGATTGAGTGCTACCTCAATCATACACTCTACCTCCACCAGTTCATGCCACAGTACTCATATCCAGTCGGTCTCTGTTGGATATCTCAGAAAGTCTCAATGCAGGGGTATATTGTCCTCCGATAGTCCACACGATATCACATACTCAGGTTCTTGAACCGTTCTCAAGTATGTGACCTCAATTTTGTAACCTTGGACCAGATCCTCAACTAGAACATGGACAAAATACAATTTTTGAAGCTTGACCCAAAGATAGGACTGCAAACCCTCTCTGGAACTCGGTCTAAGATAAGCCTGTCACTTTTGAAACTCACATGTACCTTTGAAACTTAGACAAAGACAAGACTATAGAATTTCTCTGAAACTCGAACAAGGATAAGGATGGGCACGTAAGTCCTTAAGGTGATATGAATAGCACAAAATTAATCAAACGAACAACCATAATCTAGACTTCAATTGAGTGCTATGTATGCTGGTGATCTATGCCTAAGAGGGCCGAATGGGTCTGCAAATATGCTCAGGATTGTGTATTTGGATCACGCCATATACTTGATGCGAACTACTTCTAGAATGTGCGTGGATTTTCCAAGAATTTCATGCTCAGAGGTGCCCTATTGCAGGTCCGAAACACTAGGCCTTATTGTCATTTCCTTGGATCATAAATGCCCTAATTTGAGTCTCAGGGTCTGCGCACTAGGTGTAAGAATGTGCCCTTAAAATTGCTTCAAATAAGTCCAGATAGGTGCCAAAATTTCTTTGAATATTGGTCCTTCGATCTGATTTCAAAAGGTGCCTCTGATTTTCCTCAGAGGAGGCCTAATAAGTTCAAGAATCCTTTCAAATCCCTTAATGGAAAGACAAGAAAAACAACCCCCAACACTTTGTTGCACCAGATCTTAATGGAGCCCTAATGGTCTTAAACTTAGCCCAACAAAACAAAGCATAATCTAGAACACGTGGCTCTTTTTTAGATATAATGTTACTCCTTAAGGCCGCAGAGGTAATTTCCCTTATGCTCAAAAATTAGATTATGCATTTGGAGGGCTAAAGTGCCCTATTTATACTAAACGTGGAGGCCATTATGAGAGAGGCCAACCTAAACTTTTGGAGGGAAAAGTTTAAATTTCAAATTTGAACTTTGGAGCTAAAAACCCCACATTATTTTAGTCCAACTTTAATTTGAATTTTTCCCGTAATATAGTCTCCTTTTGACTAGAGTAGGATAAGCCCCTTTTTAAATTAATTTTCTTGTATAATATAAAATTGCTTGTGACACCTCCTTTGGGGTTCCTTTACCAAAAATGGGGTTCCAATCTTTGAAATGCCATCACTCTTCAACCGCGAGAATCCATGGGGCATGCAACCTATTGTTAGAATCGACACGGCGAGGAGCATCAAGTGATGGTGATCTCATGATCAAAATCACTATCATCTATTTCCATTTTCCTTAACCTGTGTGGGGCATCTAGGGCTTCCCAAGGCTTCTTGTCATTTGGAGCTTCCAATTAATGGAAACTAGACAAATATTAAGAGGGTTAAAGGATTGACGTTGGCATCAATAAGAACACCATTCAACAATTTTCGGCCTCTGTCTCTCTAGAGAAATTTCAACCCTCTTTTCTTGTGGTAGAGATTGGATCCATATATACACTTTGATATTTGGAGCTGATTTTGGTTATCTTTGGCGCTACAAATGGATGGAATCTTTGCATGTTATCTTGTAAGTGCACCTAATTGTTGAATATCTATTTTCTTCATGTTTAATGCATGGAATAATGTTGATTCTAGGTTATGCTAATTGTCTCCTAATTTGTTGAAGATATACTTAATGTTATCTAGATGATCTATTGCATGCATTACTCGTATAAAATGTGAATGAATTGTCCTATTGGTGAAATCCTGGTAGCTCTCCCGTGAAAAATCCATTATCCATTGCATAGGTAATTATTGAAATTTTGGTTGCTAGGGCATCATAATCTTTGCCTCCTTGGAAACTTATTGGCTAACCTATCACATTATAGACTCCACTCACCCAAGAATAAGGCATTGTCCCTCCTTTGTTTGTGATCACTTTAACTTTTATCCATAAATTTTCTCTTTTCTCTTTGCCCTAATTTGGCCCCTTTTAGACCAAGCGACCAAGCTAGGGCTTGGTGTGAATTCCTAGGGAGGAGGAATTTTCGTAGTTGGAGAGTCTAAATGCTAAGAGGTTAGTGTCTGCCACAAAATCCCTCCTTTTGGTCATTCACTTCAATTTCGTTCATAAATTTCTTTTCCCTAGTTACTAGCCCTAAGCTAACCCTAGTTTGGACTTAGCTTTAACTTGGGGGCTTCTTGAGGGTTTCATGTGCCTTGTTCTTGTGAAAAGTTATATTGGAAACCCTTTCTCCTCACCTGGACCTTTGGCTGCACCAACTATCAACTCATTCACCAAGCCCTAGGTCTTGGTTTGTTTATAATTGGTCTAAGGAAAGCATATTGCCTTCTCTTGGAGCCTTGAGTGTAAAATTGTGCCTTGCCATTGTAGATCTCTTTGTGTCACCTCATACCTCAAACCTTGAATACCTATTAGGTGACCTTCCATATACTAGGACTCCTCCCATCGGTGAAAATCCGTAAAGAACAGCGGTTTTGGCTGTGGTGACAGTGGGCCATTACCTCATTGTTGTCTCTTGGTCTAGTTTAAGCCTTGTAAGGTATCCTTATCTTAAGACTGCTAGATTTTGCGGCAACAACCCTCAAAGGAATACCCATTGGACTAGAGTCAATGACTAACCTCCTAGGTGAAGTGTTGGAACAAGAATATAATTGAAATCAGTCAATTATCTACTTTGCCGCATGATTCGTATTAGTATATGCCCATAACATTAATTGAAAGCACATGATTGCAATAATGGTTAAAGTACCTATCGATAGATGAATCACCTTCCTTCAAGAGGAAATGCTAGATGGGAGAGAGATCTGACCAAAGAAATAGGTGGAGAATCTTGCCATACTATTATGTGTTGATTATCACAGGCTTGCTGGTTGGCTGGTTGTCCAAAGAGGAGAATAATTTTCTCCTAGGGGTTACCCACTTTTTGGTGGATAATAATCCCTATTAGGTGCTTCCAACTCTTAGGCTAGGAAGAATTCCTAGGCCGACCCTTTTAAATGATAGGTGCAATGTGATAGCTGTTAGGGGTAGACGTCATGAAAGTTGTCATAGTCTTATACTAGGTTATGTAAAACCATCATCCTTGGGCATCTCTATAGAGGGAGCGCTTGGCTGCTTGAGTTACTTCCCTCACCTTTGTTTTTCCATTCCCTTGATTTTCCTTTTTCTCTAGTTTAATTAGCTTGTTTAACAAGATTCATGGATTATCATATAATAATAATCTAATCCCCCTTTAATGATGTGTAATTCATCGCATCATCAGGGTTGGGAAGCATCCATCAGAGCTTTGCCTCTTTGATGGATGCGATTTTGGCTGGGAAGCATCCATCAGAGCCTTGCCTCTTTGATTCTTAGCTTGCTCATCCGTCTTGTGTTGTTTCACAAGATCAGATTTGCCTGGCTCTTGGTTATTGCGTTGTTGGATCGGATTAGAGCTTTCTGGCTCTTGGTCCATTTGGTTTTTGGGGATGTCCCCCAAAACTTTGAAGCTATTGCTACTGATTGCTTGTCATTTGGATGTGTTTGGGGCGTTGGTTTTCTTCTTGTGGCACTTCTTGTTTGGGATTTTGGTGAAGTCATCTTCATTTGGAGCGCCTGTTGCCTTTGGATCCTGCTTGGGCTCACTAAGCAGACAATCTTGGAAGAGGTGCCCGTGCCGGTGACATTTCCTACAACGGAAGGGTACATGTTCATAGTCTAGGGTCTGGATCCAATCTCGGTCTTCAAATTCGAGGGGGATAGCATGTGGAAAAGAGCCAAAGATGTCCATAGGAGCACATATTCTTATTGTTGGACATTGGATAAACTAGCGTTCTCCATGTGTTTCGCGACATGGATTAACCACCTCTCGTGGATCCTTATCTCTGGTGATGTGATCGTTGACTAACACCTGCGGGTTTTGGTCTAATGGCAATCGTGTGTTAGTTTTTGTAGCATCAGATGTGTTCTAGCCACAAGATTGGGCATAGAGGCTAGAATACATGTCTTCTCCAATACCCAAAAATCGTTTCTAGAAATTCCACCTAGAGACGGCTTAATTAAATTAATTAGTCAATTTTTAATATTTCCTAAGTCTAAACTTAGGAAATATGATTAATTAAAATGAATTAATTAAGTCATGGTTAGAATGTTCTAGAAAAGTGCATGGATCGATTTCTAGTTAATCCTAGCCATCGATTAAGATTTAATCGTGGTCATTGAAGTCTCAACGGAGGATTATAAGAAGAAGTCGATGGGGCTTGGAGAAGTCACACCAAATTAGTTGAGTATTCAATTTTGCTGAGAAATCGATCTCCAAAGTAGTAACATTCAGTTGCTAGAGGTGATTCAGTGAGGTCGAAGCAGTGAGAGAGGGGCAGAGATAGTGAGGTCAGAGGAAGATTTTCCAGTTCCGGTGAGTACATTGCAGAGAGGCAGTGATTGCCACAAAGAGGCAGCGCAAAGCTTTCTTGGGGAGATTCCGTTTTGCTGGGGAGAAGAAGAAATTCTAAGCCAAAAGCTGTGTAGAGGGTCTAGAGGCAAAGAGTATCAGTCTTCTAGAAAACAGCTGGCAAGACAATAAGAGGAGACGCAATTTCGAGTTTGTGGGACGCAATAACTACGTAGGCTGATGTAGTGACGATGCAGAGGGAGCAAGGAGCAACTCAATTCAAGCTGAGGTCAGCGTCGGATCGCCTGTGGAGTGAGAAATTTTCTCCCTAATTTTTATTGTCAGTTATTTCTTTGTTTTGGATTTGCTAGATTAAGCATCCATAGATTGTACTCAGAATTCACTACTGCATAATATTAAAACCGTCAGTTGCTGCAACAGTTTTCTCGAGTTGGGTTTTCCAGGGACTTAGTCCAAAAATAACGGTGTCATATTGTGTGTGTGCATCTATTTCTTCCAGCGTTTTATTTCTTCCGCAATATTTGTTTTGTGAATGTTGAAGGGTATTTGTTTCGATATTTTCCGTAGCACACAACAAATAATTTGTTTAATTAAATTAACAAATAGAAGAAATAACATCAGTTGCTGCAATAGGATTCGGGATTCCCGAATTTTCACATCGTGATTCCCAACAAGTGGTATTAGAGCATAGGTCACAAGTTCGATACACACCCAGCACGCACTGTGGGGGAGATTGTTGGATACTGGATAAACTAACACTCCCCGTGTGTTTTGCGACATGGACTAACCACCTCTCGTGGATCCTTATCTTTGGCGATGTGATTGTTGTAGAAATTTGAATACCAACCCTGGTTTTCAGTTTCTCCTTATTTCTCCCATATAGTTAAATGCCCATTCCCATAGCCATACATTCAACAAGCTGGAAAAAATAAATATTTTCTGAAAACACTAATTCTGGAAATTTCACAATGCTGAAATGCAGAAATAAAAACTCAGAAAAATAAATCAGCGACACAGAATTTTGACACGTTGATTTTTGGTCAATGTAACCCTGGAAAAACCCCCTACGACTCTTGGGGAAAACCAGTTCGAAAGCTCTCTTTTATTTATGATAAATAGCTTTTACAGAGAAATGGAAAGTACAGAAAATTTCAGCAACCTATATTTTACTTTTCTCGAAAACCGTGCACACTCTCCGCCTCTATTTTTGTGCCAAATGAAAACAGAAAAATAACAGCAGAAAGTACAACCTTAAATGCTGTATGGACAGCACCGAAAATAGTGCCGAAACAACTGTAAGGCCCCCCTCGAAAACTGTGCCACTTGTTGCCTCGATTTTCGTGTTGTACGACTGCTGTATGGACCTCGTTTTCCGTGCTGTACGGATCCCAGAAAATACAGTCCTCTTTCAGTGTTGTACGGACCTCGATTTTCGTGCCTCGTTGCTGTACGGTCCTCGAAAAACGTGCTGCAATAAATGTTGTTTTTCTCTCCTCGAAATCGTGCCACTTGCCTTGAACTTCGTGCTGCTTCTTTTCGTACAGATTTGCTGAATCTAGCTGCCTCGGTATGCGTGCCAAGGTACTGTTCTTTCTCCTCCTTCTCTGCTCAGAAATATTTCCCTTGCTTTCTCTTGTCCTCTCTCAATCTGCTCATGAAAGAATGAATGACCTTTTCCCTCCTTTTCCTCCTTTAACCTATATCCCTAAGTGACTTTTGGGGAATCCCTAAATCTAATGGCTGAGATAGCTTTAGATCTAGGGCTGAGATTAAATGCTCATTTAAATCTCACTTTCTATTTTTTAATTCACCCCACTTTAATCAAGACCCACTTAGTCATTTATTTCCAAAGTCACTTTTCACTTTCTAATTTCACATTGACTTTATTAAAGTCACTTTAAAATTAGACTTTAGTAACTTTATCACTTAAAGTCACTTTTAAATTAGATTTGACTTTATAACTTTATAAAGTCACTTTAAGAGAAAAATTAAATTCTTTTGGACACTTTTCCCTAGGCCAAAGATCAAAGCCTTAGGGAACCACCTGTCCTCCGATAACCAAATTTCAACACTTCCTCTTATCGAGGAAGGTGTTCCTCACCACACCCATCTTGTCTCTGAAGTAGACATGCTTGCCTCGTGGTAAGGCTTTGGTAAGAATATCTGCAACCTGCTCATCAGTGGGAATATACTCAAGCTTCACAGCTCCCTTCTAAACATAGTCTCTGATGAAATGATATTTGATCCCGATATGCTTTGACCTGTCATGAAATACTGGATTCTCTGTGAGTTTAATGCAACTCTGATTATCACAGTAAATCACTGAAGGTCTCAACGGCTGACCAAATAAGCCAAACAACATCTTGTGAAGCCATATGGCCTCACAACTAGCTAGACTGGCTGCCATATACTCTGCTTCCGCTGAACTCAATGCTACTGACTGCTGCTTTCGGCTGAACCATGACACCACTGCCGAACCCAACCCAAAACAACACCCTGAAGTGCTCTTCCTATTAGAAGCACAACCTGCCCAATCAGAATCAGTGTAACCTGCCAATCTCACTCCATCCCCCTGCCTGTAGTCCAGACCATAATCCACTGTCCCCTGCAAGTATCGCAAAATGTGTTTTGTAGCCACCCAGTGAACCTTCCTAGGCTCACACATAAACTGACTCATCGTGTTGACTGCAAAACAAATATCTGGTCTAGTGTTGACCAAATACATCAAGGAACCAATCGGCTGTCTGTACAATGTGGGATCCACCAACTCGGAATCCGAAGCATGAAGCTTCTTCCAGTTGGTGATCATCGGTGTCGACATGGGTCTACAATCCTCCATGTGGAATCTGCCAAGGATGTCCACAATATACTTCCCCTGCCCCAGGAAGAAATGCCCCTCCTCCTGCCACACCTCTAAACCCAAAAAGTAATGCATCAAGCCAATGTCCTTCATCTCAAACTCCGATGCAAGATCTCTCTTGCAGTGCTCTATGAGTCTCTCTGCACTCATAATGACCAAGTCATCCACATACAACACTAGAATGAGAGGCTCCTCACCTATCACAATAAAGTAAAGGTTCAGATCTGCATCACTCTTTGTGAAACCCATCTCTTGCAAGTATGTATCTATCCTGGAGTACCAAGCTCTGGGAGCTTGCTTCAGGCCGTAAAGGGCCTTCTTCAGTCTACACACATGGGACTCCTTCCCATGCACCTCAAAGCCCTGTGGCTGCTCAATGTACACCTCCTCCTGTATGAAGCCATTGAGAAATGCGGTCTTCACATCCATCTGGTGGATCTTCCAACCCATCTCTGCTGCTATCGATATGATGGAGCGAATCGAAGTATATTGAGCCACGGGAGCGAAGGTCTCCTCATAATCAACTCCCTCTACTTGGGAGAACCCTCTAGCCACAAATCTTGCCTTGAATTTCTCAATGCTGCCATCTGCAGTATGCTTTACCTTGTAAAGCCATTTGGAAGTAACCACAGATTTTCCCTCAGGCCTCGGCACCACCTCCCAAACATCATTCTTCATGATAGAAGAATACTCCTCCTGCATGGCCTTTCTCCAGACCTGCTAGCTAGCTGCCTCCTCATAGCTAGAAGGCTCAGAGTTAATGATGTTGGCAACCATTTCCATATAGCTACAGAACTTATCAGGTGGTCTGCTCTCTCTGACCGGCCTCTTAGGCCCAACAACAGATGTGGCCTCTCTCAAGGTGTCCTGAAGCCACTTGGGCTTCCTCTTCCCTGAGCACACTTCTCCCACTGTAGAATGAAACTCCTCTTCCTCATCAGGAGCCTGAACTCCCGACTGTCTGTCTGCTGTCCTCCTGCCTGAACCTAAACTTGTAGACGCTGAAGTACCTTGTGAATTGTCCATCAGTGGACTCCCTAGTGAACTGCTCTGCGGACTGCTTTGCATGCTGCTCGAAGCACCACCCCTCTAACTCTACGAGCCACTGCTCACTGATGGCCCTGACACCGTAATCGATGTACCTCCGAATCCTCCTGATCCCTGCCCACTGGATCCCTGCGACTGACTCAGCTGCTCCTGAGGGTCTGGCTGATCCAGATACTCTAACTCCCGTAACCTCCTGAAGGCCCTGTCCTCCTCGAACTTCACATTCCGTATGACAACAACTCTCCTCTGTGCGGGAATATAAATCCGAAAGGCCTTCGAGGTCTCACTGTAGCTCACAAAGATACCTTTCTCTGCGGTGGGCTCTAGCTTGGTCCTCTTCTCCTTGGGTACGTAGGAGTATGCAATACACCCAAAGATATGAAGATGACCAATATCAGGCTTCTTCCCAGAAAAAAGCCTCCTCTAGAGTCACATGCCCCAAGGCACGATGCAAACTCCTGTTCTGCAAATATACAGTAGTGTTGCAGGCCTCTGCCCACAAAAACAATGGTAACCCTTGATCATGTAGCATGGCTTTGGCAGCCCCTTCGATGGATTTGTTCTTCCTCTCCGCAACCCCATTCTGCTGGGGGTTGTAAGGAACTGTGAACTCCCTCCTAATGCCTGCCTCCGCACAATAATCAACAAACTCTCCAAGGGTGTACTCACCACTATTGTCCGACCTCAGGGACTTGATCTTCCGACGTGTCTGAGTCTCCACAAGAGCTCTGAACTCCTGAAACTGCTTGAAGACTTCACTCTTGGTTTTCAAGAAATAAATCCAGGTCCTCCTGGAGTGATCATCAATGAATAAAACATAATACTCATATCCACTCAAGGAAACATGAGACATCCGACCGCTCACATTGGAATGAATCAAATCAAGTATTCCAGTTGATCTGCTGTCACTGCTGGGAAAAGGGGATTTGGCAAAATTTCCCATCGCACATCCTCTGCATGTATCAAAGTGATCAGTACTGAAATCTGGCACACCTGTAGTGATCTCCTGCAATGTCCTCAAGGCTCCATGATACATGTGCCCCATCCTGCGGTGCCAAATCTCACACAGCTCTGAACTGCCAGCTCTGCTGTCGGTACTACTACTCAATGCCAAAAGGGCCTGAAATGCAAACTTGTACACCTTTGCATGGCGTACACCAATCACTCTAGCTGAATCAGCTGGAGCGCCCCTGGGATATATCAGTACCTGTCCTCTCCTGAACAATATCTCATACCCTCTGTCCTCCAATGCTGAGACGGATATGAGGTTCTTTCTCATCCCTGGCACATATAGAACATCTGACACCTTCAAGGGAGGTTTGGGTTCCCTATCAAATGTCAATGTCCCCACATCGACTGCTTTAACAACGCTGTCATCTCCGAGTACTACCTCTATATTAGTTCCCCTTTCTGAAAGCTTTGAGAAGTACTCACGGACTCCTGTGATATGACGTGAAGCTCCACTGTCAACATACCAGATACCTGAAGATGCTCTGCTCGTGGAGGGAAATGCATACTCCCTCTCCCCTTTTTTCTAGATGTATAACATAGGGAGTTGCATTCAACGAAGAAATATATTTGTAATTTAAATAAAGGATTGCTTTCATCAAGGCAACATGTACATCATAGAAATTATCACTGCAATATATATGCCTTGTGTACATGTGATTATGGTTGCAAATTTAGAAGTTATCCCATTACTTTGAGCAAGTATAACAGATGTTAACTGATTCATAACGTATTCTTGCATTATTATATTGACCAATGCTGTGCACTAGTTCATATCTTATTGCATTGTTATGTTGCATATAGCCATCAGTTGAGTACAAGATGCAATTGCTACATAGCCACATTATAAGTACTTAA
Source organism: Pinus albicaulis (assembly GCA_034641835.2). Taxonomy (NCBI): domain Eukaryota; kingdom Viridiplantae; phylum Streptophyta; class Pinopsida; order Pinales; family Pinaceae; genus Pinus; species Pinus albicaulis. Next base: position 21,921,062 of record CM076581.1, on the reverse strand, counting down.
ACATATATTGCTACAAATATTTTTTGGAACAGGTTAGAGTTTCAATGTCCTCAACAAACCCTCTCCTAGTTATTTTCAGTTCACATTTAGTAGCACCAATTTCAAATCTTCAGCACTGAACAAAAGGTGCAGGATCATAAACAGAGGAGAAAAAATCAAACAACAAAAAGTCTATTAGTATAACCATTTTACATTTATGATATTGAGAATCAATATTACATCAGAAGTCCGAACTAGAGATCTTTCTCATTGATGATATAGGTTACTGATCCTTACTGATCCCATAGAAATACAGAGGCTAAATTATAGCAAGAACTCTATGCATTGGTGAACAAGCAGTCAGTGATGACAAATTCTTGTAATGAGGGCATAAACACAGCATTTACAAGGCAGTTGCTGTGGACGTTGAAACAGGACTAATGCTGAGAGCACAAGTGTCAGGAAATAGTTTAGGAAATACAGTAGACATAGGAGTGTTTGCATTCAGATGAGAGAGCCAGGGCATTGGACTCCTCATTCAGTGGTCAGCTTTCAAAATCAAGTGATTACATCTTAAGGAATGAAGATGATCAGTCTACTTGCAACACCCGGAGGCAATTGTTGCCTCAAAATGATTTGCAACTATGGGACAATCTTGTTTGCCTATAGTGTCGCTATTGTTTGGTGAACAAGATCATGGCTAGCATTCAGGATGGATGTCTGCCAGACTTAAACATGTCTAGCCACCCATCCAGAGATTAACATTGCCACCTGCCAAAGATGCAACGGTGAGTACTACTTCCAAAAACAATAGCGTTGATGGCTAATTGTTAGGCCACTGAATCTGCAATTGATGAGCAACCTGACATTTGATTCTGCTGATAGGAACCTCTGTAGAATTTTAGGGTGCATAAACATACACAGAGGAAGTTGGAACACGAAGGTGGAGAAAAAGGAGTTTATTGACAATATTGTATCAGATACATCTCTCTTGTATTTTTGTCATGTCTGATTACGATTTGCAACGCCTCTAAGCAGCAATGGTGGTTTAACCACTTAACCTTTATATTTACATTAATATCTGGCCAGATGTCACTACATATTAACTTTTAAGTGACGACAGTATACAAATATTTATTATTCCTAGTTTCAATGTTATTATAGTGTGAAAACAACCTGATACTTGGGCATGCAAATCTGCTGAAGGTTTCCCTTATAGTAAACATCATTAAAGGTTGTTGACTTTGTAAAATGGTAGTTATGTCACACCAGTGTTGATATTATTGTGTTTTCAGGGAAAAGTCAGCTGTTGGTCATTCTGTTACTGCACGTGGTAATATCACTGTTCGTCAAGTTGAGATCAAAGGAGCAACAGCCTTTGAATTATCTGGTCAGTTATCACTTATTTGTAGTAATTTATTACAGAAGATTCTAGGAGCTTAAAAATTTGCTTACACTTCAAAAATTCCATTTACCACATTTGTTTTGGTGTTTCTTTTAAATGTTAATCCTTTTTTCACATTTAACAGCTGAAATTATACTGCAGATATCTTGTGCTAAACAAGAGAAGTTCACCAATCATTCATAAAATGTTCCTCTGCCATCTTATTTTGTTCTTGCTATATATTGTTCATACAAACATGTGAAATCTCTTTTATTTGATTTGACAAGTTAGGATGTTCAATGTTTCATTTTGTGTAATTCTCACAGTAGAATGTTTGTTTTGGTTAATTCTTTGTAAATCACTTTCACTGTTGAAATTTGTTCTTTTTTGATAATATATTGTTGAAACCAATGTTGCATGAAGTGGGTGTGTTTTTGAGAAGCGAAGGGTAAAAAACGTCTTTTTACAGAAATCCTTAGGAAGCAAAGCATCCTGGAAGTGTCATATATATGTAAGTGTCATATATATGTATGTATGTATATATTGGATATATTCCCAAAAAACCTTCCAGAATGCCAAATTAGTAGCAGAATATATGAAAAGATGCATCTTTATACATAAACATTCTAGAATTGCATCCATACTATATGAATGATCAATTATTCGAGCATCAACCATTTAGATTCTAGCAATTACAAACGAACATCAAATTTTAAGCATATCATAGACAGTAGATGTGATTTTCCAGACTCCCAGCCGGGCAACACCAGTCAACCAGTACTACTTAAAACATGATTAATTTAAGTGCGGAAGCATATATACTTAAATCTGCCATAATTTCTATCTTGTTCCTGGAAATTATAATTATTATGGAATGCAGTACTACATGCCATACAAGAATTATACATTATGCATAAATGTAAATAAATAACATAGCAGAAGTAATTGTTCATCAATGGCTTATTGCCAGATTCCCTGAAGCTAGGGTTTAAGCATAAAACATTAATTAGACATAACGCATGTAAAGACAGCCATATACAGGAACTCAGACACTTATCTGTTAATAAGGAGCTGACAGGCTACGGGCTCTCCACGTTCCACCGAACTGTAATTCGTGTGGTTCATAATCTCAACCACAAGTCACCCTTGACCTGGGGCAATGACTCCATAGGCAACAATTGTAACCAAACAACCCAACCCTAGCCAAGGCACCAATCCCAACAGCCTCAGTCTCCAACCACAGGCTCACGTTCCCCTGATCGACACCCAAGTGACGCAACTCAAGTCCCTTGGTGGTGCCCACCATACAGGGCTACTTACAGTTGGCCATAATGGTCTCAGCCTACAGCTCCAGGAGCTCTGCTGCTGTCTGGTGTCCAAGTGCCAAATAGTCGAATCGAATAACCCAAAGTCGGTATTAGAGCCCAACCAAGACTCACCGACTAACACCAAACTGAGTTCACACCAGAACTCCATGACCACCAAGCCATAATCAAAGCCAACAGGGTCTTGGAGCCACCAAGCTCCCGGAGCCACCTGGGCTCACATAACCACACATTTGGTACGGTTAACTAAATAACCACACCCCAACCAATTTCAGAGCCCAATATTCAAGACTCACTGGCTCCCCAATCACCAAGACTGAAATCCCCCTTCACAGTGTCAAATACACTTCTTTTTATCTGCATGGCTTAACTTTGCCATATGGCACCCTCCAGAGCCACGTGGGCACTGGGTGCACTTTTCACCAAAACACCCAATTGTTGCCTTGTCCCTGAAGTTGCGCCCCCATACTCTTTCTGTGGAGTGGGCTCTGCAGGCAACCTTATTTTATTAATATAAAATATGTACAATATTTACATCTTGCCCCCCTGAACCACCTAGCCAAAACCAACATAAAAGTATATGGGCAACTAGCCCCAAAATGTATCTAATGTAACTACATGGGCATGCAGGCTGCATAATATAACATTCGGCTCACCAACCTAAGAGTCAAAAGTATCTGGCTCACCAGCCTGATATCAATTGTACATGTATTTACATCATCAAAATAGGTAGGGGTATTACAGTCCTCCCCCCCTATTTTATGCACTTTCCTCAATGCATCGTATGTACAATATATACAACATATTAATAAAAAAGATGAGGGTATTCTGCCCTCATTACCTCTTCTTGCTCCCAGGTCACATCCTTAGGACCAAGTATGGTCCATTGCACCTTTACCATACCAATGGCTTGATTTCGGAGCACTTTGACCTTGCTATCCAAAATTTGCACTGACTGAACCTAGAAGTCTCCCTTGGGTTCCACCTGAATCATTTTCCAATCAATAACATGATTAGTGCTAGGAACATATTTATTAAGTAACGAAATGTGAAAGACATCATGAATATGCAAAGATGCAAGCAATGCAAACCTATATGCAACTGGGCTGATCCTTTCTATGATCTCAAATGGCCCACAATATTTGGTTGCCAATTTGGCACAATGGCCCAATTTTAATGAGCTCTTCTTTGCTTTCACATTAAAAAATACATGTTCTCCGACTTTGAATTCCCTGTTTGTCTTGTTCCTTTCCACATAGCTTTTCTGCCTATCTTGATCAACTTTCAAATTCTGTTTGTTTTTTACCACCTGTCCTTCCATATCCTTGAGAAACTCTGGACCAACCATGATTTTGTCCACTGGATTATTCCAACCCATGGGAGTATTACACTTCCTGCCATACAAGGCCTCAAATGGGCTTATTTTCAACAATGCTTGATACCTATTGTTGTATGCAAATTCCACCAAATGAAGGTAGTCCTCTCATTTGGATGGTTTATCCATTACATACATCCACAACATATCTTCAATTATCTGATTTACCTGCTCTGTTTGTTCATAAAACTCAGCTTGATGCGTCGTGCTAAAGTCCAAACTGGCACCTAGTCCTTTAAACAAACCCATCCAAAAATTGGATGTGAATTTTGGATCTTTGTCAAAAATTATTGCCTCGAGCACTCTGTGGAGCCTGGGAATTTCCTGCATGTATATATCTGCAATATTAGTTGTTTTATGCACCGAATTTATTGGAATAAAATGTGTAGCCTTAGGGAGTTTGTACACCACCACCATTATAAAATTATGCCCCCTTGTTGTTCTAGGCAAACTGGTAATAAAATCAACTGATACCACGTCCCACATTCACTTAGGAATAGAAATTGGCTGAACTAAGCTAGCTGGGTGCTTGTGCTTAGCCTTAACCTTTGGCATTCTAGATATCCAACTATGTAATTAGCCACTTCCTTCTTTAGACCTGTCCAATAAAATTGTTTTTTGAACCACCATTAAAGTTTTATGGTACCCTAGGTGACCAACATACGGTACCCGATGCATTTTCTAAAGAATTAATTCTTTCATATATCATTTTTGGGATTCAACTGCGTTAAGCAAGTCATTCATGTATGACCATTTTCATGAGAGGAAGTCGTAACTGACTAATTTCTCATGATTTTTGAATAATCCACTTAGCACTCATTGCATAGGGTGATGCTCACAGGGGTGAAGAAATGGGATTGAAACTAGTGAAATGAATCACACAGCATCAATCATCACTTCCGGGGCTTGCACCCGGTAACCAGGACTTCCCGGGAGGTCACTTACCGGGTGCAAGCCCCGGAAGTGATGATTGATGCTGTGTGATTCATTTCACTAGTTTCAATCCCATTTCTTCACCCCTCTGAGCATCACCCTATGCAATGAGTGCTAAGTGGATTATTCAAAAATCATGAGAAATTAGTCAGTTACGACTTCCTCTCATGAAAATGGTCATACATGAATGACTTACTTAATGCAGTTGAATCCCAAAAATGATATATAATATAATGCACTGCGGAAACCCCTCATACTTAATTAATTCTTTTATTACTGGCACACTCGACAAATAGACTCGACCTTTAAATAAAAGAATTTTTTTCTTTCCCATCTCGTTATCTTTGTAATTTGACTTTATATTATTTTGCCGTAGGTTATTTTTAATTTCTACATACTGTTGGTTTGAGTTTCTGTTAAAATTGGAAACTAGGGCCAAATTCAACTTTGATCAGCTCAATTGATGGAGATAATAATTCCATTGAATTCCTCTTTTCGAGAGGAGCAAAATAGATATAAAGATTGTAGGAATTTATAGGGTAAGTTCCGTAGATCAAGAACCAAAAGTCACCGCTCACAAACAGATCACAAATCAGTACACTAGTATAATCACGTGGTTAAAACCCTCAAAGAGGGAAACAGTCCACGCCTTGAGCCAACGTGGCCACTTAAGGGAATTTATTAATATAAAAGAAAGGTTACATATGTTTTTCTCATAAACGGTTACTAGACAAATGACCCTCCATGCTCTTTAAATAGAGATCATGGACCAATCGGGTGTTAAGCCACGGATCAAGTGTCGTTAATACCGAGATGAGAGATAACCGTCGGATCACTACAAATCGTGACCGTCGGATTATAAGTTACAAATGTACATGGTAAAGAAACACACTTTACCTAACTCTACACTAGACTAAGTTATTCTTAACTATTTCCTATATGTCAGAATATCCTAACATCCCCCCTTAAGAACAACTTGGGATAGGATTGAAGGATTTACAAAGGTGACACAAAAGGAGCCTATTTCTTATGTGTCGAAATATCCTAACATCCCCCCTTAAGAACAAATTGGGATAGGATTGAAGGATTTACAAAAGTGACACAATAGGAGAAGGAAGGAGGCATTAGAGCCTATTCCCCCTTAATGACAACTTTCCTGAACTCCAAGCATGGATCGAAGTTTGGTAAACTTTGCTTCTGTGAGAGCCTTTGTAAAGATATCGGCTACTTGATCATTGGTTGGACAATACTGCACTTCAAGAACACGATCATGAATGAGCTTTTTGATGAAGTGTATGTGGAGTTCAATGTGTTTCATATGCTGATGCTGAACTGGATCTTTACATAGCTGAATGGCACTTTGATTATCACACCAAAGTGTAGTTGGATGCTGTTGATGAAGACCAAATTCAGACAGGATCTGACAAAGCCACATGGCTTCCTTGCTAGCTTCAACTGCACCACGATACTCTGCTTCTGCTGAAGAAAGGGAGATGGCACTTTGTTTCTTACAAGACCAAGTAATAGGTCTTGAACCAAGAGTGAATACATATCCTGTAGTGGACTTCCGATCATCAGGGTCACCAGCCCAATCAGAATCAGTGAAACCAATCAACAAGGGAGATGCTCCTGCACTGTAATGAATCCCGAACTGAACTGTACCTCGAATATATCGAAGTATTCTTTTAGCTGCTTTCCAGTGACTTTCATGAGGTTGGTGCATAAACCGAGCGACAAGACCAATGGCAAAGGAAAGGTCAGGACGGGTATGGGTTAGATACAGAAGTTTACCAACAAGTTGACGATATAAGGTAGCATCAACTTCAGGGGTAGTACAAGTGACTGAAAGCTTGACTCCAAACTGAAAGGGAGAAGGGGTTGGCTTACAGTTTTCCATGTGAAAGTGGTGTAGAAGATCACAGGCATACTTGGACTGAGAGAGGGTAATGCCTTCCTTGGATTGCAAGACTTGAAGACCAAGGAAATAATGCAAGTGTCCTAAGTCTGTCATTTCAAACCTCTTTTTGAGGCTAGACTTCACATGGTTTATATGGTTTGGATCACTACCAGTAAGGATAAGATCATCAACATAAAGAACAAGGATGGTGATGGAATTACCCACTTTCTTGGTGTAGATAGTGTTGTCAGAATGACACCTAGAAAAGCCATTATCTAAGAGAAATCTATCCATTTTGGCATACCAAGCCCGAGGAGCTTGTTTGAGACCATAGGAGACTTGCTAAGGCGACAAACAAGGCTGGAGTCTTTTTGGATAAAGCGAGGGGGTTGTTCCATGTAGATTTTTTCATGCAAATCTCCATGTAAGAAGGCGGATTTAACATCCATCTGATGGACTTCCCATTTAAAGGAGGTAGCAAGGGAAAGAACAAGGCGGATAGAATTCATTTTGGCAACAGGGGAGAAGGTTTCAGTATAGTCAATGCCTTCAACTTGTGAAAAACCTTTAGTGACAAGACGAGTTTTATGTCTATCCACTTTTCCATCTGGTCCAAACTTTGTTTTGTAAACCCATCTGCATCTGACAAGTTTTCTTCCTTTTGGGAGAGGAACAAGATCCCAATTATTGTTTGCCAATAAGGAACGATACTCTTCATTCATAGCTTCATCCCAATCTGGATGACCGGAGGCTTCTTCAAAGGTTTCTAGATCAAGTTTTTCTGGAACTTGAGCCAATAAGGAAGAGGCTCTTTCGAATTGAGAACGTGTACGTCGTCGATCGGCAGGGTCACCTGCAAGAGAACTTGCTGCATCCCGAGTAGAGCGGACTCATCTTGGAAGCGGTGGAGTATAAGGAACAATTTCACGAGCTGGAGGAGGATTGTCATCCTCGCTGTCATCATCTGAACTAGAAGGAATGCTATTAAAAATAGAAGAGAGAGAGAGAGGTGGCACATATGCCGAATCAGGCTCGCAGGCCAAAGGTGGCACACCCGCTGAACTAGGCTCGCAGGCTGATATATTTTCATCAAACTTTACATCTCTTCTAATGATTTTATTTTTGGATTTGGGTTGAAGAAGTCTATATCCTTTGACATCTTCAGAATATCCAGCAAAAATACATTTTTCACTCTTAGGTTCTAAGGCTTTATGTTTTGCATTTGGAATATGGGCCCAAGCATCACTTCCAAAAACATGAAAGTGACTTACATCTGGTTTGATTGAGCTCCAAGCTTCTTCTGGAGTTATATTCTTTAAAACCTTAGTAGGAGTGCGATTTACTATGTAATTTGCACAGTTAATGGCTTTTGCCCAAAAATTGAGACCAAGTCCTTTAGATTGAAGCATACAATTAGCCATTTCTTTTAAGGTGCGATTCTTCCTTTCAGCTACACCATTTTGTCGTGGAGTATATGGAACAGTATGTTGCAATTGAATGCCATGCTCAGTGCAAAAGTTGATAAATTTGTTGTTAACATATTCTCCGCCATTGTCTGATCTTAACTTAATAATTTGATGTCCAGATTGTTTCTCAACGAAGGCTTTAAAGGCCAAGAACATGTTAAAAACTTCACTTTTGAGTTTTAAGAAGTATACCCAAGTGCGTCTGGAAAAATCATCAATGAAAGTTAAGAAGTACTTGCAACCAGAGAAAGAAACAACAGGAAGTGGACCACATAAATCACTGTGCACAAGCTGCAAAGGGGCTGAAGCATGCCAAGAGGCACGTTTGTCAAAACTATCTCGATGATGTTTTCCGAGTGCACATCCGGAGAAAACACCATCTCGGCAAGATACCATAGGAAGGCCCGTCACCATATTTTCCTTACATAGAGTTTGAAGAGAGCGATAGTTTAAGTGACCAAATCGCTCATGCCAAAGTTTGCTCACATCATCATTATGAGCAACAAAAACTGAGGGAAGAGATGATGACCCAAAGTTGTCAAACTTATACAACCTTGTGGAATCATCAGCAATGCCAGTAGCTAAAATATGTTTAGGATCTTTGAGGTCCTTGATTACAACATCATGAGGTGAGAATTCTACTATTTTCCTTCACCTGAATGAGTTATCTGATAAACAGATAGAAGGTTGCATGACAAGGTAGGAACACATAGTACATCATTAAACTGACCATTATCTAGATTAATGGTTCCAGATCCTACAACACTAAGAGATCTATCATCACCAACATAAATATGTTTGGTGTTACAATCATTTAAAGAAGAAAACATGGATTTATTTTTAGCCATGTGGTAAGAAGCTCCAGAATCAATGAGCCACTTATGAGAAGGAGAAGAAGAAGATACATTTAATGCATAACTAGATCTTGATGCTTGACAACCACAAGCAGAAAGTGCCATGCCTGAAGATGAAGGTGAAGAGTGCTCCAAATTGATGTTGTGCTTCTTCATTGCTACTTCTAAGGCTTCCATCTTCTTAAAACATTTGGACTCTAAATGGCCATCACGATTGCAAAAGTTGCAATGTCTATCTGTCTTCTTTCCTTTGTTTTTATATGCCTTATCATTTTGGTGAGTTGCTTTTTCAGTTTGTCGCTGAAATTGCTTAGGACCCTTGTTTGGTTTCGGACCATACTTTTTAGGATGCTGCTTCTTGGGATTTTTTTGATATGATTGATGTTGAGTTGCTAAGGCTTTCTTAGAAGCGTTTCCAACAGTGATAAGACCAAGGTGTAAAAGTTTTTCCTGTTCTCTTATCAAAGAATCACAAAAGGCATCAAAAGAGGGATTCTTGTAGGTGGTTCCTGAAGAAATGTTGGCTTCTCTAGTGGAATGGAAGGCGGAAACAAAAACAAAGTATGCAGAGCCAAGCTTAGTAAGAATGCTATAGATGAGGCTACCATCTTCCTTTTTGACCTTACAACCTTCTAAAATAACTCTGAGGGTCTTGAATTTGGACAAAAAATCTTCAATAGAGGAGAAATTATTGGGGTCCAAAGTAAGCAACTCATTTTCAAGCTGATGGGCCCTGATTTGATTTTGAATGCCAAATACAATATTTAGCTTGTCAAGGGCTTCATGAGGGGTGTCAATGTCAAGGATATGAAATCGAAGATCTTGAGCAATGGACATTCCTATCAACCCTCGTGCTTGATCTTGTTATTTTCCCATTTAGCAACTTTATCATCATCAGAAGGTTTAGTTTCTAGCCCTGTGGCTATTCTATAAAGCCCTTTACTTCTAAGTATATCTACCATTTGAGGTAGCCATTGGAAATAATTGGTGCTGTTAAGAATAACCGGCATGCACTTTCCATTTAAAAAAAAAAAACTGAAGCTGAGAAAAGCTGAAACTAACTGCTCCAATGGAAAGATCTCGAAAAATTAGGCCGTTTAAAAAAAACGGCTTCCGGATGAAGAAATTATGCCTTTTGAAAAAACTGAGTGTAGATGCCGAATAGTTAAGGGGACAGGATGAAGTGTGGCTCTTTAAAAAAATTCCGCCCCTTTGAACAAAAACTTTTTACAAAAGAAGCTTGAGAAGGAGACTTGAACCCAAGACCTCTATTTTCATAAACTAACCCCTCACTAAAGGAGATAGTAAAAGGATTATGTTATTTTAGAAAGGAGGAAGGGGGGATTATTATTATTATTATGGGTGGCGTGTGTGCCTTTTCCTGCACAAAAAACGAGCAAAAAAAAACGAAATGCAAAGCCTTGCGGCAGAATGTTAGATTCCCGGTTAGCCTTACCGACAACTATCACTTTTTTCACTATTTCTGATTTCCCGAGATCGCACAAAGACGCGGGAAGAGCATACTTAGTGAAAAAAATCCCTTTTTCCTGTTTCTAATTTGTCGAGATCGCACGGAGCGCACATCAAAGAGCATACATAGAGAAGAGGGTATAGATTCGACAAATAAATAAAACCTTAACACAGGAAAAAAACCAAAATAAGCAGAACTATTAATAAATATAACTGCAAAATAGATGCTTTATACCTCCTGATCTAAACTGACATAACTTGGGCAGCTGGAAACCTTTTCGCATGAAACGAAAGGCGTTCCTCACTGTAACAGATGCTCCGGACACAACCGAGTAGTTCTCCAAGCCCAAAAATGTTCAGAAATAGTAGATCTACAAAGCGGCATTTGCATGCAGTCAAACTGGCTTCAGATTTTGATCAACAACGAACGCGGCCCTCAAAATAGCTCCGATACCATGTAGGAATTTACAGGGTAAGTTTCGTAGATCAAGAACCAAAGGTCACTGCTCACAAATAGATCACAAATCAGTACACCAGTATAATCACATGGTTAAAACCCTCAAAGAGGGAAACAGTCCACGCCCTGAGCCAACGCGGCCACTTCAGGGAATTTATTAATATAAAAGAAAGGTTACATATGTTTATCTCATAAACGGTTACCGGACAAATGACCCTCCATGCTCTTTAAATAGAGATCATGGACCCATCGGGTGTTAAGCCACGGATCAAGTGTCGTTAATACCGAGATGAGAGATAATTGTCGGATCACTACAAATCGTGACCGTCAAATTATAAGTTACAAATGTACATGGTAAAGAAACACACTTTACCTAACTCTACACTAGACTAAGTTATTCTTAACTATTTCCTATGTGTCAGAATATCTTAACAAAGATTGTCAAATTCGGTTAAGGAAAATATTTGTTTACTCAAAAAGAAATTCTACAAGTTAAGATTTTGTTTAGGCGGGAAAATTCGAAAATTTGAATTTCAAATTTGCTTCCAAATTTTAAGGTCGGCCTTCCCTCCATCTTGTATATAAAGAGGAGCCTTCATCCTCATCACTGAGATCACACACTAGATCTCTCTGAAATAGCCATAGATTGAAGGTTATCTCTAGCGAAGAAGGAAATGGACGATTTGTCTTTATGTTTGGGCTATTCTACGTGCAAGTTTCCCTGGGCTAGAGGCCGCATCTTCGAAGGAACATTTGGGCTAGTATAAACTCTATTCAACGTGGTGGTTTCCCTGGGCTAGTGGCCACATCTTTTCAGGAACGTTTGGGCTAGTATAATCTCTGTTATGGGCTCCTTCCATCCTTCACTTTAGGTCCGAACTATTCTGAAGCAACCACTATTATTTGGAAGAGCCTTGTGATGTGCATACCCTTCATTTGGGAGGCCGCAATCTCTGGGAAGCTAATTAATGCTAGCCATAGGCCCTGTCATGGTCATAAGTAGGATATTCATCTTTGTTTCACTGTAGGCTTTTCTTCATAACAGTTGATGACATTCAAGCCTTGGTTATCGGCTGGTTTGAGCAGTTGTAAGGGGACTGATTGACTTCTAGAGAAGCCGCTATAGTAGAAGTATCTACAAGGGCTATATGCAACAAGCCATAATCTGGAGCAGCTAGGGCTTATTCAGATTTGGTATATCCACCTCATTTCTGCCTCCATATCTCTCCTATGATTGTGTCATCTTCTGATCTAAGGGATGTGCCTCTGAATATTCTATTGGCAAGTCAATCTTGACTTTTTATTGTACTCTCTCTCTGTTGAATACTTGATTATTATACTAAGAAGAATTGATCAAGAGTTTTCCCCACTATGGGGTTTTTCCTTGGCTTGAGCCATATTCTCGTGTTCCTCTGTCTTGGCTTGTATTTTGCACTTATCGTTCATGTTCCTTCATTAGTTAATATGATTGCTAATGATTAAATGGGCTCATGGTTGAGAGAATTAACTAACTTAAGCAAAGAACATGTTAATCCAAAATTAACAGTTTCCAACCTGTAAAATTCACTTGGCCCATAAAACTGTATTTTGAACTGCTATCAAAGTTTTCTGGTACCCTAGGTGACCAACATACGGTATCCTGTGCATTTCCTGAAGAATTAATTCTTTTATTAATTGTACATTTGACACATAGACTCTACCTTTAAATAAAAGAATTTCGTTCTTGCCCATCTCATTATCTTTGTACTTTGGCTTTAACTATTTTGTTGGAAGTTATTTTTAATTTTTGGATAATGTTGGTTTGAGTTTCCAACCTGTAAAATTCACTTGGCCAATAAAACTATGTTTTGAATTGCTTTCAAAATTTTCTGGTAACCAGGTGACCAACATATGATACCTTGTGCATCTCCTGAAGAATTAATTCTTTTATTACTGGTACATATGACACATAGACTCGACCTTTAATTAAAAGAATTTTGTTCTTGCCCATCTCGTTATCTTTATACTATGGCTTTATATTATTTTGCCGTAGGTTATTTGTAATTTTTACATACTGTTGGTTTTGTTGAAGAATGTAACTAGGTTCGATCTTCATTATTGTACTTGAGTAAAAAATGTAGTATATTTGCCAAAAAAAAAGAATTTTATTATTGTTAAATTGACTTATTAAAGCATGGGTTTCATGCTTGGGTCAATCATAGGTCAAGCCTCCATTGCATACTTTATGTTAATTGTCAAAGTCATTTGTTGTTTGACTCCTCCATTAAGTCATCCTCTTCAACAAAGTCTTCAAGACCGCCTCTTCATGTCAGCTTCAAAAGAAAAATTATTAAGTGAAGAACATGTCGGCCTAAATACAATGACACACCTATTCATGTACACATGTCGACTCATTTCTAGATGGAAAACTACTATATATACCCAACAAATCTTGTCGCATTGATGATCTGAGGAGCTCACATTTTTTCAGTGGTTTCTGTGGAATGTTTCGGTATCTTTACAGTGGCAAGTTCGGACCTTAGAAAGGAGTTTCGGTACCATCTCAGAGATGGAATTTTGGACTATTACAGTGACAACATTTTCGGCTATTTCAGTGATCATATTTTTGGTGCCATCACAGTCTTGCTGCTATCTTATTTAAGTGCTAACACAATGATGAAGGATCATTACAGTGCCACAATCTCGGTACTATTGTTGTCACAGGTCTCAGTATAACCTCAGTGGTGAACATCTCGATATCTCTACAGTGATAAAATCGTGATGAAATCTCGGTGCAATATAGTGATGAAGTACCAGCTCAACTTCAGTGTCACAATGAAGGGAGGATGACTTGATGGAGGAAGTCTCGAATCTAAATTGTAAGGGTCATGGTTGAATCTATTGAAGGAAGAATTTGTGACTAGGGTTTTCCCCTCGAGGAGGGTTTTGCTCTAGCAGTGTGCCTATATCTTGTGTTCTCTTCTATTTGTTGCTTGGCATTATTCTTGATGATAAGAAAAGATAATTAAGAGAACTAACACTAATAATAATAACATCACAAGTTAATGTCATTAAGAGGAAAATCGTTTAACTGCCTAGCCTTTGGATTTTCCAACAGGTTTGAGTTTCCAACTTGTAAAATTCTACTCGTTAAATCTGCATTGCAGCTGTTGATTGATGTGGTATGCGTAATGTGCACTCTCTGGCTAAGTGCACCAGCCACCCGATTTTCTTTTCCCTTAATATACTTAATTTCAAAATCATACTCAACCAACAATTCCAACCACCTAATTTGCCGAGCATTTAAATTCAGTTGTTTGAATAAATGCTGTAATCCATAATGATTAGTTTGTAGTTCAAATCTTCGGCCCATGAGATAAGGTCTCCACATTTTGAGTGCGTGAATTATAATTGTGAGCTCCAAATCACGGGCAACATATCTCTTCTCATGCTCTTTTAATTTTTTGGACTCTTAGCAGATTACTTGGCCATTTTGCATGAGCACACCACCTAGTCCTTCTTTACACACATCTGTGCAAACCAGAAAATATGCATCTGGATCGACAATTTTTAACACTGGAAATCTAGTCAATAAGGCCTTCAAACGCTAAAAAGCTTCTTCACACTCAGGTGTTCATTCAAATTTATTATTTTACACCCTTTTTCTGCAATGATGTAATGGGATGTGCTATTTGGGAAAACCCTTTGATGAATCTCCTGTAATAACCAGCTAGGCCCATAAAGGGCCTAATTTCTATAACATTATTCGGTGCTGGCCATTCTCCAATGGCCTTAATTTTCTTCGGATCCACAACTATTCCGTCCTCTGAAATAATGTGACCCAAGTAATGGATCTGTTTCTTGGTAAAATGAACATTTACTCAACTTAGCATACAATTGATGCTCCCTGAGTACTTGCAGGATCAATCTTAAATGCTATTGATGTTGCTGTTGAGATTTTGGGTAGCATCGGATGTGCTCTAGTTTCAAAACTTTGTGGAGGGGCTAGAACACATGAGATCTCCAAGACCTAGAAATCGTTTGGAGAAATTCCACCCGGTGTAAAAGTTATTCAAATAATTAAATTTTTTAATGGGGACCCTAAGTCTAACTTAGGGAAATTGAAAAATTAAAGTGAATTAATTTACACGTGGGGAGAATCTTCTAAGTGACGTGGATTGAGCTTTCTCTAATCTTAGCCGTTGATTAGTGATTAGATCACGACCGTTGATTTTTCAACTAGAAAAGTATTAAAGGAAAGCTTGGGGTCACTTGGAGAACACACAGAGAGTAGGAGCACTTAAGCTAAGTACAAATTCTGGGGGGCGATTTGCTGAGAATTTTCGAGTGAGCTTGCAGTGCTAGTGAGGGGCAGATCGACAAGAGATGTTATGATCCGAGGCCGAGAATACATATATTAGAGAGGCATATCCGTACCAGGCAGCACAGAGGCCAGTAGGAGGGATGCAACCCAGCCAAGCTGACACAAAGACAACACAGAGGGTGACACAAAGACAACGCAGAGGATGACACAGAGGCAGCGCAGAGGCCTTCAGGGTGACGCAGAGGCAACCTGTGCTGCGTAGAGGCTGCGCTGGGCAGGAGAGGCTGACGCAGTAGCTGGAAGAGCTGCGCTGGGATTCTGGTGGGCCATAAAGTGCTTGTATTCAGTAATTCCTGAAGGGTTTGAATCAGCCATATTTTTTTGTCTCCGAGTGATAAGGTACAATTGCCGTGAAATTCTCTATCGGGCAAACCACTACTGGTGCCCATGATGTATTCAGATTTTGCTTAATAATAAAACTCTTAAAGTTGCTGCATTAGTTTTCCTGCATTGGGTTTTTCCGGGGACATTTGTCCGAAAATCATGTGTGTCCTTTGTCATATGTGCGCTATGTTTTAGTAAATGATCTGTATATGTGTAGGTTGCAAGTTGTGTTTACTTCACTATTTTCTGAATATTTCTGAAAATAACTTGTATAATTAAATCACAAGTAGGAGAATTAAATCAAGATACTGCAGTATGGTTTTTGTAATTTTGTATTCATAAATTTTCACATGGTGATGAGCCTCAATATTGCAACAAGAATGCTGCAACTACCGAGGCTACCAACTTTAATTATCAACCCGGGGTTCGTACAAACTTAAGAGGTATGGGCACTATATGTGCAACATACAATGTGTCCTTATTTTGTTGATCTGATGTAATGCCGTAAATGTCATGAAATCAAAGCCCAAACTAATTGTAGAAATGAAAGTGTTGCTTTGAAAAGAAATTAATCCTAGGAAAGAACAATTTGTAATTGAAATCCTAAGAGCATGAATTCAAATAAAAATGCCTAATCTAATTTGCGAAAATGCATGTTCGAAGTGGTGTTTATTCTTCCTTAATCATGTATT
Source organism: Pinus albicaulis (assembly GCA_034641835.2). Classification (NCBI taxonomy): domain Eukaryota; kingdom Viridiplantae; phylum Streptophyta; class Pinopsida; order Pinales; family Pinaceae; genus Pinus; species Pinus albicaulis. The sequence goes on along the minus strand of CM076581.1, from coordinate 21,904,543 downwards.
TAGATCCTAGGGGTCATGGTTAAACCAAGCTTTGGGAGAAAATATGGTTGAGTTTACACGTGCTACAAGAAACTCTGTTTTTGCTACATGAAAGTATGTTTTGGAAATAACTCATCGAATGACTAATTAAATCAAATGCAAATGGGATGGGACAAATTTTGTTATTAAGTATGATGTCTTAGGTCTCTATTCCAAGTGGAATCACTCCAAAATACCCCTGTACTCTAAAATCTGGAATTTCAAGAACTAGTGAGCTAGTTAATCTATCAATGCCTAACCTAATCAAGTGAAAATGCAATGGGGTAAATTTTGTTATTAAATTTAACATTATTGTGACCTAATCCAAGTGGAATCAAGTCAAATGGATCTCATTAACCCATTCTAAAAAGTATCAGAAATTTACTACTATTTCGCTACAAGGCATTTTCAGAAATCTTATATTCATGAACTAGTAACGAAATCCAAGTAGCTTAATGTTTAAGATGACCTTCCAAAGCTATTCCAAGGATGAATAATGCTTTTGAACTTGTAAACAACCTGCAAAAGGACTCACTTCAATCATTTAACTCAACCCTACAGCAAGAAAGGAAACAATACTAAATAGAGAAACATGCAAAACATAAATAAGAGATGCATGTGAATAAGAAGTGAAAAGAACATAAAGAAATTGTGCAAGAGGGCTCTGAGACTCTTGGGATGACCAAACCCAAGGAGGACTCAGAGTCCTATGGAAGAAACCAAGACTTAGAAGCTAAAAATGGCACCAATCTTCATTATTGAATCAGTCCGAGTACATCCCTGCAAGAAAAGAAAGTGGAGCTTCTAGAAAACAAGTTTTATTCACAATAAGACTAAACAATACATGCCCCTAGAGGCCAATTCGAATTGGTACTTATACAAAATGATGAGGAAGAATTCCCCTTGAAAGGAGGAAGCTTTCCCCTCAAAAATCCTTCAAATAGTGGATCTGGTTCCCAACACTAGGAGTTTGCAGTAAATGGCTGGGAACACATTCCTAGATTTTCTCAATCATCGGAGTTCTAGAATCTCTCCAGAATTTCTCAATTATGTCATGATATTTTGTTCATTTATTCTCCAACCTTGATCCTCAAGTAGTAGGGAGCAAGTCCTTAAATTATCTCCTTCTCCAAATCTTCATAATCTGCCCAATATTCTTACAATATCCTTCAAAAATAAATAATATTAGACACAAATATGCAATTATCTCTAAACCTTCCTAAGAACATATTAAAGCATAAAAAAACATTATTAAGTGTAGAAGGAGAGGTTTAATATATCTTTTATGTGCCTAATAAAGGTTAGATGGGCCTTAATTTATGTCTAATTTAGAGGCCCATCACATGGTATCAGAGCATTGCAGATCAAGCTGACAAGAGGTTGAAGAATTTTTGCTGCAGGAGGGCAGTTGAAGCTCACAGATTCAAGAAGAAGGCATCACAACACCAAGAGACCCAACAGAAGGGTGACACTGATCTAGTCTGCTCACGCAGAGGCTGACGTCGACTCTACTGGGTGATGCAGAGCTTGTCAGGCTCATGTTGGGTTGACGCAGGCCTTAGAGGGTGACACAGTCCAAGTTGGAGTGATGCTGTGCCGATTGCCGGGGGTGGAAGTGCAACTTTTGATCTTCGAAGTTGCTGGCGGGGCATCAGTTCTGTCGGTGCAGAACAATGCCTAGCAAAGTTGACAAAGTAAGGGGAAACAATCCCTCAACATATTTTCTTGCCAAGAAATCTGAGATTCAATCAGGAGGGTCAACGTAGAGGGCTGATTCAGCAAAATTGGCAGAGGATTTCTGGGAGCAAAATCATTTGTCAGAGGGAGAAGATTCTCTTGAGGGTTTCTATCGCCAAGAAACCCAGATCCGGTCTTTTGCTGAGTGTAGAAGCAGCAGAAGGTAGAAGAGCACTTGCTTCAACTTGTTTGAGCAGAGATGGCCCCATACGGACTGAGAGATTAGGATAGGTTAGACGGTGTGTCTAACTTTGCTATCTGGAAAGCCAGAATCCTGACAGTCTTGGAGGAGTACGACATCAAAGATCACGCTCAGAATGTCCTAGCTATGCCAACCGATGCTGATGATCTGAAGAAGTTCAATGAAAATCAGGCATGGGCTAAGTGCTTGATCATGGATGGAGTGAAAGATCACGTGGTCTCACACATTGCCGAGAAGAAGACGACAAATGAGGTGTGGACAACATTGACCACGTTGTATCAAGGTAGCTCCGTCCAGAGGAAGATGCTTCTGGAGAATCAAATGCGGATGTTCCAGATGCACAAGGGAGAGGAGATCGATCCCTTCCTCTTCAGATTGCAGACTATTCGAGACCAACTGATTGCCATGGGGGCAACTACGGATGATGGGCTCATGGTGAGGACTGCCCTGAATGTAGTCACTGATGAGTGGGAGACCTTTGTCCAAAGTATCTTTGGCAGAGCACAAATCCCAAATTGGGGGGACACGTGGGCAATCCTTTGTCAGGAGGAGATTCAAAGAGTAACCAAGAGGGAATTCAATAGTGGAGGAGTCAAGATAAAGAAAGAGGAGGAGGAAGATACGACCCTAGCATCTAAGGGACAGCAACAACAAGGGAAGAAGAAGAAGGACCTATCCAAGGTTCAGTGCTTCAGATGTGGCGAATTGGGACACTTCACCAGTCCTTGTCCTAGGAGGAAGGACAACAGATTCCAAGGTAGAAACTGTGAAAGGAGACGATGACAGCGAAGTTGATGTGGCCATGACTGCTCATGTACCTCGAGAGAAGAGGTGGGGTGACATAGATCTGTAGATTGAGCTACAGAGGGTACGACGGGATCCTTGAGGTACCCAAACTCTTGCATCACATACGAGCTACGAGAGCCTTAAGACAATAGCAGGATGACTGGAGTCAGTGGGTGCAAAAGATCATGGAGAAGCAGAGGCAGTGCTGGGACGCTGGAGAGTAGAGCAGCGCAGTGCAGTGGTAGTAGCAGTAGCGCAGAGGGTGATGGGACTTCAACAACGCAGAGGGTCAGTGTTTACGTAGCAGCAACGTAGAGGCTCCAGAGAGATAGCGCAGAGCAACAACAAAGGGTGCTTCAGTGATGAGATGCAACCAGACTGACTTGTCTATTAGTTGATTGGGTGATTCTCCTTCAGTTGCTTACTTCTCAGCAACTGAGTTGCAGTGCAATAGTTAGCAGTGGCAGTGCTATATGCAACATGATGCAGCAATTTGAGAGGGAGCTGCAGTACAGATGTGGCAGTGACTGTGGCAGAGTCATGGGCAACAATACATGAAGCAGTAGTGTAGTGGATGGAGGGCAGCAGGCCAAGCATCAACGACGCAGAGACTGATGCCAGAGATCAGGGTGATGCTTCAGTGGTGAAGTGTTGCTAGAGCACATTCCTCACTAAGAGGGAGTGTTGAGATTTGGGTAGCATCGAATGTGCTCTAGCTCCGAAAATTTGTGGAGGGGCTAGAACACATGAGATCTCCAAGACCCATAAATCATTTGGAGAAATTCCACCCGGTGTAAAAGTTATTCAAATAATTAAATTTTTTAATGGGGACCCTACGTCTAACTTAGAGAAATTGAAAAATTAAAGTGAATTAATTTACACGTGGTGAGAATGTTTTAAGTGATGTGGATCAAGCTTTTCCTAATCTTAGCCGTTGATTAGTGATTAGATCACGACCGTCGATTTATCAATGAGAAAAGTATTAAAGGAAGGCTTGGGGTTAGTTGGAGAACACACACAGAGTAGCAACATTTAAGCTAAGTCGAAATTCTGGGGTGCGGTTTGCTGAGAATTTTCGAGTGAGCTTGCCGTGCTTTTTGTTCCATCTGTTAAGAACTGCCAGAATCTTCTCCTCTCGAGGAAATGCTAGTACTGGTCATTATACTCGATCCTGGTGTCTGTCCTCCCTGCTGCCCTTGCTGCTGTTGGACTAAAGGAACTTCTGTTGACATCTCACGAGATTTCTTGAAAGCTCCATCTTCCATGAAATTAGCATCTCGCCTTACTACAATTTTCCTGCTGCTAGGAATGTAGATTTTGTATGCTTTTGAGGTCTCGCTATATCCTACGAGATATCCCTTTTTTGCAGTTTGATCTAGTTTACTACGCTTCTCATCTGGTGCATGACAATATGCTAGACTTCTGAATATCCGGAGGTGACTCACTTCAGGCTTCCTCCCTCTGAAAACTCCTTCAAGCGTTTTCTTCCCCAATGCTTTGTGAGGAGTTCTATTATGAATATACACAACTGTGTTGCATGCCTCTACCCATAAGAATCTAGGCAAGTCTAGGTCATATAACATAGATTTTGCTGCCCCAACAATAATTCTGTTCTTTTGTTCCGCTACACCATTCTGTTGTGGATTGTATGGAGCTGTCCACTCTCTCTTAATGCGCTCCTTTGCACAAAAATATGTGAAGTCTCTGTCCGTATATTCTCCACCGTTGTTCGAGCTCAATACCTTTACTTTCTTCCTTGTCATGTTCTCCACGAGAGCTAAACTCTCTGAACCGATCAAAGGCCTCATCCTTGGTCTTTACGAAGTAGATCCAGGTTTTTTTGGAGTAATCATTAATGAAGGTGACAAAGTATTCGCCACCATTGAGAGCTCTAGTGGACATTGGGCCGCGGCTGCAAATGTCTAAGTGTATCAATTCTAATACACTTTTTGTTCGGTTATCACTTCTGGGAAAAGCTGCCTTAGCGTACTTCCCTAGTATGCATCCTCGACATACGTCATCATGCTCCGTACTGAGGACTGGTTCTCTAGTGATAGTCTCTCTAAGCATCCTTAGTGCTCCATGGTGCAAATGTCCCATTTACCTATGCCATAGTTCTTTCATATTTATTTCACCATTAAGATTGCTGCTTATCAGTTCCATTGGAGACTCGAGTTGCAATTTGTACAGTCTATTGCTTCGAGCTCCAATTTGCCTCTTCTTCTTCCAGCTCAGATGTTGGATGTATACCTTCTTTCCAATGAAGTATACATCGTATCCCTTGTCCTGTAACTGGGACATTGAAATCAAATTCATTCCTAGCCCTGGCACATGCAACACATTAGTGGCTCTAATGCTGGTTCTTGCCTCCGCCTGAAACACTATGGTGCTGTAATATACTTCAGTAAAGAAATGACACCCTTTGTAATGATGCTTGATAAAATGACAAAATAGAGTAACATACTTCTTAATATATGGGAAGAATGCCATAAAATAATATACGCATAAACTTGATTATAATACCCATATCCATAAACTCCATAAGCATAAAGGTGCATGATTAAAATATCCATAAACTCCATAAGCATAAAGGTGCATACGATGTATTATGAATCTCCATTTAAATACACATAAATGGACTTCAAGAGAACACTTTATTACTATTCAGCCCAAGGTAGTTTGACCATGCGTGAAGGGTGGGCAATCACACGGTAAAGTGGAATCGTGAGCTTGGCACGATATTAACACATAAAATTAAAATGATGCACAATTCTCCCTTTACTGAAGAAATAAAATAAACTAAACCAGCTAGGGTGATCAGAGAAACCACCGAAGTTGGGTTTGCTTACTAGGGTGAGATTCTCAAATCTCATCGAAGGAAGCTTGAGGATCTCACTTGAAATCCTCTCTTGAAAACTCGCCTGAGCCCTCAAAAATATCACAAAGAAAGATCCCAATTTGTTTTTCCATGAGTTGCTCTCATTCCTCCTCCTCTTTTTATAGACAGGCTACTTAGAAGTACCATGGGTCAATACCATGGGTCAATACAAGAAATACCATGGGTCAATACCATGGGAAAATACCAACAAGAAATACCATGGGTCAATACCATGGGAAAATACCACGGTAAGTACCATGGATTGATTCTATCTACTTTGATTGGATCAAGAAAGGGAATATTACAAATCCTCCCTCCCAAAGATTGCTTGTCCTCAAGTGATCCACTTCTATCCACAACAAAAGCATTTGTACATTAATACCAGGATCCCATACAATTCGATGCGTCCTCCATGTTGAATGGTCCTGAATGGATCCTTCAGTACCTGGATCCCAAACAATCCTCTGACCAATCCTCCCCTCAATAGATTTACCTGGATCCCAAACAATCCTTTGGCTGATCCTTCCCCCAATGGATTCTCCTGGATCCCAATGCTACCTAAATCCTGGGACTTGTGGGTTATGGTACCATTTCAACCCTCCATCGCTGTCTGCACCAAGTGGTTCAAGCTGTAATTTTGCCTTGGCTATGGGTATCCTCCAAATAATCAACCCATCAATAGAATACCAACTCATAATCTCTCGCCAATCCATACTTGGGAAAGAATGAATATGTGCAAATCTACTATGTTGATGTTGTTTGATGCTCAATTCATGCTTCTCTACTTGGTTACCCAACATGATGTATTTGGAGAACTCTGCCCTGCTCTTCTTAATGTATAAAGGTGGGTTGTTGGCGTTGCAAGCCTTATCTATGTATTCCTGTAGAGCGCTGCTATGGGACTCCCAATTATACTCCTCATGCGGCCTTGTGAGGGACTTGAGTTGTTCCTCAATACTAGACAACTTGGTCGATGATTTGGCACATTTCCCTATGAGTTCCTCAATTTTTCTATTCTCCTGTAAGATAGTGTCTCGGACTGTCCAGACTTTCTGCTTCAACAACATAAGATCTGTCTTGAAATGCTTGATCCTTTCTCGAAAGTCTTCTACTGGCAATTCTAGTGCCGTGCTGAATGTCTTTGTATTTGACTGCACTGGATGCCCCACGACCATTGCTTCAACTTGAATCTTTGATTGGCCCTTTAGAAATGACTCATCCTGCATACTATCTTTGTCTTGCTGGCCTGCAGGATCGTGCTCATCATATCGGTTCATTACTACTGGCTCCTCATTTGATTCTCCTTGGGTGTATTCATCTTGGACCTCTTCACATGTGAGAACCAGTTTTCCATCCTCTCTGGTTGTCAAACATGGATGTACTGGTGGACTGTTGTCTATACCTGATTGCCCATACTCTTTATGGATGTCCTCCATTGTATTTGTAGATTCAACTACCACATCATCAGGAGGAATTGCATCTTTCCTTTCGTCATGTACTTTGTCAAGTTGACTAATCAGCTTGTCCTGCAAGTTTCTCTGAAGAGCATGGTGTTGTTGTTCACCATTTGTACTTGACTGCTCAGATCCTTCATAGGTCCTCTCCTGAAAATCAGCAAACCCATCTACAAAAGATTTCCCATGATTTGAAGTAATCTCCTCTTGTTCTATTTTTGTTTCCTTCTTCTTATCACCTGGACATGAATGGTTAAGGGCCCAAGGTCCCTTGCAGATAAAGCATAGTCCTCTCCTCCTTATTTCATTCTTGCTGCTGATTTTGTTCTTGCTTTGATTATCATTTTGGTCTATGGAGATATGGCTACTTAAAGGACCATATAACCTCACTAGTACATCAAGGATTTTCTGGTTGTTTTTCAAAATTTCTTCAATACGATCCATCTTCTGAACACCCTTCCTTTTTTTTTTTTTTTTGTGCTCCCAAATGCCTTCAAATATTTTCATAAATTTTGACAAATCTCAGGCTGGATGCACAGCTCTGATACCACTGTAATATGCTTTAGTAAAGAAATGGCACCCTTTGTAATGATGCTTGATAAAATGACAAACTAGAGTAACATACTTCTTAATATATGGGAAGAATGCCATAAAATAATATGAGCATAAACTTGATTATAATACCCATATCCATAAAATCCATAAAGGTGCATGATTAAAATATCCATAAACTCCATAAGCATAAAGGTGCATACGATATATTATGAATCTCCATTTAAATACACATAAATGGACTTCAAGAGAACACTTTATTACTATTTAGCCCAAGGTAGTTTGACCATGCGTGAAGGGTGGGCAATCACACGGTAAAGTGGAATCGTGAGCTTGGCACGATATTAACACAGAAAATTAAAATGATGCACAATTCTCCCTTTACTAAAGAAATAAAATAAACTAAACCAGCTAGGGTGATCAAAGAAACCACCGAAGTTGGGTTTGCTTACTAGGGTGAGATTCTCAAATCTCACCAAAGGAAGCTTGAGGATCTCACCTGAAATCCTCTCTTGAAAACTCGCCTGAGCCCTCAAAAATATCACAAAGAAAGATCCCAATTTGTTTTTCCATGAGTTGCTCTCATTCCTGCTCCTCTTTTTATAGACGGGCTACTTAGAATTACCATGGGTCAATACCATGGGAAAATACCAACAAGAAATACCATGGGTCAATACCATGGGAAAATACCACAGTAAGTACCATGGGTCAATACCATGGGAAAATACCACAGTAAGTACCATGGATTGATTCTATCTACTTTGACTGGATCAAGAAAGGGAATATTACAGGTGCCTCTCCTTGCTGGAGTGCATTTTGTTCTGTTTCCCATGGTGATCAGGAAGTCCATCTGCTCTTTTGATAACTCGAGAAATATTCTCGTACTCCAGTCATGTGAGTTGAAGCCCCGCTATCAATGTACCAAACACCTGCAGATGCTGAACTTGACAAACATGCGAAGTCTTCTTCCAATCTGGAATATAATTCAGAGATATCTAAATTTTCCATACTTATCTGTTCTATTTTTACTTCGATTTCTGATGCTTTTGCAGTCCAACAAAAACTGTGTCCCTCCTGAAGACTGCTCTGTGCTGAACCTGCTGCAAAACTCTCTCTGTCACTGGAAAATTTGGATCTGGAAATATCTCTCTGTTGACTCACTCAGAGAGAAATTTTCCACAAAAAATTGTCCTCCTAGACTGGACTGCGTAAACCTTTAGGGAATCTGATTCACTGCCTCGCAGTCTCCTGATGTCTCTCTTCAGTTCAACACTGGCTCTTCTGGATCTATTTTCTTTGCTATGATACCATGTAAAAATTTCGCTATTCGGAATCCTACTTCAGTGACTTATTAGATTTCTTCTATTTGTTTAACTTAACAAATTATTTATCGCGTGCTATAGTAAATATCAAAATAAAATACATTGCAGTCTTCACAATACAAATTCTGCTGAAAGTAAATGCAAGGAAAAATACTAGCACAAGTATAAACACATTAACACAGTTATTTTTGGACAATTGTCCCCGGAAAAACCCAATGTGGGAAAACTGATGCAGTAGATGAGGGTTTCTTTATTATTCTACATCAAAATCTCTTGTACAAAAATAACCAACAGAATAGAAGAGGAATATCTATGAGAAATTAAAAAAACAATTTTCTCACTCGCACCATAGTGAAATTCTGACTTTGGAGAGGCCCTGTACCTTCTCTGCGTCTCACTGAGTCAGCCTCTGCGCAGTCCCTCCTCTGTGCTGCCTCTGCCGTTCCGACCCTGTACTCTCTGCTCTTACTGATGCCCTCTCTCTCCAACCTGCAACTGTCCCTCTGATTCGATTTTCTCTTGTCAAACTTCAGCGAGTGAGAAAATTGATCTTCTTGGGTAACTGAGTATCTGCCTGGCGTGTTTTCCAAATGCCCCATCAAGTCCTTCTTATAATCTTCTCGTTGAGACTTCAATGATCGAGATTAAATCATTAATGAACGAGGAAGATTAACTTGACTTGATCTCCGTCTTTTTTTAGAAGATTCACACCATTTCCTAAGTTTAGACTTAGGGTCCCGTTAAAAATAATTAATTATTTTCATAAAACACAATCCGGGTGGAAATTCCCAAAACGCTTTCTGGGTTCTTTGGAATACATGTGCCTAAGCCTCCCTGCAAAATTTGAGACTTAGACACATCCGATGCTACCAAAAATCAACATGTTGCCCATCGATCTGCCTTTATAATCTCTCATTCACAAATGAATGGCCACAATTAGAAGTTCGCTTGATCCATTTGATGGCTAAGATCTTCTTAGAAACTTTCTACAGTCTTCTAGAGGCAAATTTATCTTATCCCTACTAATGTCAATTAATTATTCACTTTTCCTATGATTAGACTTAGGAAAAATTTGAAAAACCACTAATTGACATAATTAAGATATTTCCCATAGGAAAAATTAGATGGGCTTAGAGATAATTAATTTTTCCATGTTCCTAACCTCAATGAAACTTCTCAAGAATAGAACACCTGTCTGAGCTACAATATTCTAACACTCCCTCTTAGCGAGAAAGGTGTTCTCCACAACTCCCAACTTATCCGTAAAGAAAACAAACTTTGTTTACCCAAGGCCTTCGTTAGAACGTCTGCAATCTGCTGATATGTGGGAACATACTATAGTCGAGCTGATCCACGTTGTACACAGTTTTTTATGAAAGGGTAAATGATGTCAATGTGCTTCGACCTATCATGAAACAATGGATTCTCATATAGCTTGACACAACTCTGATTATCACAGTAGATACTGGTCGACTCCATCCTCTGACCAAATAGTGCCACTAGCAGCTTCTGAAGCCATATGACCTCACATATAGCCATGCTCGCTATCATGTATTATGCCTCTGTAAAACTTAATGCAACTTACTTCTGCTTCTTGCTGTACCAAGAGACAACCCTTGATCCAATGCTTAAGCAACACCTTGAAGTGCTTTTGCTGTCCAATGCTTTACCTTCCCAGTTTGCATCAATATATCCCTTCAACTTGACACCATCACCTTGAATATACCTCAACCCATACTCAACTATACCTCATAGATATCGTAACACTTGCTACATTGCTGTCTAATGCACTCCCTTTGGTTCCACCATGAACTAAGAGTGTTGACCCGCAAAGCAAATATCCTGTCTTGTGTTGACCAGATATATGAGAGAGCCAATAAGCTGTCTATACAAGGTGGGGTCCACTGCTTCCTGCTTTGATGTATGAATATTCTTCCAATTGGTTATCATAGGTGTAAACATGGGTCTATAGTCCAACATCCTGAATTTCTTCAAGTTCTCCATAATATATCTCCATTGACCAAGGAAGATCTGGCCATCTGTCTACCACATCTCGAGTCCTAGAAAATAGCGCATCAAACCCAAATCCTTTATCTCGAACTTTGCTACTAAGTCCCTCTTGTAGTCCTCTATGAGCCCTAGTGACCCAGTCAAAAATAGATAATCCACATATAAAATGAGAATGATTGGCTCACCTCCAACCATAAGATAATAGAGGTTCGAAACTGCCAGACTCTTCATGAAGCCTATTTCTTGCAAGTAGCTGTCAATCCGACCATACCATGCTCTGAGAGCTTGCTTGAGTATGTATAGAGCTCTCTTTAACTTGCATTCATGGGTTTCCCTCCCATGCGTCTCAAAACCCTCTGGCTGTTCGATGTACACCTCCTCTTTTATAATTTTTTTCAAGAATGCCGTCTTCACATCCATCTAATGGATCTGCCATCCCATTTGTTTTACAAATGAGATCACGACCCTAATGGAAGTATATCTGGCCACTAGAGAAGATGTCTCCTCATAAACTATTCCCTCTTTTTGAGAGAAACTCTTGGCCACGAACCTTGCCTTGAACTTTTCTACATTGTCATCTGCAACATGCTTGATCTTGTAGATCCAGCAAGAACCAACCACTGCTTTGCCCAATAGTGTAGGCACCATCTCCCATACATCGTTCAACATGATGGAATTATAATCCAATATAGCATCTTGTCACACCTGATGTTGTGCAGCTTCCTTATAACTGGAAGGCCCACTGTCAATGAAGTCACACATCAATGCATTGTACCCATAATATCTCTCTGGTGGTCTCCTGTCTTTGGTGCTCGATCTAGGAGCTCCTACTAACTCTCGTGCATCTCTCAATGTCTGAAGCACCTCTAAATTTCTTCTCCCACTAGCGGTGGGTGGAGCTTCAAGCTCTTCATCTTGCTGCTGCTGCTCCACATGCTATGAACTCTCCTTTGCACTTGTACTTGTGCCTGTACTAGTCACTATACTTGTATTATATCCCTGAGCCTGAGATACCTGTTCATCACTTGGAGCTTCTACTGGCTTATTCTGATCAACTGCTGGCAACTTGCGAGATTTCGTAAAGGCTTTCTCCTCCTGGATCTTTACGTCTCGTCTCACGATGATCTCCCTATTCTCGGGAGTATTGATCTTGTATGCCTTGGAAATTTTGTTGTATCTAACTAAATATCCCTTCTTTGTAGTTACATCTAGCTTGGTGCTCTTTTCATTTGGAATGTGATAGTATGCGATACTACCAAAAATCTTGAAATGACCGAATTTTGGCTTCTTCCCTGTAAATGCCTCCACGGGTGTCATGTTTCCCAACAACTTGTGCGGGGACCTGTTCTGAATGTAAATTGCTGTGCTACATGCCTCTGCCCATGGATACTTAGGCATATCCTAATCATATAGCATGGCCGTTGTTGCTCCAACTGTTGTCTTGTTCTTTCTTTTTGCAACCCCATTATGCTGCGGGTTGTACGGAGCTATCCATTCCCTCTTGCTTCCTTCCTTTGTGCAGAATCCTTGAAGCCTTTCTCGATGTAATCACCTCCATTATTTGTCAGAAGAACCTTTATCTTCTTGCCTATCGAGTTTTCCACAAGAGCCTTAAAATCTTGGAAGTGACTGAAGACTTCATCCCTTTTCTTCAAGAAGTAAACCCAGGTCTTCTTGGAGAAGTCATCAATAAATGTCACAAAATACTCATAACTTTTGAGAGATTTAGTGGCCAATGAATATGATAATGTATCAGATCTAGCACACCCTTGGCTTTACTATCACTCAAGGCTGCTTGGAAGCGGGAGCAGGGAGCGACAATTTTCAAAAGATTCGGGTTGGGAGCAAATCGTGAGTGATTTTTATATAATATATATTTTTATATATTTTGATGCATATATGTCAACAAAAGCATGTAGATGTAGGAATTTATAGGGTAAGTTCCTTGGTTCAAACACCAATAGATCACAGATCAATACACTAGTATTTGACGTGGTTAAAACCCTCAAAGAGGGAAACAATCCACGGCCTGAGCCAATGCGGCCACTTCAGGCAATTTATTAATATAAAGAAAGAAAATTTACATAAGCTTCTCTAAAAAACGGTTATTGGACAAATGACCCTCCATGCTCTTTAAATAGAGATCATGGACCAATCGGGTGTTAAGCCACGAATCAAGTGTCGGTAATACCGAGGAGTGAGTGAACCGTCAGATCACTACATATCGTGACTGTCGGATTATGAGTTACAAATGTACATAGTAAAGAAACACACTTTACCTAACTCTACGCTAGACCAGGTTATACTTAACTATTTCCTATGTTTCGGAATATCCTAACATCCCCCCTTAAGAACAACTTGGGATAGGATTGAAGGATTTACAAAGGTGACACAAAAGGAGACTATTTCCTATGTGTCGAAATATCCTAACATCCCCCCTTAAGAACGACTTGGGATAGGATTGAAGGATTTACAAAGGTGACACAATAGGAGAAGGAAGGAGGCATTAGAGCCTATCCCCCCTTAATGATAACTTTCCTGAACTCCAAGCATAGATCGAAGTTTGGTAAACTTTGCTTCTGTGAGAGCCTTTGTAAAGATATCAACAACTTGATCATTGGTTGGACAATAATGTACTTCAAGAACACGATCATGAATGAGCTTTTTGATGAAGTGTATGTGAAGCTCAATGTGTTTCATACGCTGATGCTGAACTGGATCTTTGCATAGCTGAATGGCACTCTAATTATCACACCAAAGTGTAGTTGGATGCTGCTGATGAAGACCAAATTCAGACAGGATTTGACGAAGCCACATGGATTCCTTGCTGCCTTCAACTGCACCACGATACTCTGCTTCTGGCGAAGAAAGAGAGATGGCACTTTGTTTCTTACAAGACCATGTAATAGGTCCTGAACCAAGAGTGAATACATAACCTGCAGTAGACTTTCGATCATTAGGGTCACCAACCCAATCAGAATTAGTGAAACCAATCAACAATAGGGATGCTCCTGCACTGTAATGAATCCCGAACTGAACTGTACCTCGAATATATCGAAGTATTCTTTTAGCTGCTTTCCAGTGACTTTCATGATGCTGGTGCATAAACCGAGCAACAAGACCAACGACAAAGGAAAGGTCAGGACGAGTATGGGTTAGATACATAAGTTTGTTGGACATTGGATAAACCAACACTCCCCGTGTGTTTCGCGATATGGACTGATCGCCTTTCGTGGATCCTTATCTCTGGCGATGTGATCGTTGACTAAAACTTGCGGATTTTGGTCTAATGGCAATCGTGATTCTCATCAAGTAGTATCAGAGCGTAGGTCACGAGTTCGATACACACCCGGCTTGCGTTGGGGGGGAGATTGTTGGACATTGGATAAACCAACGCTCCCCGTGTGTTTCGCGACATGGACTAACTGCCTTTCGTGGATCCTTATCTCTGGCGATACGATCGTTGACTAAAACTTGCGGGTTTTGGTCTAACGACAATCATGATTCCCATCAAAGTTTACCAACAAGTTGACGGTATAAGGTAATGTGAACTTTAGGGGAAGTACAAATGACTGAAAGCTTGACTCCAGACTGAATGGCTTATCGTCTTCCATGTGAAAGTGGTATAGAAAATCACAGGCATACTTGGATTGAGAAAGGGTAATACCTTCTTTGGATTGCAAGGCTTGAAGACCAAGGAAATAATGCAAGTGTCCTAAGTCTGTCATTTCAAACTTCTTTTTGAGACTAGACTTCACATGGTTTATCTAGATGGGATCACTACCAGTAAGGATAAGATCATCAACATAAAGAACGAAGATGATGAATGACTTACCCACTTTCTTGGTGTAGACAGTATTGTCAGAATGACATCTAGAAAAGCCATTATCTAAGAGAAAGCTATCCATTTTGGTATACCAAGCCCAAGGGGCTTGTTTGAGACCATAGAGAGACTTCCTAAGGCGACAAATAAGGCTAGAGTCATTTTGGATAAAGCCAGGGGGTTGTTCCATGTAGATTTCTTCACGCAAATCCCCATGTAAGAAGGCAGAGTTAACATCCATCTGATGGACTTCCCATTTAAAGGAGGTCGCAAGGGAAAGAACAAGGCAGATAGAGTTCATTTTGGCAACAGGGGAGAATTGTTCAGTATAGTCAATGCCTTCAACTTGTGAAAATCCTTTAGCAACAAGACGAGCTTTATGTTTATCCATTTTTCCATCTGGTCCAAACTTTGTTATGTAAACTCATTTGCATCTCACAAGTTTTCTTCCCTTTGGAAGAGGAACAAGATCCCAAGTATCGTTTTGCCAATAAGGAATGATATTCTTCATTCATAGCTACATCCCAAAGGGCCCAAGTTTCACTTCCAAAAACATGAAAGTGACTTACATTTGGTTTGATTGAGCTCCAGGCTTCTTCTGGAGTTATATTCCTTAAAACCTTAGTAGGAGTGCGATTTACTATGTAATTTGCCCAGTTAATTGCTTTTGCCCAAAAATTAAGATTAAGTCCTTTAGATTGAAGCATACAATTAGCCATTTCTTTTAGAGTGCGATTCTTCCGTTCAACGACACCATTTTTTTGTGGAGAATATGGAACAATATGTTGCAATTGAATGCCATGCTCAGTGCAAAAGTTGCAATGTCTATCTGTCTTCTTCCCTTTGTTTTATATGCCTTGTCAGTTTGTTGAGTTGCTTTTTCAATTTGCGGCTGAAATTGCTTAAGACCCTTGTTTGGTTTAGGACCATTCTTTTTAGGATGCTGCTTCTTAGGATTCTTTTGGTATGGTTGCTGCTAGGCTGCTAAGGCTTTCTTAGAAGAGTTTCCAGTATTAATAAGACCAAGGTGTGAGAGTTTTTCTTGTTCTCTTATCAAAGAATCGCAAAATGCATCGAAGGATGGGGACTTGTAGGCTGTTCCTTTAGAAATGAGGGCTTCTCTAGTGGAATGGAAAGTGGAATCAAATACAGAGTATGCAGGGCCAAGCTTAGCAAGAATGGAATAGATTAGGCTACCATCTTCCTTTTTGACCTTACAACCTTCTAAAAGAAGTCTAATGGTCTTGAATTTGGACAAAAAATCTTCAATAGAGGAGAAATTATTGGGGTCCAAAGTAAGCAATTCATTTTCAAGTTGATGGGCCCTGATGTTATTTTGAATGCCAAAAACAATGTTTAGCTTTTTCATAGCTACATCAAGGGTGTCAATTTATTGGATATGAAATCTAAGTCCTTGAGCAATGGACATTCCTATCAACCCTCGTGCTTGATCTTGTTTATTTTCCCATTTAGCGGCTTTATCTCCATCGATAGGTTTAGTTTCTTGTCCTGTGGCTATTCTATAAAGCCCTTTACTTCTAAGTAAGTCTATCATGTAGGATAGTCATTGGAAATAATTGGTCCTGTTAAGAATAACCGGGCATGCACTTTCCATTTATTATTATTTTTTTTTTTTTTTAAACTGAAGCTGAAAAGGCTGAAATTAACTGTTTCAATGGAAATATATCGAAAAATTAGGCTAGTTAAAAAAAACGGCTCAGAAAACGACTTTCGGATGAAGAAGTTATGTCTTTTTGAAAAAAATGTGTTGTAGATGCCGAATAGTTACGTGAAAGGTTGAAAGTTGATGCTGAAGTTGTACTTAAAAAAAAAATCCCACCCCCCCCCTTTTTCCAAACTTAATACAATAATCTCACTTTAAAAGAAACTACTTTATATGACCCACTTTCATAAATAAGTGAGAGCCATTTTTACAATGTTACTTTTACATGTGCTTTTTAAATAAAAACCTCTTTTTAAAACCGACAACTTGCCAAAGGGCTTTATAAGAAAAAGTAACTTAACAAAAAGCTTTTTAGAAAAGGAAGCTTGAGAAAGAGACTTGAACCCAAGACCTCTATTCTCATAAACTAACTTTTTGCTCTTCGATGTGCGTGCTTTTTCCTGCAAAAAAAACACAAAATCCGTGCAAAAAAAAACAACAAGCCTTATGGCAGAACGTTAGATTTCCGGTTAGTCTTATCGGCAACTATCTATTTTTTCACTATTTCTGATTTCTCGAGATTGCACAAAGACGCGGGTAAACAATATATGTAGCAAAAAAATCCCGTCTTCCTTTTTCTGATTTGCCGAGATCGCACACAGCGCAGAGCAGAGAGCATACATAGAGAAGAGGGTATGGATCCGGCAATAAAAAAAATATAAACCGAAATAAACAGAAGGATTAATAAATATAACTGCAAAAAAGATACTTTAGACCTCCAGATCTAAAATAACATAAATTGGGCAACCAGAAACCTTTTCGCATGAAACGAAAGGGGTTACTCACTGTAACAGACGCTCCGGACACAACAGAGCAGTTCTCTTGGCCCGAAAGTGGTAAAAAATAGTAGATCTGGAAAACAGTAGTCGCATGCAGTCAAACTGGCTTCGGATTTGGATCAACAATGGATGTCGCCCTCAAAATGATTCTGATACCACGTAGGAATTTACAAGATAAGTTCCTTAGATCAAACACCAATGGTCACCGCTCACAAATAGATCACAAATCAGTACACCAGTGTTTTACGTGGTTAAAACCCCGAAAGAGGGAAACATTCCACGGCTTGAGCCAACGCGGCTGGCGCTAGAAGGAGGGCTTTATGTTGGAAATACTGAGAGGGGGGTGAATCAATATTTCTTTTCAATTGTTATTTTTACCAGATAGATCACTTATATTTAGAACACAAAAAGAACAATAAGAATAAATGCTTTTATTAATTTCTTCTTTACAATATATCAAGTACAGTATATGTAGGGCTCCAACCCTAGATGAAGACACCAATCTTCATGTCTCCCAGGCTCCAACCTGTATTTGCCAAACACCGACTTGGACTTCCAAGGGTCCACCCTTGTCAATTCTGAGGCACCAACCTCAAGGGCTCCAACCCTATCTTCCAAGGCACCAACCTTGTCTCTATGAGGCTCCAACCTCCTGCTTCAATTCATCTAGATATATTTAGTTATACTTCATGACTCCCAATGTCTTCTTCAATGAGCCCTATCACACTTAGTCTCCACGTCACATCATCAATGACAACCTTTTCTTTTTAGAAGGTGTCACCACTTCTCTTCATCATACCCAAACAATTTCTCCGAGTTACCTCATGATGACATCAGCGATGCATCATGATCTTCAATGTTATTTCCAAGATCACTTAAGGCTTCTCAACAAAATATCTTCAATCTTCTTCAAGGTCACTCCACATAGTCTTCTTAGTCTTATCTCCAAGTCTTCTTCACTGTTTTTCTTTTCTGTTATACTTCTACTTCACTAATCTCCCTTGATCCTGAAATATTGTCCTCGATAAGTTGTTCTTCAAGAATGTCTTCAATATGTTTAAGAATGCCTTTGATTCTGCTCCAAGGTACCTTCTAAAATAGTTCAAGCCTCTCTTAGATCAAGGTCTGTAATTCCGATTTCCTTGTCCAATTTTGAATGACAACCCACCATAGATATAAGGTCTGAGACTTGATGAGATACTAAGTTTGAGCTCCCAGCATATTTTAACCAAACAATTAAGCTCTCAATATCTTCTCGGCCTCCTTAAAAAGTCAAACAGTCCACACTGTGGTCTCCTGCAATTTTTGGATTTTTGTTGTATGTCTTCATGGAATTTTCGGATTCCTGAAGTGTGCCTTCCTGCAATTTTCAGATTTCTGAGGTGTGCCTTCCTGCAATACGGGTTGTAAAGCTGCTACAGGTAATTGAATTCAGGACAGCACAGGTCCGAGGGTATATATATGTGAGGGACTGTCCCACAATTCTATGAACTTTAAACCAAGCTGCCCACTGTTCTAAACTGAGGTTCAAAATAACTGTCCTGTCCAACAAATCTGTGATCCGAACTATGTATTTAGCTTTGAATGACAAAAGATCAGCCCAAATAATCATTTTCAGCCTCTATGTCTTCTCTCTTCGGTGCTGTTCCTTGCTGTATATAACTCTGAATTTCTTGACCGAAAATTATGGTTAAAATGAGTACGGATTTCTATTTATACTTGTTTGACATTTGACGAAGAGAAACGTCCCTTGGACGACATGTCAAGCCTAGACAAGTTGGCTTAGGTCGGCTCAATATCAGAGTTATTTTCCTTAACTTAAAAAGTCAATATCTCCCAAAATATTTAGAGTTTCGGGGCAAGTAAGGGCTTGTTAGAAAGAGGGAAAAATATTCTTTCAGATGGTCTAGGTCCTATCTTGAAAGGTTGTCTCTAAGGTGGTGAAAAACATTTTTCTTTGACTGCCCTTGAATTATTTAGTGCAGAAAATGATTAGGACAGTATGGTTTCTTTGTTTGGCTTATTGTTTGTCTTCTCCATTATTTGGCTTCTTCATCATCATAGGAACATGTAGGACATCCGCATTATCGTGGTAGTGTCCAACAATGAGTGTATCATCCATGTCATCACATAATGGTGCAGTGATATGTTATAGTGCAGCATTATGAAGATGACTCCAAAATAGTCTTCCAACTCTCAAATGATCTCCAACCATGATCATCATGAAGTATCAAAGTGTATGGCATCATCATGACATCAAGGGTTATGGTCTAGATCATCGAGTGCATGCAACTTTAGATCAAGGAATTCTTAAGGCTTTTGTCATTACTGGTTTGAATTCTTTATAATTTGACATCTTCATTGATAGTATCCTAGTCAACCAAGGGTCATGGCATCATCATCCGGAACCAGGCATCTCAATAATATTGACATCTTGGTCATTGCCACATTGCCATCAATGACAACCTTGATTAACACTTTATAGTATAGCCACAGGATAAGAAACTAAACCTACCGATGGAGATAAAGCCGCTAAATGGGAAAATAAACAAGATCAAGCACGAGGGTTGATAGGAATGTCCATTGCTCAAAGTCTTAGATTTCATATCCAAGAAATTGACACCCCTGATGCAACTATGAAAAAGCTAAATACTGTTTTTGGTATTCAAAATGAAATTAGGGCCCACTAGCTTGAAGCTTATGTAAATTTTCTTTCTTTATATTATGAAATTGCTTGAAGTGGCCACGTTGGCTTAGGCCGTGGACTGTTTCCCTCTTTGAGGGTTTTAACCACGTCAAATATTGGTGTACTGATCTGTGATCTATTTGTGAGCAACGACCTTTGGTGTTTGATTTAAGGAACTTATCCTGTAAATTCCTACAGTAGAATGATGAATTAGTTATAAAAAACATAAAAAAACAATTATTAAACCATATAACATCAATCATCTAGTAGTTATAATCTTCATCAACCATAGGTCCACAAGTTACAAGCTACAACATCTCAATTCTCATGATTCATCAATCTTAAAGTTTCAAAGTTTCAAAATTCAGTATATAACATTTGTCATCACTAAAGTTGTGCTTGTAGCCATTACCAAACTTTAACAAAGAATATCAAACATGAAATGAAATGTTTCAACTTTCACGAAGCATCATATCAATGTTACTAGACTCAGAATCGACAATAAATTACCGAGGCAAAAGAGCAAAGAGTTTTAATTGGATCGGCAAAATTTTTTCTACACTTACTTGTATATTGCTTCCTCGGACTGTTGACAAAATTGTGGATAACAGGTCCAAAATTGATCTCTCTTGTACATGCTATCTAAATGGAACTGTATCAAAGTTTTCACACCTGTTTATCACTTTGAATTGTTGTTATAAACAAGGCACCTTATGTGGCATATATTCCAATTTTGTGGATAATTATTACATTTACCAGCTTGCTCTCTTTTGAATGTTTGTCATACAGACTAGCTAAATAGAAGAGTTTGGGGGTTCAGTGCCGGTTCTTTTCTTTTAGAGATGAATCTTATGAGAGAAATCAAAATAAAAAAAGTTAATTGATTGTTTGAAGGATACTTTGAATGTTTTTCTAAGTGGCTGGAAGGTTATTTGTTTCTCAGTTATCTTTTATATAGGATGTTTGCATGCCTTCTGCTGCTAGTTTGTTAATATTGCTTTGTACGGAGTAAGTCAATCCATGTGTATTTTGTCCATAGAAAACCATGTCTACACAAAGCTGATCAAGAAATTTTCAAACTGCATGTTAATCACAAAGCATTCTGAATCTCATGAGCTTGCCTTTTGTGTTGTGCATTTTCAGCATCTAGACGTCAAGGTTCAGTTCTGAGAAAATACACTCATTTTTAATGCTCTTCCATATATTTTTATACCAATATTGACATGAAATGGGGCTGTTTGTTCTACAGGAACTCCAGCCGACTGTGTTTCTTTAAGTCTCTCTGGAGCATTGTTTTCATGGTCAAAGCCTACACTGGTAGTTACTCCAACCTTTTTAAACTGTCAGATTGCTAATATTGTTGTGTACAGTTTTCCCTTAGTTTTATTTTTACCCATTTAAGATATTAGGAGTGCAATAGTGGTTTGTATCTGCACAATTTTTTGTTTTCAGATAAATAATGTGACTTCGTTTCAAAGTTTGTCTCTTTGTTTCACCTGATTTGTCAGGTAGCTCTAATTTATTCAGCTTTTAGTTTGATAGTTCATTTTTCTAATTTTGTGTAACTTTAGACCAATAACATATTTTCTCGACTGGTAGATAAATAATATCACCTTGTTTTAAGTTTATGTGTTTCTATTTCTCCTGATTTATCAGGTAGCTCTAGTTTATTCAGCTTTTAGTTTGATAATCCATTATTCTAATATTGGGTCTAAATTTAGGCTAGTAACATATTTTCTCTTGAAAATGCTTCCTTGTATTTTACATTTTAAATCATACAGTTGTATTCAAGGAATATAGTTTGCAACATTTTAGCTGTCATTTCTGATCACATTGGTTTACAGGTTATCAGTGGAATCAACAAGGGCTCCAATTGTGGATATCATATGTAAGTGATGCATCTTCATTTACTGGCAAGCATTGTGTATAATATGTATTCTACAATTGATGATGCTATGGTAGGAACTCTAAATACTCATGACAGTGATCAAAAAACATGTTGCGGATATGCAGACAAGTCTCGTATCACATTTTGGGATTTTTACATTCAGATACATTTAGACACTATTTAGGTGCTTTTGGATACATGTACATGTGTATTTGTCTCTTTACATTTGAAAGTAAGTCAACAAAGTCTTATAGTTCAAACTTCTCGTTCAGGCATATGGAATTGTCTTTATAAGAGAATGTTTGAAGGATGTTGCAAATGTATTCTAGGTTCTTTGCTCACGATTGTCTTGCATTGACTCTGGCCTTGTTCACCCAATGCCCTGATTGCCTTATCTGCAGAGTGAAACTTCAACCCCAACCCCACTTGATATGCTATTGTGCTGCATTGACCTCGATTATCTCCCATGCACAGTGATGCATTGACGCCTCCTGATTCTGACTACCTTCCTCGTTGTGTAACAACTCTAAAAGTTTCCCAGTTGTAGTGACATGATGGCCCCCAGTTATCCTAATGTGTCAAATGTGACTATGATGGTTCCATCCAATGTTCCACCAAGTACCTTGGACGTGGGGGCGAGGGAGCGGGGATACGTGGGAGCGGCTTATGCAAAAGCTCCCCACCAATTTTTAGGAAACGTGGGGGGACATTGGGGTCTTAAAAACTTATAAATATATGATATATCATTGAAATTTTAATATTTATAATGTAACTGTCTTTCCCATTATATAATTTATAACACATAATCATATATCATACATGTAAGTTTGTAACTGTACAGTGTAACTACTAACAATGTACAATGAAAATAAATGTTTAAAGTTTAAAGTTTAAACCAGATTGAAGTTCCAACTATGAATACTCAACATTGAAATAAAACATAAAGTCACGAAATCAATAAAAGTACATTCCCCTTCAGTGTTCACTGTTTTATAATTTATTTCTGAAGGCTTGAGGAAAGGGAAACAAATTTGAAAAATATAAAAAAAATTTATTTAGAAATAAAAATTAAAAAAATTTAAAATTACAGCAGTGTTATGTGTTCACTGTTAATAGTTAAAAAAAAACTTAAGCAGCTTATTGTCAGTGTGGAATGATGGAATCGATGTGCTGAAGCGGGCAAGGAGTGTTGAGTCGTTGGCTGTTGAGCAAGTGGTGAGGCTTCTGCACAATGCAGTGAGCCACGACAGCAGCCACAACGTGAGCCATGAGGCGACGATGTCTGACGGCGGCAACAAGCAATGGGTTGAGCGACAGCGTCCGGCGACGGCAGCAATGGGTTGAGCGAGACGTCTGGCGGTAGCAGCTTCAACGTTCAGCGTTGAGAAAGAGGGCAGCGTCGAGCGAGAAGCAGTGTGAGGCAAACTGAGGGCGTCGAGCGAGGCAGGTTCAGCTTGAGCGAGGGGGCAGCATCTGATGAAGGCAACTTCACACAGAAAATGAAATGTGACACTAAATTTTTTTAACCCTTCAAGTTTAAATTCGTTTTTTTTATTCATTAAAAAAATTTGCAAAGGAAAACGCCCCCTCACGTGTCCGTTTGCCTTGGGAAACGACACCACTGGAGGAAATGACACCTATTTTTTCGGAAATGCCCCCTCAGGAGTTTCCTTGGGAACCCTGATTTTTGGGAGCGTGGGGAAACATCCCCTTTCCGTCCCCAAGCCCCCGGAGCGCGAGGGGTCTAGGAAACTCGACCCCCAGGTGGGGGGACGCGACGCTGTGGAACACTGGTTCCATCATATTCTTGAATGCAGTTCAATTTTGTATTTGTTGATGTTGGCTTTGGACCCTATTTGCAACACAAGGATTTGACTTTTTAGATTGATTTGCCCCTATCTAGGTGTGAGGCTGCCTATTTGTGCCCTATTTGAACTTGTTGGGAAATGCCTAGCCATGTGAAGATGCCCGCCCTCTTGGGTCAAGAGTCCGTTGGAAAGGAGGAGGAATAGTTCTGTGCTATTCCCAGTGCAGGTTGTTATTCTTTACGAGATGAACTTATGAAGTGGCATGCACAGTTATAAGCACCTCAAATCTCAATAAATAAATCAGCTCTGATACACGTGTATTTTCAGGTTATGCAACCTATTCAACTAG
The DNA here is from genome assembly GCA_034641835.2 of Pinus albicaulis. Taxonomy (NCBI): domain Eukaryota; kingdom Viridiplantae; phylum Streptophyta; class Pinopsida; order Pinales; family Pinaceae; genus Pinus; species Pinus albicaulis. The sequence continues at coordinate 21,880,528 of CM076581.1, read as the reverse complement.
GTACAACACAATAAGTTCCTATTACAAAATTGTGAGTCGCACTGTGTTACCCACCAATATGGGTAACCCCATAGGAGAAACTTTTCTCCTACATTTGACAGCCAACTGGACAACCAACCAGCCAGTAGCCTCTGGCAGTCACTATTCGATGATGATATGCCATGAGCATCTTCCATGTGATATCACTTGGATGAATGTGGGATGCTATTCAAAAGGTACTTTGATCAGTTTGCAATTGGGTGCTTATGCTTGTTTGTTTTGGGTGTTTAGTATGGATAAAAAGGTGATCTGAAAGATTGAATGATCTTGACTGTAAATCAGTTCTCTTATCTTACCAGGGGGGTTAACCTTTAGCCCTAGTCCAGTGGAACCTCCTTTGAGGCCTTAAGGTTATAGGAGGGGCACTACTTGGAAAACCAGGATTGAGGTAGCGTGTTCATTATCCCCTGCACCATACTTAACACTTTCCATGCCTCATTACAAGTCCCATATACCACATCCATTCTTTGGGTAGAACTTTTCATTGTTTCATTAGGATTTGGCACCCTCATGTCTACCCTCATTGAGTAGGGCCGAAAAGCTTTTCCTTGGAGGTTGTTGTAGCTAAAAGAACGGAAAAATATATCATGGCCACAATAAAAGAAAATAAAGAAAATTAAAATGCAAAAGATGGCTAGGACATAAGTTAGCACGTGGACAAAAGCCTAGCATGAGCTCTTCCTTCATCATTAGCCATTGCCCGGTTCTTAAGCACATGATGCCCCTTCACATCAGAAATAACCCTTGCATGTCCCAACCCTGATGAGCAATGAACTGTCTCATATTAAGGGGTAATATAAAATGCTATATCATAAAGAGCAAGCTCCAATCCTTGAACTATGCACTGTAATGCAAAGCATTATCAAGATAATGTAAAAGGCACACTAGAGGAGTGGAAAAAGCAGGCCGAGCATGGTAACTCATGCATCCACAATTGCTCCCTCCTTTACATTCATACACTTAGGATGTGGATTCTGAATCAGCTGGTACATTCATACACTTAGGATGTGGATTCCCCATCAGCTGGTCCCCTTGACCTTGGCACTTGGCCATGAATCCTGTTGCCTCAAAATCTAGTAGGTCTTGTGAGGTGAGCTCACAAGGAAAAAAATAAACCAAGGGACAACATTATGAGATGTAGCCCACTGTCACCACAAACACTACCTCCTACTTTTTTGTGGACTTTCACCACTAGGGAGGCTTCCCTTTGGCTGCAGTGACAGTGGGCCTCCACCTCATAGTGCTGCCCCTTGGTCTAGTACTTCTCTTGTGAGACCTCTCATAAGACATGCTATATTTTGAGGCAACAAACTGCACATGCACTTGTTCAGAATGAACAACAACCAAGAATATTTACAAATATCAAAATTCTATAGCATGTGCAGTAGAATACAATTTTCTGATTTCATAATTACTTCCTAATGAGTTTTCAAACAATATTTTTCATGCCATTGTTATCATTGAATAATTATACACATAAAATCTTGACTGTAAATGCAACGGAAACAATAAAGATCATAGAGAGATAGCCATGCACAATAGACATAATATTTTTTACCCTGGGAAACCCAATTTGTGAGAAAACCCAACAACTTTTCTTAAGGAGAAATTGTTTTTTTAGCAAGGTTTACAAAGTAGAATTTTGTCTAGAAATCTATGCCAACATTACAAGTTAAATTTCCAGTCAATCCTGTTCAAAACTGTTGCTGGTCAACTTAGTCAAAATTCAACTTTGAAATTCTCAATTTTTGGTTAACCCTTAGCATGTGCGACGTGCAACCAACCTTTCAGTCTTTGGTCATCACTTCGAATGTGCGACCTGCAGTCAAACTTGCGGTCTGTGGTCAATCTTGATTTTTGGTAGCATCAGATGTACTCTAAGCTTCAAAATTTGCAGGGAGGCTAGAACACATGTATTCCATAATACCCATAAATCGTTTTGGGAAATTCCACCCGAGGAGGTTTAATTAATTTTATTAATTACTTTTAATGGATGCCTAAGTATAAACTTAGGAAATTAAAATAATTAAAGTGTATTAATTAAATTGGGTGTGAAACTTCTAGAAAAAGACGAAGATCGAGTCAATATGATCTGAGCCATCGATTATAATCTAATCTGGGCCGTTGATTGATCAACGAGAAGATTATAAGGACTTCGATGGGCATTTGGAAGACACATCGAGTGAGACCAAGAGATCGATTTCTCAAGAAATCCCTTCACTTATTGAGCCTACATTACAACTCAACATTAGACTAGAATTGTTTATCCACTAGTGGGTCAAAATCCCCATTAAATAAACAAATCAACCCTTCTCTATAAAAAATAGATCACTCCATCTAAAATTAGGCAAAGTGAGTACCGTGGGCAGATCACCCCGAGCCAGACACCAGGGCTAATGGGAGAAAGACTACCTCAGGCCATCCACCCCTAGCCAAGTCATCATGGCCCCATGGGGGAATGTATCATTCCCCCCTAGTAAAATCAGCACAACCTCATGGGAGAATGTCTATCCGATGTTGCAAACTGCAGAAACATCAACACTCCCTCTCAGCGAGGGAGATATTCTGCATCCCACCAAGCATGTCTTTGAAGTATACAAACTTCCCCCTAGACAGAGGCTTGGTGAGAATGTTCACAATTTGGTCATCTGTGGATATGTATTGGAGCTTCATTGCTCCCTTTTGCACTATATCTTGGATGAAGTGATATTTGGTCTCAATGTGCTTTGACCTATCATGAAATATTGGATTCTCGGAAAGATTGACACATCTTTGATTATCACAATGTGCCGTCTCTATTGCCTATTCAAATAGTCTTGCAAGAAGCTTCTGAAGCCACACTGATTCTTGACTTTTGACATTGGTTGTGATATACTCCGCTTCTTTTGTAGTGAGTGCGACACAAGTCTGCTTCCTGCTAAACCAAGACATCATAGTTGTGTTGAAATGTGTACCTTGGGAGGTACTCCCACAACCCTTGGGGTACTAGGTTGTGTGGAATTGACCCACGAAAATGAGCTTTCATTGGGCAAGTACCAAAGTAGTGGGTTTAGACCCAAAGGCCCAAAAAAAATCATTGTTTATTCTAATTATTGTTGTGGAGGCACCTTAATGGAGTTAAGAGCCCCTAAGCTAATAGTTGGAGAGGATATAAATATGGGAGAACTAGGTGAGGTCTAATCACACCATTGTAACTTATCCTAAGAAGAATATTAGGCCAAGAAGACCGAAGACCCTCAAGGAGGCCGAGTTGGAGTGGATTGAAGGACAAGTGCATTCTTTCTTGTGTTCTAAGCAGACTGAGCTATGGAGGGCTAAAGAGTTTATTTTGTTGTGGCTCTATGCATAAGGGAGAGCTGTGGTGCATCTCTGTAAGGGGCCGAGTGTGCTTTTGTGTTTTGAAGAGGGTCGAAGCCCTTACTCTTGGTGAATAGGAAGGCCGTGAGGCCTGTGAAGTAGCTGGAACGAGGGTCGAGCTCCCTTAGGGTCATGCGCAGGGATATAAGAGGCCGTAGACTAAGATAGGGTGATCGCTGATTGAGTTAAAGGGTCTGAACCTAAGTTGGCCGCAAGAGTAGGGTTCTAACCTGAGGTGGTCGTAGGAGTCTGGTCTAGGGCTAAGAGTAGTTGTTTCATAGGGCCGAAATTCTACAGGCCTAAGTAGAGGCCAAGGAAGAAGTGTTTAGGGCTATGTTCTGTTGAAGATGATTGAATAGGTATTGCCTTAAAGTTTGTTCATGGGAACTGAATTGAATAGTGATATTAAAGGGATAATGTACAATGGTTTGGAAGGGGCTAACCCATTGTGAGTGAGCTAATGTTTTGGAGCTAATGTATAGTCACCTGGATGAGCTAAGGGACTGTGGGTTGTTGGTTGTTTTGGGCTAATTATATAGTGAATTTGAAGAAGCACATCCATTGTGAGAAGGCTATTGGTTAGGGCTAAGAATGCAAGGTATCTGAAGGAGAAAAGACCCTTATGAGCAACTAGAGTGTAGAGGAATTGGAGCATCAAAGTCCTCTGTGACAAAGGGAGGCAAAGGACCTTACAGGTGTCAAGTCAAAGTGGACTGAAAGAGTTGATCTATAAGGGCATCTTCAACAAGTAAGTCAAGTTTTGTTTTTGTCTTGGGAAGATTGACAGTCAAAAGTTGTTGACTTCAAGCCCTAGTTTCCTTGTATCAGGGATTTGTAAGGGCCATGATCCCTGGTACGAGAGCCCTATGTTTCTTTTATTAAAGTAATAAAAACAAGTTTTGGTTTTGCAAATTCTTGCGTACTTAATTGATTCACTCCTATTACATTTCTACTGTGCAAAGAGCTTGAAGTTGTGTGTATTTCAGTGTGTTTATGATTGTGATTAGACACAGACCTGATTTGAAGTACTAGGAAAAACCAACAAGTTGATCTCAAGTTGAAGCAGCACCTTGAGGTTCTCTTTCTGTCCTCTGCACTCCCGACCCAGTTAGAATCAATATATCCTTGCAGCCTCACTTCACCACTCGAGACATATCTCAGACCATATCCAACTATACCATGTACGTGCCTCAAGACATGCTTTGATGTAAACCAATGTACATGCCTCGGCTCAACCATAAGCTGGCTCAGGGTGTTCACTACAAAGCAAATATCTGGCCCAATGTTAACCAGGTACATCAAGGATCCAATCAACTGCCTGTACACGTGGGATCCACCAAATTTGAATTTGAAGCAGAGTCACTCAATTTCCTTTGATTTGTCACCATGGTTGTATCCATGGACTTGCAGTCTATCATACTGAATCTCCTCAAGATCTGAACTGTGTACTTCCCTTATTCGAGGAAGATCTCACCTGGCCTCTACCACCTCCAATCTTAAGAAATAATGCATTAAGCCAAGATGCTTCTTCTCGAACTCTGAAGCCAACTACCTCTTGCACTCGACAATGAGCCCCTCTGCCCTAGTAAGGAACAAACCATCAACATACATCACCAAGATAAAAGCACCATCAACAACCTTGTAGTAAAGGTTAGGGTTTGGATCACTCTTGATGAAGCTCAAACTCATCAAATATCCATTAATTCGGAATACCATGCCTTGGGTGTTTGCTTGAGTATGTACAAAGACTTCTTCAATCTGCAAACATGGGACTCCTTCCCATGTATCACAAATCCCTGAGGTTTCTCTATGTACACTTCCTCCTCAATCACACCATTGAGGAACATGGTCTTTACATCCATTTGATGTAACCTCCAACCCATAATTAAAGCAAGAGAAATAATAGTCTTGATGGAAGTGTACCTGGCGACTAGAGAAAAAGTCTCTTCATAGTCCACTCCCTCTCTTTGGGAGAACCCTTTCGCGATAAACCTCACTTTGTACTTCTTGATGCTTCCATTTGTTGCATTCTTGATCTTATAGATCCTCTTGGAAGTCACTATGACTTCCATTCTAGTCTTAGAACTATCTCCCACACATCATTCTTCATGATGGACTGATACTCCTCCATCATGGCATCCTTCCAAACCTGTTGGCCTCCTGCCTCCTTGTTAGAATTTCTTGAACCCAACACTCGGTATTCGATTCCCTACAATTAATTACTGAACAAATACAAGACTAAGTTCCTAACCAAAATATTTAGTAGAAGCTCTGAATCACACATCTAAACAGATTTCTGCCCAATCAATATTTATTCATTAATAAATTAATCACAGAACTTACTTGGGCTCTCATCCTGGGATAATGGCCCAACTGAGAAAATATAAAACTGATGACCAACCTCACTACACTCTCTCGGACCCAACACATGCTCACTGAGAAGCCTCTCTCAATCTTGTGCTATTGTTGTGTGTTAGCCTCAACACTTAGGCTTAATTTATAACTTTCCCAAGTTAAGATTGATGGCCAAAATTTAGCTCGTCAAGTTAATTGAAGATAAGTGACTTTACTATAGTTAACTATCTTATCGTTAGCTTTCTCGACTTTAACTCAAGTACAAGTCATGATTATTGCTTTCTTTACATGCATATATCATGCGTGTCACATGCAACACATTCACATGCATGTAACTCACTTGCACACTCTGTATGTCGCATGCAAGCTCCTAATGAGGCGAATCAAGGTCCTTCTAGTGAAGACACAAGACTAGTATCTTCCAAGCTACAAAACTCAACACTCCCTCTTACTGAGGGAGGTACTTCGAGAAGAATCTCCTCCACCTAGATCTGTCTTCAACACCACCACGTCATCTACTGCTTTAGCTGCTCCCTCTGAACTAGAATAATTCCTTGCTACCTGCTATGAAATCTGATCTGAAAACCTGTTCCTTCCAACCATCCTCTTGAGTGTCTAACAATGTCATATATACCAACTGAGGCTCCTGGAAGTACCTGAAGTGTTGAGAAATCAAGGGCAACTAGATTAGGGTGATTTCTCTTACTTGGATAACTGCTTGTGATGTTCTTTTACTTAACTTGATGTACTTGTAATTAACTTCTTCTTTCACTTAATTATTATTGTGTTCTTATCATCAAACAACTACCAAACTATGAATATCAATGAGACAAGAGGAAACAAAATATAAGCTGCTATCTAGGGTCAGAACATATCCCCTTGAGAGGAAAACCCACAAGAATTCTTCTCTTCTTATAGAATCTTGAAATGACGAATTCTAAGACCTAAGACTGTTGACAAAGACCCCTCCAAGACCAAGTCAAACTTCTCCTTGATGAAATTGCTTCTCACAAAGTCAACCCATGTCAAACTTGCTCCAAAACTACTGCAACTTCTTCCTTCGACCACAATTTTGGACCTGCAACTTATGACTGCAATTTTTGGCCTAACTGAAGAAACCCTAGCTTCGCACGTGTGGGAAAAGATGGTGAGAAATGTCTCTTTCCTCTGCTTGGGGAACTGCTTCTTCTTTAGTAACTCGGCTTTCAAATTGATCCTTTTGAGCCCCAAACTTCAGCCTTCTATAATGACTGCAATTTCAGTCTTGCTGCTACAAAAGATGCCCAAGTTTACTTGCACGTGTGAGATGATGTAACCCAAAACAATCTCTAAAATGCTTCGATCTTTCTTCCTTGAGTTCTCTTCTTCGCTTGACTTTAGACTTCTTTTCTTGTCTTCTTTTGAGCTAGTTGGATTCTTCTCAAGTGTGGTCAAATGCTTGGTATATATAGCCTTTTCTTGGAGCTCCAACTATCATCATGAGGTCGACTTGTCATTGCTAGGCCGACTTCTTCTCTCGTAGGCCGACTTGGTCTTGGAGGGACTTTATGGAACCTTTTGACTTACAATAAATTCTCTCTTGACTTGATGCAAGATGCCCAATAGGGTCTTTTAAATATGACGATGACTCTTTGACTCCTAGCCTTTATGACAAAGCCCTAGAAACACCTATAAACAAATTAACCTTGAGCATGAAACTCATGCTACAAAATAACAATAATACATTTTTTTTTTCTCTTTACGTCAAATAGATAAAATCATGATTACACAAGTCATTATGAAGACCGAACCTAGTTACATATTTCAACACTCCCTATTAACTAGGGAGGTATTCATAATACATACACAATACATGGACATTCTCATATTGAAGAATTCTCATAAGAAGATTAAGATTGGTAAGCTATCTCATAAGTTATCTTATAAGCTTATATCAGTGCATCTCATCATATCAACCAACATTGTTATATAGCAAGGCCTTGACTAATGGCTCTATCTCTCCATTAGATTGAAGCACAATGCTGGGGAGACAATGACTAATAGACACCTTCATCATTGTCTCTCAAGGCACATACTGTTGAATTTCCACGACCTTCGGGCTAGGATAGAGTCTTAAATATCTGACGCTACCAAACCAAGAATCTCAACCATAAACTGCTTTGCATAGCGGAAATATAAAGCAGTAAATCACACATGCACAGATATACAGTTTTTAAACAAATTGTACAATAATTTACAACCACCAATCTTCGTTATATTAAACCAAAATCTGAATAATAATACAGTCTATGGTATACAATATACAATGACAAACTCGATGTCATATCTCGTCCTGCTGGTCCTTCGCTTCCGTACTGCTCACTAGTAGTGCCTTAGTCCATCAAGGCACTTAGAAATCGAGACTCCAGGAGGACTGCCCTTTAACACTGCTGCACGTCCTTCTGTAGAGTGTACATGGGCTGATCCAATCTGCTCTCTAGGTAGGCCTAATTCCTGAGCTCCAACTGCCAGGTTAGCAACAACTTTCCTCCATCAAAATGTTTCAGTTCGGCACCAAACTTCACCCAACCTTCAGCTACTCATCGTCCTTCAAGATAACTTGTCACGTGCTACTTTGGGCCATCAACATGCTGCCCTCCAACAGACAAATGATGACCAATCCTTCACTATAAGTTCTGCTCCTAATTGAGGTCTCCAACTGCCGAAGTTGACCTCAATACATGACACTTATAGGTTGCTCCAATCATGATCCAAACAAGGTCAACCCTTGACCCAACACTCCTCCACAAAATGTTGTTGTCCTACACGCTTGCTTGCTGCTCCTGCAACTAAGGTTAGGGCACAACCTGTAGCTTTTAACCCTTCATGTAGTCAACAACAATGGCGGTCCTCCTAAGATAGGCTCCTCCACACCCATGCTGTCCAAAATAGTTGCTGTCCTCCTCAATGATGCCTTGGAACAACTCTAGCTGCTGCCTATGGCCTGCAACCTAGCACAACAGCAGCTGTAGGTCTTCAACCTCCCTCAAATCAACCCAAACAACACCTAAACCAACATTGTCATGCTCCTTGGCTCCTCGACCCTTACTACCCAACAAATCGACCCTTAAACAACCACCAAACAACCCTTGAAACAGTCTACTGTCACTTACAACACTTGACCTCCACCATAGACTTGTCCACGCTGTCCCTCGGCCTCCTTCACGCTGCCCTTAACCTCCTTTTAGCTGCGGCTAAGCCTCCATCAAATTCAGAGCCAACTTCTGATGTGTTGCACACAATGGACGCTGAAACAATGTCTCATCAACCTTTATTTATAGCTTATAAAGGGGCTTCCACGAATTATTGAAGAGACACACCTATTGGAATTATTTACATCAAGCCTACATGACTTGAAAACCAATAATTAATTAGTCAACTTCAAAAATTCATTTCTCTCTAACGACAACTTGAAATCAGATGTTTCTCTTTGCGTTGGAATCGTCTCGCCGAGCACTATCATCCTCATCCATCACATGTCGATTTCTCATCATGGTTTTGGCCCAAACATCGATGGGTGCAAAACCCCATACTTGGGTTCCAAGCCCACAAGCTGCCCTTGTGGTGCTTTGTCCTCCAAACCTAGGGCTTGGAGTACCTCCCAAGCTACACAAATCAACACTCCCTCTTAGCGAGGGAGTTACGTCCAAGATGAGGAGGTAACTCATCATCATCATGACTGCTTGCAACACTTTCCCAAATCTTGGCGCTCACAATCGCAACAATCCCTGTACGGTGAACTACGCTCCTCTCGGAAGTGTCGCTGTCACTGGAAGCATCCTGCTTCTTCTTCTTCTCCTGTAATGCTTTCCAATCTCGCCATGATTCCTTCTGGGTAGATGTGGAAGCATCCTTGCTTCCCATAGACCACACGCTCTTCTTGGGCTAAAAAGTCTCCCTCTGAATATTCAAGCTCCCTCTAGAACTTGACTCCCTTTGAGTCTCTGGAACCTGGATCTTCTTCTTTGGAAAGTGTACCTTCTTTTCGAGAACCTATACCTGCATCTCTGAAGCCTGCATCTGCACTTGCACCTGCTCCTACTTCCCTGGAACCTGTATCTGCTCCACTTGCTTCTTTCCATGATCCACAGGCTTGCCCGTCAACCTGTAGAGACCATGCTTTCTAACTCCGAGTACAATCCCATCAGACTTAGAGCCTCTATGCTCGAGTCTTGCCTTCCCATCCTGGAACAAGACCTCAAACCCCTTCCTTTCCATCATCGAGATGGAAATCACACTATATCTTAGTCTTGGTACAAACAATAGATCCTGGACTTGCATCATACGTTTTGTCCCCATCCTGAATGGCACAACACCCGATTCTCGGATCTCCATCTGAGTTTTGTCGCCCGACACCATGTGCAATTTCGAGTCCCATTTAGCTAGAGTCTCAAAAAACTCCTGTGACCCTGTCATATGCTTTGTCGCAACATTGTCCACGTACCATCCATCCTCCTTGATAACACCCTTGTAAATTTTTGTAGATGTTCTATGCTTGATGCAACTTTACTTTTATTATATTAATCACACAAACAGTTAAGTAAAATGCTGATAGAACATACCAGTAGATCTATAGAAGACAAACCAGAAACAAGAGAATGTGTTGGTGCGTTACGGCGGTTAGCAGGATGCTTCAACCAGCAAAATCTTCTTGGTCAGCCAACCCAGAATGTGTCACAACAGTCCTCAAAACAGTCACCTAGTCAACTCAAAGTCAACCCCAGAAAAGTCAACGCAGGGCAGCAGCGATAAAGTCAACGCAGCTCCAACTTCGGTCAACCTTTTGACCTCGGTTCTTGTGCCAATGTGTACGGCCTCCCAAAATCGAAGTCTCCACCAATTTTCAGCCTCTTTGGACCATGCGTTGACCAAAGTCAACGCTGGTCAAACTTGCGTGGAAACCCTCGCTGCAGTAAAATTCGTCCTTCTTCCTAGCTGCAGTAATTCGTCCTTCTTCGCACGTGTGTATCGAAATTGTCTCCAAGGAGCTCGTCCTAAATCAGAAGAGGAGAAGAGATGTGATGAGTGAGTGAAATGCTCTCCAATGTTGACTGTATTTATATCCATCATTGAGGTGTGTGACACATCTGCTGGGGGTGTAAAACCTTAAGGCCGACCTACACATATAATTTGTTATAAATAATAAATTCAAAATAAATGTTTTGCTCATCGGATTAAGATCAATTTTATATCAATCTTACACCTCTCCGAAAGAGGAACCCAATAAAAATATCGGTATCTTCATCTGAGCATTACAACATGGAGTTTGGACCTAGTTGTCCAATTTTAACACTCCCTCTCAACTAGGGAGAACTCCATCCACTTGTGCAAACAAACATCGTGCGTCATCCCGCCGTAACTTGCTTTGCTGGCCTTTTTATTTCAGAACAGAAGTGGGTCAGTCACAAAGACATCATCCCCCGGCTGACAAATTCAGCCTAGAGGTCCGAAACCTCTATCAGACTCACAAAGAGTCTCCAACCAACCCGAAGTTGGTTCATCTGACCTGAAGTCAGGCGGAGGTCCGAGACCTCACTAGACTTGATCCCAGATCAAGTGGTTGGACCGTGCCATCCTAGATAGAGAGTACAACAATCTCTGATGCGTCCATCAGTCTTTGCTACTGGTCTCTAGCTTTTCCCATCTCATTGGCCAAATGAGAGGTACTTCCCATGAGCCCTGAACTCAATGGGTAGGATGCATACGGGGCATAGATAATGAGAGGTGAACCAACTCAATAATCACAACGGTGGGGCAGAAGCACCACAAGGTTCGGCAAGCCTAGCCTCGTGAGTGCTTATAGCTCCGAGAAGCTATCCCCAAAGCCCCCCAGAGCTCCCAGAGCTCATTGTCCAACGGGACCCACATCATAGGGTCGTTCCACGATACCAAGTCTCTCACGGAAGGTTAGGAACTTGACCTTCCCCAGGGGCTTAGTGAGAATATCCGCGACCTGTTCATCAGTTCCTATATGATCGAGCCTTACAGTGCCTCGCTGTACCATATCCCGGATGAAATGGTACCTGATATCAATATGCTTGGATCAGTCGTGGAACATAGGATTCTCGGTCAAGCGAATCCCACTCTGGTTATCACAGAGTATCACGGTGGTATCTAGCACATGTCCAAACAGCGCACTAAAGAGCTTTTGCAACCAAACTGCTTCACAACAGGCCATACTTGTTGCAATGTATTCGACCTCAGCGGTGCTCAAAGCCACCGACTTCTGCTTCCTGCTCATCCATGAGATCGAAGCAGAACCAAGGTTGAAGCAGCATCCCGATGTGCTCTTACGATCCACCACACTGCCAGCCCAATCGGCATCAGTATATCCAAGGAGTGTCATGCTCCCGACAGTGTATCTCAGCCCATGGTTTATCGTGCCTCGAAGGTATCTCAGAAGATTCCTGGCACCAACCCAATGAAAGTGATGAGGCTCAACCATCTGTTGACTCAAAGTGTTCACTGCAAAACATATATCTGGACGGGTGTTCACTAAGAACATCAGAGCCCCTACGAGTTGACGATACTCAGTAGGATTTGCCAATACGGGCCCAGCAGCGCTGCCACTCAATTTCTTGAAGTTGAGTTCCATTGGTGTTGACACGGACTTGCAATCCACCATGCCAAATCTTTCCAAAAGTTTCACAATATATTTTCCTTGAGAAAGGAAAATCTCTCCAGGTCTCTGCCAGACCTCCAGGCCTAGGAAGTAGTGCATCAGTCCTAGGTCCTTCATCTTGAACTCAGCAGCAAGCTCCCTCTTGCATTGATGAATGAGAGGGTCAGCACCTGTCAGGAAGAGGTCGTCCACATATAGCACCAGAATGAGAGGCTTCCCCTGTACAACCTTGAAGTAAAGGTTCGGATCAGCATTACTTCGAGTGAAGCCCAGCTTCATCAAGTAACTATCCATCCTCTCGTACCAAGCTCTGGGTGCTTGCTTTAACCCATAGAGGGCTTTCTTCAGCCTGCAGACATGAGTGTCTCGATCCTGAACTTCAAATCCCAGAGGTTGTTCTACATACACCTCTTCCTTTATTGCACCATGCAGAAAAGCGGTCTTGACATCCATCTGATGAAGACTCCATCCTTGCGTAGCAACAAGGGCTATGATTGATCGAATGGTGGTATATCGTGCCATAGGTGCAAATATGTCATCATAGTCTATTCCTTCCTTTTGAGAGAAGCCACGGGCAACAAATCTTGCCTTGAACTTTTCAGCACTCCCATCAGATCCATGTTTGATCTTGTAGAGCCATTTTGCGGTGACAACTGATTTGTCCTTCGGTCTTGGGACCACATCCCAGACATCATTCTTCATTATGGACTCATATTCTTCGTGCATAGCATCCTTCCAAACTTGATGCTTTACGGCTTCCTCAAAAGATCCAGGTTCAGATTGTACAATAGTACTCATGGCGGCTAGATACCCTTGGTATCTACACGGCTTCTTGCTTTCTCGGAATGTCCCCCTTGGGGCAGCATGACCCTCAGCATCTTCGAGGGTGTCCCTGAGCCATGATGGTCTCTTTCCCAGTGAAGGAGATGGATCAATAGGGTCCATTGGTCCTTCAAAATCAGGCATTGTCTCATCCTGCGGTTCTTCTTGATTTCCAGGCCTTGCTTCATGATTTTCCTCAGATCTTGGAAGATCTACTACTTTCTTCAGGGAAGCATCTTCGTCAAACGTGACATCATGGCATATCTCTACTTCCCTTTGACCAAGTACATAGACCCTATAGGCCTTAGAGGTTTCGCTGTAGCCCACAAACATTCCTTTCTTCCCAGAAGCATCCAGCTTACTTCTCTTTTCTTTTGGCACATGAAAATAAACGGGACATCCAAAAATTCTAAAATGTGAGACGTCAGCTTTCTTACCGGTGAAAACCTCTTCGGGAGTTTTGGAGTCCAAGGCGGAATGAGGGCATCGGTTTTGAATGTATACAGCAGTATTCGCAGCTTCTCCCCACAGAAACTTCGGTAGACCCTGGTCACATAGCATGGCACGAGCAGCTTCCACAATGGTCCTGTTCTTTCGTTCAGCAATGCCATTCTGCTCAGGAGTATAGGCAGTAGTAGTCTCCCTCTTAATGCCAGCTTCTCTGCAAAAGTCCTTGAACTCATTTGACTCATATTCAGTGCCATTGTCGGTCCTCAAAATCTTGATCTTCTTTTCTGTCATATTTTCCACCAAGGCTTTGAAGGTACGGAACCACATGAAAGCCTCATCCTTCTTCTTCAAGAAGTATATCCAGGTTTTGCGGGAGAAGTCATCGGTGAATGTCATATAGTAAGAACATCCTCCCAGGGATGTCACGAGTAGCATACCAGATAGATCAGAATGGACCAGTTGCAAAATATCAGATGTCTTTGTGACACTTGAGGGGAAAGGTCCCCTTGTATGCTTTCCTTCGACACAACCCTTACATACACCTTCATGATTATTTCCAAAATCGGGCATCCCTGTCACCACCTTCCTTGCTTCGGGAAGGGCCTTGTAATGAAGGTGTCCAAACCTCCGGTGCCATAGTTCAGTCTGTCGGATAGTATCACATGTCATTGCTCCTAGCGGACTTCCTCCAACTTGGTAGAGTGTGCCAACTCTAAACCCAATCGTGATAGCTTCCTTGAAGCTCTTCTTCTACATGAGCACCTTTCCATCAGTGAATGTCACATTGAACCCTTTGTCTTCCATGGCCGATATAGACACAAGGTTCTTCTTCAGATTTGGTACATAGAGTACATCTTGTAAATGTAGGATTTGTCCTTGAGACAAGTGGACGGTCACAGTCCCTGTCCCTTTCACGGGATATGTGGCATTATCTCCAAGGATAATTTCCAGAATAGTATCCTTCTCAACCATGTTAGAGAGTGCTTCCTTGAACCCAGTGATGTGTCTTGAGGCACCACTATCTATCAGCCAGACATCCATAGTGTCGGGTGGGGATGCAGCAGAGAGAGCAGATACAAGAATGTATTCATTTCTTTTATCAATAACATTTGACTCCTCATACCTGGAGTTTCTAGACCTTTTGAACGGTTGATTGTTTCCGCCAGAGGGAGCCTTCCTCTTTCCTTTGGACCTGTCGTTTCTTTGATTTCCATTCCTTCGGTAGTTGTTGTTGTCATCACTATCGGGAGAATCCTTCTTGAAAGGACATTCTCTAGCATAGTGACCAGGCCTATGACAAGTGAAACACTTGCCCTTCTTTCCTTGGGCCCTTGCTCTTCCTTTGTTCTTAGGACCACCAGAGTTCTTCTTTCTAGAATGAGCGGCGTAGGCAGCATTTTTGTCATTTTCGTATTCCTTCATTCTTGTCTCTTCTTGCATGCATCTTGACAGTAGCTCGTCAAAGTTAGGAATTGTATTATTATTGAGAATGGTAGTGTTGAATACTTGCCATTCATATGGGAGCCCTCCAAGTGTGGTGAGTACCATCTCACGATCGGCTATTGTCTCCCCAATAGACAGCAGATTGTTCCTGATCTCGGTCAATTTCAGAAAGTATGTTTGGACAGACTCATCCCTGCCTTTCTTCCGATTCTTCAATTGATTCTTGAAGAATAGCACTTGGTTTGCATTGTTTACCTTGAACATTTGTATCAGCTTGTCATACATCTCCTTGGATGTGCCTAGCTCAGATATGTAGGCAACCAAACTTTTGTGTATGGATTCCCTGATCATTAGCTTTGCTTTGATCTCCCCCTTCTTATACTTGGTTTTAGCAGCAGCAGTAGCAGTGGATGGAGGTTCTTGTATCTTACCCAGTACATAGTCCATGAGATCATGGTCTTCCAATTTTAGATCTAATATCATCTTCCAAGCATGGAAGTCATCCCTTCCAGTCAGCTTGTCATCCTCCTTGAAACCATAACTTGTGGAACCCATTTTTCTTAGTTGGTGATTGCTATAAGTTAGGGCTTGTCTTCACCTCAGCTTTGATACCATGTAAATTTTTGTAGATGTTCTATGCTTGATGCAACTTTACTTTTATTATAGCAATCACACAAACAGTTAAGTAAAATGCTGATAGAACATACCAGTAGATCTATAGAAGACAAACCAGAAACAGGAGAATGTGTTGGTGCGTTACGGCGGTCAGCAGGATGCTTCAACCAGCAAAGTCTTCTTGGTCAGCCAACCCAGAATATGCCACAACAGTCCTCAAAACAGTCACCCAGTCAACTCAAAGTCAACCCCAGAAAAGTCAACGCAGTCTAGAAAAGTCAATGCAGGGCAGCAGTCAACGCAGCTCCAACTTCGGTCAACCTTTTGACCTCGGTTCTTGTGCCAATGTGTACGGCCTCCCAAAATCGAAGTCTCCACCAATTTTCAGCCTCTTTGGACCATGCGTTGACCAAAGTCAATGCTGGTCAAACTTGCGTGGAAACCCTAGCTGCAGTAAAATTCGTCCTTCTTCCTGGTTGCAGTAATTCGTCCTTCTTCCCACGTGTGTATCGAAATTGTCTCCAAGGGGCTCGTCCTAAATCAGAAGTGGAGAAGAGATGTGATGAGTGAGTGAAATGCTCTCCAATGTTGACTGTATTTATGTCCATCATTGAGGTGTGTGACACATCTGCTAGGGGTGTAAAACCTTAAGGCCGACCTGCACATATAATTTATTATAAATAATAAATTCAAAATAAATGTTCTGCTCATCGGATTAAGATCAATTTTATATCAATCTTACACCTCTCCGAAAGAGGAACCCAATAAAAATATCGGTATCTTCATCTGAGCATTACAACATGGAGTTTGGACCTAGTTGTCCAATTTTAACAACCCTGCAAGAAATGAGAAATCATAGCAAAGTCCTCCTCTTCCAATCTCCTCGTGAGATCATCCATCTTAGCTGAAGTGGGAACACCGACGACCTGCTTTCCTTTCCTCTTTTCATCATCTCCCCTCTTCATCGGACATCTCGACGAAAAATGACCCATCTCGCCACAGTTGAAACACTTGACTTTACTCAAGTCCTTCATCGACTTACCCTTCATTCGCGCTGCAAGTGCCATGTCCTCATCTGCTTTCTTCGATGGATGAAGATCCTTGTCTCGTAACTCTTCTTGAATGAAGTCGTCCCACAGTCTATTCCAGTATGGCAATTTCTCCCTGGCAATGATTCCTTTGATGAAGGGGTT
Organism: Pinus albicaulis; assembly: GCA_034641835.2. Lineage (NCBI taxonomy): Eukaryota > Viridiplantae > Streptophyta > Pinopsida > Pinales > Pinaceae > Pinus > Pinus albicaulis. The sequence goes on along the minus strand of CM076581.1, from coordinate 21,863,593 downwards.
CCATTCCTCGGTGAACCCTTTCAAGGCAATCCTTACCATCTCTGCATCTGAAACTTTGACACCGACGACAACAAGCTCATCTTGAACCTGAGACTACCTCGTCAGATATGAAGTCTTTCCTTCACCCTTTATCATCTTGGTGGACTTCAATTTATCCTCCAATACCAGTACCCAGTTCTCGTTCTTATTCTGGAACAAATTCTGAAGAGCCATCCACATCTCCTGCACATTGTTCTTCCCGGACAAATGAGGTATCAAGGAATCCTTCACACCATCAAGGATGATCAACATCGCCTTTATATCCAATTTTTCCCATATATCGAGCTCCTTAGGGGCGGTTGGCTTTTTGATTTCTTTCTCGGCAAACTCCTGGATACTATTGAGCTGCAAGAACAACTTGATCCTTTCCTTCCAAGGAGTATAGTTGGAAAACCCTTCCAACCTGTCTTCATATCAGAGGCCTACCTGCAACTTCGACGTTGTAGTGAGCCCTTCACTTACAATGTGACCAACTGCCTCTCACGCTGTACTTCGCTACGCACTACTCTGATTTAATTACTTTCAAAGTAGCTCATAAATGCTCTGAAACCATGTTGAATTTCCACGACCTTGGGTCTAGGATAGAGTCTTAAATCTCTGACGCTACCAAACCAAGAATCTTAACCATAAACTAATTTGCACAGTGGAAATATAAAGTAGTAAATCTCACATGCACAAATATACATAGTTTTAAAACAAATTGTACAATAATGTACAATCACCAATCTTCGTTATATTAAACCAAAATCTAAGTAATACAACAGTCTATGGTATACAAGATATTGAGAAACTCGATGTCGTATCTCGTCCTGCTGGTCCTTCACTTCCGTACTGCTCACTAGTAGTGCCCTAGTCCATCAAGGCACCTATACATCGAGACTCTAGGAGGACTACCCCCTAACACTGCTGCACGTCCTTTTGTAGAGTGTACACGCGCTGATCCAATCTGCTCTCTGGGTAGGCCTAATTCCCGAGCTCCAACTGCCAGGCTAGCAACAACTTTCATCCGTCAAAGTGTTGCAGTTCGGCACCAAACTTCACCCAACCTTTAATTGCTCTTTGTCCTTCAAGATAGCTTGTCACGGGCTGCTTTGGGCCATCAACACGCTGCCCTCCATCAAACCAATGATGCCCAATCGTTCACTATAAGTTCTGCTCCTAATTGAGGTCTGTAACCGCCCAAGTTGACCTCAATACATGGCACTTATAGGCTACTGCAATCACGATCCAAACACGGTCAACCCTTGACCCAACACTCCTCCACAAAACGCTGTTGTCCTCCATGCTTGCTTGCTGCTCCTGCAACTCTGGTTAGGGCACAACCTGGAACCCCTAACCCTTCACGCACTCAGCAACAAAGCCATTCAAGGGCTGCAATCCTCCTAGGATAGGCTCCTCCACACCCACGCTGTCCAAAATAGTTGCTGTCCTCCTCAACACTTCCTTGGAACAACTGTAGTTGCTGTCTATGGCCTGCGGCCTAGCACAACAGCAGTTGTAGGTCTTCGACCTCCCTCAAATCAACCCAAACAACACCTAAACCAACATTTTCATGCTCCTTGGCTTCTCGGCCCTTACTGCCCAGCAAATCGACCCTTTAACAACCACCAAACAACCCTTGAAACAATCTGCTGTCACCTACAACAGTCGACCTCCACCGTAGACTTGCCCGCGCTGCCCCTTGGCCTCCTTCACGCTGTCCTTAACCTCCTTCTAGCTGCGACTAAGCCTCCACCAAATTCAGAGCTAACTTTTGATGAGTGTTGCACACAATTGATGCTTAAACAATGTCTCATCACCCTTTATTTATAGCCTATAAATGGGCTTCCACGAATTATTGAAGAGACACACCTATTGGAATTATTTACATTAAGCCTACATGACTTGACAACCAATAATTAATTAGTCAACTTCAAAAATTCATTTCTTTCTAACGACAACTCAGAATCGGATGATCTTGTTGCGTTGGAATTGTCTCGCTGGGCACTATCATCCTCATCCATCACATGTCGATTTCTCATCACGATTTTGGCCCAAACATCGATGGGCGCAAAACCCCATACTTGGGTTCCAAGCCCACAAGTTGCCCTTGTGGTGCTTTGTCCTCCAAACCCTGAACCCTAGGGCTTGGAGTACCTCCCAAGCTACACAAATCAATACATACCGCATCCTAATGTTCATAAGGTATGTCTTTCTAGGACCATTCCTGTCCTGGATTGACACATTATCAATGAATTTCCTCTTCGACTACTCTTACCTATTGGATGCCTTACCTCATCCTCAAAGAGTATTGTTATCAATCTCAGATGCTTACCCAATCCTACATTCTTTCTTCATGAAGAAGACAAGAATGATTTGTCTATCTCTCCCTCTCAACTAGGGAGGATCTACTCATTCCTATGAAAGGAATATACTCAAGTTCCCTCTTAATTAGGGACTTGTTACCAATAGAAGCTATCTACTCTTCGGTGGAGATCATGGTACTATCGACAACTTGTAGGGCTCCTCCTTTCCTCATCATGTCATGGATGAACTTCAACTTCTTTATTATGGAGCCATCTTCTTCATAACTCCTTCATAGTGCTTCAACCATCTTCTAAATCACTTCCCGGAAACATCGTGTTGAACCAATAGCCATGCCATCCTTCTCTTCATCAGGAAGTGACCTTCTTAGTCATCATCTGGTTAACCTTCATATTGCTACCTTTTCTAAGTCGTGTTTCTTTCAGGATCTTCCATCCAAACTTAGTTGTAGATGAACTTCTACAACCCTCTTTTGGTAGCCGTGTTCCAATCCAACCAGATGCCTTCTTTCAAAAATAAAAAATGAACATCAAATCAACATTGCCTTTTTATGATGGCCCTTTGTCATGAAATCTGCTTCTTGCAACATCAAAATCCTTTTGCATACTGTAAGAATTCATCTCCAAGACATACATTACCAAGGTTCTCCTTCCCCAACATATATATTAGGGTCTTCATACCTTCTCCATGGAGATGTCATAGCTAATCCTTCTTGTTATTATATGTTGATCACTTATCTTATCTTACGTGACTATAGATACATCTTTCACAAACTTTTCTTTCACCTTTCTTCACATATTGCTTCCTTAGGATCTTTTATACATAGTTCCTTCCTCACAGGAATCGTAGTTTCCAACCACCTCATATTCCTCATGAGGTCATATCATGTCATCATGTAGAAGAGTTCAAGGCACATTATATTCATGCCTTCATGTATTATACATATGGAAGAGTTCCTTTTTCTGTCATCATGCTTATGAGATAGAACATTCTAACCATTTTGTTAGTGTCAGTATTTGCATCCTTCCACCAGTGATCAAATAAACTCTTTCATGTCAAGGGTTCCATTTTGAAATTTTTGTCATTCCATCAAGTCATCATGCAAAAATTTGGTCACTTGGTGCAGATTTAGGTCAAATATCACTCCTTTCAAAATTTTACAACATGCTGGCTCATTTCACCACCTTGCTCAGTGTACCATCAGTCTTGACTTGTCATCATTATTTCAGTCATTTTCATCATGGTTTCATTCAGTCAGAGTCTCCATTAGGTCTTAGGGTTTCCAAGGTCATAAAATCATCATTTCATTGCATAAAAGTCCAACAAAAGGAGTGCCAATAAAGAGATTTTCATCAGTAAGTTTGATTTGTATATTTGATTTTAGAGCAAAATGTAATTTTATCTTTTCCCAATTTGTAATAAATTCTCAAAGTTTCAAGTAGTTGCACACTCAAAGTTCCATCAACAAAGAGCAAAGTTCCAAAAGTCAATCAATGTTCCTAAGTCATAAAAAGATGAAGTTCAGTAATCCAATTCAGAAATTAAAAGACCAAGAGCAATGTAAAGTCAATGTTAAGAAAGGAAAGGTGGGTCCCAACGTGATGTAATGACATTTCTCCAAGTATAAAGGCTCCCAAAGACCAAGAAGACATTCATTTCCATCTTCAAAGCATTGAGCTCTCAGTTTCTCAAGCAAAAAACCGAGTTTCCCTTCAAAAAATCAAATTCTGGACCATTTCGTTGCGCTTTTTCCAGCTGCACATTGCGCTTTTTCCACGAGCGCTGCGCTTTTTCCTGATTTTCGCTGCGTTTTTTCTCTACACGCTGCGCTTTTTGCAGAAAGGAGCCACGGTCCCTAAACTCCATTGCAGAGGTTTTTATCATCAATTCAGGGTTTCGGCAAGTAAGTGGCACCTCTACATACCCTCCTTTCAACTTGAAGTGTCAATTTCATGGTGTATACCCTCCATTGCATTTTATGCTATGTTTTAAGCAATTGAAACCCTAGTTCCTAATTCACAAATTAAATCACTATCCCAAGGACTCATACACCTTCCCTACACCTTAACTTACTTCCCACTACTCGTACACTCGTTTCCCACTCCCAAAGCCCTATTTCCTAAACCCTACCATTCTAACCATGCTTTCCTAGGTAGCTAGATACCCCCCCTGTAATACAATTTCCTACCCTATTTCCTTAACTATCTCACCCTCCCATTACATCCCTAAGTTCACTAATCCCTCCTATATTCCCTCAAATTTTCCCTTACCCATTACAATCCCCTAACCCACTATCTTACTCCCTTTCCCTTCCTTTTCTTCCCTAGGGTTTTCAAGCACAAACTAAGCATAATGAAACAAGAAAGAAACACAATGGAGGAGGAAATATCTGACACAAATGAAGACAAGAAAACATATAACAAAGGAGGGTGGATTTTGAGATTAGAGCCAACAGACACAAGAAAACTCATGGCATCATCCTTAACTGTCAGATGTTTCCAACAGGTGGGTTGCATTGAATTCTGTGACATGGTACAAAGAGTTCAAAGTCACCCTACTTTGACCAGGGTTTTCATGAGCAACCTCCAAAACAACCAAGTTACTATAGCAGGGGTGACCTTCACAATCTCCACTTATATCATAGCAGCAGCAACAAGGATACCCAATGTGGGTGAAAAGTGATTTAAGACCAAGGATTTGGATGCCCAGTTGTATGAGCCTTATCTCAAGGAACATTACAAACAAAACATCAAGAACGTCTTATACAACTATCACATCAGGTTGCTCATGCGCTTTACTAGGGTGAGATTGCTTAACCTCCCCTACTATTTGTATAGAGGCATTGATAAAATGGCCTTCATTGTCCAAAACAGAGATTTTGAGCTTAAGATGAACAACCTCTTCCATCACTCTCTGATCAAAATTATTGTCCTTCACCACCTTCATCAGCTGAACATATCATGGGAGAATTTCATAGAGGATGATGTTTTCACTGCAGGTCCATGTCAACCTGCTAGATCTATTCCACCCTGTTGTAGCTGCTACAACAACCTCCAAAATTTTGCTCTCAAATTTTTGAGCCCCTATCCTTTTGAAAAGTGGAGTCAAGCCTAAATTCACCTTTTCAAAATTTCAAGTCGCTAAGTCGCAAATGTGGTTAGCTCTTTTAAATTGCGACCCTGCGACTTTGCGACCCTTCAGGTCACAAAGTGGCTGGGTCGCACATCAGCCCGAAACCAAACATCTGTGACCTTGCGATCCCGTGACCCCCCTAGGTCGCAAGGTCGCAGAGTCGCTAGGTCGCACATCTCATTAACACAACTCATTTGTGACCTTGCGACCCTCATTTATTGCCCACACGTGCAACACCTTTATATATAGAAGGGTCGCATAGGTCGCATTCAACCTGCGTGACAGAGAAAGAAAATGCCTCTGACAAGCCAACTGGAGCGCGATTTTCCCGGGGGACATTGAAGCCGAGCTAGAGTGTGTATCCATCTCGTCAGCCTCAAGTGACATGGGGCCTCCAGCAGTTCGCAAAAGAAATAAAAGCCCAAAGATAAAAATCTCGGAGGAGGAAGTACCTCTTCCTCTTCCCCCTAATTAAGGAGACACCGCTTGCACATTCGGCAAAGGGGACAGTATGAGCTAGTACCAGGTGTATCAGGAATTTACAAAGCCTGAATTTCCGGAAGACCTCCTAGACCGATAGGCATACATTCAGGTTAAGAGGTCAAAGTTGCACTACGCGGGGGCCCATCCGCCTGTATTCCCATGCGCCGAGCTGATTGAATGGATCCTGCAAAGAGTCGACCCCAAGATCTGGGTCATTCGGGACCATGCCGGGAAGTCCTTCGCAAATCTAAAGGGGCAAGATGCAGAATTCTATTATGCACTTCCCACCCAAGAGCAGACCTTCACTGATGAATGGGCCACCACTCATGCAGTTCCCATACTAGAGACTTTGAAAGGATGGTGGGAGGACCCGGAAAAGTTCCGGCTCAAGAAGGACCAGGAATATCAGACAGCAGGGCTCAGGAAGGTCTACAAATTCGTAGCTGCAATGCTATGTAGGATGTATGGCCGCCCAGATGCCACCTTTGTCAATGGCACTTGGGTCTCTGTGATGTACGCTATCACTGTGTACGGTACCCGCTTCAACTGGGCCAACATGATAGTAGCGGCCCTCAGGTCGAACATATCTGCGACACTAGCACCTGTTGAAGGGTATGCGTCGGAATTTTATATGGCATCTTATCTCCTAGATGCAGTGTGCGCAAGGTGCCACTTTGAGGGGTGGTCACATAATTGGGACCCAGAGCATGGCGGTCCAATTCACAAAGATCTAATGGTGTTCTGGGATTCCAGGTATAAGCAAGACATGGAGTCAATCGCGGGTAGCTTCATCCCTGCCCTCTATGTGAAACTGTTTGGAAAAGACCCCTCGTGCATGTCCGATCGAGCCATGGAGACAATAACTCAGGTGGCCTACTGGTTTCTGGACACTGATAGTACCATCGTCCAAGTTTTCGAGTCGCCCAAGGCCCCTCACGCATTGCCTCGTTTCGTAACAGACAAGCTTCTCCTCCAAGAAACTTGTTATCAGATGTCAGGTGGTTTCTCCAAAGTCCTCACTACGGGTAAGAAGAAGCCATGGCCCACTCTACCGCTCACCATCGGCGCCTACACAATGAAGGATTTTAGGGAAGTAGAAGCAGAAGCCGAACAAATCAGGGGATTCTATCTGCCTCCCTTGGCACACCGGACATATGATCCTGAGAGAATTATCCCCGCACACTGCAAGCGGGCCAAATTCAATTGGAGTTACCAGGATACTGACTGTCCGGCTGAAGATAGAATAAAGAACTGGTACAACAAGGATAGAGAGGCTGCTCCAGCAGAATCAAGTGATCAGGAGGAGCAGGACAACCAAACTTTAGAAGAAAGGGTTCATACACTGGGAGGAGCCTCATCCTCCAAAGCCAAGAAGACGAGGACTGGTACGGGCCATAACCCTTCCGCCCAACAAAGAGAAAAGGAGGCCAAAGCTAAATAAGAGGCCAAAGAAAAGGCAAGGAAAGAGGAGGACAAACGAAAGAAGCAACTGAAAGAAGAGCAAAGGAAGAAGCGGGTAGAAGAAAATTGCAAGAAGAAGGAGAGGAAGAAAAGGTAGAAGCTGAGCGCCGACTAAAAATAGAGCAGGAGAAAGCAGAAGCTGAGCGCTAGCTAAAAATAGAACAGGACAAAGCAGAAGCTGAGCGCTAGCTAAAAATAGAGCAGGACAAAGCAGAAGTTGAGCGCCGACTAAAAGAAGAACAGGGCAAGGCGGAAGCAGAGTGCCAATTGAAAGAAGAGCAACATCGAGCTGAAACAGAACAGAAGAGGAAGGAGGAAGAAAGTAGGAAGTCACAGGAAGATTCCTCCAAAGGAACACTGCCTCCCGAGATAGAGAAGCAAACCGGATTGCCACACATCGAAGTACCCCAAACAACACCTGCAACCAATGTGCGCTTTGCCCTCGCGGAATTGGGTACCTCCGAGGAGGAGTGCTTGATCTCACTAGACTCACCTACGATCAATTCGCACACAAGATTAGGCAGGAAAAGAGAAGATGTTTGGCATGAGACCTTGCTGCACCCCTTATAGTCACTACAGAGAAGGATATAGTCTTGGACACCAGGACCAATCCAGTCATGATCGCATCAGTCGGTACCACTTTTGCAGCAGCCGCCGAGGAGAACGTGAGCAGGATGAGCAGAGAAATTCTATCCCTGCAGAATAGACTACAGGTCTCCGAACTCAAGACAGCTAAATCAGAACAAGAAAAGAGAGCGCTACAAGAAGAGGTCCGACAACTTCAGGCCAGGGATGCCCCTACTAATGAAATATCACTCACTGTACAAGGAGAGTTGTTCACTTTGGAGGCCACCATGAAACAATTATATGAAGAATTGTTCACAATAAAACAAACCCTAGCGCCACTACTGAAAGCACAAGTAGAAACCAAGAGGAGGAACACACAGTTAAGGGAAGCCTCTACTGCCTTGGACAGGATATTGGAGTGGTCTAACAGGTATCCACAAGCTCCGGCCATGTTGCCTAGAAAGGATTGGATTGCCACCCAGAATGACAAGGTTCAAATCCGGATAAAGGTATAATCCAAGGAGAAGCTCATCAAGGATCTTGAGAAAGAAATGTCCGCATATGAACATCTGATTAGCGGCATTGACTCAATGGCCGGAGTACACCACATCCCGTCTCTGGGTGCACTAGGTGACGAGAAAACATGGGAAGAAATCTCCAAAGATATCCAAGCATTCCTATAGCCCATAAGGCAAGCGATTGCCTCTCAAGACCTGCCAGCATCAAGAGAAAACATGGTTCAATTCATCGTGACACCGGTCCGAATCTACACTAAACTGGCCTCCTTGTCGAATCAGATCACAATCAAGAGGGAAACTTTGATTCCAAATGCTCTCGATTGTCTTCACAGGTTGAGAGAGGATACACCTCAGGTCTCCCCAATAGCTGCAGATTATCAGGCTTGGCACAATTATCTCAAAGAGCACTTGCAGATAGATATTCCTGACTTCGCAATCACCCAACTACTCCCATGACCAAGTTACATATTGCAGCGAATAGAAGAGGTCGCAGGTAGCAACAGCCAAGGGGTCGCAGGTCGCAGTTATAGCCCAGGTTGCAAGTCGCAAATTCTATCAAGTCGCAGAGTATCCCAAAGGTCAGGAAGACGAAAAGTCAGGGATACCCAAGGGTCAATTTTGTCCTATAAATACCCCCTTTGGGGAATTGTAAAAGGATCTTTTTTTTTAGGACTCCAAAGGAGCAGAGAATTGTATAACATTGAATGCACTCTTTATGAATGAATACAAGCACTTGTTTTGATTCCACTCTTGGATTTGATGGGAGTTAATGTGTTAACATTGTGAATATTTTGTCTTATGTATCTGATATCTTTATGATTAAGTTATCTGCGTTTTCCGCTTATATCATTTATACATTTCAACTCACTAAATGTTGTTAATGATGTTAGGTTGTTTGTTTAGAAAATGTTAAGCAACTCTGTTACTAACATTTATCTCATCTCTGGAAACCACTTAAGGAAGTGAAGGGTGGTCTAACCATAAAGAACTGTTTCTTCTGTGGTTCGAACAAATTTTTACAAGCATGATCCTAATGATGTGCTGCTAACAACATTTCCTTGGCTGCATGCTTTTAACTCATCTTGCTATTCATAGTGTTTTATGTTCGTTGAGACTCATCAACCATTTGCCTTGTACCATCCGGCAAGGCTGGAATGCGAGCCACCACCATCACCACAGAAACCAGAATAGATTTCCGTTCCTTTATAACTGGAGAAACATCAGAAATGTAGGGAACCAAGGGAGAGATCAGGACATGCAGTCCCATCATGAGGGCGAAGCATCCGGGTCAGGCATAGGGAGCGAATCTGAAAGTGAAATAGGACATGTTTACATATCGCGCCACCAGCAGGCTAGGCATGTGCAGCTGCTAGTTTGGATGGCACAATCTCCTTTAGCCCTCCATGGCGCCCTCCATGACATGCCCCGACATCCCGAGAAGCACCTCCCTAAGTTCGACCACGAAAACAGTACGCTGGCCGAAGATCACATAAGCAACTTTTACTTGGCGTTACAAATGATGAGAGTGCAATCTGACGATGTAGCATGCCATCGTTTTCCTCATACTTTAGAGAATAAAGTTGCTACCTGGTACCGATCCCTCCCTGTTGCTCCCATTTCTTCCTGGGAGTAGTTTCGCTATATTTTTCTTCGAAAATTTTCGGAAGACAAAACTCCTTCCATGCTCCTTACAGAGCTTAGTACTTTGAAGTGTCAGAAAAAAGAGAAAGTCAAAGATTTCAATCAACGCTTCGCTACAATATTGAACAAATTCCCGCTGAATATGGCCTTAGACGATTCCATCACTATCGACTACTACACGCGGGCTCTCGCTCGGGATATTGCCGTTTTCGTGAAGTGCGAAGCTAGAGCTACCTTGGCGGCAAATTACGCCACTACCCTCGCTGTCGAAAGGGATATGCTATCCATAGGAGCCATCGACCATGATGGTCGGGATGATCAAAAGCCTACCACGAAGAGAGCCCAATCCTGAAACCATAAATCCGGAGACGAAGACAAGGACCCCTTCGATTTTGAAAGTATCACAAAATCCCTCAAGTTACTGACCAATGAAGTCTCCGATCTAAAGAGGAAGAACAATGATTCTGTCCCAGGTGCTAAAACGCAGAAACCTTTCTTCAAAAAGAATAACCCCGCTGTGAACCGGCCCCTGTCAAACTCAAGTGTTGGCCTCAATGTTGAAGAAATCGGGAAGGACAATTTTTGTTCTTTCCATCAAGCCTCCCACTCAGAGAAAACTTGCCCCCAGTGGATCAATATCATGACCGCCATGGTGAATCAACTTCTGGAAGACCAAACCCCTGGAGATCTAGAGGAGGAGGCTACTTCAGACAATGAGGAGGTCTCCCCCCTGGATGAAGATATGGGTTCCACTGTCCTCGCTTTTGAGGTCATCCGCGGAGAAGCTCCCCCTTCCACAACTGGGATAAACTTGGCTGATGACCCTAAGTCTAAACCCCCTCGAAACTATGGTTTGAGGAGCAAAGGCCCAGTTCCTGAGCAGTCCTTCGAAGAAAAGAGAAAAGCTTTCTTAAGGAAAATCCTGCCACCAAACACAAAAAACCAAAACAAGACTCCTGAGAAATTTAGTCCAACTAATCCTCGAGAAAGCCCCAAGGCTAAAGCTTCATCTTTATCCCCTAAACCCACCACCGAACTTGCCTCACACACAGATTCTGGGTATAACATTATCGAGGATATGAAGAAGACACAGGCCAATATTTCTCTCTACGAGTTCGCTCGCATTGCCAACCAACGAGATATTATCCTCAAAGCATTTGCCAATCTACCAGCGACCAAACCTGTAAAAACCACATCTGCGCAAACTGTTGCTAGTCCCCAATCTATCGTGAATGCCGTAAACGCTAACTCCAGGGGATCCACACGACCTTTCCTCCTATCCTTCGAGATCTTTAACTTCAATGTCCGCAATTGCCTCGTCGATTCTGGTGCATCCACGAATGTTATGCCCTTATTTGTATGCAAGAAGTTAAACATCCGGCCTGAGAAAACTGACGCCAGTATCATTCAACTCGACAGATCACAAGTCCTTGCAGTAGGTGAATTAAACAATGTCATCATCCGCCTATCCTCCGATTCTAGAGTGCATCAGTGCATTGACATAGTAATCATGGATATCCCCGAGGCCTATGGCCTTCTTTTGAGCAGAGATTGGTCTAGCAAGCTGCAGGGATACTTTACCACTGATTGGTCCCACCTGTGGCTCCCTTACAAGGGCAGGAAAAATCAAATCAGGGTCGAAAGCGAGCCTTACATGAAATACACTGTGACCGACCTGGACACAACTAACGAACCAGTCAGTTTCGCGCAAGAAGAGCTCGGTATGTGTTTCTTAGAATCCATTTTCGGGTGCTATCAAACTCCCCAATCTCCGATCACTCAAGACGTCCAGTCTGAGCTATTGTTGGTCACCGAAAACCCCTCCGCCTCAACAAAAGACCCGTTAGAAACTGCTGCCCCGAGTGTGTCCCCAATGTGCTCGGATAGCCTTGTCAAATCAGAAGATGAAATATGGACCTTGTATTATGACGGTTCCAAAACCCATGACGGGGCTGGCGCGGGGTGTATCTTGCTGGACCCGTAGAAGTACAAGTTTCTAATTTCCTACCAGCTAGAGTTCCAGTGCATGAATAATACAGCCAAGTATGAGGCATTGCTGCTCGGACTCAAAAAGGCCATAGATCTCAAAGTTCGTTGTTTAAAGGTAATTGGTGATTCTGAGATTATCACTCGTCAGGTACGTAACACCATCCATTGCTTGTCTCCACATCTGAAAGGTTACCAGTAAGAGGTATGGCATTAATTTTTGCTTTTGATGCTTTCGGTATTAAATCCGTGCTTAGAATGCACAATGCAGCAGCTGATACACTTGCCAATGCTGCTGCTAGGTTCACCCCACTTAGAGATGGATTTTCTATTGAAGTTATTTACAAGCCATCCATACCAGATAATGTCACTAATTTGTGCGTCTTTAATGATGACCAACAGGTACTGGATTTCACGCTCAATACAGATGCGTTCAAAGACGCAGTTATAGAAGAAGAGGAGCATGATCAGGCCTTGCAAGAGGAACTAGGAGATCATAAAGAAAATCCCATACCCAAAGGGATCTTGTCACTCGAAAAGTTGTTCGACTTACAAAACCGTTTTTGAGGGCCCCCCAACACAAAGGTGCAAAGTTCCACGTTAGCGCACCAACAAATAAATCTTGGGATGGACAAGGATCCCAAGTTCTTCAATCTTGGTAATGAATGCACCCCTCAAGAGAGGCAATCAGTCACTGAGTTATTTAAGAAATACCGAGATGTGTTTGCCTGGACATATGACGAGCTACGAACCTATGACACGCGGATCATCCAGCACGTGATACCCATGAAGGAAGGAGTGAAGCCTTTCCAACAGAAACTGAGAAAAGTACACCCCACCTTAGAGCTGAAGATCCAAAAGGAACTAAAGAAACTCTTGGATGCGCGTATAATTTTCAAAGTTCGACATTCAACCTGGGTGTCGAACTTGGTCCCAGTTCGCAAGAAATCTGGCGAAATCCGTTTGTGCGTAGACTTTCGGAATTTAAACAGAGCTTCCGACAAGGACAACTACCCGGTGCCCCGTATGGAGCAGATACTTCAAGCTGTATCGGGGTCGGAAATGTTCTCTTTATTGGATGGGTTTTCAGGTTATAATCAAGTACTAGTGGCTGAACTCGATCGGCTCAAAACCACATTCAGAACTAAATGGGGAACATTTGCATTCAGATGCATGCCCTTTGGCTTGATTAATGCCGGCACGACCTTCCAAAGAGCCATGGACATCGCCTTCAAAGGCCTCATTGGGAAAGCGTAGTAGTGTACCTTGATGACGTCACCGTGTTTTCAAAACGCAGATCCGACCACTCACACCACCTCAAGCAGATCTTTGAAAGGTGTTGGAAATACAGGATCTCACTGAACCCGAAGAAAAGCATTTTTGCCATCTCCGAAGGAAACTTGTTGGGGCACATTATAACTCAGGACAGCATAGTAGTGGATCTAGAACGTGCGAAAGTCATCGCTTAGATATCGCACCTAAGTGGTAAGAAAACTATGCAGTCTTTCCTTGGCAAAAACAACTTCGTGCGAAAATTTATATCAGATTTCGCCCAAATTGTGAAACCGTTGCAAGGTATGATTAAGAAAAACTCTAACTTCAAATGGAATCCTCTTGAGAAAGAAGCGTTCGATAACATCAAAAGGGCCATCGCGGAAGCGCCTGCTCTTCATAGTTCGGATTTCAGCAAAGGCTTTATCTTGTACACCTTTGCCTCAGATTCATCTTTGGCTGTCGTCCTCACTTAGAAAGATGACAACAACGATGAGCGGCCCATATTATTCATGAGCGCTGGATTACAAGGTGCTGAGCTGAATTATCCAGATATTGACAAGCAAGCTTATGCAGTGTACAACGCAGTTAAACACTTCAGGCCATATATTTTGAAGAGTCACGTCACAATCTTCGTGCCTCACCCAGTTGTTCGCTCACTTTTCGTACAGCAAGAGCTAGGCGAGAGAGGAGGCAACTGGATGACGTGCCTTCAAGAATATGACCTGGAATTCAAGCTAGCACACACTATAAAGGGCCAAGGACTATGTCGGATGGCCACGGAGGCAGCAGGCTCACAAAGCAGTGAAGAAGAGGGTTGGGAACACGAAATCGACATGTATCAAGCTGATAGCATATCCTGACATAATACCTCCTCATGGTACGTTGATCTCCAGCAATATCTGAAACAAGGTACCATGGGCCCCACTTTGACCACTCAGCGGAAATGTGCATCAAGACTGAAAGCTGTATCCTACCAACTGGTGCAGGGTAAGTTGTTCCGCAAACACCACAGCGGTGTCCTGCTACGCTGTTTGGAGTATGATGAGGCACATAAAGTTTTTACGGAACTGCATGATGGTCCAGCGGGTGGACACTATGCGGGAGATACCACTGCTCACAAGATCATGCGTGCCGGTTTCTATTGGCCTACTCTGTTCAAAGACACGCACGCTTATGTACGGAAATGCCCACAATGCCAAAAGTTCGCAAATAGGGATATACGGCCTTCTGCCCTGTTGCAATCTGTTGCAGTGGAGGAACCTTTTCAGCAGTGGGGGCTGGACGTGATTGGGGAAATTTTGCCACACTCTTCCAAGCAACATAGATACATCCTCACAGCCACCAACTACTTCACAAGGTGGATTGAAGCAATACCGTTGTGTCAAGTCAATGATCAAGAGGTAATAGCCTTCATCACCCAATACATCATGATTAGGTTTGGCATTCCAACCTCCCTTGTTTTTGATAATGCAACATATTTTCATCTTTTAAATTATACGAGTTTGCTCTAGAAAACGGTATAGTGCTAAAACACTCTGCCAATTATTACCCCCAAGGAAATGGGTTAGCCGAGTCAACTAATAAGAACCTCATCCGCATCATCAAAAAGACTTTGCTGTCCCAACAACGAAATTGGCATAACGCTCTCCATAATGCCCTATGGGCTGATCGGGTCACACCCAAGCCATCTTTGGGCACCTCCCCGTTTTTTCGTGTGTACGACAAAGAGGCTATTCTTCCTCCCAACTTGTCTCTCCCAGCTCTTCAGTTATCGCAAGAAACTCATGGCACCCTTTGCCCTGCCTTACAAGCCCGAATAGACACATTGTTGAAGCTGGAGGAGGAAAGGTTGAAAACCTGGGAAAAATTCGCCATCCACCAAAGTCGAATAAAACGATGGTTTGACAAGAAGTCTGTCGAAAACAAATTTTTTGAAGTAGGTGACCTGGTCCTCAAGTGGGACAAAGCTCACGAGGATAAAGGAAAACACTCCAAATTCCAGGCCCTGTGGACAGGTCCCTTCCAAGTTAAAGAAAAGGTCGGCTCCCATACCTACAGGCTATAGACCCTTGAGGGGAGAATTGAGGTCCTCCCGGTAAACGGGCACGACCTTAAACACTATTTCACCTGACAGCCCCAGGGGGGGGTCGTCATCATACCCTGTACCATATTTCTTTTGTTGTTTTTTGTTTCGTTTTCCTTTGTTTTATTTTTTTGTTGTTGTTCTCATTTTTGTTTTGTTTTCAATAAGTTGCTTGTTCCAAGCAGGCTCCCATTGACCCTTTCCCCTGTAGCATCCCAAGTTGAAGGAGGGATGTAGGAGTTACTCAGTTGGCAATGCTGTGCCAGAATCTATGCTGGTGAAGAATCGCCCCTGAAACGCAAAAGGGACACAAGCTTGCCTGTGATATGCACTCAATGGGGAAACACAGCTAAGTCCCAGAAACTGAGCGCAGGTAGCTTGCCTAGTATGCTAGCCCAGGGGACTGCTGTACAAAAGAAAGTCTCAGTGTGATCAGTCACTGGACGAAAAGGGGGCAGAGCTGACCACAGGAGACAAAAGGACATCGGGGAAATCCCAAAAAGGTCCTCATACAAAACAGGAGCAACCTCTCTTGCAAGCAAAATAAGTTGGGATCCCTCATCCACCCCAGGCAATAAATGCCACAATTAAATAAGTGGCTTGAGCACAGTTAAATAAGTGCCCTGAGTACATTTAAAATAAGTGCAAACTAGCACATGAAAAGGGTAAAGGATTGAGAAAGGCTTCCTGCGCAGAGAGGCGATGCGATGACTCCGCCGGGGTACTGACCATGCTCGCTGGCAGCGGAGCAACGTCCGTGACTCCTAGGCAATGACTCCGCCGGGATCACCAGGTTCGCTGGCAGCGGAGCAATAAAATGAGGACGAAATAATTATACCGGATCCTGGAAATCTCTGAGGTTACTCCAACCTTTTTTGTTCGGTCTCCAAGAATGAAAAATGATAGACCCGCACCTTGGGACACGCAGATAGGTGGAGCAAACACGCAAGGGCCGACGACAAAAGTAGTGGGACCCATGAAGTGGAAAGATCAGCAGGCTAAGCCCTCCAGCCCCCCGATGAAGCACCAGTAGAGATCCTGGGTTCTACCAGCGAATCGCCATTTGTTGTAGCTGCTACAACACCCTCCAAATTTTTCTCTCCTTAAACTTTTGAGCCCCTATCCTTTTGAAAAGTGGAGTCAGGCCTAAATTCACCTTTTCAAAATTTCAAGTCGCTCAGTCGCAAATGTGGTTAACTCTTTTAAATTGCGACACTGCGACCATGCGACCCTTCAGGGCGCAAAGTCGTTGGGTCGCACATAAGCCCGAAACCAAACATCTGTGACCTTGCGACCCCGCGACCCCCTAGGTCGCACATCTCATTAACGGAGCTCATTTGCGACCTTGCGACCCTCATTTATTGCCCACACGTGCGACCCCTTTATATATAGAAGGGTCGCATAGGTCGCATTCAACCTGCGCGACAGAGAAAGAAAACTCCTCTGACAAGCCAGCTGGAGCGCGATTTTCTCGGGGGACGTTGAAGCCGAGCTAGAGTGTGTATCCATCTCATCAGCCTCAAGTGACATGGGGCCTCTAGCAGTTTGCAAAAGAAACAAAAGCCCAGAGATAGAAATCTCGGAGGAGGAAGTACCTCTTCCTCTTCCCCCTAATTATGGAGACACCGCCTGCACATTCGGCAAAGGGGACAGTATGAGATGGTACCGAGTGTATCAGGAATTTACAAAGCTTGAATTTCCGGAAGACCTCCCAGAACGACAGGCATACATTCAGGTTAAGAGGTCCAAGCTGCACTACGCGGGGGTCCATTCGCCTGTATTCCCATGCGCCGAGTTGATTGAATGGATCCTGCAAAGAGTCGACCCCAAGATCTGGGTCATTCGAGACCATGCCGGGAAGTCCTTCGCAAATCTAAAGGGGCAAGATGCAGAATTCTATTATGTGCTTCCCGCCCGAGAGCAGACCTTCACTGATGAATGGGTCACTACTCATGCAGTTCCCATACCAGAGGCTTTGAAAGGATGGTGGGAGGACTCGAAAAAGTTCTGGCTCAAGAAGGACCAGGAATATCAGACAACAGGTCTCAGGAAGGTCTACAAATTCGTAGCTGCAATGCTATGTAGGATGTATGGCCACCCAGATGCCACCTTTTTCAACGGCGCATGGGTCTCTCTATTGTACGCTATCACTGTGTACGGTACCTGCTTCAACTAGGCCAACATGATAGTAGCGGCCCTCAGGTCGAACATATCTGCGGCACTAACACCTGTTAAAGGGTATGTGTCAGAATTTTATATGGCATCTTATCTCCTAGATGCAGTGTGCGCAAGGTGCCACTTTGAGGGGTGGTCACATAACTGGGACCTAGAGCATGGCGGTCCAATTCACAAAGATCTAATGGTGTCTAATGGTGTTCTGGGATTCCAGGTATAAGCAAGACATGGAGTCAATCGCGGGTAGCTTCATCCCTGCCCTCTACGTGAAACTGTTTGGAAAAGACCCCCCGTGCATGTCCGAGCGAGCCATGGAGACAATAACTCATGTGGCTCACTGGTTTCCGGACACTGATAGTACCATCGTCCGAGTTTTCGGGTCGCTCAAGGCCCCTCACGCATTGCCCCGTTTCATAACAGACAAGCTTCTGCTCCAAGAAACTTGTTATCAGATGTCAGGTTGTTTCTCCAAAGTCCTCACTAAGTGTAACAACCCGTTCCCGAGTTATACACAATGATATTAGCGTGTGTACGACATAGGCATTTGATATCTACACCTGCCTATCTCGCACACATCGCACTAGTACACCTAACTACTAATATCAAGATTACCTGAGTTAGAGATTAATATTATGATTCCAGATTAATATTCATATTAATTAAGTATACATTATATGAAAAGGACTAATGAAAAAATAGAAAAATAAACTTAATTTAATTAATATATATATATCCATAGTTAAGTTAAATATTCCCACATAACCCTTAATCATAAAGGTACTCAAAATTCAGCCGTATACTCCAATAGATTGGATAACCATAAGATCACCTCCTCTTTAATAACAATCACATCTCCTTAAATGACATTCGTACCTTCCTTTAAAAGATCTTATCTTGATGGAGAAGAGGCGGTGGGATAGGATGTATGGCGGTGGAGAAATTTATATAAGGAAGTTGATTCGAAGGAGGAATGGGTCTTTTTGAACGGGAATTGATTACGAAGTGAGATGATGAGAAGAAAGGATTTGTACTGAGGGGGAGTCTCTGTTTTCTTGGAAATCTGGGCACGGGGGCAGAGGAGACATCCTCTGGGTCTGGGATTGTTCCCGGATTGGCTGGGAGGACTTGATTGTTTCGGTGAACTGTTCAACTGTCCACAAGATCACAGGAGGAGAACCACCATTAAATCATCAGCTATACTCCAGGTATTTTCCCATGTTTCGATTAGTTTCTTATGAAAAATTGAAATTTCATTACTGCTCTGTATCAAATTGTATTACTGCTGACTTATATTTATATATGTTTAGATTCATTCATGCTGAAAGGATGTCTTAGAATGTATTCATTAACAGGCTGATAATTGTAGCAGTGATTCCCTGTTGGTTGATTTAGCTAAGTCCCTCTCCAACAAAACTCTAAAGTTAAGCGTAAAATTTAGGAAATTAAAATACAAGGTCTCTACATATGGTATCAGAGGGTGTTTCAAACCCTTTTCCGGCCTTATAGGCCCATTAAATTTCCTCTGTTTAAACCAGTCTATGGCTGTCCAATTAAATCTGCTTGAATCTTCAGTCTTAGTTATGGAAAGATAGACAGGTTTTAAGTTTAAATTAATAGCTGTGTTGTAAGCCTCAAACAGCCGCATTAAATCCCATAATAAGTGTTTGATTACTTGCATGAAGAGATCTGGGTTAATCCTGTAGAGGTTGATCTTCAAACTGGTTTAAAAACCCTCTGCTTAAACTTCAATGTTCACAGCTATGTAAAAGATTGGTTAAACAAATTAAAACATCAAAATATTTAGAAGTTTTCTGCATAACTACAAAGTTGCTGCCTTTAACATTATAGTAATAATAATTTGGATTTGATGTATAACCCTCTTCTAGATAGCACTGCTCTGTATACTGCTTTCTATGTCATATAAAGGTGCTGCCTCAGAGACCATTTCTGAAACACAATACCAAAATGTTAATACTGTCAAATTCACACAATAATATTCCAACATATTAATCAATGCCCATAGCAGCTTTGCATTCAGGTAGTCAACCATACATTAAATCATGTCAAAACCCAGCTACACTAATAATTTATCAAATGATAACAACTTCACTATAGGTGTTAACAAATCAAGACGGACCTTCAGGAATACTAATTTGGCTTCCAACCATGCAGCCAACTTCAAAATTCAACCAATTTCTTGAGGTGTCTAAATAATTTCTAATTACTGATGTTCCAAGAAAGCACCCATGATCGAAGGCTGTCTTGAAGACTGGATACTGTACTGGGATATTTTGTTTTTCAATACCTGTACCCCATTGTTGTCGGATTGAAAAGAGAATATTTGTGATGCTCAATGCGCTGACACTTGAAAGAAGCCCTTCACAAAAGAGCTTTAGCCCTCCCATAAGCACGACAGTACCTCTTGCAACAAAAATCTGCTTCCCTTCCTTGCCTGCTGTAGGAATTGAAAAATCTAGACCGCGTATCCAATCCTAATGGCCTTTTAGTTCACACTCATGCTGGAACTTCCAATTCCTATCACCGACGTAGAGATGAACCTTGTTATCAAGGCCTCCCATAGCTAAAATCCAATCTGCAGCATTTCCTGGCAATTCAGAAAGAGAAAGAGCAGCCGTTGCTCTTGAACCCACAGATATATCTTGCAGCAATGACAATTTAAAGTCACCTGACTCGGATGCATCAGTCTCAGCGTCAGGATTCTCATCATGGACCTGACGTAGCGGTGCCGGCGGGAGGAAATTTAAAAGGAATCGAAGGGGGAGCGGATTGCCATCTGGTTCCCCTGTTCGATTTGCTGTCAAAAAAAAAAAAAAAAACTCTAAACTGGTGTGTATGCATGGAGAAGCCACGCTATCGAATGTAGAATAAGGTGGAACCTCCGTGGATGCGTTGTCTAAAAGTCTATGCCCCAATATGTCACCTGCCGCCCGAATATAGATATAACATCTAAATTTAAACACGCCCCAATGATAAACCTTGCCGCTGTTTACCATATGAGCTCCACTGTAATTTAATTAATAGTTTAAAACGCCATGGCGTATGATGTTGCGGACTTTGGGTTTACGGAATATGCCGATATACCACTTTGGAATGGTATATGGGTGAAATTATAATGTATGGTGAAATTAACCGTAAAAATATATATATAAAATGCGCATTTTAAATTTGTTTTATATACAGTGTAATCGCCACCGTAGGGAAGGAGGAGTCGGGCAGAGTTTTGAACCGCCGACCCTCCAAAGGGAAGTTTAGCCAATAATATATATATATATATATATTCAAAACCTCGTAACGTTGAATTAGTCTAAGTTATAACTTATACAGCGTTCTTAATTTTGAAACGGAACATTACACCATCTATTGGGATTTCGAACTTTACAATAAACTATAGTCCATGGTTTATATAGCCATAACATATAAAATTCCATACGCCATTTAATATATATGCCAACTGATATGACTTAAGGTTTGCAAACAAATTAATAATCCACCATTAGTAATACGCTCCACCATTGAAAATTAGATTTAGACCTTTGGGTTTAAAGAAATAAATATTAATTAATATTCCACCATTAAAGAAATAAATAGTCTATCAAATTCGAAGCTCAGAACTAAATCTGATATTTGGCCAACTATAAATAAAAATAAATAATTTATAATGAGGTATGGCATGTTAAAGTTGAAACGTATGTTTCATTTACATCTAAGTTAGGATGACAAAATTTATGATATGACGTATCATTAAACAAAGTCGAATGGTGACATTTATATGCGATGATCGTATTCACATATGCGTAGGTAATACATTAAAACTATGGTTAATTTATAAAATATTATAAATCACATAACTAAGTACTTCACTGCAAAAATGGGTGGAGATTTGATAGTTTAAAAAAAAAAAAAACAACCTTAGAATGATCAGACCAAAACTTTGATAAACCCATCGCACTTGGTTTATACGTGGACTTTTGCATTATTTTTAAAAAAAGCGGATTTGATTCAATGAACCATAGTTTATATAAACATCGAACCATAGTTTATACGCGAACTTTGCAAACTTTGGTTATATGCGGATTTGGTTTAATGTAGAGTTTAATTAAATATAAAATTTAATTATAATTAATAATATACTATATTATATAATATGTATATGTATATATTATATTTTATTTTATTTTTAAATTGTTTCTACATAGTATGTTATAAACAGTCATTAAAATTGTTTCTACATAGTATGTTATAAACAGTCCACATATTAATAAAAAAAAAAAAAAATCCCTTCTATAACTGCATCTAGGACTAAAACATTTTAGACAAGTTTTATAAACTAACACTTTAATTTATGAAAACCCCTGCATTTCACTCTAGAGTTAGTACGCATAAAATACCCTGCATAGGACAAGGAGGTCGCGTTGCCACCCTCCTTGACCTCGGTACCAGTAAGACCTGCCGGAGGTAAAATAGAGAAAGAACTATACTCGTATGCCAGCTCAAATCTTACGAAAATTATATTTTGTCAGTCTGAAAATTTACCCACTCATGAATTTATTATGTATTTCAGGAAAAATTACCATGTTTAACACGTACCAAAGGCGGCAGCGCCAGCGAAATGCATCGCCGCCACCTCCACCTTCACCATCGCCATCACCACCATCAAGATTGCCGTCAGCACCTGTTGCTCCGCCCGATCTCACCACTGTGATGAGCTCATTAGAAGCCATTTTGGAAACCTTAAAAGGGTCGCAGTCGACCAGGAACAAGGAGGAACGACATCATTCAGATGAAAGACATTCAGAAAAGCCGAAGGATTTTGATGACAAACCTCACAGAGAAGATATTTCACGGGAACTGCAAAATATTAAACTCCCGGAATTCTCTAGAGAAGGAGCTGGAGAACATGCCGAAGCATGGTTGGAAGGGATGATTAGATGCTTCGCATTAAGAGAATATTCTTCAACTTCTAAAACAAAGATCGCTGTATTCCAACTCAGAGAGAATGCTCTGATTTGGTGGGGAAATATGGAAAAAAAACTGCATCTTACTTCATATATCGTTCCTTGGGAGTTGTTTGTGGACCGATTTCGTGCGAAATACTTACCGCCTTTGTTTTAAGAGCAACAAGCTGGAGCCTTCCATACTCTAACCCAAGGTGGTAAAACCGTGGAAGAATATGAGATAAAGTTCATGGAACTTGTAAAATATGTTCCTTATCTAGACACGGATGAACACCAGGCTGAGTGTTTCGTATTTGGATTAAATCCTCGGATCAGAGCCATGGTAAGAATGTGGAAGCCACCGACCGTGGCAGAGGTAGTTGAATGTGCTCGTTATGTAGAAGAACATCTGGGGATCAAAAGGGATTTCAGGCCAGCTGAACCAATACTGCAGGCATTTACAGGAAGAACTCCCCGAAATTTCTTCCGAGGAAATAACTCGAGACCACCTCCTTATGGTAACAAGTTTACCCCAAGGGGAGCAGGGGCAAGAGCTCCTAGGACCATAAACGCAATAGTTTCCGAGTCCTCAAACATCAGTGCTTGGAGGTCTCGAGGGTCTGGTAATCGAGGAAGGAATGGGAGAGGAAGCAGCACCAGGGGACAGAGTTCTTGGTCGGGGATTTCTCAGTCAAATGCAAAAGCACCAACCCGAGTGGACTGTTGGGGGTGTGGAGGACCTCATCTTTGACGTGATTGTCCGGAGAATTCTCGGCGAACAGGAAAAGAACCATCATCAGATGCCCAAAGCAATCATAGAATCCATGCTGTTGTCAACAACAACCAAGCAGTGCATCAATCCACGGTAGTGGAATCTTTAGGTACAATCAACGGAATGAAACTCAAAACTTGTTTGACACGGGAGCTATTGATAGTTTTATTTCATCTTATGCATTGAATAAATGTGGGTTGGCAGCCTGTAAACAAGACGATTTTAGACAGGTAGAAATGGCTTCAGGAGACCTTCAATCGGTAGAATTAAGTGTGGAGGATTGCAAAGTTGATCTAGGAGTCTGTTTGACCAAACTAAAAGTATATGTTACTGCCCTAGGAACTTACGACCTGGTGATAGGAATGGATTGGTTAGAGTCTCATCGAGCATGGGTAGATTGTTTCGGGAAAACAATACTTTGCTTAAACGATGTGGGAGAGACAATCCAAATTCAAGGTATTAAGAGAAAAGTATCCTTGTGTTTCATCTCAGCTATGCAAATGAAATGGTGCTTAAGGAAGGGTTGTCACGTGTATGCAGTTCAAGAGGTAAGCAAAGAAAATGGGCCTTCCTTAGATCAGTATCCGATTCTATTAGAATTTCCGGATGTTTTTCCAAAGGAATTACCTGGACTGCCTCCTCGGAGAGAGCTAGACCTCACCATCGAATTGAAACCTGGTATGGAACCTATATCTAAAACTCCTTATCGAATGACTGCCCCGAAACTTCAAGAATTGCAAATACAGTTGAAAGAACTGTTAGATGTAGGGCACATTCGACTCAGTGTTTCACCATGGGGTGCTCCTGTAATCTTTGTCAAGAAGAAAGATGGTTCATTACGACTGTGTGTGGACTATCAAGATTTGAATCGGGCCACGGTAAAGAATAGGTATCCAATGCCTCGCATTGACGACCTTTTCGATCAAATGAAAGGAGCTACAATATTTTCAAAGATCGACCTGCGATCGGATTATCATCAACTAAGGATTTGCGAAAGTGATGTTTCTAACACTGCATTCCGAACTCGTTTCGGGCATTATGAATTCATTGTGGTGCGATTTGGGTTGACCAATGCACCTGCAGTCTTCATGAACCTTATGAATAGCGTTCTCCGCAAATATCTCGACAAATTTGTACAAGTTTTCCTGGACGATATTCTCATTTACTCTAAGAATGAGAAGGAGCATGAAGAGCATCTTCGGATAGTGTTATCTTGTCTCAGAGAGCACAAGTTATATGGAAAATTATCCAAATGCGCTTTCTTTCAGAAGGAAATCCATTACTTAGGTCATATCATATCAGGCGAAGGAATCTCTGTAGATCCTAAAAAAGTAAATACAATTAGGGAGTGGCCGATACTTAATAATGCACATGAAGTGCGTAGTTTTATGGGTTTAGCAAGTTACTACCGAAGGTTCGTGGAGGGATTTTCCAAAATTGCAAAGCCGATCACAAACCTTCAGCGCAAAGGCATTAAGTATGAATAGAGTAAGTAGTGTGATAAAACTTTTTCTGAACTTAAACGATTATTGACTAGTGCACCGATTTTGCGAGTACCGGATATGGATAAAGATTTTACTATGTGTACCGACGCATCTAAGCAAGGGTTAGGTGCAGTTTTAATGCAGGAAGGAGGCGTAATAGCATACGCTTCGAGAAAATTAAAAACCCATGAAGAAATTTATGCTACGCATGATTTGGAGTTAGCCACGGTGGTCTTAGCTTTAAAGATGTGGAGACATTACTTGGTGGGGAGAAACTTTGTGCTTAAAAGTGACCACCAAAGTTTGCAGTATTTATTCACCTAGAGAGACTTGAATGCAAGACAAAGACGATGGAGTGAACTCCTAAGCGAATACGATTTTGCGATTTCATATATCAAAGGGAAAGAGAATGTTGTAGTAGATGCATTAAGTAGAAGACCTCGAATATTCTCCCTCGTACCTATCAGGGTGAACTTGAGAAATCGAGTGCTTGAACATCTTGTTAGAGATGGTTGGTACCTAAAAGTAAGGTCGGGGCTCGAAAGCAACCATTCGAAGGAACCTAAGTTTGAAGGGTATGATTTGGAAGAGGACGGAATTCTACGATTCCATGGAAGGATGTATATAACAGATAGTGGGGATCTCTGAAACGCCATTTTGAAGGAAGCACACCGGGCAGTATATTGTGCACGTCCGGGGGTAAAGAAGATGTATGCTGACACTAAGAGACTCTTCTTCTGGTCAGGTATGAAAAACGACATTGTCCAATTTGTCGTTAGGTGTCTTGAATGCCAGCAGGTAAAAGCTGATCATCGTCACCCAGCAGGTCTCTTACAATCTCATGACATCCCTATGACCAAATGGGAGATAATTTCTATGGATTTTATCATTGCGCTGCCTCTTACGCAACAAAAGCATAATGCCATTCTGGTTGTGGTGGATAGATTAACAAAAAGCGCCCATTTCATCCAAGTAAGAGATACTTATGAAGTGGCTGACGTAGCACGAGTATTCATAAATGAAATTATCAGATTTCATGGAGTACCTAAGAAAATCATATCCGACAGAGATCCTTGGTTCACATCAAGGTTTTGGAATTGTATGCAGTCGGCCTTGGGAACTCAGTTAAATTTGAGTACAGCATATCATCCTGAGACCGATGGACAGACAGAAAGGGTAAATCAAGTACTCGAGGATATGCTAAGGATGTATGTTATGGACCAACAGTCACGCTGGGAAAAGTACTTACCTTTGGTAGAATTTGCTTACAACAATAGCTATCACAGTTCAATCGGGATGCCACCATTTGAAGCATTATACGGAAGACCCTGTAGAACGCCTTTGAGTTGGGACAGGTTAGAAGATTGAATAATCGTCGGACCAGACTTGATCCAAGAGATGGAGGATCAGGTAAAACTGATTAGACATCGATTAAAAGAGGCTCAGGATAGACAGAAAAGTTATGCGGACACTTACAGGACAGATAGAAGCTATGTAGTAGGAGATCAGGTTTTCATCCGCATCAGACCAAATAAGAGCACCATTCGGTTTGGGAGGGGGACAAAATTATCCCCCCGGTTTATAGGACCGTTTGAAGTCCTGGAAAAAGTTGGACCTGTCGCTTATCGTCTTGCACTGCCATCACAAAATTCATAATGTATTTCATGTATCTGCCTTACAACACTATGTTGCTGATAAATCTCATGACCTTCAATGGAAGGAACTGCAGGTATCGGACGAGGGAACCCTAACGGTCGAACCATTACGTATTCTGGAACGTAGGGTTCGACAGCTCAGGAACCGCCGAATAGACCAAGTTAAAGTCTAGTGGGACAAGTATAGTCCTGGATCAACGACTTGGGAGGATGCTGAGACTTTTTGCCAGAATTACTCCAGCTTATGCTAAATTTTGAGAACTGGAAACTTTATATGTATATATGACTGCTCAAATTTTGATACTTAAAATTTTGAAATACTACATAAAAATGAGTTTTTACTTTGCTGGTACATGGATACCCATAAAGATAGAATGCTACTTCGCTCTAGTGATGCAGGATATACGCTGTTTGTTTAAATTTACTGGTGCATGGATACCAATATGCGATGTGTCATTTAAATTAACATTGCAAGAATATGAAATCATAGATTAAACATTATAAATGAAACTATCTATTGATGAATTTCATTACATTTCAAATATGATCAAAAGAAAGGAAATATAAGAGTAACTACATTTTGAATATGAAAAGTGAAACATATTGGTATACATATTGAAAATGGTTAAAGCAATGCACCATAAATAGAATATGTATGAACTAAACAGAAGCAGTATCTGAAATGAGAAATTTTATTGGAAATATTGATACCTATGTGAACAAAGTTTCTTTGTATATATATAAGTTCTAGGATCGATATCATAAATATCAAAGTATTTTGAATATGTAGAGGTTGTTATATGGGTAACAATTGGTTATGAACAATATAGATATGTATGTTGTAATATGTGTACGAGTGTTTACATTGCAGATTATGTACCAGTGATTATCATGCAGAAAAATAGATTACTGAAGCAATCTACGTGATGACAGATTTCCAAGAACAGTTGAGACTCCCTGAGATCCCACGATAGGGTGTTGACCCTGGTCCTACTGGGAGGGGTGGAGGTGTTGCCCACCGTTTATCCTCCAATACCTGGAGTCATGGGAGGACTGTGCGAGTCACGCTCCCCTAGACGTGTGATGATGATTGCTGGATGCCTACAAGCATGTCAGGTCGATGTAATCGACACTGACATCCTTACGGTCTATGAATGGATCAGTAAAACTGATGCCATGGCATATTCCTGTCGAGGACGGATAGGATGGGAGTGGAAGAGATTAGGAAGGATAGGATGATTTTAGAATAGTTTGGCGATGCAGTTGAGATGGGAAGTAACAATTAAATTACAGATACATACTTATTCAAATAGAAATTCAAAATCTTAAAATTACAAGCATTCTACAATCACCCTAATCCCTAAAAACACAAAATTGATATGAGTATATGAAACCCTGAACTTCGGGACGAAGTTTTTTTGAAGGGAGGAAGTATGTAACAACCCGTTCTCGAGTTATACACAATGATATTAGCGTGTGTACGGCATAGGCATTTGATAGCTACACTTGCCTATCTCGCACACATCGCACTAGTACATCTAACTACTAATATCAAGATTACCTGAGTTAGAGATTAATATTATGATTCCAGATTAATATTCATATTAATTAAGTATACATTATATGAAAAGGACTAATAAAAAAATAGAAAAATAAACTTAATTTAATTAATATATATATATATATATATCCATAGTTAAGTTAAATATTCCCACATAACCCTTAATCATAAAGGTACTCTAAATTCAGCCATATACTCCAACAGATTGGATAACCATAAGATCACCTCCTCTTTAATAACAATCACATCTCCTTAAATGACATTCGTACCTTCCTTTAAAAGATCTTATCTTGATGGAGAAGAGGCGGTGGGATAGGATGTATGGCAGTGGAGAAATTTATATAAGGAAGTTGATTCGAAGGAGGAAGGGGTCTTTTTGAACGGGAACTGATTACGAATGAGATGATGAGAAGAAAGGATTTGTACTGAGGGGGAGTCTCTGTTTTCTTGGAAATCTGGGCACAGGGGCAGAGAAGACATCCTCTGGGTCTGGGATTGTTCCTGGATTGGCTGGGAGGACTTGATTGTTTCGGTGAACTGTTCAATTGTCCACAGCATCACAGGAGGAGAACCACCATTAAAATCATCAGCTATACTCCAGGTATTTTCCCATGTTTCAATTAGTTCCTTATGAAAAATTGAAATTTCATTACTGCTCTGTATCAAATCGTATTACTGTTGACTTATATTTATATATGTTTAGATTCATTCATGCTGAAAGGATGTCTTAGAATGTATTCATCAACAGGCTGATAATTGTATTAGTGATTCCCTGTTGGTTGATTTAGCTAAGTCCCTCTCCAACAAAACTTTGAAGTTAAGTGTAAAATTTAGGAAATTAAAATACAAGGTCTCTACACTAAGGGTAAGAAGAAGCCATGGCCCACTCTACCGCTCACCATCGATGCCTACACAGTGAAAGATTTTAGGGAAGTAGAAGCAGAAGCCGAATAGATCAGGGGATTTTGTCTGCCTCCCTTGTCACACTGGACATATGGTCCCGAGAGAATTATCCCGACACACTGCAAGCGGGTCAAATTCAAATGGAGTTACCAGCATACTGACTGTTCGACTGAAGGTAGAATAAAGAACTGGTACAACAAGGATAGAGAGGCTGCTCCAGCAGAATCAAGTGATCAGGAGGAGCAGGACAACCAGACTTTAGAAGAAAGGGTTCATACATTGGGAGGAGCCTCATCCTCCAAAGCTAAGACGCCGAGGATTGGTACGGGCCATAACCCTTCCGCCCAACAAAGAGAAAAGGAGGCGAAAGCTAAACAAGAGGCCAAAGAAAAGGTAAGGGAAGAGGAGGACAAACGAAAGAAGCAACTGAAAGAAGAGCAAAGGAAGAAGCAGGCAGAAGAAAACCGCAAGAAGAAGGAAGAGGAAGAAAAGGCAGAAGCTGAGCGCCGACTAAAAATAGAGCAGGACAAAGCAGAAGCTGAGCGCCAGCTAAAAATAGAGCAGGACAAAGCAGTAGCTGAGCGCCAGTTAAAAATAGAGCAGGACAAAGCAGAAGCCGAGTGTCGACTAAAAGAAGAACAGGACAAGGTGGAAGCAGAGTGCCAATTGAAAGAAGAGCAACATAGAGCTGAAACAGAACAGAAGAGGAAGGAGGAAGAAAGTAGGAAGTCACAGGAAGATTCCTCCAAAGGAACACCGCCTCCCGAGACAGAGAAGCAAACCGGATTGCCAAACATTGAAGTACCCCAAACAACTCCTGCAACCAATGTGCTCTTTGCCCTCTCGGAATTGGGTACCTCCGAGGATTTAGATGAGGGAGTGCTTGATCTCACTATACTCACCTACGATCAATTCGCACAGAAGATCAGGCAGGAAAAGAGAAGAGGTTTGGCACGAGACCTTGCTGCACCCCTTACAGTCACTACAGAGAAGGATATAGTCTTGGATACCAGGACCAATCCGGTCATGATTGCATCAGCCGGTACCGCTTTTGCAGTAGCCACCGAGGAGAACGTGAGCAGGTTGAGCAGAGAAATTCTATCCCCATAGAATAGACTACAGGCCTCTGAACTCAAGACAACTAAATCAGAACAAGAAAGAGGGCGCTACAAGAAGAGGCCCGACACTTCAGGTCAGGGATGCCCCTACTAATGAAATATCACTCACTGTACAGGGAGAGCTGGTCACTTTGGAGGCCACCATGAAACACGTATATGAATAATTGTTCACAATAAAACAAACTGTAGCGCCACTACTGAAAGCACAGGCAGAAACCAAGAGGAGGAACACACAGCTAAGGGAAGCCTCTACTGCCTTGGACAGGATATTGGAGTGGTCTAACAGGTATCCACAAGCTCCAGCCACGTTGCCTAGAAAGGATTGGATTGCCACCCAGAATGACAAGGTTCAAATCCGGATAAAGGTACAATCCAAGGAGAAGCTCTTCAAGGATCTTGAGAAAGTAATGTCCGCATATGAACATTTGATTAGTGGCATCGACTCAATGGCCAGAGTACACCATATCCCGTCTCTGGGTGCACTACGTGAAGAGAAAACATGGGAAGAAGTCTCCAAAGATATCCAAGCATTCCTACAGCCCATAAGGCTAGCGATCGACTCTCAAGACCTGCCAGCATCAAGAGAAAACATGGTTCAATTCATCGTGACACTGGTCTGAATCTACACTAAACTGGCTTCCTTGTCGAATCAGATCACAATCAAGAGGGAAACTTTGATTCCAAATGCTCTCGAGTGTCTTCACAGGTTGAGAGAGGATACACCTCAGGTCTCCCCAGTAGCTGCAGATTATCGGGCTTGGCAGAATTATCTCAAAGAGCAGCAGCGATAGATGTTCTTGACCTCGCAATCACCCAACTACTCCCATGACCAAGTTATATATTGCAGCGAATATAACAGGTCGCAGGTAGCAACAACCAAGGGGTCGCAGGTCGCAGTTATAGCCCAGGTCACAAGTCGCAAATTCTATCAAGTCGCGGAGCATCCCAACGTTCAGGAAGACGAAAAGTCAGGGATACCCAAGGGTCAATTTTGTCTTCTAAATACCCCCTTCTGGGAATTGTAAAAGGATCTTTTTTTTGAGGACTCCAAAGGAGCAGAGAATTGTATAGCATTGAATGCACTCTTTATGAATGAATACAAGCACTTGTTTTGATTCCACTCTTGGATCTGATGGGAGTTAATGTTTTAACATTGTGAATATTTTGTCTTATGTATCTGATATCTTTCTGATTAAGTCATCTGCGTTTTCCGCTTATATCATTTATACATTCCAGCTCAGTAAATGTTGTTAATGATGTTAGGTTGTTTGTTTAGAAAATGTTAAGCAACTCTGTTACTAACATTTATCTCATCTTTGGAAACCGCTTAAGGAAGTGAAGGGCGCTCTAACCATAAAGAACTGTTTCTTCTGTGGTTCGAACAACTTTTTACAAGCATGACCCTAATGATGTGCTGCTAACAGCATTTCCTTGGCTGCATGCTTTTAAGTTTTAACTCATCTTGCTATTCATAGTGTTTTATGTTCGTTGAGACTCATCAACCATTTGCCTTGTACCATTCGAATAATCGTGCGTTCACAGGTCTACAGGGCTCGTTCGTGTCCGAGAAAAGGAGTATTCAGCGGTAGCCGGACCCACACCCCGGACGGGATCCCTATCACAAACGGTTTAGAGTCTAATTGGGACTTTTCACCGGGGAGATCCCTTACTGTTGGTTGGACATATTTTCGCGTCAACACATCCACAGTTTTAGTTCCTCACAAGAAGACTAGGCAAACTAGCAGAGGGCTACAGTGAAAGAGGCCAAAGAGGCCAAAGAAGTCAAAGAAACCAAAAAGGTCAAAACCTACCAGAGGGGACGTAGGAAAATGTTTGCTCCACAGATTGTGGAAGGGGCCCTTCCTTCTTCATCAACAAAACAGGGAAAACAAAAGCAAGAAGAGACAATTGTCCATGAAGAGGCAAAGCTTCATGAGGAAGAAAGAGATTTTGAGTTGATGGACTTGGATGACCAAGATGATCATGAGACCTCAAAGCTGATCATCAAAGAGAAGGATGCCATAATCAAAGAACTGCAGGACAACATGGCAAGACCCCAATTTGTCATATCTTTCTTTGAACAAGAGAACAAGCAGCTAAAAGACAAGTAGGTACTCATGGAGTTAGAGCTGCTAAAGGCAAAAAGACAAGACATCAAGGGTAAGGCAATGATGGCATCTAATGAATCTGACCATGATGATACTCAAACCATCAAAACAAGACCAAAAACAAGAGGTCTTAAGAGAGCTTTAGAGCAGGAGAAACATGGGGCAGAGAAACTCAGTTTTGAGGAAAGGATTGCAAAGGAAATTGAAGATGACAGAGAGGTGTGGCTTGACAGAGTTAACCTTCACCTTGAGAAGCTCCTCCATAAGGCAAACAAAGACAATGAGATGCTCAGACACATGTCCAATAGATACATCACTAGAAACAAGATCTGCAACATTAAACTCAAGCAATTGAAGGACAAATACAAGCAAACCTTAATAAAGCAAAAGGAGGAGGATAAACTTGAGATTCTTGCTGATGCCTCCCTGATTGCTTGAGACACCTCATTAGCACTCCATCTAACAATTTTGATCAATTTTGGGCAAGTTTTCAAGTTTTTAGAATTTCTGATAATTTTTATGGACTTTTTGCACGGTAAGCCTGCAAAAGCGCATTGTGGGCCACATTGCGCTTTTTGTGGAGGCCTCCAAATGACAAATGGGTTGCAGATTTGGATTCAGAGTGATGTCTACATGCAATTTTGACTATTGGCACTCAAAAAATGGAGCTTTTGATAGGTGGAAAATGCGAAAAACCTCTCAAAAATCAACTTTCTGCCTCATTTTTTAGACCTTCGCTAAGGAGCTTCCGTCAACCATTTTCAGAACTTGAAGGCATTTTTGACAACTAGACTGGAATAGCTTTCCAATGAACCATCTTGTGCTCAATTTGGACCTCGGGAAGGCAGTCAAAACTTCATTTCAAGGCACACGCTGCGCTTTTTCCCTGCCACGCTACACTTTTTCCTAGCACGCTGCGCTTTTTGCAGTTCGCTGTTTTCTTCAAAATTTTCCAATTTGATCAGTTGATGGATGGATTCAATGACTTTTTACTGATGTAATGATGAAATGTAAATATAATTATGTCAAAAATAGTTGCTAGGGGTAGATGCATGATGTAAATAGGTAATTTTGGTCAAAGTGAATCAATTTCATGAATGATAGGGATGAGTTGGCTAACCTCCCTAATCACTAGGATTCCAGTTGAACACTTTGTGGATCAGCTCCACAAGTCAAGGATTCGACCCCTGAGCTGGGGAGAATCAATTTTGGTCTATATTATTCACTTCTTTTTTCATGGAAAGGGTTTGATGTTGTTGGATTGATCACTGAACACTATTGTAATCAGACTTTTGGCAAGAAATAACAGACTGAGTTGCAACTATTTTGATGGAATTCTTGTTGTAAAGTGATTTGACATTTTTTCTTTTTATGTTTTGCAAATGTGTGAATGTATTGTGATTTCATATTCATTCCATTTCTAAATGTAATTTTTTCCTAAGTCTGAAAGACATAATTCATTAAACTTATGCTCTGTTTTGGAGGAATAGTTACAGTTTGTTCATCTTCTTCTTAATAGAAAAGAATTCATATCTCTTATGCTCTTTTCTCAAACCCTAGCAGTCTAAACCATTTCATCAAGATATCCTTTTGTGTTGAAGAGTTTACCTACCTTGCTCCATCAGATCCCTGCAATTCTGATCCTTGTTTGCCCTGACCTAATTTCTTCTCTGACCTATTCACCATCCAGCACCTCAAATTCAATCAAACAAACCTTAGTGCTACTATACCTAGCCTAAAATCTCATTGATCGAATCATCTTGGTTGTGATCTTGTGGAGAGAGCTCTCTCCTGCCTAGTAGGGCTAGCTACTCGGCAAAAGATTGGTCTGTGGTTACCTTTGCTGGTATCTTCTCAGCGTCGGAGATCTAGTGGAGTGATAACATCTTGGCGACCATACTGGGGAAGGAAGTGACAGATCTTCCCTGAGAAAGAACGAAAAGGATTAGATCTGATTGCTGATGGTGAACAACAGTCAGACACAAAGAAGGCTGTGCATCTTTCACCTGGCAACTCCAGTGTCGAAGAATCCAAAGGTTCAGAATTTTCATGGCGACTCCACTGTTCAAGAACCGGTAATTTGAAGAAATTCTTGGTGACTTCATTGTTGTCAAAATGGATTCAATTGCTCGAAGGTATGTTCCTAAGAATCGAGTTCATATTCCTGGTTTTTCGAACCGTATTCCTTGTATAGACTGGCAAACGGGGTTGTCAAAGTTTAAGGGTCAGGATGGAGAAGATGCTAGTTTGCATTTGGTCAAATTTCGTTTTTATATTCACAGACTAAAGATTGAGTTTCTTGAAGATTGTCTGATGAAGATGTTTATGGCTACCTTGGAGGAAATAGGAGATCATGGTATGAGAGTCTACCGTCTGCTAGTTTATATTCTCTAAAGGACTTTCATTCAGTTTTCTTTCAACATTATCAAAGCTCTAATTCTTCCTTGTCAATGATTGATAGTTGTGAGATCTCTGATAATTTCATTTAGTTTCTTGAAAATTTGAATGGGGATGAAGAGTGTCTAGATGATAAGATCATAGAAGCCCTATATGATTTTTCCTCCCAACAAGATTCAATAGCTTCCTCTTTGGATAAAAAAGACCGGGACCAAGAAAAAGAAATGACTATTCCTAATCTTGATAATGAAAATCATCAAGCCAATGTTAACTGCTATAAAACTCAAGTTTCTCCTCTATCTGAAGATGAGACAGATAAGCTCTTAAAAAGTTTATGTTACAACCCAAGCTATTGCAGGTTTGCAGTGTTCACAGAGTCAAGAATGTGTTAGTAAAACTTCTTCCATTATTGATAATGAAAATCTGAGTTTAAATGATGACAGTCATGACACTGATGAAATATACAGGAATTAGTTTTGAGTAAGCCAATTTGTGATGATGATGATTTCCTGTAAAGAGATCAACTAAAAGGGACTATTTTCTGTCATGAAGAGGATAAGGCTGTCATGTTTGACAATCTTGAAGAATGTTTTTTGTTCAAGGATGATTAGACTATGAATTTGAGGAGTATGAGCCTAAGAGAGACAACGTGCAAGAGATAGAATTAGAGTTGCCCATGCTTGAGGAATTTATAGCCAACACTCAGATAGCAAAAGGTCATACTTCCCTATGCCTTCCTATGGATCAACAACCAAGTGTTCTTTCAGATTAGGATGAAGAGTGTGCTTGTGTTTTTGCTGGATCTCAAGACAAGGTAACATTTCATATTTTTGAAGATCTTTTTACTGATTTGTTACAGTTAGCAGGGAAGATGTATTTTCTTGTTTTCATGGACCAGAAGCACATGATTAGTGGACACTTGGAGTGGCCTAGTTTTTGTTTTTTCTGCCTGCTCGAGGAAACTACGAGCATGATTCAGGCAAGTAGCCATCTGCTGGATTGGTTACACTAGAAGGATCACTTCACATGATTGTACATATGTCTTCCGCAGGCATGTGGTTGTCATCAGGATTTGAAGCCCTTAAGTCTCAGTGATATGCTGCCATCAATAAGTTTCGTAAGTTTTTATTTCAGTCAGTCCAGTTTTGAGTCAATTTATCGAGTCAAGTTTTCAGTATTCAGTTTGGTTTTTAACTTTTGACTCCATGCCCAATGGTTAGGGTACTTGGTCTACGGTGTTCTTGACACCTCCAAGGAGCTGTCATCCCCCAGCTGGAGCCAATGTTAGTGTCAGTATTTGCATCCTTCCACCAATGATCAAATGAACTCTTTCATGTCATGTTAGGGTCCCATTCTGAAATTTTTGTCATTCCATTAGGTCATCATGCAAAAATTTGGTCACTTGGTGCAATTTTAGGTGTGATTTCACTCCTTTAAAAATTTTATACCTTGCTGGCTCATTTCATCACTTTGCTGAGTGTACCATCAACCATGAGTTGTCATCATCATTTTAGTCATTTTTATCATGGTTTCATTTAGTCCAGAGTCTCCATTAGGTCATTAGGGTTTCAGTCACCAAATCTGTCATCCATGCATAAAATCCGGCAATGAAGGAGTGGTAATAGGTAAATTTGTTCTATGAATTTGGTTTCAAATGTAATTTATGTTTCTAATATATAATAAGTTCATCATGTTCCTAAAGCTGCAATTGAGAGTTCTAAAGCTACAAGGTTCCAAAAGCAAAGTGAAAACCATGAGGTGGGCCACCCTACCTCTTTGAATTTGTAAGTCAAATAAACCCTTCCCATAGTCATTTCCCGTTTTCCCACATCCACATACACTCCCTGAAGCCCTCACACCCCCTCACTTTCACTCCCTAATCTTCTATACTCAAACCCTAGTCCCTACACCATCATCACTACCCTACGCTGCGTTTTTGGCAGCCTCCTAGACCTAGACTTGTAATTAAATTCCCTAGGTCTACTCCTATCTTCCATACCTCCCAAATTTTTCCCATCCCCTTTTCCCTCTCCTAAGCTCTCCATCCTACTCCTTTCCCACCATCCCATGTTTTGCACCACTAGGGTTTATGCCTCACAAAGCACCTGTGGAGGAAGAGAAGAAGCCCTATAACAAAGGAGGTCAGAGGTCAACAACTCCTTGAGAGTGCAAATAGAGATAACAAGCTACAAAGGCACATGGCCACTCATTACTACACCAAGAATTTGATCTCCAAGGTCAAAGTCAAACAATTGAAGGTAAAACTCAAAGAAACCCTAATCAGCCAAAAGGAGAAGGGTAAGCTGGATTTTCTTGTTGATGCATCCATGGTTGCATAACATACCTCATCAGGCATCTTTGGACCAATTTTGAGAAGATTTGGAGCAATTTTTGTATATTGGTGCAAGTTGGTGCAGTTTTGAAAATTTTGGCACACATAGCAACAATTTTGCTTCAAAATGTGTTTCTGACCAAATGGAGATGAATTTGACAAAATTGAAAGAGGTTTTTCACAATAATAGAACAAGTAACAAAAACCTCCTTTAGTTTATACACGTGTTATGATTTGGGAGAAATGTCCAAAATATAGTTGTTACAGGAGAGTTGTTGTACTTTTGGAGTACTCTTGGGAAAATGCATTTTTCTCTGTCATGATGTGTCCAAATGACTTGCATAATGAGTCATATGATAACTAGACAAAAGGAGCTTTCCAATGAGCTATCATGAGCTCAATTTTGAGTTCGGGAAGGTCTCCAAAAGTGACTTGCAACTTCACGCTGCGCTTTTCCTAGGGACATGCTGCTCTTTTTGACCAATCTCGGGAGAATTGATTTTGAGGGGCTATACTTGATCATTTTCAGTGCTCGAGGGGTCCATTGTGTAGCAGACAGAGAGATCTTTCCAACGAGCTATCATGAGCTCAATTTGGAGTTCAGGAAGGCCTCCAAAAGTGATTTGCAAGCTCCACGCTGCGCTTTTTCCCAAGGCACGTTGCGCTTTTTCATGCTTTTTCCAAGCATGCTGCGCTTTTTGCAGTTGATTGATTTTTCCAGAATTTTCAAGTTTTCTCAGTTGATGGATGAATTCAGTGGATTTTTACTGATGTAATGATGAAATGTAAATGTAATTATGTCTTAAATAGCTACTAGGGGTAGATACATCATGTAAATAGGTAATTTTGGTCAAAGTGAATCAGTTTTATGAATGACAGGGATGAGTTGGCTAACCTCCCTAATCACTAGGATTCCAGTTGAGCACTTTGTGGATCAGCTCCACAAGTCAGGGATTTGACCTCTGAGAGCAGGAGAAGTTGTTTTTGGCCTATATATTTCATTTCCTTTCTTATTGCAATGGTTGCATGTTGTTGGATTGATCACTGAACACTATTGTAATCAGACTTTTGCCAAGAAATAACAAACTGAGTTGCAACTATTTTGATGGAATTCTTGTGGTAAAGTTATTTGACATCGTTTCTTCTTATGTTTTGCAAATGTGTGAATGTATTGTAATTTCATATTCATTCCATTTCTGAATGTAATTGTTTTCGAAGGCTGAAAGACAGAATTCATTAAGCTTATGCTCTGTTTTGGAGGAATAGTTACAATTTGTTTCATCTTCTTCTAGTAGAAAAGAATTCATATCTCTTATGTTCTTTTCTCAAACCCTACCAGTCTAGACCATTCCATCAAGATATCCTTTTGTGTTGAAGAGCTTACCTACGTTACTCCATCAGATCCCTGCAATTTTGATCCTTGTTTGCCCTGACCTAATTTCTTCCCTGACCTATTCACCATCTATCAGCTCAAAAATCAATCAATCAAAACCCTAGTGCTACTATACCTACTAGCCAAT
This sequence comes from Pinus albicaulis, assembly GCA_034641835.2. Taxonomy (NCBI): domain Eukaryota; kingdom Viridiplantae; phylum Streptophyta; class Pinopsida; order Pinales; family Pinaceae; genus Pinus; species Pinus albicaulis. The sequence continues at coordinate 21,825,124 of CM076581.1, read as the reverse complement.
ATCTCATTGATCCAGTCATATTGGCTGAGATCCATTAGAGAGAGCCCTCTCCTGCCTAGTAGGGCTAGCTACTTGGCAAAAGATTGGTTTGTGGTTACCTTTGCTGGTCTCTTCTCAGCCTCGGAGATCCGATGGAGTGATAACACATTCTATCTGCAACTATGTGATGACATGGTTTTTAATAAATATATGCATACTTCTTCCTTTATGTGGTCACCTAGACTTCCTTTGGCAACTTCCTTTCCTTGTTTGAAGATGAAGATTCTTCAACTGAATTGTCATGCTGCACTTCTTTGTCATCATCTTATCATCCTTCTAACTTGTGGATCCCACACTATATGGAATGTAGACTATCTACTTGCTTTTTTTAAGTAGAGGTGAATATTCTAACAAAGATTATAATGGAGGATCTTGATGATCCTATATCTGCAAATGCTTCTTTCTAATGATGAAGAGGTGTGATGATATCTTATCTGGTTATTTTGCTAGATGGATTTCTTCAATCAAACTACTACTTAGCTTATTCGTCTATGCTTCTAATGGAGATGCCATGTGCTATTTCCTTTCTATCATGATGACTGCTTACGATGCCATCTCAATCACTGCTACAATGCATCATATCATACTTGTGATGCTTTCCATCATGATTGCTATCTTCTACAAATTTAAAAGAACTAAGTATATGATATTATTGTTGGAAATACTGAGGGGGGGGGGGGGTGAATCAATATTTCTTTTCAATTGTTATTTTTACCAATTAGATCACTCATATTTAGAACACAAAATGAACAATGATGGAATAAATACTTTTATTAATTTCTTCTTTACAATAAATCAAGTGCAATAATAGTATAGGGATCCAATTCTAGATGAAGACTCCAACCTGTATTGTGCCAAGCACCGACTTGGACTTTCCAAGGCTCCAACCTTGTCAATTTGAGGCACCAAGGCAACGACCTTGTCTCTATGAGGCTCCAACCCTTAGCTTCACTTCGTCAAAATACGTTTGGTTATTCTTCATAGCTCCCAATATCGTCTTCAATGAGCCCTTTCAATCTTCAACAGTGTCTTCACTTGGTCTCAATGTCACATCATCAATGACAACCTTTTTTTCATAGAAGGTGTCACCACTGCTCTTCATCGTACCCAAACAATTTCTCCAAGTCACCTCATGATGTCATCAACAATGCATCGTGATAACAATATCTCCAAGTTCAGTTTCAAAGTGTCTTCACAAGATGCTCCAAGATGTTGTCAAAGTGCTCCAAACAGATCTTCAAAACAACGTTCCTTCAAGAGTTCTTCAAACCCGAAGCCCAATCAAGAAATGCACAATGTATTTAATTTATCCAAGTATAATCTTCAGGTTTGCAATCCACTGTCCCAAGAATTCTTCACGGGTGTCTTTAATAACCCTTGCCCAAGTAAGATATCTCTCCAAAATTCTTTCAAGGAATGGTCTTGAATGTTTCCAAAGTATCTCCACAGTCATCGGACTATCGCAGGTCAATAAACTCAGACCCAAAATTCAATCTACCCATGAGAAATGATACCTCACACAAGTCTAAGTCATTGCACCTTCACACAAGGTGAAATCACCACAGGTAACTGTCCGAGCTTTTATGCCATCACAGGTTTGAGGCACTGTTCACAAAACTGAGCAGATCTAAGCCTAAACTATGCCTCTTCCACAACAATGTTCACTGGTCTGAGTTGGTATATAAATCTGCAATCCTGTTACATTATCACAGTGAAATGACAGTCTAGTGTTGACCCCTCAATTCTGAGTTATGTGGTAAGTTCTGTCACTATTCCGAGCTCAAAATCTGTTCTTCCAAGAGACTTTAAATAGTGATCCGACTTGCCCACAGTTTAGGTCTCCAAGCTGTTCAAAGGATATAAGTTGCTATACTTTGCAATGGTCAATTTACAATCCTCCACTAGACTTTGCAAAGTCTGAGGTCTGTAGCACTTGATCCCTGGTTCGAGACTGCAACAAGGAGGTCCAAATTATGGTTTTTGCATTCAACTGATCAAGCCCCAGAAAATACCAGTGCTGTAGCTTGGTTTTCAATCCGAAATTTTGTCTTTCAACACATTTCTTATCACAAGTTTGAAGGAATATATAACCATCACAAATTTTTGACCCAAACAAATTCTATTCCTCAGCCTCCAAGTCACTCCTGCAGTTATACTCTGAATTTTTTCACCGAATTTGATTGTTAAAACTGAGGAGCGAAGGTTTATATTTATAGTAATTTACCATGTTTTAAAGGACACGTCCTTCTAAGAGGGGAGGCCGACATGTGTAACTGAGCATAGGTCAGCTGGGGAGAAAATTATATCTTTCTATCTTAAAAATTCATCATCTCACAAGCTATTGGGAGTTTGGGGGCAAATAAAGGCTCATTAGAAAGAGGAAAAAATCCTCTTGAAGATGGTCTAGGATTCATTTTGAAAGGATGCCTCCAAGGTGTCCAAATTTATTTTTCTTTGACTGTTCCTGAAATCATTAGTGCAGAAGATGATTAGGACAACAATAGGTCATTAGGGCTTGATGATTAGGACAACAAGAGGTTATTAGTGTGTCTCCAAGTTCTTCATCATAGTGTCATAATGTAAATTATCCATGTCATCATGACATCATGTAATAGTGAAGTGATGCGTCAACCATAGTGCAACATTTATTAATTTGTTATCATGAGAGCTTCAAGGTAGTCTTCCAACCACCATCCATATTATTAAATGAAATCTTCCAACAATGTCATCATTTGCCATCAAGTGATCTCCAAGCCCTTCATGTCATGTCTTCAAACATTGTCCATGTCATCAAATGGTCGTCCATGTCATTATGTAGTCTCCAACCATGTCATCAAGACCTTCATCAAGTGCTATCACGTATGACATCATCAAGTGTGGTCATTCATGTATAGTCCTTCAATAGTGCAGTATCCATCAAGGGTAAGGACATCATCCAGGTTCTAGGCTATGACATCACAAGAATATTTGCCATCCCAATAATGCTATATTGACATCAACGATAACTTTGATTAACAATTATCTTAGTCATAGCAAAGGTCTTTCACTTCCTTCTTCTTCATCTTCTTATCTGGTACTTCTACTTCTTCATTGACATGGGCTTCATTTCTTTCTTTCTCTTCTTGTTGTTCTTCTTGAGTTTAGGACAATTCCTTTTTAAATGCCCATATTCATTACATTCGTAGCATTGAATCTTAGACATGTCAATTTTCTGTTGAAATCTTTTCCGAGACTTTCCTTTCTTCCTTGCCATAGCTGCAAATGCTTGAGTTTGTTCACTTGATCCAACATCATTCTTTGCCTTCAATCTAGTTTCTTCAATCTTGCATGGTGACCATAGATCATTGAATGGGGTAGTTTCCTTCTTTCCATAGATACTTGATACAAAGTTGCCCCATTCATCTGGTAGTGCATTGAGTACAATGGTGGTCATTTCTCGATCAAACATTACCTCTCCTAGCTCTTGCAGTTGTCCTCTTATTTGAGATACCCTCATAAGATATGGGGCTACCCTTTCTTCCTTTGATACCTTCATCTTGTATAGTTCGGTTATTAGCGATATAATTTCTCTTGTAGTACCTACAGAGAACAAGTCCACCAATTTTTCATAAATCTCTTTCGATGTCTTCAACTTTGCTACATAAAGAATGAGGGAATCCGTGATTGACTGAATAAGGTTTCTTTGAGCTCGCTCTTCTCCTTTCATGTACTTTGATAGTGCCTGAGATTGCTCTTTAGGAGGTTTGGTGATTAAGCCCGTGACATATTCACTAACTTCATTTTCTATGAGGATCAAATCTATTCTCCTCTTCCATGCAAGGTAATTCGATGGCTCAACAGGTTTGTTGTTCTCCTTGCAGAAAGAAGTCATTGTAGATTGAGACATAAAATATAGAATACTTGTCAAGTGAAGATGCTCCTTTAATGATGATATCTTCAACTAGATGCCTTCTTGTTGATGTTGACTTCCACTACTTTGTTGTTGACAATTGAAGATGCCTCCTTGCTGATTTCTTTCTTTCTTGATGATCTTCTTTCTTAAAAAAAACAATGCTTCTTTTTCTATATTGGGAGAGATGATTTTCTTCAAGGATGTTTGAATGTGATCCTTTGTTCAATGTGAGGGAGATCACTTTGATTCCTTTGATGATGATGAAGTGCTTTTTCTTGCTTCCTTTAGATAGAACGAGAATGATGCCAAGAATACTTCAAGTGTGTAGAGTCTTTTGAGTGGACGTGGGGTCCTTAAGGTCTTCTTTCTTCATTCAAGAGTTTTTTCTTTCAAGATGATGTGTAGACTAGTCTTCCTTGATGCTCTTATTATGTTTAGCCCTTATGTTTCCTTCTTCAATGGAGTGATTTTCAGGCTGCCTCTTCTTCTTGTCTCCTTAGATCTGAAACCATGTTGAGAAATCAAGGGCAACTAGATTAGGGTGATTTCTCTGACTTTGATAACTGCTTGTGATGTTCTTTTACTTAACTTGATTTACTTGTAATTAACTACTTCTTTCACTTGATTATTATTGTGTTCTTATCATCAAACAACTGTTGAGATTTTCGGTAGCATCGGATGTGCTCTAGCTCTGAAACATTGTGTAGAGGCTAGAACACATGAGATGTCCAAGACCCAGAAATCGTTTGGAGAAATTCCACCCGGTGTGAAAGTTATTCAAATAATTAAAATTTTTAATGGGGACCCTAAATCTAACTTAGGGAAATTAAAAAATTAAAGTGAATTAATTTAAACATGTGGATGAGAATGTTCAAAGTAACATGGATCATGTCTTTTCTAATCTTAGCTGTTGATTAGAGATTAGATCACGGTCGTTGATTTCTCAACGAGAAAAGTATTAAAGGAAGACTTGGGGTAGTATTAAAGGAAGACTTGGGGTCAGTCAGAGAAGACAAATAGAGCGGTAGCACTTGAGCTAATTCAAAATTCTGGGGCATGGTTTGCTGAGAATTTTTGAGTGAGCTTGCAGTGCTTGAGAGGGGTAGATCGGCGAGGGATTATTCTGATTTGAGGCCGAGAATACAAAGGTAGAGAGGCAGATCCGTACCAGGCAGCGGAAAGGCCAGCAGGAGGGACAGAGGCTAGCTAGGCTCACGCAGAGGCTGATGCAGGGCCTTCAGGGTGACATAGAGGAAGTGCTGAGCCCAAAAAGGTGACGCAAGAGCAGCCTGTGTTGCGCAGTGGCTACGCTGGGCAGGAGAAGCTGACGCAGAGGCTGGAGGAGCAGCTCTGGGGTTCAAGTGGGCCAGAAAGGGCTTGTATTCAGTATCTTCAGAGGAGTGCTTCCTCGGCTGAATCAACCATATTTTTTGTCTTCGAGTGATAGGTACATCTGCCATGAATTTTCTGTTGAGCAAACCATCACTGGTGCCCTTGATTGTATTCAGATATTCTGCTTAATAAACAAACCCTCTAAGAGTTGCTGCACCGATTTTCCTGGATTGGGTTTTTCTGGAGACATTGTCCAAAAAATACTGTGTCCTTTGTCATATGTGCGTTATGTTGAGATTTTGTGTATTTGGGGTAGCGTCAGTTGTGCTCTAAGTCCCAAATTTTGAGGAAGGACTAGAGTACACCTGATCTACAAGACCCATAAATGGATTTGGGAAATTTCATTTGGTTTAGGAGATATTAAATTAATTAATTATTTTAAGTGTATTTCCTCAGTTAAAACTTAGGGAACTTAGGTAATTAAAGTGAATTTAATTAAAACATGTGATGAAATTGTCTTAAGTCACACAGATCAAGCTTTCTTTTAATCTTAGCCATTGATTCAAGATCTGATCATGGCCATTGATTTGTCAACGAGAAAAGTTTAAAGGAAAGGCTTCGGTCATTTGTAAAGACACACAGAGGCAGAGCACTGAAGCTAAGTTGAGATTCTAGGGCAGGGTTTGCTAAGAATACTCAAAAGTGTTTCAGTTGCAGAAAGGGGAATTTAGACCAAGGGGATGATCTGATCCCGGGGTCTAGAATACACAAGAGGCAGAGATCAGCTCAAGGACAATGCAGAGGAAGGCAGCAGCAGCAGCAACAAGGACAACGTAATTTTCAGGGAACCCCCAGGGGTTACACAGAGATCCTTCAGGGGCAGCGTAGTGACTGCGCCACCCAGTTTGGGGTAACGCAGTCCCTTCCGGAGCAGCGCTGAGGGTTTGGAGGCCATCCAAGGCTGACGCAGAGGCTTTTAGGGGCTTCAGAGGCTGACACAAAGCCTTTCAGGGGCAGCGGTGGGGTTTCTAGGCCCTAATATTGGCTAAGTTTTGTAAATCCCGTTTGAGGGTGTGGATCAGTCATTATTTTGGCCCTAGATCAGCCAGTGAGCTATAGATCTAGCATTATCTCTATCGGGTTTTCCAGATTTGGAACCCAGATTTGTGTATTCAGAAATATTCTTAATAATAGAACCCTCCAGCAGCCAGAGACCAGTTTTCCCACCTTGGGTTTTTTCGGAGACTATTTGTCTAGAAATAACTGTGTCACTTTGTCAATGTGTGCATGTGCTTTTTCTAGATCTGAATTGGTAGAGATTTGTTATGTGTTTTGCTTCGATGTTAACTTGAATTTATTCAGTTGATAACTTATCTAAGTAGGAGGAGCTTAATCGGATTAATAGTAATAATTTTTGCATAAGATATAAGATTTAGAAATTTCTACATGTTATGCTTTAGTAAATGATCTGTATGTATGTGTAGGCTGCAGTTGTGTTTACTTTGATATTTTACTGAATATTTCAGAAAATAACTTGTTAATTAAATCAAACAAGTAGGAGAAGTAAATCAAGATACTGCAGTAGGGTTTCTATATTCAGAAATTTTCACATGGTACTAGAGCGATTGCAGATCAAGCTGAAGCCATCAGCATAGGACTGAAGCTGCACAGATTCAGAAAGAGGTAGCACAGCATTAGACGAACAATGCAGACGCCCTGCAGGGGTGACACAAAGCTAGTGTGTTCACGCAAAGTTGACGCAGAGGCTGAAGCAGACCCAGAAGGGTGACACAGAGCCTGTCAAGCTCATGCTGAGCTGACGCAGAGGTTGACGCAAGCCCAAGAGGGTGACGCAGTCGAAGAGGGAGTGACGCTGTGCTGGTTGTCGTGGATGGAAGTGCAATTTTTCTGATATTTGAAGTTGCTTGTGGGCCATTGTTTCTGCCGGTGCAGAACAATGCCTAGTAGGGTTGTCAAAGTAAGGGGAAACAATTCCTCAACAGAAATTCTAGCCAAGAAATCTAAGATTCGATCAAGTGGAGTGATCGTAGAGGACTGATTCGATATAATTGGTGAAGGATTTCCGGGAGGGAAGTCATTTGTTAGAGGGAGCATATTCTCTAGAGGGTTTCTATCACTAAGAAGCCCAAATCCAACCTTTTGCTGAGTGCAGTAGCAATAGAAGGGAGAAGAGCACTTGGTTCGACAGTTTGAGCAGAGATGGCCCCGTATGGACTAAGAGATCAGGATAGGTTAGACGGTATGTCTAACTTCGCCATTGGAAAGCCAGAATCCTGATAGTCCTTGATGAATATGGCATCAGGGACCATGTCGAGAACGTCCTGATTGTGTCGACCGATACTGATGCTCTAAAGAAGTTTAATGAAAATCAGGAGCGGGCTAAATGCTTGATCATGGATGGAGTGAAAGATCACGTGGTTCCGCATATTGCCGAGAAGAAGACGACAAATGAGGTGTGGACGACATTAACCATGATGTCTCAAGGTAGCTCTGTCCAGAGGAAGATGCTTTTGGAGAATTAGATGCGGTTATTCTAGATGCACAAAGTAGAGGAGATCGATCCTTTCCTCTTTAGGTTGTAGACTATCTGAGACCAGCTGATTGCCATGGGGGCAACTCCTGATGATGGACTCATGGTGCAAATTGCCCTGAATGCAGTCACCGATGATTGGGAGACCTTTTTCCAAAGTATCTTGGGTAGAGCACAACTTCCAAACTGGGGGGACATGTGGGCAATCCTTCGACAGGAGGAGATCAGGAGAATAACCAAGAGGGAATTCAACAACGGAGGAGTCAAGATTAAGAAAGAGGAGGAGGAAGATGAAGCCCTAGAATCTAAGGGACAAAGGCAGCAAGGGAAGAAGAAGAAAGACCTATCCAAGGTTTGGTGCTTTAGATATGGCGAATTTGGACACTTCGCCAATACTTGTCCTAAGAAGAAGGGCAAGGAAGATTCAGATTCCAAGGCAGCAGCAGCGAAAGGGGATGATGACAACAATGATGATGTGGCCATGAGTGCGCATGTACCTTGAGAGAAGAGGTAGGGCGACATAGATTTGTAGGGTCCCAAACTCTTGGATCATATATGAGCTACGGGAGTTGTTAAAGACAGTAGTAGGATGACTGGAGTCAGTGGATGCAAAGGATCATGGAGAGGCACAGGGCAGTGCTAGAACGCTAAAGATTGGTGCAGCGCAGTGCAGAGGCAACAACAACGTGGAAGCAACAACGCAGAGGTTGATGGGACTTCAGCAACACAGAGGGATAGTGCTTACACAGTGCAGAGCAGCAGCAGCAGCGCAGAGGCTCTAGAGAGACAATGCAGAGCAGTAGTAGAGGGTGCTTTAGTGATGAGATGCAGCCAGACTGACTTGTCTGTTAGTTGTTGGGTGATGTCCTTCAGTTGCTTACTTATCAACAACTGAGTTATAGTGCAGCAGTTAGAAGTCGTAGCATGATGAAACATTTGAGAGGGAGCTGTAGTACAAATGTGGCAGTGTTAGTGGTAGTGACATGGTCAATAATACAGAAAGAAGCAACGCAGTGGATGAAGGGCAGCAGGCCAAGCATCAATAGCGCAGGGGACCGATGCCAGATATCAGAGTAATGCTTCTGGAGTGAAGTGTTGCTAGAGCACATTCCTCGCTAAGAGGGAGTGTTGAGATTTTAGGTAGCATCAAATGTGCTCTAGCTCCGAAACTTTGTGGAGGGGCTAGAACACATGAGATCTCCAAGACCCAGAAATTGTTTGGAGAAATTCCACTCGGTGTGAAAGTTATTCAAATAATTAAATTTTTTAATGGGGACCCTAAGTCTAACTTAGGGAAATAAAAAAATTAAAGTGAATTAATTTAAACATGTGGGTGAGAATGTTCTAAGTAACATGGATCAAGTCTTTTCTAATCTTAGCTGTTGATTAGAGATTAGATCACGGCTGTTGATTTCTCAACGAGAAAAGTATTAAAGGAAGGCTTGGGGTCAGTTGGAGAAGACACAGAGCAGTAGCACTTGAGCTAAGTCGAAATTCTAGGGCGTGGTTTGCTGAAAATTTTCGAGTGAGCTTGCAGTGCTTGAGAGGGGCAGATCGGCGAGGGATTAATCTGATCCGAGGCAGAGAATACTAAGGCAAAGAGGCAGATCCGTACCAGGCAGTGCAGAGACTAGCAGGAGGGACGAAGCCCATCCAGGCTCACACAGAGGCAATGCGGAGGCTGATGCAGGGCCTTCAGGGTGATGCAGAGGAAGCACTGAGCCTAGAGAGGTGACAAAGGAGTAGCATGTGCTGCGCAGAGGTTACACTAGGCAAGAGAAGCTACGAAGAGGCTAGAGGAGCAGTGCTGGTGTTCCAATGTGTGAAAATTTCTTAATCTAAGAAACCCTACTGCTAACCCTTTACTTCTCCTACTTGATTAATTATACAAGTTATTAATCTGATTATTCAGAAAAATAGCGAAGTAAACACAAATAGCAGCCTAGAGATACAAATCATTTATTGAATAACACACTCATATGAAAAAGTGACCCACAAAATTTTCGGACAAATGTCCTCGGAAAAACTCAATGTGGGAAAACCGGTGCAACTAGCTCTGGAGGGTTTTATTATTAAGCAGATTCTGAATACAACAATTTATGGGCACCAGACATGGTTGGCCCTATAGAGACATCACGGCAACAATAGCTCTTTCACTCAGAGACAGAAAATATGGCTGATTCACACCCTCAAACGGAATTTACAGAACTCGAGACCTTTCTAGCCCATCGGAAACCCCAGTGCAACTCCTCTGCCCTCTGCGTCAGCCTTCGTGGCCTGTGTCAGCCTCTGCGCTGCTCTTGAAGGGCCTGCGTCACCCCTGAAGGGCTTACACTACCCCTGCACTGCCCTGACTTGGCCTGCGTCACCCCTGAAGGGCTTACACTACCCTTGCACTGCCCTGACTTGGCCTGCATGGTTCCCGCAGCCTTTGCGCTGCCTCTGCGTGGCCTCTGCACTACCTCTGTGTGGCCTCTGCTTGACTGCGTGGCTCTGGCTTGCCTCTACACTGCTCGGTATGCTGCCTCTCTACCGTTGTTGTACTCTTGGCCTGGGATCAGATCATCCCCTTGCCAATACTGATAAAGAGACTCATGAGTGCTCCTCACTCCAAGAGATCATCAAAGAGCATGTTTATATCTCCAAGTAACTCCTTGTCTACCATGATGTCATCTCCAAGAAGGCTTATGTTAGCCTTCTAATGCATGTGGGGATGATGTGGCATGCTCCAAGGCAAGTGTTGGGGCATGCGCACAATGTGCTAGCCCTCCCAAGTGTTGAAGAATGTAGCTAGTGTCAGTCTTCATAATTGTATTTGTCAAAAGAAAAAATTAATGTAAAAGAAAAATATTTTTGAAGCATGGATTATATGCTCTCTCATTTATTTTCTAGGTCATAGTCTCCATTGAAGGCTTCTAGGCTTTGTCAAGAGTCAAGAGTCATTGTCATATTTATTAGACCCTTCTTGGGCTTTTGTATCATGTAAATAAATTTATTTTTGAGTCAAAAATAGTCATTTTGTCTCGCCTCACCAAGTTGGTCTTGTCCTGGAAAATTTGACCCTATGGAAGCAGTATAAAGGTAGCTCGATTCACTTGGAAGCACACTCACACAAGTTTGATCCACAAAGAGAGAGAGGATGAAAAAGAGAGCGAAGTGCAAGAGAAGAAGAACTAATCCAAGATAGAAGGAAAATCGAAGTTTCTGGGCATCTCTTTGACACGTGAAGTTTGCTAGGTTTCTGGATTGAAGCTGGGGGCCAAAATTTCTGAATTAATTGCAGGTGTGAAATTCTGAAATTCTGAAGCTGGGGGTTGAAATTATGGATTGCAGCTGCATTTGACGAAGCTGACACTTGGAAACTTTGGTTGAGATCATCTACTTGAAGGAAGGGATGATTTGGTGATTGGAGGAGGTCTTTGTCTAGGTCTAAAGGGTCTTGGATTGTCTCATATTGATTTGAATCTACTAGTGGAAGAGTTGGTCTGGGATTTCCCCTAGATAGGGGTTTTTCCCTGGATGAGTGCCTACATCTTGTGTCTCTTGTTCTTGTGATCTTCATATATATTTAATTTTGTAATTTCTTGATGAAAGACAACATAATAAAGAAGTAAAAGAAGCCAACATAAATCATAAGTAATTATTAAGAAAGAGGAATCAAACCCTAATACCTACATGCATTGATTTCTCAACATGGTATAAGAGATAAGGTGAAAGAAGGACTAGTTGAAGGTCACTTTGTTGGCTATCAATTGAAGGAAGTAAAAACAATCTTGGAAGAAAAGATGACTCTTTCAATGACAAGTTTTTTAAATATGGGACTCAATCTCATGAAAATTGCAGGAAGCTGGGTTGGAAGAATCATGTACATTCTATCTAGGAGACTTAAGAGTGAAGGATCCTTGGTTGCATTTACAGGTGCACTTGATGATGACAATGCGTGGATTATTGATAGTGGAGCCTCAAGACACATGACAGGAGAAAGTGGACAACTTCATACTCTATTTAAAGAGTCATCATCACATGCAGTGGAGCTTGGAGACAAGAATAGCTATGATGTCAAGGGTCTTGGATCTACATCATTAAAGCTAGAAAGTGTAGCAAAGATACACATCAACAACATCCTCTATGTCCCAGGTTTGAAAAAGAATTTACTTTCCATTTCTTGTGTAGAAGATAAAAGAGATAGAGTTGCTTTTGTAGATGGTAAAGTTTTGGTTTGGGGAAAATATTCTACTTTTGAAAAGGAAAGGGTTATTGGGATTTGTGAAGGAAGATTATATAGAGTTATAACTCTATCTCCTCAAGCCCTTGTTCATATGGAAATTAGTCCCATCGAAATTTTGCATAGAATATATGGACATATTCACTACAAGATAATACCCTCTCTAAGTCAAATGGTTAAGGGCATCCCCAACATAAAGGAGGACCATGAAGGATTATGCTAGGGACGTGCCTTGGGAAAAAATACTAAGAAACCCTTTACAGGCAGTGATACAAGATCTAAGGAGATATTAGATCTCATTCATTTTGATGTATGTGGGCCCATGTCCAATAAATCTCTTGGAGGCCACTAATATTATGTGACCTTCATTGATGATCACTCTAGAAAGACATGACTCTACCTTCTCAAGACAAAGGTGAAGTATTTGAGAAGTTCAAGGAATTTAGATCCAAAGTTGAGACCCTAACCGAAAGAAAGACAAAAACTCTGAGATTCGACAATGGAGGTGAATACACTTCAAAAGAACTTATAGCATATTGTAAAGAAGTTGGCATTAAGAGGGAGCTCATTGTTCCCTACAACCACAAACAGAATGGAGTAACAGAAAGGAAGAATAGAACCATTGAAGAGTGCATAAGGACTATGATATTTGATCAAGACCTACCAAAATTTCTATGGGGAGAAACAACCATACAAAAGTATACATACAAAATAGAAGTCCTCATAGAATCCTTGACAATATGACACTGGAAGAAGCGTTTTCAGGGAAGAAGTCAAGTGCAGACCATCTCCGATTCTTTGGATGTCCTGCATACATTCATGTTCCAAAAGACAAGTGAAAAAAAATAGACTCTACAAGTATAAAAGGTATATTCATTGGTTATAGGCTTTCATCAAAGGCTTATAGAATCTACATCAAAGAAGATAGACGAATTGAAGTTAGATGAGATGTTATATTTGACGAAAATCATGCCTACAAGAAATCCAAGGATATACCAATCGAATCCTATTAAACACGCATGAAATGTGAAGAGACCTGAATGATAAAACAATGAATTGCATTTCTTATTAACATAGATGTACATTTATAATACATTCTTGTGACCCTTGGATTCATCTTCCAAGGTCTCTTGGACTTCCTTTGACTATCCAACTTCCACACCTTAACCCTTAACGAATTAGGTGTCCAACATTCCCCCCTTAATCCGAAGGGGTATGTATGAGTCGAAGAAGAGAGCTATAATACTAATGTGCAAAAGTGCATGGTGACACTAGGCTGAATGTGCTCTTTGAAATGTTGGTATAAAGTGGTGGTTTAAAAATGACCATCAACACTGGAACGCTTAATGCAGTTCCCGAAACTCTTCTAAATATGGCATGAAGGTGAAATCTTTTGCTAGAGGAAGTGCTCATAATGCTTTGAAAAGGGAGACCTTCATCCTAGAAAAGGGGGGTCTGTAACCTGTATAAAAAAGGGAGAACCTAAACCTGAAAAGGGAGGTCTCAACCTATGGTGGTTTAAGGATGGCCACCAACTCTGGAATGCTTAATGCAATTCTTGGAACTCTTCCAAAACTGGCAAGAAGCTGAAGTCTTTTGCTAGAGGAAGTGTCCCCAATTCTTTGAAGAGGGAGAAGCTCAACTTGAAAGGGGAGGTCTCAACCCCGCATAGATAGTTTAAGGTTGACCACCAACCAAAGGCATGCTTAGGGGCATCTCTTTCTCTGGCTACAACTCTGAATCTGGTATGGCAGGTTGTGGCTCAAGCTTGCTTGAACTTTTGTGTCTCTGGCTACAACTCTGAATCTGGTATGGCAGGTTGTGACTCATGCTTGCTTGAACTTTTGTGTCTCTGGCTACAACTCTAAATCTGGTATGGCAGGTTGTGGCTCAAGCTCACTTGATGTGGCTTTGAAGCTTGTATATGACCATCACTTCCCCCCCCTGTTAGATACAAGGTGAGAAGATGTAGAAACCTCAACTGCAAGACTGTTCAATACTCTAGAACAAGTTCTACATATGACTGAAATATCTTCTTGGCTGTTGAATCCCATTGCCAAGAAGTGATCCATCCAAGATGAATCTTTTTTCTTGCAGGAAGCTTATTTTTGAAGCATCTGTTTGAAGAATGAGTGGTTTTATGCATGGGTTTGAACATCGCGATTAAATCGCGATTTTTTCAGCAAAATGATTAAATCAGCGATTTTTTGCACGATTTTTTGAAAAAATCGCTAATCGGGAAAAAATCACGATTTTTTGGTAAAAATCGTGGGCCCCTAAAACAACAACCCTATAAGTTCAAAAATCGATTTTTTTTTGTCATTTTTGCTGACACACCCTGTTGGCAGTTAATGGTAATGTTAAATTCTTAAAGTAAAAGTGATATTTCCTTTATTTTTCATTTTCATCCTTTTACTTAAATTTTTAACATTACCATGAAATGACTCAGGATGTTTAAGAGTGGTTTCGACCTCATTGGATTTCATATGAAGAAACTAGAATTTTAGATTTCACTCAAAATTCAGCAGACTTAATGGTTTTCAGGGTTTCATGGTTTGGAGATTTGCATTGTTTCCATTTGATTCTATTATGTGTAAGGGTATGAGATTGGCATTTGATCAAGAGTATGAAGTCCTTTAAGAACCTTGATGTTGGTGGCATTGATTGTTGAACTTTGTTGATGTTGGTGGTATTGATTGTTGAACTCTCCTACCGTGGCCTTAACAAGAATGTACCCTTCACTCAAAGGAAAACAACTGGTTAGGCATGTTAATCTTTTTCTACCGCGTTTTAAGGTTGAGGAGATGAACCCTTCACTCAAACCAAAATCATTGGTTAGGCATGTTAAACTTTTTCAATTTCTATCATGTTATAAGGTTGAGCAATCCAAGTCTGAAGACTTTGAGCTAGATGATGTTTATGTATCTCTTGTTGATGATCCCATTTCTAGTAGCGATGAATCAATGATGAGTTTCATGAGGAGGAGGAGGAGGAGAAACAATAGGAGGAGGAGGTGACACCACCTACCCTTGCTACTGGTAGAGGACGTGGTCTACCTCCTTTAGCTCCTAGTGCTTCAGGATCTGGAGCACAACAGAGTCCATTGCCAGCCCCGCCAACTTCTTCGTCTAGAGGGAAAGCTGTTACATTTTCTCGCAAGAGGGGCAGAGGAAATCAGTAGTATAGGTTATTTGGTGCATTCTTTTGTATATAACATTATGACTCATGATATGAGATACATTATTATATTTTTTGTTGATATTTTGAGGTTGAGTTGAGACTCAGGACTTAGTATTCAGGACATGATTCACTATTATGTGTGATGTAGCACTAGACATGATATTACACGTCTTATATATTAGTTTTTTTTTCATATTTATGTGTCAATGCATGTATTTTATGTTGTGGATGCTTTAGATATTAAAAAAATTGAAAATAAATGAATATTTTTGTATGTGCCGATTTTTACCTGATTTTTACGATTTTTTCCCCTCGCCGATTTAATCCCGATCGCGATTTTCAAAACATTGGTTTTATGACAATGCTGACATGGATGAAGATAAAAAAAGTGATCTTTCATATGGCCAACTCAGTGACAATGTTGGCATATAACATTTTGTTGTTGTTTCTATGGAAGAGGAGTAGAATTTGGAACATCTGAAGGTGAACTGTCATGAAGGAATCCAACACTCTGAAACTGAATGGGTTTTGAGTAATCTGGATTATGAAAGGACACATCCTTGTCATATCCAAGACCAATTTAGTGGTTGTTATGGACAAGCTCTTCCCAAGGTTTGATGATGGGCTTGGGAAGTGCAGGCTGAATTTCTGCATCTTTTTGCAAATCTGCTCCTTCATTGGGTACTAGATCAACATTATTGATTCGCTACATATGGGAGTTTTTCTCAATGTTCTGAACAAAAATAGGTTCATAATGATTACTCTATTGTTGTAATTCTTCTTGTTGTAGCTTTGTCTCAAGCTGCAAAAAAACAATCTTTTCTTGTGCTTCTTGTAAACATGTTCTAATGCCAGCAAGAGAAGCTTTGCTGAATCTTATTGTGTCTTCAACAATAGACAACATTAGAGTGCTTAATAATTCTAACAACTCATCAAGTCTGACCATCTTTCAATATCAAGAATCAAACTTAGCAAATAAAGAATGTCAACTTCAAGTTCTCAAAGAAATTTGAAATAAATCTCTTCCTTTCCAGGTGTAGGAGAGAGTGACATAAAAAGTCCTCAACAAAAAAGGCTAAGGAACATAAAAACCTGACACAATTTTTTAAACCATAGCGCACTAAAAAATCTCCACCTCTTAAAGGTCTGCAACATTAAATGATGTTTGGTATCCTAATAAGACTCGAACAAAGAGGCACACAAATTATTATGATCAAAATTTTAAGTAGGAGAATCCACAGATATTGAAATATGTGCAAATCTCAAAGCACTAAGGGAAGGCCGAAAGTTACTTGTGAACCCTAAACTCCTCTAGCTAAAAGACAAAATTACCATGTCTCCTTCCAGAGAGATTCTCCAGAAAATATTCAAAGTAGAACACGTGAGTGGTTTCTTGGCATAAATCACTCTTACCCACCATGACTCTCAACATTTACCGTTAAGATCATACATACATCTGATCATAATACATTGGTGCTTGGAAATATGAGTCGAGTTTCAACTTCTAACACAGCAACGAAGGCAAGGGGTCATACAGGGGGAGACTTCTCAAGCGATGCCGAAATGGGAGAGTCACAAGCATGAGACTTCACACTGGGATTGGATCAACACATATAATGAATCAACACACTAGAGCTTTGGTAAGGTGGAAAAAGTTCAACGCATATAAACGAGACCAACGAACTGCATTGTTGTATTCAACATTGTATTCAACGCTCAATTCCCACGTTACAATGTTACATTCAAAACTACATTCAATGCTCCATTCCCATGCTACAACACTACATTCTAAATTGTATTCAATGGGGTTCAACCTACGCTTTCAATACGACCTTCACCATAGTACATTCATTGCATAAGGCTATGAATTGATGCACAAAGACACCACAATTAGCATAAACACTATGCATATACTCACTATTCAAACACAATACATGCATTTGGCCTTCCTTTGCAGAGAATAGAGAGGAAGATGTATCACACGCAGAGGAAGATGTATCACCCTGCATTCAACATATTCACTGCTTGAACAAGGAGGGTCTGATCATGAATAAGTCGACAATGTTCGAAAGCCCTTATTTTTCAGATATTATGCTAGAGAGCATGTTGGAGGCCTCCATCCAGGAATTCTTTGAGACACAAATACTGGCCGACCTTAACCTTCCTCATGCTTGCCGCGAGATCATTGACTTGGACAGGGTATTGTGGAGCAAACCATTCCCATAATCTTGACAAATCGGTAAAAATGACCTCATATAAAGCTTGGTCGATTCGTATATCGGAAAAATCGAATTTGAGAGGGAAATCCGACAGGTACTGAACGATGCAGAAGTTATATAGAGGAAATAGAGACACGAGATATTTTATGTCAAGAGACCCTTTTTTGCGTCAAGAGATCCTTGAACCAGAAGGCACACAGACGGGTGGAACAAACATGCAAAGAAAAGGCACAAGAAGAAGCAAAAGTTTCAAAAATATTCAGTCGGAGGTGAGCATTGTTGTAACCCACACAATAATGGCAAGCCTGCGAAGGGATGCGTTTCTGTAGAGGCAATGTTAGAGGTGCAGGGAGCTCTGACAAGACAAACAAGGATAAAAATCAGAGAGGTAGATCTCGACGACAGTTACATTGAGTGGCAACTAAACTTGGGAAACAGACAACTCAGGTGCAAAGCTCGTTTGTCGAAATGTTGAGAGTGTGGCATTACACTGCGCCATTCAATGACAGGCTAGAAAGATATAATTGACTAGCAGAGAAGCCAGGATAAAGTACAAAGCATCGACATGACGTGATAGCCAGACACAGTTCCCTGAGCAAGCGTATGAACAAGATATTATTATGATTGGCAGACCGGCGTATAGAGAATGGCCACAAAACCAATGGATCGGATTTGAGATGGGTAGGAAATCGCTCGCTCTGATATCATGTGAAACACACATGGAATGTGAAGAGACCTGAATGATAAAACAATGAATTACATTTCTTATTAACATAAATGTACATTTATAATACATTCTTGTGACCCTTGGATTCATCTTCCAAGGTCTCTTGGACTTCCTTTGACTATCCAACTTCCACACCTTAACCCTTAGCACATTAGATGTCCAACAAATCCGATGAAGAAGATGTACAACTATTTGAAGAAGAAGAGCAACATGACAAGTCACCTATAAACCTAGAGGAAGAAGGTCCAAGTGAACCTATCCAACCTATAATTATTCCTAAAACAAAGAAGAGGCCAAATTGGTTAAAAGCTACACTTGAAGACGCCGAAGGACATGGAGCAACAAAAGGAACTTTCAGAGAAAGCAAAAGACCGACAATATACTCAAGATATGCAACATACATGACAAAGTTAATCGAAGCAAAACCAACTACCTTTGAAGAAGCTGCTCATCAAGAAGAATGGAGGAAATCAATACAAGAAGAATATTAATCTATAATGAAGAATGGAGTTTGGTAAATCATTTCTAGACCTAGTGACAAATCTGTTGTCACTTCCAAATGGATTTACCAAATCAAACATGCCGTTGATGGAAACATAGACAAATACAAAGCAAAATTTGTTGCAAGGGGTTTCTGTCAAAAGGAAGGAATAGATTATGAAGAAACCTTTGCTTCCACTGCTAGCTACACTAGAATTAGATCTTTAGTTCGCGAGCTGCAACTATGGGATGGAATATACATCAAATGGATGTTAAAACGACCTTTCTAAATGGAACTGTTCATGAAGAAGTATATATTGAAAACCAGATGGCTTTGAGATAAATATCAGGGATACTCATGTTTGCAGACTAAGGAAAGCTCTAGATGGCTTGAAGGAAGCTCCCAGGGCTTGGTACGCAAGAATGGACGCCTATGTTTTAAGTATTGACTTTGTCTAAAGTTCTACTGATGCAAACCTCTACATCAAGATAGTGAAGAATGAACCATTTATTATACTTTTATATGTGGATGATTTATTTATTACAAGTGTGGAGCGCAAATACTAGTCGCAAAATTTGAAATGAAAGATCGGGGACTCATGCATTACTACTTGGGCTTGGAAGTTTGACAGAATCCTAGTGAGATATATCTTGGAAAGTACATAATCTAGATGTTACAAAAGTTTGGTATGATGGATTCCAAGTCTATGACTACTCCCATGATCACAAATCTAAAGAATTTGAGAAGCTCCGATTGTAGTCTCGTCGATCCTACAAGCTATCGTAAGGTGGTGGGCTCTTTGATGTACTTGGTGAATACCAGACCTAACATATGCTTTGCTGTAAACGTTCTTAGTCAATTTTAGTAGCAGCCTTGTCATGACCATTGGATAGCTTCCAAGCATATCTTGAGATACCTACGTGGAACAATTCATCACTGCTTAAAGTATGATGGAAAGGAAGTTAAATTAACAGGTTTTATCGATTTTGATTGGGGTGGTAGTGAGACTGATGGAAGAAGCACTACCGGTGGTTGTTTTAGTTTGGGATCTGTAATGATTTCATGAATGAGTGGTGTTGACCACACTTTGTCAACAATCCAAGGAAGCAAAATGCAAAGGTACAAAGAAAAATTTTCAAAGTTCAAAGTCATCAACCAACACCATTATATCATTGTAAACCCAATTTTTGCAAGTTATATTGTAAATGATGCTAGTATGACCATTTAATTATGTAACAACACCTAGGTAAGCCTATGATTTTGGTGACGAATTTTATCCTCCGAAGTTTTTTAACGTCACCAAATTATGTCTATTTCTAAACACGGATAATCGACAGAGTTTTTCTTCCAGCTTAAACCCCAAAGCTAGTGTGAAATTCATTGACAAGTCTTAGGTAAATCCTAGTGTTATATCCAGTCTTTGTAAAAGTGGTTTGGGAATAATTTAAGCACATTTGGCTAAATTATTTTATTACAAACCACTTGGTCTATACTAGATCATATTGAGTCACAAAATTGGGTAAAGTCAGGAGGGTTTATATGTAAAGGTGTATTCTTCATTTGAGGGTTGAATTAATTGTAATGTCTACTGTAAAAAATATTTTAGTGCGTTGTCCCTCATACTTAGACACCATAATTTTCGAGGGTGGAAAAAATATTAATCCTCTCTAGTGTCAATTAATTAATTTTTCTGGCTAAATTAAATTAAAATCCTAAGCTCGAAAATTAATTAATTTTGAGTCAAAAAATAATTATAGAAAAATTAATCTCTCCAAGTGGAAAATAATAAAAAATTCGTGGGTCAAAGAAAAGTCAAATTTTGGAGCTCCCCTACCACGACAAAAATGGAGCTCCATTCTCTTTTGATGGCTTTGGTTGTGCAGAACCTTTTGAAGTCCTTATCAATGTACTCTCCACCATTGTCTGATCTCAATGTCTTTATCCGCTTTCCTGTCAGATTCTCCACAAGAGCTTTAAACTCCTTGAATCGATCAAAGACCTCATCTTTGGTCTTCAGAAAGTAGATCCATGTCTTTCTGGAATGGTCATCGATGAAGCTGACAAAATATTTTGCACCACTAAGAGCATTCATAGACATTGGTCCACAAATGTTTGAGTGTATCAATCCCAACACGCTCTTGGCCCTATTGCTGCTTCTAGGATACGTTGCCTTGGCATACTTTCCTAATACACACCCTCTGCAGACATCTTCTCGCTTGGTGCCAAGTTATGGAGCTCTCATGACAATCTCCTTGAGAATTTTCAAGGGTCCATGATGTAGATGTCCCATTCTTCTATGCCATAACTCATTCAAATCTTTCTCATCAGTACTGCCTATCAGAGCCATTGAGGACTCGAGCTGTAACTTGTATAGTTTGTGGCTCCTGACTCCAATTTGTGCCTTCTTTTTCCAACTTGGGTGTTTGACGTAAACTTTGTTGCCAATAAAGTAAACGTCGTAACCTTTGTTCTGAAGCTGAGACATAGAGAGTAAATTCTTCCCCAACCTTGGTACATGCAACACATTGGTGGCCCGAAGCTTGTTGCCAACTTCTGTTTGAAATATTATGGTGCCTCTTCCAACAAGGGCACATTTTGCCTTATTTTCCATAGTGATTTGAAAATTCATCTGCTCCTGCTGGTAGCTTGAGAAGCACTCTCAAACTCCCGTCATATGAGCAGTTGCTCCACTTTCAATATACCAGATCTCTGGAGAGGCCATACTTGACACACAAGAAAATTCCTCTTCTAGTCTGGATGCCAAAACTGAGATGTCATGATCCCTTTGTTCCTCCATGCGTTCTGGAGAACTGCATGAACCCTTACGAACTGTTGCCGCATCAATGTCGGATCTTCGTTCCATTGCAGAAACTCCTCTTCTGTTACTTCGTTTGTTGCTCTGATACCATGTGAAAATTTCAAATCTGAAATTCTACTGCAATGATAGATTTATTTCACCTAATTATTATGATAAGTTATTTACAAATTTCTTCCAGTAAATTTTGAAATAAATACAACTGCAGTAATCACTTAACCAGAAGTAGAGAATAGAACAGAACACATATTACGCAATAAAAAAAATTACATGTACACAATTATTTTTGGACTATTGTCCCCGGAAAAACCCAATGCGGAAAATTGGTGCAGCAGATGAAGGTTTGTATCATTCTTCAGTGATAATAATCTTTACAAGAAATAGACAGGCAGATATCTTAAGAATACACCTGAGATAAATTCTCTGAATTCTCTTTTGTATTGTATTTCTAACCCTACACTCTTAATTATGATTTCATTTATGTCATTAGTTAGTTTTCTTTCCTACATTTAATTTTGTCTTTACGTTTTGATTTGTTTGAATATATTTTTCTATTCCACGAGATGTTCTATATATACATGATGATTTGGATTTTGAATGGATATATATTTGATGAACTTTTGTTTTCTTGGATACAGGGTTTTGGATTCTCACATTCCTTAAACGAAGCAAAGTGTCCCTAGTAGAGCCAGATGTTGACCTCACTTTGTCAACGATCCAAGGAAGTAGAATACAAAGATGTGAAGAAATTTTTTCAAAGTTCAAACTTCAAAGTCATCAGCCAACACCATTATATCATTGTAAACCCAATTTCTGCAAGTTATATTGTAAATGAAGCTAGTACGACCATTTAATTATGTAACAACACCTAGGTAAGCCTCTAATTTTGGCGACGAATTTCATCCTAGGAAGTTTTTTAACCTCATTGAATTGTGTGTGTTTCTAAACACGGATAATTGACAAAGTTTTTATTCCAGCTTAAACTCCAAAGCTAGGGTGAAATTCATTGACAAGGTCTTAGGTGAGTACTAGTGTTATATCGAGTGTTTGTAAAAGTGGTTTGAGAATAATTTAAGCATATTTGGCTAAGTTATTTTATTACAAACTACTTGGTCTATACTAGATCATATTGAGTCACATAATTGGGTAAAGTCAGGAGGGTCTTTATGTAAAGGTGTATTCACCCTGTGAGGGTTGAATTAATTGTAATATCTGATGTAAAAAAATATTTTAGTGCATGGTCCCTCATACTTGGACACCATGGCTAAAATATTCGAGGGTGGAAAGAATATTATTTCCCTCTAGTGTCAATTAATTAATTTTTCTAGCGAAATTAAATTAAAATCCCAAGCCAAAAAATTAATTAATTTTGAGTAAAAAAATAATTATAGAGAAATTAATTTCTCTCCAAGTGGAAAATAATAAAAAATTCATAACTAGGTTCAGTCTTCATAATGGCATATGTAATCGTGATTTTATGTATTTAATGAAAAGAGAAAAATAAATTTGTTATTTGTGTTCTTGATGCATGGGTTTCATGTTCAAGGGAAATTTATTTTTAGGTCAAGCACCCATTGAGTGCTTCTAGGTTTGTCATAAAGTCAATTGAGTCATTGTCATGTATTGAAGACCCATTTAGGCATGTTACATATTGTAAAGAAAAATTTATTGAGTCAAAATAGAGTCAAAAGACCCTCCAAGACCTCATCATGGCACAAAGATCAAGTTGGCCTCAAAATAACAATTCGTACCCCTCACAAGCCTATAAATAAGAAGGAATTTGGCCTCATTTGCACACTCACTCAAGAAAATTCGATCTCCTCAAGCCAGGAGTTGGAAAAGGACGAAGAAAAAGAAGAAGATCAAGATCAAAGTTTTTGGGCCTCTCTCTCTCTCTTTCGTTAGGGTTTCTATAGTTACTAGGCTAGATGAAATTGTGAAGTTGCAAGGTCGAAGTTGTGAAGCTGCATCAAGGTCGAAGTTGCAAAAATTGTTGTCGGGGTCGAAGTTGTTGGAGAGTTGTTGGAAGTTCGAAGTTTGTTGCTGGAAGCCGTTCAAGAAGGAAACAATTGACTTTGTATTGGAGGGTCTTGGTCAAGGGTCATAGGTCTTGGAATTCGTCAATTGAAGTTCTATAAGAAGAGAAGAATTTCGATGGGCTTTCCTCTTAGTTGGAGAAGTTTTGGCCTTGGCTGATTGCCTGCATTTTGTGTCCTTTGTCTCACTGTTCTTTTTGATTTGGTAGCTATTTGATGATAGAGAACACTAATAATAATAAGGGAAAGAAGATGCTAATCAAGTAAAGTAAAAATACATCACAAGCAGTTATCAAAGTAAGAGAAATCACCTACATTTGTTGACCCCTAGATTTCTCAATAGAGTCCTAGTGTTATATTGAGTCTTTGTAAAAGTGGTTTGGGAATAATTTAAGCACATTTGATCAAAGTATTCTATTACAAAGCACTTGATCTATACTAGATCATATTGAGTCACAACATTGGGTAAAGTTAGGAGGTTTTATATGTAAAGGTGTATTTCTCCTTTGAGGGTTGACTTAATTGTAATATTTGATATAAAAAATATTTTAGTGCATTGCCCCTCATACTTAGACACCATGGCTAAATATTCGAGGGTGGAAAAAATATTAATCCCCTCTGGTGTCAATTAATTAATTTTTTTGACTAAATTAAATTAAAATCCGAAGCTAGAAAAATAATTAATTTTGAGTCAAAAAATAATTATAGAAAAATTAATCTCTCCAAGTGGAAAATAATGAAAAATTCATGGGTCAAAGAAAAGTCAAATTTTGGAGGTCCCCACCAAGGCAAAAATGGATGTTTTAAGAAAAATTGAGCCCTTGGACCTTGGTGGTTAAGTCAAAGTTAAATTGTTTTGGAAATTAATCCAAAATATTAATTTTTGGGTTAATTAAAAGTGGGTTTTAAGAAAATTTCGAATTTTTCGTCAAAATAAAAAAATTCGACGGTGGAGATCAAAATAAGATCAAGTTATTTTCGATGGTCGAGATTATTTTGACAAGGATCAAGCCAACTAGCCATTATTTTCCACTTGGAGAGATTTCTCTATAAATGGAAGTCATTTTGCTTGTATTGAATATCTTTGGATGAGATAAATTTTTTGTATTGAGCTACAACTCTACTGGGAACATTTTTTATCATAATAGAAAGACTTTGGGGTTCAGTTCATGGTGTTCTTCTATCTACTGATCTGTGGTATGTGCTGGCTATGTGTTTATCCTATATTGTGCTAAATAAAATTATAATTGTTATTTCATTTGTCGGTGAAAAGAACATTCTATTGATACAAGTATCTTAGGTAATCTGATTCACCATATGAGCTAACGATTTATCTTAAAAATTTATAGAGATTTATAGGTACGCTGACCCTTGGGCTCCAAGTTCACAGATTGTGGATAAGAGCAGACCTTGTTTGGGCTCTAAGTTTTCATTTTGAAGGAGGGTTTTGGCTTTTGGCTATCTTAAGAAATTAGTCAAAATAATTTTTATTTGATCTTGTGCTAAAAAGAATTAATTTGCTAAATAGAGCTAAAATTTTATTTGTGAATATTGTAAATAATTTTTTTTACTAACCCTTGTAATTATTTCTCAATGTATATAGCCATTTTAGGAGTTTATTTTTCCATTTTCTTGTGAGACGTCTAGGGTTTTTGAGCCCATTTTTGCAGGTTGCTTATTTTCAAATCGGGGAAGAAACCCATTTTCAAAAGGATCAGGCCCCTATCCAACCTAAAAGGCTAGTGTTTGAGACCTATTTTGCAAGCATTAAGAAAGCCATGAGACCTACAAGGGCTAGATCTCATTGCAAACAAAAGTTTCTTCAAGGGATTGGAATTTTATCTCTGACAATTTGTTCTGCAGCGATTTTGGGGTTAACATTGTGTTTGCAGGTGGTCACCATATTGGAAACCAAACTAGCCATCAACAAGGCCATTAGGCCTCTTGGTTTGCTCTCTAACCCTCTAATTTTATCACTGTCCTAAGTTTAATTTATGAAGTATTTTATGGTAGCAGTATGTTTAAAGGCCTAATAGATTTTCAAATAAGCCCAAATCCATCAATAAGTCACCTAATGCATTAAGAATTAAGCTTAAGTTAATTTGAGTGCATATAAGTGGATTTCTTGTAGACTGTTTGGTTTATTTCAGATCCGATATGTCTGCTACAGCCACATAAAAACACTTACAACAGTGATTAAATTTCATAAAAGTGGCATAATAACTAGTTGGTGATCATATTTGGTCATTACATTGTCACTAGCACTCATTAGGCTTGCATCTTTACGCATATTTGATCATTTTTTGAGGGCTGTGATAATAATTCAAGGTCTGATATTTACTGCATAAGGTCTGATATAAAAATTACACTGGTGATAAAAGTGGTTGAAAGTCGTCTAATCTCATTTATCAATTGTTTCTTATGCCTCGTGGATCTTGGATAAGTGTTTAATTGAGTGATCGGGTGATTTTCTTATCGCTGCAATCATATGTTTAGTGGCTGATCCATATTTCTTTCTGCACCATTAACATCTATTTGCACTCTTGCATTAACACACACAAGTGCTCTAATCAAGTTGATAACTGAAATGTTATTGGCAAATTTCTCTAAGTGACATTGTGGATTATTGCTCTAAATTTTCATTTGCTATTTAGACACGTTGCTCATTGGTGAATTGGATATCTCTTGTGGATCTCATAATCAAGTTTAATCATAAGTGTGATAAGAGAATCTAATTGTGTATCTTGGCTTATTGGTTGTTCATTGACTATAATCTTGAAGTTGTTAATTGTACCAAGTAGCGTTGATCTTGTCTTTTAAGCAGTTGTCTTACTTGTCACATTTTTTGGCACTGTTAAAGAACTTTCTCTTGTGGTTGAGATTTTTTTGTTCAAGTATTTCATTGTTCACATTTGAAGATCATTGTAACTGAATACCTAATTAATTAAGTGATTTCACCTTAAGAGTACTCATCCATCTCTTCCACTTGCATACTAGGATTAGTCTATTGCACTAATTAATTTACTTCCAAGCTTAAGCTTGGTCGATAGAGAATATGATCACCTTTCTTACCTAGCTTGAGGAGCGTAACACCTCTTTAGTGTTTAACATGGGGACCTTGCAGTTGTCAGAGCCATAGTCTCTGCAGCGCTAGAAACATCGGGTGGTTAGAATCTAAGGGGAGGTATCGTTAATGAGGCCCTAGCTTGCTTTCCCTTGGCATCTCTCTCACAACCTACTCTAGAGACTATATTCAAAACAATTAAGAGGAAGGGCACATTTAGAGTAGGAATTTAACTAAAATTAACCAAGACTCTTGCATGTCACCTAGATTGTAGGACTTGCATATCATATAGGATAGCTAAGCATCTCCAAGCAACAACTGTTCATCTTGTCATTTGGTATATAATTGATATAAAGAAAGTAATTGACTCTATACTAGTCTCACATAATAATCTAATCTAATCTTTAAAACTTGTTAAATCAACCAAGTGGATAGGCCATTCAATTGTCTCCCAGATTCATTGGTTGCCAACAAGTCTTGCATTCTCATATTCCATAGGGACAACCCCCCATAGCCTGTTGTTGGGAGATAGCTAGAACAGAGATGGCAGGGATCAGAGTGACAATCCCCGCCATGAGTCGTTGTCGCACCTTGCCTGTTCAATTTGAGCGACAACAAGTAGAAAACAAGATCATGTTGCTTTAAGTAGTGATGAAGCTAAATATGTTGCTGCATGTGAAGTAGGAAAAGAAGCAGGTTGGTTAAGAAAACTATTGTGAGATTTGTTTGGAAAGCGACTAGATCCTACAATGATAAATTGTGATAATCAAAGCAACATAAAGATGTCTAAAGACTGTGAAAATTCCACAACTAGGAATCCTACTACAACAACTGATTATATTTCTCCTGTTTGTTAATTACTGAACAAATTATTTACGGTTTTACATAGTAAATATCCAAATCAAATACACTGCACCCTACACAACATAAAATAATGTGGAAAATACAACACAAGCAAGATAGAAACACACACACACACAAAAATACTCCTTTATTTTTCGACACAAGTCCCCGGCAAAACCCAACTTGGATAAACCGGTGCAACAATTAAAGGTTTTATTATTATGTAATAGTAAGCTGAGTATAATTCATTGGATGCCCAAACTGGCTATCCGATGCAGAGAAATACTGACAAAATAGATAGTGAGAAAATATCACATGGTCACTAGCAATCCGACACAAGAGCTTAGATTTCTCCTATTTGTTAATTATTGAACAAATTATTTACAATGTTACACAACAAATATCGAAATCAAATACACTGTAGCCTACACAACATAAAATACCGCCGAAAATTCAACTCAGGAGAGATATAAACAAACACACAAAAATACTCCATTATTTTTGGACAATCGTCCCCCGGAAAAACCCAACTTGGGAAAACCGGTGCAACAACTAAGGGTTTTATTATTATGCAGTAGTATTTTGACTACAATTCGTTGGATGCCCAAACTGGCTATCTAATGCAGAAAAATACTGGCAAAAAATAGTGAGAAAATCTCACACTGTCATTAGCAATCCGACACTGATATGGGCTTGGGATGAGCTATCCTACACAGTAACTGCGTTAGCCTACATAGTCACTACGTCACATCTCTAGGAACTGCGTCACCTCCTCCTTCTGATCTTCTGCTGACTGGAAACTCTACTCCCTGGCCTTCTGGACTCGTAACCCGACTTCTTGCACTAGATCTTGACTGTCTCCCACCAAAATAACGGGCTCCCTTTGAAGCTCTGCACTACCTCTGCGTGACACTACACAACCCCTCCGTGACTCGATATCTTCTCCGCTTTGCACTCCCCGGATCTGGAAATCGTCCAAGGTCTACTATCTCTGCCCCTCACTACAACGAAATCACTGGATCTCTTTTTGGCAACTCAGCGCTGCCTCTAAGAATTCGATCTTTCAGCAAAATCGATCTCTGCAAATCTCAAGTGCGTCCTCCAAGTGCCCATCGAGCTCCTTCTTATAATCTCTCGTTGACATATCAACGACCAAGATTAGATCTTAATCTATGGCTCATATTAACTTGTACTCGGTCCTCGTCTCTATCTTGAAGATTCGCACCTGATTTAATTAATCATATTTCCTAAGTTTAGACTTAGGAAATATTAAAAACTAATGAATTATTTTAATTAAGTCACCTCCGGATGGAATTTCCCCAAACGATTTTTGGGTCTTGGAGAATGCATGTTTCTTAGCTTCTCTGCAAAATCTTGAGGCTAGAGCACTTCTGATGCTACAAAAATCAACACTCCCTTTTAGCGAGGAATGTGCTATAGTGCTGCAACCCTATTGAAACATCACTTTGACTCTGTATCACCTCCTGCTACGCTGCTGATGTCTTGCCTCACTGCCCACCAACTACTACACAACTCTGATTCTGCGCTGCATCTGTGCTGCATCTGTGCTGCTATTGACATTGCATACTGCTGTCAACTACTGCATCTGCACTACAACTATATTGCTGCTGCCACTGCAACATCTACAACTGTTTCTCATCTACTGCTGCTGCAACTGAGAGATGTCCATCATACTGGGCCAACTTTGTTCAGTCAGATGCATCTGTCAACCGAGTCCTGACTCCTGCTAGCCTCTGCGCTGTCATTGAAGCCTCTACGCCACTGTTGACTCTGCACTGTGCTGCTGCATTGCTACCATCTATGCTTTGCACTGCTCAGTCTCTAACGCTACTAGCCACTACATCTGTCACTCTGGCACTTGACTGCACCAACAATCACTGGCCCATCCCGCTACTGCTGCTATGGGCTCCCATAGCAAAGAATTGATCCAACAGGTGGACTCCTCAAGGATCCTGCCCAACTTGTAGCTCTCTGGGGCTACAAAACCAAATCACCCCACCTCACCCCTAGAGGTATGTCCTTGATCATGGCAAACTCTTCCTCCAGTCTGGAGGATATCTTGTTGATCTCTTTAGATGCAGCCTGCTGATCCTGCCTCTCCTCTTTGTCCCTCTTTTTGAGCAGACACTGGGTAGCATAGTAACCAAGTTCACCACATCTGAAGCACTTGGTCTTTGAAACGTCCTTTCTTCTACGCTACTCCTGCTACCCCTTTGATGCGAGGGCTGCATTCTCCTCTTCCATCACCTCTGCTTTAGTCCCACTGCTGCTGCAGCTTTCCATGGTGCTCTTCACCAAGTCTCGCCTTAGCTGCTCCTACTGGAGATCTGCCCACATCCTATCTCACTTCTGCCCAAAATACTTTGGACAAACACTTGCCATTCTTTTGAGACTGAATTTAGAGCTGTTTGCACAACCTCTATAGGCTGAGGCACTGACCCTACAACTGCCAACTGATCTTGGACATCCTGAAACCTGGTGAGAATGTGGTCTATGCGTTCCCCCTTATGCATATGTGTACTCCTCAGCTTTTCTTCTAGATACATCTTCCACTACTCGAAAGATCCCTCGTACAACGTGGCAAGGGAATCCCACATCTCTTTGGCTGTTCCCAGGGCCGCTATGTGAGATACAACATGATTCCAAACTCCATCAAGGATCATCCTCTTCGCCTTAGCCATCTCTTTCTTGTACGTCTTATTCTGATTTGGATTCGTGGGGACAACCACCACATTATCGATGCAGCTTTTGAGATCGTATTCATCCAGAAGGAAGGAGATCCTTTCCTTCCAATTCACATAGTTAGACGCTCTGTCGAACCGATCATGATCTCTCAACACAGTTGATGCCATCTTGTCAAACAAAAGTCGAATTCTGCCTCTTCTCCTTTGCGCAACTACTGACTGGCTCTATGCACTCCCTGCTGGAGTGGGTAAATTTGCTCTCGGCTACTACAGCTCTGCATGGAAAAATATAATTTCTTGGCTAGAAATTCTTTAGGGACAAAATTCCCTCAGTGTGCTCTTCTTTCCTCCTGACACTATTATGCCAGCTACTGCTGCAAAATGACGACGTCCTAGTTAAAAATCTGCTCTGTGTGGAAATTGCTGCTGCTGCACCCTCTGCCATTGGCATTTGTCAATCTGGAAAATTTGTGCTCTGTCGACTCACTCAAAGACACAAATTTCCTCAAAAGTCTGCCCTGTTGGCCTCTAGACTGCACAACCTCCTAGGGTTTCAAGCAATTGCCTACGCAGTGCCTCGAATCAATCTCTTTCCTGCCTGCAACTGAGCTCTCCGACTTCTATCTGCGCTTTGATACCATTGAAAATTCCACAACTAGGTATCCTACTACAACAACTGATTAGATTTCTCCTATTTGTTAATTACTGAACAAATTATTTATGGTGTTACACAGTAAATATCGAAATCAAATGCACTGCGGCCTACACAACATAAAATACTAAGAAAATACAACATTGGAAAGATGGATACACACACACACAAAAATACTTCGTTATTTTTGGAAAATCGTCCCTGGAAAAACCCAACTTGGGAAAATCGGTGCAATAGCTGAGGGTTTTATTATTATGCAATAGTAATCCAAGTACATTTTGTTGGATGCCCAAATTGGTTATCCGATGTAGAGAAATACTGACAAAAAAGATTGTGAGACAATCTCACATTATCACTGGCAATCCGACACTGATCTGGGCTCGGGATGAGCTGCCCTGCGCTGTCTTTGCGCAGTAACTTCGTTAGCCTACACAATCACTGCGTCACAACTCTAGGAATTGCGTCACCTCAAACAGACTCGCAACCCGACTCCTGGTACTAGATCTGGACTGTCTCCCAGCAAAATAACGGACTCCCTCTGAAGCTCTACGCTGCCTCTGCGTGGCACTGTGCAATCTCTCTTTGAATCTCGATGTCTTCTCTGCCTTGCACTCCCCGGATCTGGAAACCTTCCATCGGTCTACTATCTTTGCCCCTGACTGCAACGAAATCACTTGATCTCTCTCCAGAAACTCAGCACTGCTTCTGAGAATTCGATCTCCCTGCAAAATCGATCTCTGCAAATCTCAAGCTTGTCCTCCAAGTGCCCATCGAGCTCCTTATAATCTCTCGTTGACATATCAATGACCAAAGATTAGATCTTAATCTATGGCTCAGATTAACTTGGACTTGATCCTTGTCTTTATCTAGAAGATTTGTACCTTATTTAATTTATACCCTTTTAACTAAGCATATTTCCTAAGTTTAGAATTAGGAAATATTAAAAACTGATTAATTATTTTAATTAAGTCACTTCCGGGTGGAATTTCCCCAAACGATTTCTGGGACTTGGAGAATGCATGTCTTAGCCTCTCTACAAAATCTCGAGGCTAGAGCACATCCGATGCTACAAAAATCAACAAAGACCTCGTGTTTCATGCAAGGACGAAGCATATCAATAACAAGTACCACTACATCAGAAGTTTGGTGCCGTATGGGGCCGTAAATCTACAATATATTCTGATAGATGAACAGGTAGTTGAGGTGTTGAAAAAATCTCTTCCAAATAAGAAGTTTAAATATTTCAGAAGCATGCTTGGATTGGTTGATATTATAGATGTAGTAGATAGGGAGAGATGAAACATGTTGTGGCGACAAGATGCTTGGGAGGACATCTAGCCGACCTGTGATGATGTCTAGATCCCGAAGTAGGAAGGGTGGCATTGGTCTTGGAGCTTCGACTTTGGATACACAGCTAGATCCTTGGGTTGGTGTTAGAGCTAAACCTTGATGGTATCTAGAGAGGCAGAAGCTTGGAACACACATTGCTTCCCCATGATTAGATACCCTGGTCAGGTATCTAATCTGTAGCACTGCGTGTGCTGTAACTATTCATAGAGCATATCATTTTAAGATCTTCCATGTACCTTTGTATATATGTAATTATGAATACCTCCCTAGTTAAGGGGGATTGTTGAAGAATGTAACTAGTGTCGGTCTTCATAATTGTATTTGTCAAAAGAAAAAATTATTGTAAAAGAAAAATATTATTGAAGCACGGATTTCATGCTCTTTCATTTATTTTCTAGGTCATAGCCTCCATTGAAGGCTTCTAGGTTTTGTCAAGAGTCAAGAAAGTCATTGTCATATTTATTAGACCCTTCTTGGGCTTTTGTATCATGTAAAGAATTTTTTTTTGAGTCAAAATTGTCATTTTGTCCCTCCTCACCAAGTCGACCCTGTCTTGGAGAATTCGACCTTATGGAAGCAGTATAAAAGAAGTAGCTCGACTCACTTGGAAGCACACTCACACAAGTTCGATCTTACAAAGAGAAAGAGGATAACAAAGAGAGCGAAGTGCAGGTGAAGAAGACCTAGTCGAAGAAGGAAGGAAAATCAAAGTTTATGGTTATCTCTCTCACAGTTGTGAAGTTTTCTAGGTTCCTGGACTGAAGCTGTGGGCTGAAATATTTGAATTAATTGTTGGTCTGAAATTCTGAAGCTGGGGGCCGAAATCTTGAAGTTGGTGGTCGAAATTCCGGATTGAAGCTGCATTTGAGGAAGTTGACACTTGGAAACTTTGCCTGAGGTCATCTATTTGAAGGAAGGACTGACTTGATGATTGGAGGAGGTCTTTGTCTAGGTCTAAAGTGTCTTGGATTGTCTCATCTTGATTTGAATTTACTAGCGGAAGAATTGGACTGGGTTTTCCCCTATATAGGGGTTTTGCCCTGACTGAGTGCCTACATCTTGTGTTTCTTGTTCTTTTGATCTTCATATACATTTAATTTGGTAATTGCTTGATGAAAGACAACACAATAAAGAGTAAAATAAGCCAACATAAATCAGATTCACAAGTAGCTATCAAGAAAGAGGAATCAAACCCTAATACCTACATGCGTTGATTTCTCAACACCAAGTCATCTTAGTAATAAGCATCTTCATCTGGGCTCTGGAACAAGGGAACATCCATCAAACACGGTCAAGGCCAACCTGGGGGCGTCTTGGGTCCATTTGGGCACATCTCAGTAAGCCATCACTTTGAGTTCCTGTTGTAGCCTTTTAGCATTTGGACTTGTAACAGGAGGTGTACAACCATATGGAGTCTCATTGAAGCCCAACGTCCATCTCGTGAGGGAAACTCTGGGACTGCAAGGTCATATTTGCTCTCAATAATGGGCACAATGTGTTGAAGAATGTAAGTAGTGCCAGTGTTCACAATTGTACTTGAGTCATGATGTAATATATTTGTCAAAAGATATTTATTATTATTATTTAAATTGACTTATTAAAGTATGGGTTTCATGCTTGGCTCAATGGTGCATAGGTCATAGCACCCATTGTGTGCTTTAGGATTCATCTTATTTAGCCAAAGTCAAAAGAAAAGAAAATTGTTTTGTGTCAAAGGATCTCCTCCACCAAGTCAACTCCTTCTCATACAATGACAAACACCTATCCTTCAAGTCGACCTCCAAACGATTGACAAAGGGTGAACAAGTCTGCCTAAAAAATAGTTGACAAGTCAACTTCTACAAATTGCTCATGTCAACCTATTAAAGGACACTCCAACAACTATATATAGGAGTGTACTCGACCTATTACAGAAGAAAAAGAAGATAGATTTGAAGTTAAGAACGAAAAACAAAAAAATGATGTGAAGATCTAAGAAAGGAGAGTCAAATCAAGAAAAGAAGGACAAATAAGTTTGTCTAGTAATGGAGCCAAAATCTAAATGTTGCACTTGTGATCCTGAAGCAGATTACAGCGGTTGAGATTGAATGTTGCAGATAACTAGAAGACAAGAATATGTTTGACTATTTGTGGTAAGGGCTTGCTTGGTGGATGGAATGAGTCTATGTCTCTGGTCTAAGGTCAGGAATGTCTCAATCTGATTTGAATCTACTAGTGGAAGAGTTTGACTAGGTTTTCCCCTGTTGAGATTTTGTGTAGTGGGGGTAGCATCTGATGTGCTCTAGCTTCCAAAATTTGTGGAGGGACTAGAGTACACATGATCTACAAGACCGAGAAAGGGATTTGGGAAATTTCATATGGTTTGGGAGATATTTGATTAATTAATTATTTTAATGTATTTCCTAAGTCTAAACTTAGGAAAATTAAATAATTAAAGTTAGTTAAATTAACATGTGATGAAATTGTCTTAAGTCACACGGATCAAGCTTTCTTTTAATCTTAGCCATTGATTCAAGATCTGATCATGGCCGTTGGTTTCCCAATGAGAAAAGTATAAAGGAAAGGCTTGGGGTCATTTGTAAATACATAGAGACAGAGCACTAAAGCTAAGCTGAGATTCTAGGGCATGGTTTGCTAAGAATTCTCAGAAGTGTTTCAGCTGCAGAGAGGGGAGTTTAGACAAAGGGGATGGTCTGATCCCAGTGTATAGAATCAGCAAGAGACAGAGAGCAGCTTCCAGAGGCAGCACAGAGAAGCAGGAGCAGCAGCAGTAGAGAAGGCAACAAATGCGCATCACAGAGGCAGCTTCAGCTATGCAGGTGCTGCGCAGTCACTCCCAGGACAACGTTAAGCAGCTGGAGACCCTCAGGGGTTACGCAGAGACCCTCAGGGGCAGCGTAGGGATGACATCACCCAGTCTGGGGTTACACAATCCTTTCCAGGCCAACGCAGGGGGACGCAGAGGCTGCAGAGGCTGACGTAGGGGCTTCAAGAGCAGCATTGGGGTTTCCAGGGCCTAGATTTTGCTGAGTCATGTAAATCCCGTTTGAGGGTGTGGATCAGTCAATATTTTGGATTTAGAACAACCGCTGAGTTGCAGATCTATATTTTCTCTGTCGGGTTTTCCAGATCTGGAACCCAGATTTGTTGTATTCAGAAATACTCTTAATATTAAAACCATCCAGCAGCGAGAGACCGATTTCCCCGCATTGGGTTTTTCTGTGGACTATTGTCTAGAAAATCATTGTGTCACTTCATCTATGTGTGTATGTACTTTTTCTAGATCTGAAATGGTGAAAGTCTGTTATGTGTTTTTCTTCGATATTAATCTGAATTTTCAGCTTAATAACTTAATTAAGTAGGAGGAGCATAACCAGATCTAACAATAGATTTTTGCATAAGTAACATTCAGAAATTTTCACATGGTATCAAAGCAATTGCAGATCTAGGAGGTCACCAATAGAAGACTGAAGGATCTTGCTGCAGAACGCAGCAGGAAGTGCAGCAACAACAGCAGAAGGGCAGATCTGTAGGGACATCGCAGTTTCAGAGAAAGCAGAGTTATGCAGAGGGAAGGGTGATGTAGTCTTACACTGTCTCCCAACATGCCCACGCACTTATTGCGCCGAGGCAGCGTAGAGACAGTGCTGGGATTGTCTGAAGCCAACCAGAGTGACGCAAATTTGAAGCTGTCAGATCCAGAAGTGCCTGAAGCAGAGCTGCAGAACTTTAGAAGGTGTTGGTGGGGTTGAATTTTTGAATTTTTCAGAATTTTAGCCTAAGCACTAGTGACAAAGAGTGGGAGGAGATCAACTTCTCAGAGAGTTTCTAGCCAAATAAACTTGCAGATCGATTTGAGGATTGAAGAGAGCTGAATCATTATTTAATTTGGTAGATTTCCAAAAAGGGAAATCAGTGGTCATAGGGAGCAGAAGGTGTTTGTTTCGCCAAGGGCCTTAGATCCAGATCTCTAGCACAGAGAAAAGGAGGTCCGACAGATTTTTGAGCAGATGGCTCTTTATGGACTGCGTGATCAGGACAGATTGGATGGCCTATCCAACTTTTCAGTTTGGAAGGCTAGAATCTTGATAGTCCTAGAGGCATATCATCTAAGAGACCATGCTGAACAAGTTCTGGCGACGCTGATCGATGCAGATCTCCTAAGGAATCATAATGAAGCTGCGGGACATGCCAAGCGACTAATAATGGATGGAATTAAGGACCATATTGTCCTGCATATAGCTGAGAAGAAAATAACTAATGAGATGTGGAAGGCCTTAACATCCCTATATGAGGGAAAATATGTCCAGAGGAAGATGCTTCTAGAGACTTAGATACGGTCATTCATGATGACCAAGGGGGAAGACATGGAACATTTTCTCTTCAGATTACAGTCGATGAGAGATTAGTTGACTGCCACGGGTGCAAAGGTGGAGGATGATGTGATGGTCAAGATTGCTCTAAATGCGGTCATAGATGAGTGGGAAACCTTTGTCCAAAGTATCTTGGGCAGAGAGGACCTTCTAGACTAGGACATCTTGTGGGCAATCATGCGTCATGAAGAACTCTGCAGATTCACCAAGAAGCAGTACAACACGAGATCTAGTGAGGTGAGGAAAGAAGATGAACAAGATGCTGCCTTCGCATCAAAGAGGAAGCAAGGGAAGAAGAAGCAGGATCTGTCAAAGATCAAGTGCTTCCATTGTGGCGAACTAGGACATTTCGCCAACAATTATCCTTAGAAGATAAAGGAAAAGGAAGCCTCTTCTTCCAAGGCTGCTGTGGCGGATGATGGGTCAGAAGATGATGCAGCCATGAGTGCTCATGAACCACGAAAGTGGGGCGACATGGATTTGTAGAGCAGCTATAGAATGATAGCAGGATCCTTGAGCAGCTCATCTCTTGGATCACTTTCGAGCTATAGGAGCCTTAAGACAGTAGCGGGACAAGTGGAGCAGTGGGTGCATAGATCATAGATGAAGCAGAGGCAGATCTGAAGGCTGGAAGGAGCAACATAGTCCTGTTGCAACAACAACGGGAGATGCGCATAACGAGCATTGGGATGTGATCAAGAATTCATAGACCCGAAAGAACGTGGAGGCTAGTGGATAATGCATGGTAGCAACAACAGGAGAGATTTCAACACAAGGAGCCTGCACTCTCAACAATGTACAGGAGTCTGCTACTAATGCAGAGATGGAGCCGTGCATCCTCTGATGTCACAGACCAAAGCACCATGGAGCTCAAAGATGAGGCTGTGGTCCCACTGCCTAATCACAAAGATCACAGAGATTCGGGCGAGCTTCACTAACTGTTGTAGTGCCAGCATGAATGCAACAGATTGAGAGGGAGCTGTAGTACATATGTGGCAAAGGTTGTGACAACGTTATGGGCAACAGTACAAAATGGCAACAACAGTGCAGAGTTGAGTGGCAGTAGGCCAAGCATCAACATCACAGAAACCAGTGCCCAAAATCTTGTAATACATGCTGTGATGTATTGCTAGAGCCCACTCCGTGCTAAGAGGGAGTGTTGAGATTTTGCGTAGTGGGTGTAGCATCGGATGTGCTCTAGCTCCCAAAATTTGTGGAGGGACTAGAGTACACATGATCTACAAGACCCAGAAATGGATTTTGGAAATTTCATCTGATTTGGGAGATATTTAATTAATTAATTATTTTAATGTATTTCCTAAGTCTAAACTTAGGAAAATTAAATAATTAAAGTTAGTTAAATTAAACATGTGATGAAAATTGAAATTGTCTTAAGTCACACAGATCAAGATTTCTTTTAATCTTAGCCATTGATTCAAGATCTGATCATGGCCATTGGTTTTCCAACGAGAAAAGTATAAAGGAAAGGCTTGGGGTCATTTGTAAATACACATAGAGGCAAAGCACTGAAGCTAAGCTGAGATTCTAGGGCGTGGTTTGCTAAGAATTCTCAGAAGTGTTTCAGCTGCAGAGAGGGGAGTTTAGACAAAGAGGATGTCTTGATCCTAGTGTCTAGAATTAGCGAGAGACAGAGAGCAGCTTCCAGAGGCAGCGAAGAAAAGCAAGAGCAACAACAACAAAGAGGGCAGTAGTTGCGCAGCGCAGAGGCAACTTTAGCTATGCAAGTGCTGCGCAGTCACTCCTAGGGCAAAGTTAGGCAGATGGAGATCCTCAGGGGTTACACAGAGACCCTCAGGGGTAGCGTAGGGATTGCGTCACCTAGTCTGGGGTTACACAACCCTTTCTAGGCCAACGAAAGGGGACACAGAGGCTGCAAAGGCTAACGTAGGGGCTTCAGGGGCAGCACTGGGGTTTCTAGGGCCTAGATTTGCCTGAGTCTTGTAAATCTCGTTTGAGGGTGTGGACCAGTCAATATTTTGGCTTCAGAGCAACTGGTGAGTTGAAGATCTATATTTTCTCTTTCGGGTTTTCCAGATCTGGAACCCATATTTGCTGTATTCAGAAATACTCTTAATAATAAAACCCTCTAGCAGCCAGAGACCGGTTTTCCCGCATTAGGTTTTTCTGGGGACTATTGTCCAAAAAATCAGTGTCACTTTGTCTATGTGTGCATGTACTTTTTCTAGATCTGAATTGGTGAAAGTCTGTTATGTGTTTTGCTTCGATATTAATCTGAATTTTCAGCTTAATAACTTAATTAAGTAGGAGGAGCATAACCAAATCTAACAGTAGATTTCTGCATAAGTAACATTCAGAAATTTTCACATCCCCTTCATAGGGGTTTTGGCATGGCTAAGTGCCTATATCTTGTGTTCTCGTGTTTTTGTGTTTTGGAAATTGTTTGGATGACAATAATGTAATATCAAAGAAGAAGAATAAATACCTAATCACAAGAAATTGTCAAGTAATAAAGAAATCAAATTATATAAGAAGCGCTGATAATGTTGCCCTAGATTTCTCAACAAAATGTCCTCTGAAAGGTGTTGGATAAGTCTCAAGTCTCCCTTCAAAGGATCGTTGTTGCATGAGTGATGAACCACCAGAAACACACCCTCAGGATCAAGTTAGATCAACATCATCAAGGACAAAAACCATTAACGTATCATTGCAAGCCATATTCAATATTAGGGGCCCAAAAATAGTTCACACAAACCTTGCCTTCCGATGTCTTTCTAGCTCACTCAATATTTGTAAGCAAGTTACCACACTTGTGTTAGGGGTGATTATACCTCTAGCCCTATTAGGTGCTTCCAGCTCCCAAGGGGAAAGATATTTCATAGCAAACCCATCATTCTGTATGTGCATGTGATAATGATGACGATGGAGTGGGCATGACGTGAAGGAAGATGGCCACAAACATGGTACCAGTTAGAGACGGTCCAACATATTTGAGTATTATAATGAGAATATGGAGCAACTGTGGAGACATGAGTTACCTCTTTCCTCAACTTGTTTTTTCCACCCCTTCAGTGCACCTTTTACTTTGATGATTTATCTTTCTTGAATAGCTTAGGAGACCACACTTGCTTTATGCTTTTCCAATATCCCTTAAAGATGTAGTAGTTTCTTCCTCATTGGGGTTGGGACATTCAACGGTTCTTTTATGATGTAGAATGGGATGCCGAGGAACTGGGTGTTGGCCACTGAGGGGGGTAGAGCTCATGCTAGGCTTTTTCCCACACACTTACTATGTCCTAGCCATCTTTTGCATTTTTCTTTTCTTTAGTTGTAGCTTTATATGCTTTTATCATTCATTCAGCTGCTCAACCTAATAGGGAAAATTTTTGGCCTTGACTTTGATGAGGATATAAGGTGCCAATCCCAATGACAAATGGAAATCAACCCAAAGAATGGATGTGGATAATAAGGAAAACATGGAGTGTGGTAAGTATGGAGTACCTTAGGCACGCTACTTCAATCAGTGCCTCCTATTAGTGCCCATTTTGAAGGAAGGACTTCAAGAGAGGTCACACTAGACTAGGGGCAAAGGATAGCCTCCTAGGTGAAGCATGGGAGCAAGGGTACAACGAAGAGCAGCCAATTTTTCAGCTTGACATGCGATCTGTATTAATATGCCCCAAAACGTTAAATTAAAGCACATGGCTACAAGAATGGTTAATGCACCTTTCGATAGAAGCATGGCAGATGGGAGAGACTCGAGAGTACTGATCAGAGAAAATGGTGGAAAGCTCTGATGTATAGCTTTCTGTGGGCCATCATAGGGCTGATGTCTGGCTCGTTGTCAAAAGTGTTAGAGAAATGGCAGTTAATTAGTTTCTCTTATCATGACATTATCTTGTGATTATTATTATGTGTTCTTGCATTTTATCTTTTATCATCAAGACTAAGGCCAAATAAATAGAAAAGGACAGAAGATGTAGGCACGCTGCCAGGGCAAAACCCCACTCTTTGGGGAAAACCCAGTCAAAATTCTTTCTTCAATAGGTTCAAGATGAGATGACCAAGACCCTTAGATTATAGGCTTCCTCCATCAAGTCATCCCTTCACTGTGTTAGCACCGAGATCGCCATGACATCGAGATCTCCTTTGCTTGCACCAAAACTTCATCCTCGTTACTTTGACCGAGATTGAGGTAGCACCATAGCACTGAGCATCATAACAACATAGCACCGAGCATCATAATGAGATAGCATCATATCACTGAATATCATGACTGAGACATCAACAAGTTCTCGTAGCACCGAGTTGAGATAGCACTGAATTTACTGAGTCAGCAATGAGTTATTGTAGCACCGAGTTTTTGTATCATAGCACCAAGAATAGCGACATCATAACACAGCATCATGTCACAGGATAGCACTGAGAATAGCATCATGTCACATCATCATGTTTTAGCATCATATCACCGAGTTAATGTACCACTGTCACACCACCAAGCATAGGGATCATTCTATCATAGAACCTGTCATCATACCACCGAGCCATTGCACCACAGCAATTTCACCGAGCTTCTGTATTACTGTACCTTTACCGATCCTGTAATCTGAACCTTAATTGCAGATAGAAGTCCGAAATTTTCTGTGTGAAATGCAAAACTTCAGCTGGGTATTTATAGTGGTTCCTCCATAGAATGCGCCGACATGACAGTGTGAAGTGTTGTGTCTTAATTTGAGCCAACTTGAAGACTGATTGAGGCCGACTTAAGGAGGCAGTTTTGATGGCTTGTATCACTTGACTTGAGGGCTGTCTTTGAATTAGATTTTGCTGAAAAGACTGAGGATGATGACCTTGAAGAAGATGACTTGATGGAGGAGCCTTTTGACAACCTAATGTTACATGATTTAAAAGCCCAAAAATTGGATCAATTTAAATCTGTAACAACTAACCTAGAAGTCCACAATTGAGACCTTAATCTAAATATGACCCAAGCATGAAACCCATGCTTTAATAAGTCATTTAATAATAATAATAAATTCTTTTGACAAATACATTAATAATGAAGACCAAACCTAGTTACATTCTTCAGCAAAAAGAGGAGAAAAAAATTCTCCTCTGGGCTACCCACTTTTGGTGTGTAACAGGCCTCTCACAAACTTGGACAACTTCAGGTTTTGTTTTCAAATTTCAATATTATTACTGAATTCTTCCTGTTATTCTCCATGCCATGAAATCGTCCTGAAATATTGTGAGTTGTAGATTTTTAAAATGTACGATTTTTTCCAAACCCTGCTATTTTTTGTGTTTCGGA
This sequence comes from Pinus albicaulis, assembly GCA_034641835.2. Classification (NCBI taxonomy): domain Eukaryota; kingdom Viridiplantae; phylum Streptophyta; class Pinopsida; order Pinales; family Pinaceae; genus Pinus; species Pinus albicaulis. The sequence continues at coordinate 21,783,350 of CM076581.1, read as the reverse complement.
AAAAATTATTTTCAAAAAATCATGAATTTTTTTCTAAGAAATCTGCTGATGAGAAAAATTTAGATATTTTGTTCTTGATGCTTGGCATTTTTTTGCATATTCATTCTGATTTCTTCCTACAGATTTTCTGATTTTTTGCTGCCATCAAGTTTTTCTCATGTCCAACTTTTTCAACATTGGTTGAATGTCACTAATGAGGCTGCAAATGTGTTATTCATATTGTTGAGATAAATCTTATGTTTGGCTGTATATTCCATGAATATTTACTTAGAAGGTACCGATCTTGTATGATAAAAAATTACCATCTTGTTAAAATATGGTCAATATCTAGTCTTGATCTGTAGAATACAGTATCCATAATTCTGTTATTGTTTTTGTGATTAATCCAGTATTTACTCTGGGACGGTTGCTGGGGCCAGAGAGGCTTTCATTTGTGGGGTGCCTTCTATAGCCCTTTCATATAATTGGTATGTAATTATTGTGTGTTTTGTATTTGATCATAGGCTCAAAGTTGCAATTCAATGCTTGACTTATCTGCACTATTGTTATTGTTTTGTTTGTTCTAATATAAATGCATGTTAAGAGAATGAATAATATTTCAAGCACGCTGTAAATTGGCATAACACTAATTATAGCACTTTTATTATTTGATTTTTCTTTGTGTTCTTTCAAGGGGAGAATCTTTAGATTTATTTTTGCTAGTCTTTTCTTGAGGCGTTTTGCAGCAAGTGCATGGCCTACCAATTCATTTAAGTAGGTACTATTTTTATGACTCATATATCATTTCAATCAGAATATCCCCAAAGGGAATTAAATCAGTAATACACAAAAATACAGTTGCATAAATATACAAAATACAATGCTACTACATATAAAGCAAAAATATAAATGCGTTTTTCATGACTTGCACATATCTAAGCCAAGCTCCATCAATTATCTGACATTTCATCGTCTAATGTCTTGCATCTAGTTTTTCCTTACCTTATCGTTTGAGATTGCTCACTAGCTTGCTTGAACAATAAATTTTAATCCATTTCTCAACTATGAACCTATAATTTGGGAAGGAACATTGTTTGTTTCCCTTCATTAATGTTTACGTAACATAATTTACAAAATTAAGATGCATATTCTAGATTGAAGTTATATACTTGTGTTTTATATTAATGTATAATAAGGGACGCTCCCTGGAGGATTTGGGATGTCCCCTTTGCATTTCGTGCAGATTAGGGACTAGGGGACAGCTTGAGGTTGCTGTGCCTCTAGAACAGCATAGAGCATGCATAAGATAATAAAGATAAAATAAGATGATTTTATTAATGCCCAACAATTGACCACAAAAGTAGGTCAAGGGTACTAAAAGGTCTATGCATTGTAAATACAATGTGGGAGTGGGAAATCAAGTCCAATAACAATGCTGGAAAAAGATGCTAAAAGAGAACCAAGTATTTGTCCAAGAGCTATAAATAGTAGTCTAACAAAAACAAAAAGATGAGATAATGTAGATATCATGTTATAGTTAGAGCCACTAAGACTGGAGATTTCACAAATATACGAGACATGAGGGAGAGATGGTGTCAAACCTTGTTGGTCGTGATGGTTGATAATGAGGAAGGGGACCGAGATTTGGGCTTGTTGATTGAGTCATCTGTCACTATGAGTGGGGTGATGCAATATAGGATGATAACCACCAAGGAGTGGCCATGATTTTGGGGAACTGGCTATACGATCTTTGGAGAAAGAAAAAGATTGAGGAAGCCCCACTTATATAGAATTTTTTATTAAATTTTAAAGGTCCAAAGGTGAGTATATTTTATGGGAGGAAGATCCTTTGTCAATAGTTATTATTTCATGTACATGTTTTATGTATTTTGATGGTAAGGCTCGCATGCTTTATAGTGAATATTCATCTTGTTGGATAATTATAAATGACCAATAAGGGAAATAGTCATATTCCTGTTCAATTAGTTATGAGTATTTACTATTTAATAATTTAGTCATTCATTCTTTACACAAGGGACAAATGCCATATTGATTTGGAGTGCCATCTCAATAGCTCCAAAGCCTCCCATGATACTCCAGGTATCCAACATAAGAAGCGAGATCACATATTTTGTTACTCCCTGATATATCTCAATGAATTTCTCGAAAATTCGTATTGTGTTGAACCCTTAGTTAAACTGAGAGGGGGGGGGTGAATCTGTTTAATACATTCATGGTCTTTTAAAACTTTCCTTTAAACTTATTTACACCTTCATTTCATGATCAACTTACTATATAATGAAACAACAGTCTTAATATGTGAGCAACAAGTATTAAGCAGATTAAATAGAGAACATCAACACATAATCATCATGCACATGGACAACAGATATAAGTGGAAACCCATAAGGGAGAAAATCACATCTTATTAATGTTGTGATGCAAAGGCAAGCTCCAACTTCCTCTCACCACTGATTTTCTGTAGGCTCCAACCTACAGGAGGCTACTACCTCAAATTCTGCAAGTTACAACTTGCAAAGAAGCTCCAACTCCCATCTATTTTCTGTAGGCTACAACCCACATGAGGCTCCTACCTCAACCAGCTCCAACTGGACATCTATCAAGCTACAACTTGAAACGGAAGCACCAACTCCATGTATTTTCAGTAGGCTACAACCCACAGGAGGCTTCTACCTCAACTAGCTCCAACTGGACATCTATCAACCTACAACTTGAAACAAGTGCACCAACTCCCATGTATTTTCTGTAGGCTACAACTCACAGGAGGATCCTACCTCAACCAGCTACAACTGGACATCTATTAGGCTACAACTTGATATGGAAGCACCAACTCCCTCACACTATAATAAAATCATATGCTGATTTACCTGGATATCAGCTTTGTTTTACTCCTTCTTCACTGCTGCCTTTTCAACCTTCATATATGTTCATATCAGCTCTTGATATGCACAACATCTTCATCAGTCCTCTCGTATTCTTTCACTCTCCAACCTTCTACAACTTCCTTATATTCTTCTGCTCTCTTCCATTCTGCAACGTTCTAACAATCTTCAACTCTCTTCAATTCTGCTACACTCTCTCTCTCTCTCTCTCTCTCTCTCTGTTTTCGTAACCTTCTGCACATGGATATTACCTGTTTTATATTGATAACTTCATGACTGTTTGCATTCTCTATAGGAATATGAAGTGAATAAGCATGACTCTTTGCCTTCCACCCATTCGATTCCTTACACTTTAGTTCTGGTTATTACATTAGAAATAATCATTACAACACTCATGGAGTTTTGCTTATGCCTACGGAGACTTGCCTTTGCATCACAAACAATATAAAATAATCAATGAATTTACATTTACAGTTACAATAATATTTCGATTCAGCCCTTTCAGCTTCTTGCTTTTCTGTTCATCTTGTCTTCTCTGCCTGCTGTTATATTTCCAACTGTGCTGTAGCATTACTGTCTTAGCCCGACTTGACCCATGCCTTTATGTTTTACACCGCCTCTGCGTATTGCATATCTTACCTGCAACGTTCTATGCTCTTCTCTGCTTTTTTGCTCTGTGTTGGGTTACTTACCCGAGTCTCCTTCTGCCCACGTTCAGTCTTTGTTATCAAACTGCTATAGCCGCATAACACCTCTGCATGAGTGTTGGGTCACTTGACCAGAGTCTTTTCTCTTGCGTTCAACCTTTCCTTTTTAACTTACAGCTGCAACTACATGACACTGTTCTGCACTTAGAGTTGGGTCTTACCCGAGTCTACTCCCGTTCAGAATTTTCTTTATACACCCGAGTCTTTTGCCTGCATTCAGTCTTTTCTTCGTAAACTGAGTCGTCCTTTGCTTCCAACGTTTTTTTCATAAAACCACATAGCCTTGGAATTGAAATACATCAGATCTTAACTTCGAACTTTATCACGTCCGGTCTCATATCGCATTTTGGCGTATCAAAGGTTTTACGTTATAATTCCCTTTTCCACCTTCGATGCGATTTAACACTAGAAAGGCTCGGCATACACACTTATCTTTGGTTGAAGGGTCCCACAACGTGGTGACCAATCACAGCACATCACATTCCGCTTGCCCGCAAGTTTTAATGTTTTGCAATAGACGTATCTCCTATTTACTGCAATATGCGATCGCATCGCATCGCATCTAGCTTACTGTGCGAACTCTTAAGTACAAACCATAAACTCTGCGATGTGCACTAATGAGCAGTGTCGACACGTGGCTCCTTCCTTTCATTGCATCACAACTTTCTAACCTTACCGCATCGCAAACAAATTAACATTTTCTAGCGCTATTTGCTAACATTTGTGATGTGCGGGCTCGCGATTCGTCGTCCGCCATTGATCTACCCACAGATCTAATGGTCCTCATCGGATCGCACGTTGCACTTTATAAGATTTACTTTGTGGTTATACTCTATTTTTTGCAATCTGCGGTGTTGCGTTGTACCAACACGTGTCTTCTCCATTTTGCATCGCAAATACTTTAACTTACCATGCGACGCCTTAATGCTAAAATTCTTAAATGTTGCGATTTGTGAAATCGCTCTTGATGCGATTCGATCTCTGTCATCCATCTCTTGCCTTCACTTTTGCAATCTAATCTTGACCGTCCGTTCCCTCCTTTGGATATTTTCTAAGTGATCTCTTCCTTAGTTGATTTTTGTTTGTTTATCCTATCGCCGCTCTGCAACACCAGTTCCTCCACGCTACTCCTCCTGAGCTTGTTCTGTATTTTTCAACGCGATTCTCTCCATGGCTTTATACTGTTGCCGCTCTGCAACACCAGTTCCTCCATGCGACTCCTCCTTGAGCTTTATTCAGTTTCTAAGTGCATTGATCTCTCCTGAGCTTGTTCTTCTATTCACTATTCACTTCGACTTGGGATTCTTTCGCCTGCTACACACCTTCGCCGCCTATGCTGCTTTCGCTGCCTCTGCTGCCTTTGTTGCCTCTCTGCTGCCTTTGTTGCTTTGCTGCCTCTGCCTTTGCTTCTTTGTGCATTGTTGCTTGATCTGCTCCTTAACTGCTTTTCTGCTGCCTCTGCTTCTTTCTGCTGCCTTTGCTGCCTCTGCCTTTGCTTCTGCGTCTTTGTGCATTGTTGCCTGATCTGCTCCTTTGCCTTATTGCTGCTGCTTCTCTGCTTCTTTGCCTTAATGATAGTTCAGGTGGTGCTCCATTGTGCTCCTTTGCCATCAATGGCAATATTTCCAACATATTGCTTATCTACCTAATGGTTCATGGATACATTATGGGATGGACTTGTCAAAAGTTTATCTTTCAACATTGATGGCTCTTGTATCAGTGTCAACAATTTGTGGATACATCTTGATGGGGATGAACTTAACCATTTTTGAGTTCTTCACTCAATGTAAATGGTTTGTGAGTGCTAAACTTAGTGTCAACACATGGTTGTAGATATTTTATTGCTCAAGCATTGAGGATTGGATGTGTTTTTTGTGGGTGGTGTTCAAAGTCGGAACATTCAATGACATATCAAGTTCATTTTAGTACACACAAATGGATAGGTTTTTAGTGTATTTAGTGTTATTTTTAACAAGTTCTCCAAATCTATTTTTGGCAAGTTTCCCCATGCATATGATTGACATGCAACTTTTGGAGTATGCATGGGAGGTCATGGATAGTGAGATGGGCACTCTAAGATTCTTGAATTGGCTAGTTTTAGGTTTCCATTTTTAGAAACATGGTCTTTTCAACAGTTGATGACAGTTTTGGGCAACCATCTGATGACATTTGTTCTTTTCAGTAGTTGGATATCAATTAAATTATCTTATTTTATCTTTTCTTATTTCCAAATGGGCACCCTCAGATTTTCAAGGTTCAGGATCTTGAAATTTTTCTATTTTTAGAAATTTTATCTTTCCTAAAGGTGAATTGTAGATTTGGATACCTATTTCAGAGATGTGCATGTGCTTTTTCTTTTGTGGCATTTTGAGATAGTCAAGGGCTTGGACAAATATAGGTCTAAAAAATAATTTCTGCTCATTTTCAGATAATTAAATTTTTGGATACATGATGTTGAGTACATCATGTGGGTAAAATTTGGCTGCAGTCGGAGACTGAAATTTTGGTGTATTTTTAACCTTGGGATTTGTAGAATATGGCCATATGTTTTAGTACCTTTTATGTTGTATTGCATTGGGGTCAAGTTTCAAGTCATTTGGGAATTGGAAATTAAGTTGAAGCTAGTGTTTTTTCACCATCTAGAAGCTTTAGTTATGAAATCTTGATTTTTTTTTTTGCTCATGGAGAATTGCACCCCACTTAGGGCTACTTTTCTTGGATTTTACCTTTCAATTAGTTGAGTGCAGTTTAGCTTGATTGACACTCTGTAACCCTTATTTTGCAAACGTGAGTTAGGGGATTGAGCTCTAAAGATGTTGTTACCATTTTCCACCAAGTAAACAAGGGGAATTCTTGGTGAAATTGTACCTATGGTCGGTCTTCATAAAATTATTTATTTTCATTGTACTTGAGAAAAAAAATATTATTATTTCTAGCATGATCTTCATGCTTTTGATTTGGTCAAAAATGTTTTTTTGAAAAGAAGGAAATTATTATTTTCTAGTGGCTCTACAAGTGCTAGGCTGGCTCTTCGAGATGGTCAATTCGATTTTCCTAGAAGCTCACATGATGGCTAGTTGGCTTGCCTTGAAACTCTCTTATTCAGATCACATGATGGCTATATAGAGTGGTTAATTCGCTCTCCTTGGTATGCAAGTCAAACACACATACTTTACTAATCTGCTTTGTTATGAGAAGATCTCCGAGAGCTGCTGAAGTCTGGTGGTCTGAGATTTGTAGATCTGCTCATTACATTTATGATATGATATCAATGATTCAAGATCTGCTCATTATACATATGATCTAAAATCAGAGGTTCGAGATCTGTTCATTACATTTATGATCTAAAATCAATGATATAAGATTTGCTCATTATACATGTTGGAAACACTGAGAGGAGGGGGGGCGGTGGGGGGGTGAATCAATATTTCTTTTACAATTGTTACTTTACCAGTTAAGATCACTTAGATAAAACACAAAACAAACAATAACAAGATAAATGATTTTATTAATAAGAAATTGGCAAGGACTCCAATCCTATTTACAATGAATCACAAGCTCTAACTTGTACAACAATTTGTTCTAGGGCTTCAACCCTAAGGACACCAACCCCAAAACCAAAATAACAAAGAAAAATTGTAGGGCTCCAAACCTAGGTGAAGACACCAACCTTCAATCCGCCAGGCTCCAACCTGTACTTTTCTAAGCACAAACTTGGTTTTCTTGAGGACTCCAATCATCTAGGGCACCAACCTGTTGGAAAATCAAAGTAGTTATATTAGGGTTTGATTATTCGATCTTGATAATTACTCGTGAGTGTGTTGGCTTCTTTTACTTATTTATTATCTTGTCTTTCATCAAGCAATTAAGATATTATGTATGTATGAAGATCACAAAACAAGAGACACAAGATGTAGGCACTATGCCAGGGAAAAACCCCTCTTGAGAGGAAAACCCAGTCAAGATAATTCTTCCTAATAGTATTCTTTGAGACTCTTCACCCTAGACACATACCAGAACTTCCCTCCACACCAAGTCAACCTCCTAGATCTTCGACCCCTTTTTGACAACTTCCATTAGGTAGCAGCTTCTAGCAGCAGACGGCTTCTGACAGCAACAAAACGTGGAAGACTTCGATCTCCCAATCTAGGGCACAAAACAGAGTGAGAGAGGCACCAAAAGTTCAATTTTCTTCCTCTCCTTAGACTTCCCCAAACTCGCACTTCTTTCAGCTTCCTGGAAACAGACTTCAAACTTCTCCAGCTACACTTGAGATATCGAACTAGCTTGAGAGTGCATGCTTCAAATGACTTCGACTGGCTTGTCTTTATAGGCTTCTTGTGGGTCGAATAGGTGTCCTTAAGCCGACTTGATCTCTTCTAGGCTGACTTTGGTGTGGAGGATACATAAATCATATTTAACTCAATTCTTAACCTTTTTACATGATTCAAAAGCCCAAGAAGGGTTTTTTGAATGTACAATGACTCTATAATCTCAATATTAATCCTAGGAGTCCACAATGGGGACTTTGACTAATATGATGATGACCCAAGCATGAAACCCATGCTTTAATAAGTCACTGTTACAATAATAAAATTTCTTATCTTTATTCTTTTGTCAAGTACATTTCATAATGACTTCAATACATTAAATGAAGACCGAACCTAGTTACAATTTCCAAAACTCCCTCTTAACTAGGGAGGTATTCATCATATACAAATACAATAGGAGAGCTCAAACTATATGAAACCATGAAGAACTTTAGGCACCACAATGCCACATACTAGATTCCTGACCAGGGCAATTTATCTGTTGGTCTCTCAACAATTTAGGCACCACAATGCCACAGACTAGATTCCTGGCCAGGGAAATCTATCCAAGTGGGAATAAGGTGGACTCAAGCTTTCATCCCCTTTAGGTACCATCAGACTTACTTGCTAACCACCAACCCAGGGACCTATGTGTGTATCAATGGTTAGAGCTCTATGACTCACGCCACCCTTCCCTATTTTGGGACCTAGACATCAACACAAAGTGCCAGCCAGATGTCCTCCCAGGCAATGCTTCACTGGCAAAGCCTCAACAAACATCTTTCACTTCCTTATCATCAATACAATCAACAATGTCTACCAAACCCAACAGGTTGTTCAGATACTCAAATTTCTTATTCGGAAGAGCCTTTGTTAGTATGTCTGTTACTTGTTCATTTGTCGAGACACAATCTAACTTCATGATCCCATCCTGCACCAAGTTCCTAATAAAGTGGAACTTATTATTGATATGCTTTGTCCTAGCATAAAACATGGGATCTCCAGACATCTTGATACAACTTTGATTGTCACAATTAATCACAGTAGGACCTAGAGACTTCTCAAACAAGTCTGTCAGAAGGTTCCTTATCCAAACAACCTCCTTTCCTACTTCACATGCAGCCAAATATTCTGCCTCAGCACTACTCAACGCAACGGGATCTTGCTTCCTACTCATCCATGATATCATAACAGCTCCCAAACTAAAACATCCTCCGTTAGTGCCTCCTATCTGGATTCCGAATTAGATGGCAGTGACAGTGGATTCAAGAGTATTAACTGGCCTCAATTCCCGTGGAAAATATTATTAATGAAATGGAAATCATATTAATGAAACATAATTCTAATCATATTATGTCCAAATTTACAAGTTTTCTCGACTGGTTAGGTTGAAGTTTGTAATTATATTTTGGACGTAAATCCAAAACCCTGTTTGCTGTTTCTTGGCGAAAGTAGCCAGCGAACAACAATTTGCATGTGACTTTGTTGAATTATGTACAAAAGGAGCTTTATCATCTAAAATTAACACCGAATAAATGTATGATATGACCATTAGACAATGTTATTTTATCACAACATGAGAGGGTCCAAAAAGAGTATTTCTTACTATTTGAAAGTGTAGTACATAGCTTTTCTATCATCAATAACATAAAATAAACAGGGCTGAACTAGGGCATATTGAAAGAGAAAAATGTCAATGATCACATGATTTAACTTAAACAGTGTTTTGACCATCAATCATATTAAATGTTGCAGATGTAAACATGTTGTAGTGTCATATGTCATTTCTTATTCTGTTCCACCCTTATTTATGCTCTAATGACTGCTTTTCCTTCAACTGAAATATTTGTAACATTGCTTGCCTGTGTGCATTTACAAATGGATGATTTTTTCTTTTAGGACAAGAGGCGAGAGTCATAATACAGACTTCAGAATAGCTGTTCAAGCTTGCTTGCCACTGATTGATGCTGTGTTGTCCCATATCATGAAAGGAAGTTATCCTCAAGGATTCTTCCTCAATGTTGATGTCCCTGTAAATCCTGGTCAACACAAGGTAACTTCTAAAACTGACTTGTTTTGTAAACTCCAATGACATTGTAAAATAAATTATCTTTTATTTAGGTTCTTGCACTTATTATCTGGTAGGCATTTTCTGTTCAATTATAACAATGTGACCTCTTTATTTTAAGATGCAACTCTTCCGTATTGGACCATTTGTTGAGTAAATCTAGAGAGTGCGTCATGTCAGACTATGCTAGAATGTCTATACAGCTTCTATGCAATCTGCATGGTTTCCTGCTGAAAGAATCCAATTTCATATCTGAAAATTTCGAGTGCTTCCTAATGTCTTTTGACCAATTTGTACTTTCTACTCTTTGTAAAGGAATGGAATTTTCCTGATCCCTTTGTTTAACTTTTCTCCAACTTTCTTAATGGTAACAATTGCCTTGGCTGAACAGATCTTAAAAAGCTTACCTCTATATTACAATGTCATATTCTGATTGGTTTCAACTAGTGTTGCAAATATCATTATCGGTAATTTCTAGGTAGGGGTCATGAACTTGATATATTGGAAATATTAAGGAAATTATTGGCAAACGAAAGATATTCATTTTTTGGAATAGGAAAAAAATTGCAGACATCTGAATATCAGGATAATTTAAGGGCATTTTTTTTTTTTGGAGTAGAAATGGAAAATCATGATTTTGGCAATAATTCTGTGATATTGCAACACCGGGTCCAACACCTTACATCTTCTGTTCCAACTCTGATGTATTTGGCAAAGAAAATAAACCTAAGCTGCACAAAAGAATATGATGGGTACACATTTCTGAAACAGGCATGGCATTAAAATGTGTTGGAAATCCAAAAGCATGGTATTTAAAAAAGAAGTATATTATTTAAAAAAACATATTCCACACTGGTTTCAACATCTTACATCTTGTGTTTCAACTTCCAACTTTGATTTAGAACCAAAGACAACAAATCTAAGTTGCATGAAATGTGGAGATAGGTACAAGTTTCCAAAAACAGATGACATTGAGATGTGACCCCCCAAAATTTTGGAAATGGAGTGTTATGTATATATATATATATCAAGAAGATTAGAATGACTGTGTTATAAGAGATTTTAGGATTACTTTGTTATTGTTTAGGTGGCATTAGGGATTTGCTTTGCTTGTTGTGGGTCCCATGCATGGTTTTATTGCTTTGGCTGACCCCAAATGGTTGTTATTGATGTCAAAGACAGTTCTAATTGAGGTGAAAGTTACATAATCAGCTGGCATTTTTCGAGACCTTTCTAGTGATAGGTGGCATGCCCTCTAACTCCTCACGTTTGAGGAGAAATATTTTTTTGTAGACATTTAAATATAATTGTGACTGCAGCTCAAGTCAGCTCCCCTTAAAGGCTAACCGAATCCATTGTTTATGGGGACAAGTCGGCCCCTTGAGACCCCACTTGTTTAGTATAAATAAGGCCACTCGTGTGGCTCATTGGGATATCAACTCTGAGTCGAAGAAGAGAAATAAAGTCTGAGACAGACACAGATCTGAGCTGAGGGAGGAGTGTCGAGTTGACCACAGATCCGAGCTGAGGGAAGAGTGCAGAGTTGACACAGATTTGAGCTGAGGAAGAAGAGGACCAAGTTGAGACAAGGCCGAGCCAAGGAGCAGCGAGCTGACTAAGGAAGACTGCCGAGTTGTTAAGGAAGGTCTGCTGAGGTGATTTTTGTGGATATTCTCTTGTATTTTTGATTTTTTCTGTGTTTTAATCCTTGTTGATTTCGGGAGAAGGCCAAACCATAGTGTATCTAGGCCGCAGGCCTATAGGACAGCTTAAAGAGAGTGACAGCAGAATTACGAGGTTTGTAAAGGCTAACTAAGTGCTGGAACAGCGAGTGCAGTGTTGGGTACAAACTGCCAAGTGGGCGTATCTACTTTTTGAGCAGACAGTAAGCCTAAATATTGACAATTGAACAGTGAACAGAAAAGTGCTAGATTGAGGCTCGACCCACCACTGTGAGTGGGTGCTCTTACATTGGAATTTGTGTACATGCACTGGGGGTGGCATCTGTGCTTTTGGGATCCATGTACTTGATTCAGGATCCATGATATTACCTTGGGATCCATGCACCAATATACACACACATATTGTGATCCAAGCCATTTTTGGGGGATTTGTGGCACTACATTGGGATACATCTCACTACTTTGAGATCCGTGACAGTGCATTGGATGATGATAGCTACTGCACATCATCATCATGCATGCCACCTAGATCACCTCATGAGGGTGCACTTGCCTTCTTTGAAGAATATTCTAACACATGTGGATGGTCAGAGGTGGTTATGAATGATTTTACCACATATTTTCCGGGAAGCCAACATCAAGAACAATTATCTTTTGATAGAACTCCTAGAATTCCACCATATCAAAACCATTAGATACAAAATGGTTGTGGAATTTCTGAAATGTGGTTATAGTAGAAAATCAAGAAAAAAAACTAACATAGTGATGTTGTTAAAATCTACAGCAAGAAAATTATCTCTGTATTTTGACCACTTTACCTTCCATTCTTGGAGCCACGTGTGGGTAATTAGAGCACTTTGAGTAACATAGTGTTGGAAATACTGAGAGGGGGGGAATCACTATTTCTTTCCAATTAGCTAATTTTGATCTTCAGAGCATTAAATTCACATTAATCATTAGATTAATATCACAACATCACATTACATGAACAATAAATAACACCATTCAATAATGCATAACTATTAAGATAGTGGAGAAGAGATTTTTGGGTGGAAACCCTTCTGGGAGAAAAACCACTTAATGCTTCTTAATATAGGTCTTTTCAAGATTTTACATCAAAGGGAAGCTCCTAATTGCAAATTTATTAGCTCCTACTGAATGGATGCTCCAACACCCTGTTTACCAACTCCAACTGGAAGGACACTAATGCCCTGGTTTACAGGCTCCAACCTGAAGGATGCTCCAACTATTGAAGAATGTAACTAGTTTTGGTCTTCATAAATGTACTTTAGTCATAATGAAATGTATTTATCAAAAGAAAGAAAAATATTTTTTTGTAATTATTATGACTTATTAAAGCATGGGTTTCATGCTTGGGTCATGATGTTATAGGTTTAGGTTTTATATTGAGTCATTAGAGTCATTGTCCTTTTTATAAGACCCTTCTTGGGCTTTTGAATCATGTAAAAATAATTTTTATTGAGTCAAATAAGTCATTTGTCACCTCCACACCAAGTCAGACCTTACATGATCAAGTCGGCCTACATTAGGGTAATTCGAACCCCAGCAGAGGCTATAAGTGAAGAGAAATTCGATTCATTTGAGGGAGAATATCACTCACACAAGTTCGATAGCCAAGAAGAGGAAGCAACGAAGTGCAAAGTGCGAAGAAGAATTGTAGAAAAGGACGAGATCGAAGTTTTTGGGTCATCTCTCTCTCACTCGTGTGAATTTTCTTTTTGACAGACTCTCACTCGTGTGAATTTACTAGGCTACTTCTAGAAGGTTGAAGTCTCTACTGCAACCTGCTGCATCAAGATTGAAGTTTATGCCAGAATGTCTTTCCTGCTAGATGAGCATGGTTTTAAGACATACGCAGAGAGAGTTGTAGTCGTACTTACTAAGCCGCAACAGCTAGAGAACCGTAGTAAGGAGATGACCAAGGCAAAGCAATTGATCCTCGATGGAGTTCGAGATCATATAGTCTTGCATTTAGCTACCAAGAATACGAAAAAAGAAATGTTGGATGTTATTGCCATGCTTTTCCAGAAGCCTTCCGAGAACCAGAAGATGTTCTTGAGAGAGAAGTTGAGGACCACCTGGATGAATAAGGGTGAGGGAGTCACTCCTTATCTCACTAGAATTCAGAATGTTCGAGATGAGCTTGCAGCCATTGCAGAGACACCTCAAGAGAGTGAGCTAGTACATACAACTCTCAATGGTTTTACCGAGGAGAAAGGCAACCTTCATCCAAGGTATTACTGGATGATATTAGTTATCTATATGGGATCTATTATGGGCCGATTTCATTCAAGAAGAGATGAGGCTTGCTCTGGTCGAGAGTAATATCATCGGCAACAATAGCAAAGGACTGAAGAGTGAAGGATGAGGAGAACGTAGTCCTTGCATCAAAGAGGAAGGCAAAGAAAGGTCCCAGTTAAGGACAAGGCTCACAGGGAGGAGAAAAGGAAAAGAAAGAACTGTCGAAGATCAAGTGCTTCAGATGTGGTGAGTTTGGTCACTACAATACCCAATGTTTGAAGAAGAAAAAGAACACGAAGGAGAAGCAAGAGTAGGCAACAACTTCGACAAAGATCAAAAATTTGTCAAGCAGGTTGGAGGACGAATTCAATTAGTATGTAGCTATACCTCCAAAATAGAGGTGGGGAAACATTGAGCTCTAGACTCCAGAGTGGCAGAGATTTGGGCATGGTCCATAGAGGAGCAGCAATAGTTGCAGATCACTCCTCATATGGATCATTACCCTTGCTACAGGGGCCCATAGTATTTAGTAGCTGATGGTGCAGTCAAATCTTGAGGGACAATTGCAGTACTAGTTGCAGTCAGATGCTGAGGGTGTAGTCAATATTGCACAAAGCGAGGACAAAGCAGTGATGTTTTTTGGAAGCAGATACGCGGAAGCGTTATTTCCCAAAAATCTAGGAAGCGAAGCATCTCGGAAGCATCTAATATATATATATATATATATATATATATATATATATATATATATATGCATTTATATTTAAAAAGAATCCAAAATACCAAATTAGTTGTAGAAGATATGAAAACATGTATATTTGTATAAAAATCAAGATAGATATGGCATTCATTGTACATCAATGGCTAGTTATTCGAGCATCAACCATCTAGAATCAAGATTCTTCTCCTCTTGTCTCGCCTTTGCTTCTACCTTGATTGTCTAGGGATATTAGTCAACATTGCCCAATTTTGATCAAACTACCTAATCCAAGCCTTAAAATATGGTGGAAAAAGCTTAACATGCTTGATCAATGATTTTGACTTGATTGGAAGGTATTTTTTTGCTAAGGCGACAAAGGAGTTCAACAATTAACAACACCAACACTAGGGTACATGAGCACATAGAGGGGGCTTGATGCTCTTGATTAAATGCTAATCACATACCCTCATACATGATATAATCTAATGAAAAGCGACAATCTCATTTATCTTGAATACCTAAGAACTGTTAAGTCTGTTGAATTTTGAATAAGATATGAAATTCTATTTTCTACATATGAAGCCCGTTGAGGCTGGAACCACTCTCAAACATTCGGAGTCATTTCATGGTAATGTTAAAAATTTAAGTAAAAGTGACATTCTCCTTTATGTTTCATTTTCATCCTTTACTTTACCATTACCATGAAGGAGCATCAAAGGAGCAACAAGGGAGTAACAAGAGAGTGTTCGAGAAGCCCCAACCCAACTTAAGTCAAAGAAAAAAATAAAATAAAAAATTAGAACCCCATGGAACTGCCCATCTCCCTCTAGATCCACTGGTGACCTGCGCGGATGTGCCCGAACCTCCACAGATACGTAGCGGATCCTTTTTTGGATTCGCTGATCGGGGCGTGGTTCCATATTTCTAGGAATCACCCTAAAACGACGGAACCGTGGATCCGATTTTCGGATCTGCGGTTTCGCCGAAGGATCGCCCAAGGATCCATATGGGATGCAGTTTCGATCTTGGATCCTTGGGGGGGGATCGTGCAACACTGGGTGCAGAGTAGTTGTAGCGCAGACAGTTACTCGGTTGATAGTACATGGTTTAGTTGCAGTTAGAGACTTAGGAGACAATTGCAGAGCCATTACAAGGACAATTGATTCAGAGTTTTGTTCTCAGTTGCAATAGTTGCAGCAACAACATAATGAGATCAGTGGCAACGCAGTGCAATGTGTTGGAAATACTGAGAGGGGGGGTGAATCAATATTTCTTAGCAATTAGCACTTTATTAGTCTTTTCAAAGCATTAGTTAATCTTTAGTTATTATTATTATTCAGTAAAAGCAGTAAACAACAATGCAAAAGATAGAGACAGTAGGCACAAGATTTTTAGGTGGAAAACCACCTCTAGGTCAAAAACCACCGAACATTTTTCTAATAGTTTTTTTAATCTTCAGCCCCAACTGAAATGAAAGTTACAACTTCCTAGAATTCTAGAAAAGCATTCTTCTCCAGCTCCCATTGGAAGGATGCCCCAACACCCTAGTTTTATAGGTAGTTAGCTGAAAGGATGCCCTTTTGAATTTCCACGATCTTGGGTCTAGGTTAGAGTCTTAAAATCACTGATGCTACCAAACCAAGATTCTCAAGAAGAACTACTTTGCACAACGGAAAATATAAAGCAGTAAATCACACATGCACAAGTATACACAATTTTAAACAAAATTTTACAATAATGTACAACCCCAATCTTTGTTATATTAAACCAAATACGAATAGTACAATAGTTTATAGTATACAAGATACAATGACTAACTTCATTGTAGCTTCGATGTTGTATCTTGTCTCGTCGGTCCTTTGCTTCCGTACTGCTCACTAGTTGCCTCATAGTCCTTCAAAGGACAACACATCGAGACTCCAGGAGGGCTGCCCCCTAACACTGCTGTAAGTCACTTATGCTGCATGTACACGAGTTGATCCAATTTTCTCTCTAGGCTGGCAAATACCCAAGCTCCATATTGCCAGGTTAGCAGTCACCTTTGTCCATCAAGGCACTACACTTCGACACCAATCTTCACCCAACCTTCAACTCCTCTTCGTCACTTCAAGATAGCTCGTCTAGGGCTACTTTGGGCTATCAACACGCTTCCCTCCACCAGCCCAATGATGCCCAATACTACACTGCAATATCTGCGTCGATGAAGGCTTACGATCACCCAATCAAGACTCCAAACTGGCTCCCACAGGCTACTATAATCTAATCCAATACTGGTCACATACTATGACCCAACACACACACAAGATGCACCCAAAATGCATATTCCAGCTCACTGTTTTTAGCTTCTGCTCCAATGTTGCAATTCTGGATTGGTTAGGGCACACATCACAGACCATAACAACCCTCAAATCTGGCCCATAATTGCTCTCCTTTGCTGCGGTTGCCTTTCAATGGGAGGCTACCCCTCCACGCTGCTCCTTTAGGGCAATTTAAGCCATACATATAGGCCTGTCCTCCTAAATTGCAACGAAACCTTACAGGTATACAAACAAACCTGTGACAACCTCTTATGAGTGTTGTCTACCCATCAAGAAGACCCTAAAACAATCCCCTTGGCTGCGACCTTTTTCCAAGGGACCTCAACCCTCTCTTACTGCACTCAATCACCCAAAACAGACTTCAAACAACCCTATAATCCCTTCATTGTTCCGTCCTTTTGTTGTTGTAGCTCTACCGAGATTTCTTTGCCTTCAACGAGCTCTTCACATGAGTTGTGTTGCACTTTTGGATGAGGATTAGTCCTCCACTTCACCTTGTATATATACACATAAACAATGGCTCCCAAGACGTCATCCTAGGGGTTGTCCAACTGTCACATGTCATTTTTACACCAAGTCGACCTTGACACTTCATTTGCAACCCCATTAAATAACATCAAAAATTCATATCTCACTTAGGACAACTCGGAATTTGACGATTCTCGAAGCGTTGTATTCTCCTTTCTGCCCTCTATCATCTCATGTCATCACATGTCCAAAGTGCTCCATGGAAATGCCCCAAAACACGATTGGTGCAAAACCCCATGCTTGGGTTCCAAGCCCACAAGTGACTCTTGTGTCGCTTTTCCCTCCAATCCCCGAATGCTAGGGCTTTGAGTACCTCCAAAGCTACTAAAAAATCAACACTCCCTCTTAGCGAGGGAGGTACTTCCAAGACTAGGAAGTAACTCATCATCATCATCATTACTCGCATGTAATATCCCGGATGGGATATTTGAACTAAAATGCAGAAAAATACTGAATACCACAATTTGCCGTAAAGTAATCATTCATTCAACAGAAGATTGCCATGTAAAATTA
>CM076581.1:20769148-21151183 GCA_034641835.2 Pinus albicaulis | reverse complement strand
GTTGGGAAAGTCAAGCAAGATTTCAGTATGCTGTTTAGTATAGTTCAAGCTTTACCCCTCAGTCTAGGGTAGGCTCAAGCATCCGTCGGGGTGCAAGTATTTATTACTAAACTTACCTATACATTCATGATGAGCTCCAGATATGAGATTCATTCTTAGACCAAGTAAGTCAGCTTAGATCAAGTAAGGAAGTAGGGACAGCTGCTATTACGATTCATGCTGGACTATTCACTACCAAGATCTTTCCTATTCACTACCAAGATTATTACTATTCGAAATGAGCAATTAAAGTCTAGGGTGCATCGTTTCATAACATTAGTACACGTTATGCCCTGGATGTGTAGTCTTGTTGAAACAGCGAAGAACCCAAACCTCTGATACACTGTTCTGACGACAATCACGTGAGCGACGGCGACGGGTGTTGTGTTTCTTATTATCCTTCCGGCTGACACTATAAGCCGAATATGCACCAACGTATTTCTATTTATTGTTACAATTGAAATATATGCTAACTTCAGCAAAGTGAAACAAACGTAGATATGCAAAAGAATTATTGATATCATATATTATTGATAGTAGACTATTGGTCGTATTATGTAGAATAGTAGCTGTGCCCACACTCAGAACTATTAGCTAATGAATGCATGGAACCTGGGTCGACTGCATCAACTAGCGACATTATTATATGCTCATTTATATGCTCGTTCAGCCAACATGGCTCACACAACACTATAGGCTTTAGCTCACACTATACGCCATCACACACTTATATGAAATGGGCGTTTCTTATTCCCCATTGGGTTGGTGGTGGAACCTCTCATAGTGCTGAAGACAATATACATTTTGGAAAGGTAAAGATTGAATCTTTTGGTAATGTTTGATTGATATTGGATCTGTCGCTTTAAGGTGGTCATTTTTGTTGCTTTTCTCAAGCTTATTAGGTTTCATTTCATACCGAAAAGGTAGAGGAACTAAGGCCCCGACCAAGGAAAACCCACGTAGTCGGTAGTTCCTCTCCCTTATGGTCGAGCGACTTCGTTCCTCGACGTAGCCCTCGATGAATGAGCCTTGGATGGGTATTAGCCTCCTTTAGCCAAATATATATATATATATGGCACTGGGTAAATACAAATACTTGCATTACAATAGGATTCCCGTAGGGGAAGGTGGACCATAGTGATTCCAGGAGGCACCATTGCGAAATTATCTATCCTATCTTCATTCCACCGCTTGGAACGTCACGCACGCTTGAAGTTTGAATCATTGGTCTCCAAATAAATCACTGGCATCCGAATCGACTCTGAGCCACCAAAATCAAGTTCTAATATAGATATGGTACCTGCAACATTTGAATCTACGACATTCGAGTCGCCTGCGTCTGATGAATCTGTAACAGCCGAGCGAGCCATAGCATCATCTCCAACTTCTCCAGCTGTTAATGCTGCTGAGAATTACATCGATGCTGTTCCAGTCGGTGGTGGTGCCCCTATCTCTGGTGGTTCTGGTGGTGATGGCAATAGTGATTATTACAATGCTGGTTATGCTGTTAACGCCAGTGAATGCCGACGGTGCTGTCGGTGATACTTTTCATGCTCTTAAAACTATTGGTTGGTATTTATAGCGCTGTTCCAGCTGTTGGTGGTGGCGTCGTTCCAGCAGTGCCGTTCCAGATGTTGACGCTGTTGCTTGGATACTATAAAAGTATACATATAATCCCCGCGGCTGACACAGAGATAGGGCAAAAATGATTGTAGCCACTGCTGTATGGAGGGGTTAGGATATCACAGTTGGTCCCACTAGCCGACCCGATCTAATGGCCTTTATTTAGGCTAAAAGGGATAATCCGGATTGATAGAGCCCTTGGCGAGAGAATCTGATTAATAAAGTCATCGGTAGAATCCGGATGGGTAAGCCATTGGCCCTACCTGATTAGTAAAGTCCCTATTGGTAGGAAGGTTCCCATCTGAGAAGTCGTGGTGGCAAAGCCCAGGTCCAGGTCAACATGGCGATCCAGCTTTTCCAATTATTATTCAATACAATTATAAGCATACAATAGGATCAAGCCTAGTAGGATAATAAGTCCAATCCAATTAAACAAGTCTAAGAATAGCACTTTTCCAAGGTCTATCGAAGACTTCCGCTTCATACCATTCAACCCAAGGTTCAGCCCATAGCTAAGGGGCCTCATACCAGCTCAGAGGTGAATAGACTCATCCAACAGCATCCTTAAGTAGGCATGCATGAATCCTACTTAAGTCTATGGTTACGACTAAGTTACACTAATTCCTTTGAGGTAACAGCATGAAGACTGCTACTACCCCTAATTAGGAAGGAGGCCAGAATATTGAAGTCCGCCTGTCCAATTAAAAGTAGGCACACCATCTGTATCCTTCCGGCATAGTGCTTTAGCTGTTCTAGCTATTCTGGACAGTGAATAGGCATCCATCCTTAGCTTAGCATCGTAGTGAATACGTACGTTCGTCTTGAGTTGTGAGGTGAGCATCGTAGTTTATTCAGCGTGGTTAACACGAATTGAAATCTATTTCAACTTCTGGGTGGCTCCTACCCCACCAAGGAAGGGTAGGTAGGCTATTTTCCTTTAGCTTGTTCTTAAAGAATGAAACATACATACAGCTGATCTAGGCCAATCTAGATCGTCCAGCCAATCTAGGGTGTCCCAACCAACATTCGATAATGTCCAGTTCCAGCATCTGTGTTACGGGGCGTTCCAACGGCCTAACCCGGCACGGTTATTCCTCCGTCCTTCCTATTTCTTGTTCCGCCGATCCGGATCCTCCCATTGAGTCTCCGAACCAACCTAATATGTTGTGTTGGGGGAGGACTTGATCCACTCATGAGCCAACCTCTGAGCATGCATATTTGGTTTGGTTGGCATACGCAGATGTATGTAGTTCATGCCCGATAGGTATCAAACTGATCCACCCAATCAATTAGGACCAGCTATAAACTATAAACGTCCAGATGTATTACCACCGGGCAACTGTTTGTTTTTACCCTGTTGTCCCTTCCACAGCGAATATAACCAAAGATAGAGCAGCATATTTCCTTTATTCTAGGGATACAAGAAAGAGTCTATTAGGTAGGGAGACAGGCCCGTCATCGAGCCCCCCCACATCATAAGGCTGCCTGCCCTAGGGAGGGAATCTCTATTTTGGTCAGTCAATATTAGCTTGGCATATAGAATATAGAATATATGTATATAAATATATATATATTGATCCAGTTCGTTCTGTTCCTCCGTGTATCTCTGTGATGAACTGAAGGAAGTTGAGCACCAACCAAACCATATTTAGTTAGATTCTATTTTGGAAAGTCGTTTTTCGTGACTAATTATACCCCCGGAAAAGGGTAGCTCGGGGACCTCGTTGGACTTGGGCCTAAATCTATTTGGTTTTATCCATCGTTCGTTATTGCAGACACTTGGTCGTTTAGGCCCTTTGCAAGCACACTATTTGTTTAGTGGAAATACCGTACCGGTTTCATTCACTCACTAATAGCAAGCAACGGTTATATCAATTATGAAATGATAAGAAAGGACAAGCTGGTCCCAACCAAGCCAAGTATTGGAGGGCTGGCTGATGGCCCGTCTAACCTACCCTTAAGCACTAAGCTAGCTATTCACATCATTCTTTGACCTAACCATATAGGGAGGGCTGCTCTCTCTGCAACTAGGATGAAGAGACGGTATTGAAACGAATCGAATTACAAAAAATGCTAGGCAATCTAAGGCATGAAACTAACTGTTATTTTATCGGTATCGAAGGAACAGAGTTGGGAAGGGGTTAACCACTTCCCCAACCTACCCCACCATCGGGAAAGGCTTCGAATAGAGTAAGTCCTCCGGACCCCCTAGTCCGATTGGCGGCTTGAGCCACACCATTGAAGCCATATTCCTCACCGGCGCCTAATGAGATGAGTATCCGAAATATACATATACATAAATGGTCCAGATGTTGGGCTCCAGGTTGAACAAGATAACTAGGATCCACACGCCCTAGCTCATTGATTGTTTTTATCATCAACGATGCCACCTTAACCCGATGGCTGCCTGCTGCCTGCCGGGGTTTTCATACATAATCTGGCTTATCTCCGGGCTCACCAACGGATGCCGGATGACCCGCGGGTGCTCGCCGAATCAAGTTAGTTTTTCACTAGCTTTTCATCTAATTATCTATGCTCCGCCGCCTGAGCCTGATTATGGCTTGAAATACCCCTTATAATAGAATCCGGATGACCTGTTTGTAGGCTCGCCGGTTGGATAAAATATAGTGGTTTTGGGCAGGGGTTTGGGGGTTGGTTGTGGGAGGGTTTAGAGCGTTTGATGATGCCCCATTTCATTTTGATCTTCGTGTGTCCGTGACGAATGATGGTGCCCCACCCATTTGAGAAACGATATCCTTATTTATGATGCATGCATATCGCCTCGATAGCATAACCCAATATCGAAGCCCGAATAAAAAGGCTGACCGAGCACTTAGGAGCGTAAGTGCCCGCGTAGCCTTAGCACGAGAGTCGGTCGTACCGGATGTATAATTCATGATTGTCTTAATCCATCAGGCAGCGGGAAAGCTTCCGGGCGCAGGAAAAGCATTACCCCTACGAAGTCCACATGTTCCAGGTAGGGCCGGGTCGGCAACAACAAGAACGAGTTCTGTATGGTAACCAGCTTCCATTCTCGGTGGAAGATACCTGCCTCCTATAGCATTCACGTTCTTAAATATAGATAGATAGGACTCTCAATAAAGGAACAAGTCGAAAGAACGACATATATATAAGGGTTCACCTTACCTGAGCTAGATAAGGGATAACCGTACGAATGGAATCGACCCCTCACACGTAATTACGTATATAATAAGATAAGGGTTCATAGGGAGAGAATAAAAACCAATCGTAATTACGCCTTAATAGCCATAGGTGTATAGTTCTAGGTTCAAGGTATATATCTAGGTATGCTTTCCTATGGGCTATGACTGGCATCGACTACCACCATCGATCGACTCTTGGCTCGACTAGTGGCATTGAGTGAATAAACACCTGTGATCTAGTAGCAGCATTAAGTAGCGGCATTGACTGTTGGATTAATGTCATCTGGTGGGAACGATGGGAAAAAAGGTTCCAAGGTGAAAAAGGATTCTATCCTAAGGTGAAGGCTTCTATTTCTGGTTACGGGCTTCTGGCATCTGGCTCAAAGCTTCTGGCTTCTGGCAAAAGGTGAGAAGGCAGGTGATAGGTTTAGGGTTCAAGGCTTCTAGCTTCTGTTTACTATTGAAAAGTTTCTGGCAAAAGTTGACTGGCTACTGGTTCCCCTGGCTCATGGCTGATTCCATCTGTTCTGTATGATGGTGGCCTTGGTGAGTCCGGGGTGATGAAGGCTCCTTCCTGCTGAAAGGCTTCTTTCCTCTTTCCGTGGATAGGTTCGAGGGTTGGTTCTTCCTTCCCGCCCGGTGAAAGGCTTCTTCTGTGGAGAGGCTCATTACTCTCTAAAATGCCCCCATATTTATGGGCTTGTTACCCAGACTTGAAAGCGACGAATTACTCTTTGCTAAAGCTTGGTGGGGAAGACAGACCAAGTTATATATAATTCCTTTTTTTTAGGATTGGCCTCCAGCCCGCGCAATATAGCGAGCCCATTTCATTTAATATCCCATCGTTTTTTTATCCCAGCTCTTGGGCCCAGCTTCATCGGGTTCTTTCGTCAGGCCTAAAAGCGAGCAAGCATAAAGGCGCTCAACAAGCAATCGACGGCGTCCTGGCAATGATGGCGGCCTTTTAGTCGAGCCACTAAACGTACCTCTCCCGTTGGTCGAGCCCTGCCTTCCTTGATTGCTTATTGGGTGGGGCGTTGGTCGAGCCATGCTTCGCATGATGGCGGCGATGGCGGCCTTTTAGTTCTTCGAGTTCCTCTATTTTGGGGCCCCTCCCCCAAAAGAGAGTTGCTGATGGCGGCCCTCTATTTTCAGAAAATAGAGAGAGAAATCCCTCACCATGTTGGGTGAAGGCATTAGTAAGTAAAGGAAGGGTATAACAGGTGGTTGGGTTGATAGCCTGCACTTCATGAAAGGGTGAATAGCATGGCTGAAGCAATAGGTGATAAGTAAGCAGGTAAAGTGAAAGGCGTAGCGATTGGTAAAGAGTAAGGGTGGGTGCCCGGGCCCAAACATGAATAAGTCCGCAAGCAAGACGGGGTAATAATGCATTTACAGGCACGTGTTTCGTATATAGATAGAAAACAACAGAGCAAGTAGTTAAGGTGAATGCAGTAGTTCGTTATCCAATTGGAGATGGAGACCCAGATTCGGACCTTCGTGATCGAGCTTATGATTGTCAAGAACGAGAGCCGTAGTAACTAGATCCAAACCCAGGTTGAGAGCTTGAAGCTTATCCACCTGAAGCACGAGTAGCTTTAGGAGCAAGGGCAGCAGTTTACCTAGTTGCATTAGAGATAGGAGCAGCAGGAATTGACGCAATTGATTGAAATGAACCCATTCAAGCACCTGTAAAAGAACCAATTGATCGAGTGCACCCATAATCACCAGCAGAGGAGCGAGCATCCACGCTAGTTGCATCATATCGAGATACTGAACCAACCATAAGTGCTTACCTTCCTTGATGGACAGGGTGTTCATTCATTATATAGGGGTCACCCGTTTACTGCCTGCGTTCACCTTCCGTGGCAAGATGCTCATCCTTAGCTGAATAGGTTATGAGTTACTGAGTGGTATTGAAGCGCACTCTATCTATCTAGATGTATGATTCATCTTATTGGGGTATACTATATAATCTAAGTGTAACTCACATCGAGGTAGCGAGATGGGGGACGATGGCGGGAAAGACTCGGAGGAAAGTATCAGCTTGCTGGCCTGCTGTTCCCTTGACTTCAATATGGTTCTCTCGAGATACACTTCACCCACCTATGATATGGTATGGTTAGTGCTCGACCTAAGTCGTTAGTGAGTGCCTGCTCGACCTATGAGTGAGATTCTTTAGTGCTCGTCGATTGGTAATATACGCCGTATGTATGTGTTTGGGAGTAGGGGGTGTGTGTGTGGGGTCATGGACATTCATGGCAGGATGGAGGATAATTGATGGTCCATTAGCCAAACACTTCAGCATGGCGGCCCGTTGGTCGAGCTATGCTTCGCATCCTCCTATGAAGAGGGGAAGAAAGATAGTACAATATAAACACAATATGGAATCATGGATGACCTATAGTTCATAGTATTAGGACAAGTATATGGTGTCAAATGCATAGTGTTTGCACCCTAATGGCATTACTGGTAGTAGCTTAGTGTGCTTAGGTGAAAGATGTGATGAAGTCTCAGGTGTGACACTGTATACACAGTGATCTTGCGGGGCATCCTAGGAAGAAGTGTCGGAAGCATGCATGGCAGGTGGATGGTACATGGCTTGGCTAAGGGTGTTGTGCAAGGATGGGCATAGGTAGAGAAGGTCCATACTATAAAGCGAGCTCTAGGTGTAGAAGCACTCTTGCTGGATGCCACAATGGTGGGAGGAGAAGAGGATGTGAGAGCAAATGAAGATATAGATGGCTTACTAGTAGGTGGTGTAGTAGGAGGGCTAGAGGAGGCTAGCCGTGCTGTTCAAAAGGGTTCTAGTAGATGCCTAGCTGAGTGTTCTTAGGATGTCAAAGATCTTTACGCTCTTGCTCAGGGGTTTGTTGCTTGCACTGGGTAGGATAGTAAGCCATGCACTACTCTAGGCTATGTCCACAAACCTAGTGGTACTCATACAATTTGTATGGGTTCAGTTTAGGATGAGCACAGGGATATCATTAGTAGTCCTGCTATAGAGAAAAAGAAGTATAAAGAGGTGTAGTAGCAGTAGCGGAAGCAGTAGCTAGAGTGAGAGGTGTCAGAGGCTGCTAATCTTGATGACATTATATAATCCTAATGGGTAGCTATGCAAGAGGCTGAGCTGGTGGTTACACTAGCGAAGCAAGCAACTGTGTAGCTGGAGAAGTCGCACCTATATACGATAACTTGATGACATCATCTCCCATAGTGTTATGCTCATGGTCATGATCTGTTCATAGCCTGGGAGGCTCCACTACGACACTAAATTTGAAAGGAGGAATGTCATGGTCATATTTGAAAAGGTTGTGCCTAACATAATAAGCCTATAGAGCCAGAACCTTGCCTATCACATCCTTGAGGGATGTTGGACAGTTCTGATCACACTATAGTTTCAGGTCGCTATGCAAGGCCGATGCGACAAAGTTAATCATATAATCACTTTATATCACAGTGAGACAAAGTGAGTTAGAAGCATTGTATCAAATGGTTTACCATTTCATACTTGCCCTAGAAAAGATGTGTAAACGATACAACTTAAGAGGTGTAATCATAACGCCGGGGGAACATGGTAAGAAACTAGTCGCATAGCTGGTCAAAGGACTCTATGCTATACTTAAGTAAGTGTTAGTGCCACTTGAAAGTGACACAAGTTAGTGAGTGGAGGAAGAGCTTGGCCACCACACTAAGGGAAGCACTAAGCTCCTAACATATGTTTATGGACTTAGCTAAGTGTGCCTTAGCATCCCTGGTCTCGTCATACATGGGTCAAGTAGGGATCAAGTAGGGAAGGATGATGGCCTCTCCACTACAGCACCTGCATATTATGATACATCACAGGAGCCTTCCACAACTTCATCATTAGCTCCTTCATACACTGGTTTCCTTCACTGGGTCAATAGGAACTAGAATTGGTACTCCTCCATCCACTTGGTACACTGAATCCACTCCTCGTTATGGCTTTGGTGCTTATGAAGGGCAGCAGGGGATAACCTGGTGGATAATACACTGAAACAACTGAGGAACCCATTGCATCTTATTATGACACTGGATTAACCCATGCTTAAATGCCGGCTTATTACCTCTTAGCTACTACTTATGCTCCTTCAGCTACTGGTGTTATGCGTCAACAACAGGGACGGAGTCACTCACTCATTCATATGGGTGAGGGGCTCTTACTTATTGGTATAGGTAAAGCTCACCAAATCGATCTACTCTCTTTGTTTTATGTGATACCGGTACTACTGGGGATGAAACCACTCCTTCATCGAAACCAACTGCTGTTCCTACTAGTCATACTAGTAGTGCTTATGAACCATATACTACTTATGGTGGGTATGCAGCTACTTCTTGCAACACTGGTACTTTCAGCTACTTACAAAGCATAATACACCACCCATTCATAAGCTTAGTCAACAACAGAACAAGACACAAATGCTACTACTGGTACTAGTTCATTTAGTGTAGCCGCTATTGCGCATGATTCCTATGCCGGGTTAAACACTCACTATGATGCTGGTTGGCAATAATGGGTCATACACTGAAGACAGAGAAACGGACTCCTTTCAAACTAAAACCACCTATTACACGGCTCCTACCTAGACTCTTCTTATCGGGACATAGCTTCAACTACGAGGAGGTAGCCATCTTATTATTCATTACCGCCCAGCGGGAGGAATATGATTTACTCAACCTACAACTACAGGGATCACCCACAGTGTTAGAGCGGCTGCAACCGGATAACCTCATAATACTACTATGGACCGTACAACTGGGAACCACATCAGACAGAGCAGCAGAGACACAGGGATCACACTTTTTGACCCAGGAGCG
Source organism: Pinus albicaulis (assembly GCA_034641835.2). Taxonomy (NCBI): domain Eukaryota; kingdom Viridiplantae; phylum Streptophyta; class Pinopsida; order Pinales; family Pinaceae; genus Pinus; species Pinus albicaulis. The sequence goes on along the minus strand of CM076581.1, from coordinate 21,141,518 downwards.
AACGATAGGCCAGGGAGAAGCAAAAGGGCAGAGATAGAGCGGACAAGGGATGGACGCCAGACTATAGGAAGCAGCAGAGAGAGGTAGATAGGATCACCATTCCATGGGATCGGACACTAACTCGGGGAGGGATATAGCTTTTAGATGAGCACTCTCCGGGGTGAGCTGGGAGAGCACTCAACCTCCCTCTTTCAAACTTGAAGCGATTAAGGGTTTAGTGCTTATCTAAGCCATCGTCATATTACGTATATAATATCGGTTCAGCAGGTTCAATGCCGTAGGGAGAAGAGGTTCAGTGGGATCGATCTTAAGAACTTCGCATCTCATATTACGTATATAATATTGGTGAAATGCCTACTGGAAAGAATCGCGATAGTTCACCGTTGCTTTACGTTATATTGAATGGACCTTTCTTCTCTTATAAACGTAATAAGATCGGGCAATGTCTGGTGACGAGGTCTGGTGACGAGAAGTAGAGAGATGTGCCGGAGATAGAACCTTACTTGGCGGCGATGGCGGCCCTCCCCTGTCGGTCGAGCGAGAAATCGATGGCGGCTCAGGCTCGAGAGTTCGGTACCTCTCCTCGACCTCGTAACCTCGGCCGAGTCCCTCCGGGCCTTTGTCGAGAGTTCGGCAAGCTCACCCTCACCCTCACCTTTTTAGGGAAGGTGAGCGATAAATCCCATGGATAGCATGCATATTCCATCAATGAAAATGACCAGGAGGGGGAGAGTGCTGATGCAACCTAATACTATTCCTCCAGCCATTCCGATCAGGCAAGCTTTCTATTCGTTCGCTAGAGGGTACTTGCACGCTATCGGTCATTGAAACTACTCGGGCCTAGGTGAGACTTAGTTCGCTGTCCCCTTTTCATTTCATAAAGGTCCCTTGCCTTATCCCAACCATCGCCTCCTTCCGGGTTGTTATTCCGCTGTTCCCTTTCCCCTTCCTTCGGGTGGGGCCTTGCCATGGTCAGTGAATGATTCGGAAGGTTGGAAGATATGGCCGGTATGTTGTTTATCTTTTCAATAAGAATATTCCTACTTTAAATAATTTCCAGTGATCAGCCCATAGATAGTGACTCTGAAAAGTGAAGGAATGAGGGGAAACCGCCCGCCAGTTCCCAAAAGGTTTTGCCGTTAAATAATAATTTGAACTAAATATTCCAGTTGTAGTTGTCCTGACTGCAATAATAAGCTGGGGTAAAACCCAATCCCAGAGACCGGGGGAAAAAAAAGAGGAACTTTAGTTGCTCGACCATAAGGTCCGGCAGGGTGAGGTAACGTGTGAGGAGAGGCCCGGATTGCATGCATGGATTGATTGATGGAGGGAGGACCTGGGAAAAAAGCAGGAAGACTGTCAATTGGATAGCTACCCATCGTTGGATCGTTGGAACTGCTTGGTGGATTGAGTCAATACAGCCAGACGATCTTGGAAGGAATAACCTTACATGCATGAAATCAGCGAGTTGCCTACAGACAGACAAAATTGAGTTCGCTATGCCCCAGATGAACCATCCGCCTTTGTAACCCCCAAACCACCATCTTTGATTTATAAAAATAAATTGGAGTTATCCCAAAAGAAAGTATCAGGCAAAGAATTTGAAAGCCGGCTTGCTTTCTTACATTTACTCATGGACTACTCATCACATATTGCAGCAGCTGCTACTCCAGTTATATGATGCATGTACCCAGCTTTGTTGCGATGCTGCTACGCCGCACCTGGTCTTGCTATATAACATTGCTGCTACTCCAGTTCTACCATGAGTCGCTTCCGTTACAACGCAACTGCTGCAACTCCCTGTTTCCAGTGATCTTAATACCCGGGGTATAGACCAGATGATGCCCTTACTTAATAAGACCCTTATGGCTTGAACAAGGCTTTCTATCTGGCCTTGACTAGTGAGTCTGTCTCCTGTCCAGCCTTACATACACATACATACTAGCTATCCATACATTCTTATATCCCCATCCATGGTCCAGCAACCGAAGAGAGCTCATGTTGGCTACTGTCTTAAAGAGAAGAATTAATAAAGAAATTGCCAGTCATTCTTTATATATGTAATTACGCTTTTCATTATTCTATCTCTAATTAACCGCTTTCGCGCCTTCCTTCAGCTAACTCTTTTATATCCTTAAAATTCTTAACCGAGACCCTTTAGCGCTTATTTCCAGGTCCGGCCTGCTGCCTATATTCCGGTCGGATCTGCCTACTAATAAGCACTGAATTTCTCTTCCGGCCTTCCGGTATTATTCTTTTAGGGCGGTATGATAATTCATAGAGCTTTCTGGGAATGGAGCTTTCTGGTGCATTCGTCATCCCATCGGCTTGACAACCAGGCTGCTTTTCTTCTTTATGAACGAACGTATCGAGAGAGACCAGATCAGCAGGTTGAGCCATCCAGAACCGTACCCTGACAGGAGGACGAGGTTTTTGCGCGCGCTCACTAAAGACAAATGTAGGCATGGAGTCGAGTTACCAATAGAAAAAAGCGAGTTCTTTACCCCAGTGAAGAATAGGCAACCCATTCATAATATACGGGCTGCAAGATAGGGCTTTAGCTTAAATGGAGAGCACTCAGTGACTCTCCAACAATGAAGGAATGGTAGATGGATGGTACGGCTCTGGAATGGCTAGCTTAATAGTACTGACCATACAGAAGAGATTGCTTGTGCTGGCTGGCGTCTTTGGTGGGTGAGCTACTGGTAAATTCACTAGTGAAAACCAACCTGGCCTTCTAACCAACCTTTCACTTCGTCCCTCACTTAACCAACTTAGTGAGTGATGCCTACTCCGTGCCTTGCTTGACGAATGCTTAGTGGGTAGGCAGCACTATTTCTCTTGTTCCGGCCGGGCGGGCTTGATAACCCTTCTTTTTGGGATATACTTTTGAGGAAGCACCCTTTCTTTTGATTATGCCGTATCGTCTTTATACACTTATTACTGCTATTATTTAGGCCCCCTCCCTTCGGACAACATTGACTGAATGAAAGAAAGTTCCGACAACGTTGAGGTCATACATATTCCCATACCCTGAAAGTTTTATACTACCCATCGTTCGGAGAAGAATTACATGTCCTACCCTGGCATAGATGGCCCAACAACAAGGTTGAATCCATCCTAAACCTTACCCATTTTCGTTTTTCAGGTAAGGGATCTTCTTTATAACCCCGGGCACCCACCTTTTTATTAGATTATGCAGAGATAACTTCATTGTTTCTTCTTCGCCTCTTCGATCCTCACCTTTCGGCTAGTATAGGACGGGACTTGTATTCTTAAGAAACCTTATCTTATGCGCGTTAGCGGCGCACCCACTCTCGCCTTCAGTTTCATATTCTTGGAGCATCCCATCTTCACCTTTTGAGGGATATGGATGGGGCTCTTATCACAATGACTGACTGTTTGCCGAGCGTGTTCGAACAAGTTGATACATACATCCTGACTGAAGAAACCGTTCAGGCCAGACCCTGACAGGAGGACCAGGAAGGTTGAGTGAGACATATATCCCCATCCCGTTTTCCCTGTTTTCCCATAGTAGACATCTTATTACTGTTTGCTGAACGTTTCGGACAAGGTTGATACATCCTGAAGGAATATTTAGGTCATACATACCCGTACCCTTAAAGTCCTACAAGCTTGAATGCTCACAGAACCTTTCCCTTTGTACCCGACCCCATTTACTGGATTATTTCGTGGATTCAGAGATCTTCGCTACGCCCCTTCTTATTGCATTTGACTTATCACGAAGCTGAACCGGTTGATATCACGCCGGGTATTATTTATATATGTTATTTCTCCATAACACTTTTGATAGATATATACAACATTTCGGGCGGGCTCTTTACAGCCGTAAGGATTACTGTAAGTGGAGGGGAACAGGATAACCACCAGTAGCAGTAGTAGAATTATACGTGGTAACTGTAAGCCCTGTTGGTTGGATCGAATGAATACAGGCAGACCCACCATTTAGAACTTACCGACGACTTGGCTTGGGCACTGACCACTCCGTGCCTTTATTAGACTTGCCTTTACTTTACGTGCGACCGACCTTACTAACCTTAAAAGTAGGGAATAGGGGAAAATAAGGCATTCTATCCAATGGATATAAAGGTATGCCCGGGAATGAATATCTTCTCTGTTCCCTCTCTGTATCCCTGTATGGCATTCTTAGCTAATGAGCCTGTATGGTATGATGAGCCAGTATGATGAGGTCTTCTTCCACCAGAGACCTCTTTAGGCATGGTTTAGTTACCTGTTATCTATGCAAAATAGAACATAGCTTATTTTCGTCACGTCAGACTAGATTCTTTAGGCATGGTTATGTTCTCTGTTGCCTTGCCTTATGACTTGCTCTTGCTAGTGTGGTTGGTAGTAGTGGTTGGTGCAGGGGCTAGCCCTCCTTAACTGCGTCTTTCCCAATCTTGTATTCTCTTTGTGGATAGATGGAGTTGTATCTGTGGTTGGTTAAGGCTTGCTTATGAGCTTGCCGGCGTGGAAGCGTTTGCCAGTAGCCAGAAGCCAGTAGCCAGAAGGTAGTATGAGCCAGTATCATTATAGGTAATGTGCTAAAAGTTAATAAAAGGTAAAGGACCCCCAAAGACGCCTGTGGTAGTAGGAGACCGAGCGTGCGTGCGTGTATGTGGAAGGTAATGTCCTGTGCATTCATTATGTAGATATAGGTAATGAACTCTGTACAAGCATGTGATACTATCCTTATATGACCATGTAGAAGCGGATACTATAGGTGTACTAACTAATAAAATCAATGGGAACACTTCATGACTAGATTACTCATAATGATCACTGCCACTTTTTATCGGTTCCATTACATTGATAGCACGATGAGATAGGGAACCTATGGAATAAGTGATAGCTAGTGAATGGTAACCCTCAAAGGCAGCTTCTAAAATAGAGTATGTCAATATAAAGACTATACGGGTCTTAGTACTAGTGGTTCATAGAGAGCTAAGATAGAACAATGGTAATACTAGATGCTTTATCACTAAGCTGGTACTGTAACTAAGCCTATTCTACATATTCATACGGGGCTATTACTATAGGTAACTAGTATAAACTATATGTGAATAAGGTTATATGACTAGCTTATACCTATATGATTGCCTTATAAGCTTACCACTAATAGTGAATATGGATACATCGTGCTTTAGCTGAGGATTCCTGCTTAGTTTACATAGGTTGTTGTATCTCATTAAGTAAGGATTGATTACGTATGTATAATTATTATGAGAAGCTAATACTGTTTATTACTCATATTACATGACCAGTACTATCAGTATTCAAGATGTTTTCTATTTGCAATTACCATACATTAACCCTGTACAAGCTAGAGGTCATATGTACTAATTCCATTGGTTCATCATATTGAGGTAAGCTGATATCCACCCCTTTATTACGTATAGATAAACCCTATTCCCCTGTATCCCTTACGCTCAACGGTGAATCGTGTAATCATACTGGTTCAAATTAAGTGGATAAGCTTAGAGTAGTCATCAGCTCATATGGCATTAGTACTATGTCTTCACCATTACATGCCAATTTGAATAGTTCCAGATCATAGATTAGCCGTATTCACATAGTGAATTAAGGTTAATCGTGTAAGCTGGTAACTCAAAGGCATGGATTCAAGCTTACTATGCGCTTATAACTTGAATGAGCACTGATAGGGTTATTACTCTGAAAGCAGCTTGTTATCATATTAGTTTATACCAGTAGCTTGAATCCCATGTGTGCAATATGGGTAATATGGTAGCTAGTTGACAGTAAGGTGATGGTACCTCTCCCGTTGGTCGAGCCTGCTTGCGCATCCTTAATTACTGCTCGATTGATACGGGAATGTACGGCTCTTTAGTTTCAATCTTTGGACAGAATTCGGGTGAGCGGCCCAAGGAGTCAAGGATAGTGAACTGAGACTTCCCAACGAGTGAGTCATGTTTACCAAGAATGGGAGACGGATGCTTGCCAAGGGATCGAGCCTGGGGCCACTACTTTCTTTTTAGCCGCAACTACTCTATTGGCTCTGGGACTCGGACAATCGATTGGAAAGAATCTCGATCGTAGAGATCTCTATTGGATGGAAAGAAGATGAGCAAGCTAACTCCCTCCCTCGAACCAGCTATTTATTCCTGCCTGAGCAGCGCCTGCTCCTACTAGATATAAGGAAGGGCAGCCTGCCTGAGCGAGGCCTTAGCAGGTCATCGCTCCCCCTACTATATCTAATATAAGGCAGCTATTCGGACACAGAACAGAATCGAGCCCCCATACCATATATATTCAGGGAGGCAGGCCTTTTCTTGGTTGGCTAGGGAATCGTTAAGGCAGCGTGGTCGTTAAGGTAGGATGTTTCTCTTCACCTATCTTAACTTAAAAGGGAGGAAGAGGTTGCTTCTTTCCGACCCTCCTTGCGCTTACCTTTCTCCGTATTTGTTCGACATGAAGAAGTCAAGGGCGAAAGGGCGGGCCAACGTGAGCCGTTTCCTTTCGATCGATCACCGCCTTTCAAACCAAAAGGTCAGTGCCTGGGGTGTCCGGGCGGGTAAGGATCTAAATACCACCATCCATCATGATCGACGTTTCAGGTCAAAGTCGCCGATCTTACCCCGTTGTTGGTTAGTCAGTCGATGTACGATCTTCTTTCATGTGAATTTCGCTCCGGGGTCCGTATGCAGTAGAGAAGGACAAGGGCACTCTACCTCTTGTTACCATCGGTGAGGAGAGAAGGACAAGGATAAGCGAGCGGCTACGCCCTCTCTTAACAAGGCTCATAATGTCCATAATGCTCCACCACCGTGACTCTTCACTAGCCACTCATAACGCTCCAGTTCGCATTCATAAAAAAATCTATGCTAATAAATATATCCTAATGCACTGTTTCAAGGCTCAGGAGCTCATAATGTCCTCACTGTTTCAAGGCTTAGGATAATGTAATGCAGCATGAACATGGATCCTCCCTCTCAAGGGTTTGTAAGCACTGCAGGTTGTCGTGGAGCCTCCAGCTATGCCATGCATCACTGGATATCCTCCATCTTGGAGCATTGGTGAGTAAGATGATCCCCTTTACAAATATTGCAAGGAAATTTAAACTTCTGCTTATCCTTTTTACCCCCAGAATAAACATTCGATTCATTCATCGTTGCAGTTCCTTGTCCAAAATGAGAATTTGGCTTTTTCTTCTTATTCTTACCTCCAGGTTGTTGGTTGCCCTTCGGATTCGTTGACTGAACCGTATGGACATCGGAGGTTTGGACAGGAGCTGAGGCAGGTTGAGTGTATTGCACAGTTGTTGGTAGACTAGAGTTAATGGACAACTGCCCCATTTGGCTCGCCACCTGATTAACTGCAGCGTTTCCAACAGAACCTATTACGCCATCGGCATGTGGCCCTGGCACAGGTTTCGCAGGATATAGGGACGCGGAGCATTAGGAAGAATCTCATATAGCATCCGAGACCGAGAAGAAATTAGATCCAACTACCGGGCCTTAAGAATGACCTGCTCTGAAGTTACTGCACCTGACAGGGCTACGACTTGAGCAAGACTAGGCAGCAGTGATTTCATAAACCAATCCGCTAAGATCTGGAATCTCATTTCTAATCATCCGACATCTTCTTCTCTACTCATGGATATGATCAGAAATGTGGGTCTAAGTATACAGAATAGTAGGATCTCTGGGCAGAAATTCAACCACCTGTACAAGTAATGGACCCTGATGATTGGTTAAAGGCGGATGAAAATTGATCAGGGGAAAGTGATCAAGGACTTCTATCTTCGGAGGAGAATTGTCCTATCCAGGTGAAGAACGACCCCTTTCCAAACCTTCAACCAACGACCCTTCAGTACTTTGCCCCCACAGGCTCTTCAGCAACAGGACTATTCAAAGTAGTTTGTGCTTCGTCTTCAGAATCACTCAAATGGTGATCTGGACCTATCAATCGTCGCGTAATTCAAGGCCTTTCTGAGAACTAAGGGGAGATACTTTTGTTCCTCCGAGATCGACGGAGTGACTGGTCAGCCACTTTTGCCAAACAATAGCTAGACTAGACGACAAAATGCAAAGTTCAAGTAATAAAAACCTATGGCCAACTAAGCGCGACAACAAGAAACACTCCACTACAAAAGTTCCTAAAGATATGCCGCAAGCAAACAAACTATTCCAAAATAGACAAACCCAAGGTGATAAAATCCCTGCGTCGTGATTCAGTGAAGAGCCGAATAAGGGCCTTTTTGGAAGTTCATCTTTATATAAATATATCCCCAGACCAACCGACGAAGGTGCGAGAAACAATTATAGTAACCTTATGCGAATCGTAACTCCCGAGGTAATGAAATCCCCGCAAGCCGAGACCGAGATATACTATCTACCTCAGATACCGCAAGCACTCCCCACTTGTAGTCACCTATAAGGAACCTAGAATAAGTCACTAAGGCTGTCTATTTAGAATTAGTAACTGGGCAGAACACTTGTGGCCAAGCTTCTGCATTGGGCAGGGATATACAGGACTTCATCCCGTAACCGAAACTTTAGCAAGAAGGCGTCACTATGAGTAACATGCCAACTTGACCAAAGTCCTCTAGTACGCATCCACTCACTGATTAAGTGCGAGGGGGGTAATCTCAACACTTAACTAGCTTTAGCCTAGTGCTTGATGCCTGTGTTAGAGGCGCTTTCCTAGCAAGTACCTTTCCTAGCAAGTACATATTTCGAGAAGCTCCAGGGGTTTGACGATAGGGATGCCTTGGAATTTGCCTGGTATTTTAGCAATATTTAAGCCATGGTATGGGGGCTTCGCGTTCCAGTTTTAGAGGCTACCATTGCAGGGGTTACTGGATTATCCATGGATGGCGATAAATGGTTTTAGCAAATCATTATGGTCGCTAATGCATGACTTTCTTTTCTGGTGGAAGGAGAAGAGGTGGTTGACACGGAAAAAAGGGGTAGAAAGTAAATCATTAAGTCCTCCTTAGCAGGACGTCGCCTTCTATATCCATAAGTATGTAACATGTGAAGGTAGATATAGTTTGTTGTATATTTTTTCACTTGAAATTGCTTTATCATCTTCGACACCAGTGTCTTGTCAGTCTACCATTCTTTCTGTTTAAGAGTTAGCAACTAATGGCCAGTAATAAGAAGCCGTCACCCTGAGAAGAGCGTGACTCACCATAGATTTCTCAAATTGCTGGTTTCAAACGCTCTCTCCTTAGAAGGGTGAACATGGGACCAATTCATTACTGAACACAGGGAGGAGAATGTGGTGGAAGAAGCTGAGCCAGAGGTTGGTAATATTGAAATGTAGAAAGTAGTAGCAGAACCATAAATTCATGAAGAAGAAAAACCTGAAACTTCAGTGCAGGAGGTAGCAGCTTTCGTGAGCTGGAAAATAAACATGGGGAAAAGAGCTGCTGTCCAAGAAGGCCTTAAGCGCAGAAGGACCAGGAGCATGGCTGCTGCAAAAGCAGAGCTTGAAAGAGAAAAGGAGCCATCAATTGCTTGTTGAGCGCCTTTATGCTCGCTTTGCGGGCTTTACAAAAGAAACCGAATAAGCTGGTTCTATCCTATAAAAATCCGCAAGGCTGACTCGGATGGATGTGATACGATTGCAAGCTTTGATGAGCATCTATGGCTTCGACGAGCAAAGCATGCACGTAATCTGAATCCCCTAACGCATGAAACAAGGGACCAACACCTAGCGTGTACGACAAGGAGTCATTGAGCTCACCAAGGTAATAAAAAGCCATGTGAGTTTTACACCTGCTCCTCTCAGATACACAGGTTTTTGTTATTCCTTGTCCTGGGCGCTCCTCCTCGACTTGAGTGCTCCTCTTCGACCTGGCCGACATCCTCCTTAAGCAACCTGGGTTTCTGCCAACTGTACCATATTCATATGCTGCCTCGACTCTCATATGCGACCTCAAATAATTTAATGTGCACGTAATGATATGATATGTTGCACAGTACAGTTGTTGGTAAGCGCGGTCCAGCCCTTGGTAGCATCTAGCAGTTGTTGATTCATTGATATGCTATCGTTTCATTTGGAGAAGTATTCCCTTGCTCTAAGGAAACCCTAAACTGCTGTTGTTGACTGTGTTTATAAAGCGCCCTCAATGCCTGTCCGTACAGCCAAGCCATCACACAAACCAAGCAATCTATCCACAACTGCCAAGCAAACTTACCGACCTCCACTAACTGAGCTAGCTGACTTACCACCAAGCTTTATCTACTGCTAGCTATCCCTCGATCATGCTATCCCTTACAAACGATACTCACCCTACGAAACCCAGCTACTCACTCTACACGCACGCACGCCCCCCTGCCTGATTACCTTTCATACTTGAAATCAGCGATTCGCCTATAGACAAATTCTATTTCTCGAACCGGAACATCTTATCATCTTAGAACTTTGAACGCTACGCAGCTACGTTTTCGTTACTGAATCTTTTCTATTTTGATTCTCCTGGATACCGAAAATATGGCTTTCACTCTGTTTATTTGATTCTTCCGAGCTATCCATGAGCCATTGCTGGATGGATGCCCTTACCCAACCTATTAATTCAGTTAGGAATCGGGGGTACAGCACGCTTCTATTTAGACTTTCACCCTCATACCGAAAACCTTATGAATTCTTCCTGCTACCATGTTACCGCTGAAGGAGCTCATACAATACCGATTCAGACTTGAGAACGAACCTACTGCTTATACCTCGATCAAAACCTGCCCTTCCGTTTATGTGCTACCTTCTAGTTACCCACCTAGATATACTGCTGCCTGCCTGACTTAGACTTACTGCATCAGAGGACGGAATGGGATCAACAGAGAAAGCTAGACGGACTTCAGACCTAGGATATGCCTTTTATAACACTTGCTTAATGAATGAATGCTTTGTCGGTACCGCACTATGACTATTTACCTTTTCACAACTATAACTCTACCAACCGGAATACCTAGCTAGACCTTAGCTGGACCATTTGAACATTTTATACCTTAGGAGAACAGACCCGGGACCCTTCTTTAGTTCAAATTCTGCTGCTAGCGTAGAGTCAAGCCCATCCCATCACACATTAGCTAGACATATTGGCTTATTGCTCTGACAGCCGTCCCGAAGAGGGGGTTGGGAGGTATGGCGTGCATCCTCAAGTCAATAAACAAAGGCAAGTCAATAAGAAAAAAAGTAGATAGAGTCCTTCCCCTATCGGGAAAGAGCTAAACGCACCTTGTGGAGGTCAAAAAGAAATAGAGCCCATTCCATAGGAGTGCAGTTTTATATTCTATCCTTCCCCTGCTGCTCTTTACTAAACTAAAGCAAGACCTGCGGTCCTGCAAGACCTTCCCTTCTGGAGCTTTCTCTACAACAAAGAGACTCGCATAGAGATGTTTAACTCGTCCATATATGGAAAGTAGTTCTGACGCTGTAGTTTTACAAAGAGGTAGATTACATCCACTTCCTCATAATTTGGAAAAAGATAAGAAAGAGGCCGGTCTCCTAAGCTCTCTCTCCATAGGTAGGGGCAAGGTAAGTTCCCATTCCGAAAAGTATAGTATAAGGATAATGGCATTCATATAGAAGTTGAACTTGTCATGTTCAGAAAGAACATTAATAACAATGGCAATGTAATCTCCTTGGCATCAGTAGTGCAACAATCGGAAGTTGATTTATTAGGATGGATGTGTCCCTCCCTAGCGAATAAAGGTTGTGTCCGTTCCAAAACAAAAGGTGTGTAATGTAAGGTCTTTTGCAAGAGGCTAGAGCTAAAGAGGGGGCTACAACGAGCTGGTCTACCCAGAGGGGGTGCTACCAAGAAGTGCTACCAAGAAAGAAGGGCTAGGTACTTCAAACAATTAGGTGCTCTGAAGGAGGTATACGAACAAGGTCTACAAACAAATATGTCCACGATGATGTAAGCGATTCCACCTCAATTCAACCATTGGTTCATCAGATGAAAGAGATATTGAGCCATGCTTTTTGACAATGAGCATTCTTAAACCATGTTACCAACAGATGAAATTGATTTAAACGGATTGATAACTGAATCTTCTGCGAAATAGATTCCCCGTTTAATCCATAACCCATTCAATCTTACCCGGGCCCGGGAGATAAGTTCCCCCTCAATGGCCAAAGTGGTGGCTCAGATCTCGTTCTCGTTGTCTTCTTTCTTTGATTTATTCCCGGGCGGGAATAAAGAGTCGCGTCAAAAGGGGAACTCATTCTGGCTGGCCTCACTTTCTTTGTTTCCGGAAAGCTAACCGGATACCTACCTTTCTTTCTCTTGGCTGGCCTTTCTGAACTCCCCTTCATTGGCCTAACATTCGGGTTGTCTTTCCTGCTATCCTGCTAACAGAGTAGATAAGGTGGGGGCATGAGAAGAGAAGCCTACCGGAGGTGCGTCCTAGGTTTCACTCGCATGGGTTGCCGGTTGGATACTAAACTTGTTAATTAGGCCATCCGGGGGTTCAAAGGGAGGGGGGCTCCGGCCCCAGGATGGATTAGTTGTCGGTAGAAAGGTTCCTCTATAGATGCGGGTCACGATCGATCCAACGAGATGACGGGCGGGATCGAATCACTGAACATGGGGCAGAGGCGGATCACTTGTCCGAATCAATTGCCCACTACCCAGTTTCCATGAGCGGATCATGAATCAACGATTCAATAAGAAAGCCGCCCCAGCAGCAAATAGTTGTGAAGAAAACCGCCGCCCCAACTCAAATAGTACACTAGGCAGATTCCCTCCCACCTGCCGGAACTAGAACTCCCGTCCTCCCCTATGCCTTTCCCTTTACCCCCAATGGGTTATGGAGAAACTGATGAATCAACTTCAACAACCTGTCCTCGAAGGTTTATAGGATTCAAAAGGAAAGCAACCCAAGAGGGAAGTGGAGCATGAGATAGAGTTACTTCCAGACTCTCCTTTACCAAACATAAGATTGTACAAACAATCCATATTAGAGTCTGATGAAGTGAAGAAGTAGTTGCAGGAGTTGCTGAAGCAAGGAGTCATAAGACCGAGTACCTCACCATTCCCTTTGCATTTTAGTACCAAATAAGGACGCGACTTAGAGAATGTGCATGAAATACAAATCTATCAACATGACCATTCTCTAGAATCGACACCCTTTGCACCGGATCGATGACTTGTTAGATGAAAACATGCAGGGTACTTCACCAAGATAGATTTGAAATCTATATATCATAAAGTCCGGATCAAGGAAGAATACACTTGGAAGACCGCCTTCAATATGAAACAAGATCTGTACGAGTGGTTAGTAATGCCTTTTGGTTTGAGTAATGCACAACTACTTTTATGCGTTTAATGAATGATGTGTTGCGCCCATTCCTAGATTCATTTGCTATAGACTTCGATAACATTTTGATCTTTAGTTCTACTTGGGAGGAGCATGTGTTACATCTGAAGCAAGTTTTAGTAACACTAAGGAAACATCAGCTTCTAGCAAACATAAAGAAGAGTGAGTTTGTGAAATCCTTGGTGTGCTTGGGCATGTGATTGGTGGAGGTGAGTGAAAGGCACGACAGTGGATATTGCAAGCGACGAAGGATAGTTGAACCAAGAAGCCGAACGGAGGAAGCTGGCATCAGGACTCCGACAGTACTGGAGAGCGGGTAGAATGGCGCCTCGAGCAGCAGCAGGTCCAGGACCAGCAACCAGGAAGAAGCAGCCACGGGGGGGAGAAAGCTCCCGTCCGGGAAGTAAACAACCTGGTCTGTCCAGAGGAGATGCTGGACCCCCGAGTGCATGTCCCGGCTGATGCCCATCTCAGAGGGTATGTCAAGCAGGTTTCGCTCACGGACTACGATGTCCACAATTATGTTATCTTCCCAAAGTTCGCACCGGAGAAGTATGCGGAGTGGAAGGTGGATTATATGAGGACGATGAAACCATTCAGATCTCTGTGGAAGTCGGGCCTAATGCATTTGTCCAATGTCCCTTGCTTTGGTAATTATCCAGCGGTCAGGAAGAGATAATATATATATATATATATAAAATATATGGTTGTTTAATCACACGCGGGCTGCCCGAGTTTCCGGGGAAAGGGAAAGGCAAGAATGGGTTATTATTATTCGCACGCAACACGGTTATTAATTTGTAAAAAGCATCAGAAAGGCCAAATCTGAAGTACACCCAATTAAGAGAAAGCACGCGAAGGTCAGTGGGGTATCGAGCTGAGCACCATACTAAACTAACGAGGGTAAAACTGCTAGGAAAGGGTTCGCTGCCTCACCAATGCTAGGCTCACCTCACCCTCAAAGTGAAGGGGGACAAGGTAAGTAAAAACAGACTATAAATCGGTTGGTAAGGTCAGTTACGAACCAGCTAGGCAAAGCACCATGTGTGAAAGGGGACGCGAACTCCCTCTCCCCCGAACCATTAGTAGTACGTGGTACCGGGTATTCCCCAATATAAGACGGCAAGCCAGATAGAGCTAGCTTTAGTGCCAGGCTCAGCAGTATCATTATATATGTAATTATGCATAGCCCAACCATAAGGCCCGTTAGGGTGAGGGTGAGCTTGCCGAACTCTCGACAAAGGCCGCCATCGCTCGACCACCGGGCCGCCATCGCCTATACTACTATAAATAGGATATCTGGCTCTGGCACGTTTCATTCATAGTAGGGCCCTGAAGCTGCTGCTACTGCCTGCTACGTCCTAATAAATCTGCTTTATCACATGCAACCACCCCCTAGAAAGGAAGGCCCTAAATAATCATAATAAGAATATGAATGACCCCAATATTCAGGAGCATCTGCCTCAAGAAGAAGGGAAAGTCGCACCAACTACGAGATCAGTTACCGGTATGGACGTGGTACCAACTTAAGGAGGGACTTCTATTTAGATGGGACTTTACCCTACGAACCATCTGCCTAAAGCCCTTCCCCACCCAAACATAAGTAAGTAGGCCCAACAGAATTGGTATTAGTTAACTTATTTATAGGGCCGGACGTGGGCAATTGAACGTCTTTTTCATTTGAAGGTCCAAATATAATATCGAAATAAAGAAATCGACGAAATATCGTAATAAAGAAATATCTATCGCCCTTGCATTTAGAACAGTGCGCAGTACAGCCCCCTTTGCATCTGTTGTTGGAACTACTGAATCAACTGGATCATCTGGGTCATCAGATGAATCTGGATATAGATCTGGGACATTATAATCTGGCTCTCGATATGTAAATGGCGGGGATGCGTGCTGAACTTCTGTTGCTACCCGTGCCTATGCTGGTGCCGTAGCCTTTGCTCTTGGTGCTGATTCAACGGCTTCATATACAGCTACATCAACCACTGAAACGACTGCTTCACCGACTGACTCAACATTTTCTTCATCGAGATCTAACCGAGCCTAACCGTCTCGCATCGAAACCGAGGGGATCAGTATCGAACCAAAGGGGAAGGGGTCACCACTTACTGGTACCAGATGCTCGTATCTAATGGTCAAGGCAGAATTGAAAGTCTTTCTTCTCCTCAATGATAAATGAGAGGGTTTATCAGGTAGTTGACCTTTCAGGAGACTATTTGATTCCCTCAATCGCACGCAGAGCTCGTGTAAGAACCCGTGCAATAAGAAGTTGATGCATAAGTAGCATAACGGTAAGCAGAGGCATAGGTCGTAGATCCGGATCCAGTTGGCCGAGTGAAAGCAGCACATGTTGCATTTGATCAAGTTGACTCAGTAGCAGTGGTCGATGAAGCAGTCAAGTCTGTTGTTTAAGCAAGTGATTCAGAAGTTGACTGAGTGAAAGGAGCACCATCTTGCCCAGCATCCTTACGGTAGTAAGTAGGAGAAGAAGCAAAGGCAGATTCTTCACCAGCAGCGAAGCGAGCATCAGTAGCAATAGCATCACCAATAGCAGCAATTGTTAAAGCACCAGCAGATGTTGGTTCAGTTTACTAAGTTGTAGTTGCTTCTGACTTTGATGCTAGCCTATATGCTATTTGACTTTATTCATACGCTGAAATCCGGACTATTGGCCTTCGTTAGCGAGATCGATATTCTGACCTTAGTGATCTAGACTATGAATTTAGAAAGCGAGACCCAGGCCCATAGCCATACCCATAGTAGCGAGCCAAAGACCCGTACCCATGGACAGTATCAGGTGGTCCAATAGCAGCAGTAGATCTAGTAGCAGATACAGAGCCATAGTAAGCAGCCGCAGTTGTTGGTTATCCAGCAGCAGGAGCAGGAGCAGAGGGTCTAACAAAACTTTCATTGGGGACTTGACTCAAACTCAGATCGTAGAAGAATACGGTTGGGGGTTCTTTGATCGAAACACTGAATAAAGCACTGGGTTTTACGCCGTGAGGTCAATTGCCTTTGCCTTTGCTCTTGGTGCTACTTTTGTTCGGTCAATAGAATATGAAATCGGAGGCTCCAAAACTGAATCTACACCTGGAATAACGGGATCTGGAACTGGACGAATATATGTATGCGCCTCTGCAATTTCATATGGAGCTTTACGAGGTAGTAGCTCTTTAACTGGCTCTATAATTGGTCTATAAACTGATTCGACCCCTGCCTGGAATCTCGTGTTCCTGCCTACTATTGGTCCTACTATTGGGTGAAATGCGACTGATGCTGCTGACTTAGATGCTTATGGGCGGGATGCTGAGAATGCTACTGGTTAGCTCTTCTACTGCTGCTGGTGTAGGTAGTGGTGGATAAGCTGCTGCTGGATCTACTGCTTAAGCAACATAAAGGGCTGGCTCTCGAAATGTAAGGTCTGAAGATTTGATATCGTTCATACATTGAAATTGACAGGGCAGGCACAGCTTCGTAAGTGAAATATTCCACACAATAGGCCAGTTTATTTGCGGAGGGCAAGGGAACTGAGCGAGGTAATAGGTATGCTGTTAGTGAGTCCGGATCTTAAGCTGCTTCAACCACTGATCCATAGCTACCTACGGCAGAGAAGGCATAAGAGCCATAGTATGCTGCTCCGGTTTCATATCCAGGTAACCACGTAACATATTTTCCGGTTGTATAGCCCATTGAAGAATAAGTTTAACCAGAACCAGTGAATGTACTAGTAGGAATCCCAGCATCACTTTGCCCGGTTCAAGATCGAGTTACAGATAAAGACCCACCCTTTTGCGTGGAAAGAGGCAGCTGCTTCACTGGTTGATCCGATTGAAGCACGAATGTTGGATCCGTTCCATACCCTGTTGAAGAAACAGTTTATCTGGTCGAAGTTAACCCATCAGCGAAGGTAGAATAAGCATTCCTTCTGGCAGGGCCTGTAGCACCCCTTCCTTGAGAGCTTGTTCAAAAGCTATCACCTCACCTAGTGTCCCTCCCATATCTGGGTGCATATCCAGTTACTATAGAGGAAGTTTGTGGAGTTCGAGCAGATTCAGTTATTGTGCCAGTGAATACGCCAGCTTTATAGCAAAATACTACAGAGCCCATTCGACAGACAGTTCCACCAGCAGCATTGTCGAAGGATGTTGCTATTCGAAGGATTTTCGTTTTCACCTTGAGGAACGAAGTGGCAAGACTCTTATGTTCAGCCAGGAGGTCCCGCCCCGCCACCCTCCATAATCAACCATACAAGGGGTAGCCACGTGGAAATGCTGTGGTTACTCTATGCTGGTATCTAATGCTGTCGATACAATAGGTTGATGCTTGTACTTGAGCCCAAGAGGTTATCCAAGTGTTTATGCTGGCTGGTACTTGATTCCAATAGGAGGATGCCAATAGGAGATCCCACTGGAGATGAACGTACTCTATGATCTGGTACTCTATGCTGGTTACTATCCAGGCTGGTATATATTTCTGGTTACTTCCGTGCTGGTATTATCTATCTATCTGGTATCTATCTGGTACTCTATGCTGGTTACTTATCTGGTATCTTTCTGGTATATATGCCGGTATGCTTATACAACAACTATGTACAGTGTTCCGCTATTTTCAACCCCGGGATGGATGGGGGGGTCTAAATACTTTGGTGGTATACAGCTTAAGTTTCTCCTTATCCCAGTTCTGTGCACTTAGCATGAGTAACATACCCAGAGGGGAGATATCCCAATATGATTGTATGAAAAGGTTGCTATCAATATAGATAGTTTGCTCCAGTTTGCTCTGGTCTGGGCAGGGATAGTCCCAATGGGATTGGAGGGGTAAGACAATAAAGAAAATAACCGGGCTTACTTACTTGCTTGCTGGCCTAGCTAGGTGACATGAAACAGATAGGGGGATGGCACTGATATAGCAATGGAAGTTATGTATGCTTGCTCGCTTATTTTATGGATAGCGGGTAGGCAAAAGAAAGGGCGGTGGAGACACTAGTGGAACTTGAACACGTGATAAAAATATCAGATTTACATTTTGGCTACCTGGAAACTAGCTTAAGCGCTTATCAGTCCCCTGCCTGCTACGCTCTCTCATATCACCAACTACGCGCTATGCGCTATTCAGTCCTATCTCTTCGCTATACGGACACTTACACTATCGCTAAGCGCTCTATTCATTGCACTGCCTGCTACGCTCTTATCAGCCACTATCGCTATTCGCTATTTTGTTCCTCTGCCTGCTACGCTCTAGGCTCATATCAGTCCACTAGGCGCTATGCGCCATATAGTTCTCTGCCTGCTACGCTCTTATCGGTCCAATGCGCTCTGCTTTTCCTTCCTTCCACACGATCTGTTGGTTCTGTTGGTTCCGTCCCGTACAGTTAGGTGGAAGAGGAACATAGTTCCGTTCCGTTCAGTTCCTTTAGCCATTCGCTAAAGCTCTATCCAGGTTCCCTTCCCATTTCACCATTAGCATTCTTAGTGGTCTTAGTGGTTTTAGTTTCTTAGTTAGTGTAGTGTTTGTTAGCTTAGTGTTAGTTCGCTTAGTGGGCTCTTAGTTCTTAGCATAGTTGACTTATTGAGCTTATTGAGCTTAGTAGGCATAGTGAGCATAGTTCGCTTAGTGGGCCTGCCTTTAGCTTTGTTAGTTCCTCCTTCCAATTAGCTAGTTTAGTGAGTTTAGCCATTTGAGTGAGTTTAGTGGGCTTATTGTTAGTGAGCTTAGTTAGAGCTTAGTGATTCCTTCCTATTGGTGACACTATTCACTATCGCCCTTTGCTTTTAGCGGTAGAGAATAAATCTAAGTAGGTAATCTGTCAGTCAATAAGTAACCACCATTCCCGTTAGCTCATTCTTTCATATTCTATATGTTATAATGCACCATTAGCTGTATTAGTTGTATTAGTTGTATTAGTTTTCTCTTTATTGGACTATTGTATTTCTAGTTTATTTGCTAGTTAATTGTACTAGTAAATTAGATATTAGGTTAGCAGTAGTTTTATTTGACAATAAGCTCTATAGTTTAGCCGTTGGTTTATTTGACTAGTTCATTGTCCTATTAGCTATCTAGCACTATGGTTTCTGAGCTCTTTCTTTGTTTGTTCGCCCCCGTAATAAAGCTATTTGCAAGGGTAGATGTTTCTGTCCAGTTGAAGCGTGTTCATCGCAAGGGGAACTATTCTGTAGCGGTCAAACATCAAGGGGAAAGGGGAATATTGTATGTCTTGTAGTCCGGTCGAGGGTAGAGGCCAAGGTTGTAGGATCGAGTCAGTGATCCCGGCCATCCTAGTGTGTGATCCTGTCCAAGTGAGTGAGCATCGTAGGGTAAGTTCGCTAGGGCAAGTGGGGGTGAGATATTCAGGGCAAAGGCAAGCAAAGTGTGTGGAAAGTCTCATCCCATCCAAGTGATCCCAGCAAAGTGATCCCAGCAAAGTGAAGGAGCCAACAAAGTGTTTGAGCATCATCAAGTGTAAGTTAGCAGAGTATTCCCGGCCAAGTAGGTTCGCTAGTCCCAGGTGATCCCGTCGTGGTAGTGAGCATCGTAGGTCAAGATGGTAACAGGGCTTAATGGGAACATTGGTGAACACGGGTAACATCGATGCGGGTAACCTCCTCCCTCCATTGGCAACAACCTGAATCGGGTAACGACCTTATCAATGCGGGTAACATCGAGCAGTGACCCTCCTCCCTCGAGCAGTGAACAATCTCCCTCGACCAGTGAACAATCATCAGTGGGTAATGGGGGAAATGAGAAAGCAAACGGTAGCAGTTCTTAATCTCTATCAAGGGATATCAAGGGATATATGGCAATAGGACGGATAGGTATATTCAATTGATAAGCAGTTCGTAGCTCTCCGGCCATTTCCTATAAGGGGCAGGAGGGCGTGGTTAATAACATTCCCACCCGAAGTTCAAATATGCTAGCTCCCGCACCTACCTCTGGGACGGTTTTCCACCCACCAAATGTAGTTGAAGGAAGGGTGGGTGATCGCTCTCGCTTGTCGTTGAAGGATAGATACAATCTGCAGGACTTGCCTTAACGGAACTTGGTTTCTTATGATTTGCAGCGGGGTTACCCCAACCTCCTGCTATAGACCTCAAGGAGGGGGGACCCATTGGCAGAAGCTTCAAACCAAATTATGGCAGAAGCTTCAAACCAAATTAGGAAGGAGGTGGAAGGAAGAAGCCGATCAGAGCCGAGACAGTGAAGGCGCTTGTATACATATTCGCGAATGAGCCATAGTGCTTCTGGTTCTGCTGCTGCTTCTGCTGCTTGTTCTGCTGCTGGGCCTACTACTTGACTCCCTCCTCTCCCTTCCCCTCATACTCCTTCTCCTTCTACTTTCTACAGAGGGAGGGGGTCGCTGCGCTCCGGTTAGATGCTTCCTATCCCTTCTTTCCACCTCTCCTTCTCCTTCCACCTCTACTCCTTTCGCCAAAGGGTCGCTACGCCTACTCCTTATACCTTTTCGTCTGAGGATCGAGAACGAACGCCTATGCTACGACACGCATCACACATTTAACATACCGGCATTCTCGCTATCGCGCGTCCCGCACCCGCCATATCCGCGTTCCCATTCAGTTCGCTTCCAACCACACATGCTTTGCCATATGCATTCTTTCTGCTTCCATCATTCTACTGCCCGCATTCACTAGTTAATCCAATCCATTCGTGAAAATAATGAACCAAACAGGAGGGACAGAAAAGAGCTGTAACGCAGGACACTGAAAAGGTGAAAAGCAACGGACCGCGAGGAAAGCGATTAAGAGCCCGTGCCGACAGAGGACACTGAAGAGGTAATAAGCACCCGGTTCATTCGCAAGATACCGATTTGGCAGGAGGATATTCGAGATTGCTTGCCTTGTTTCGTTGGTCGGGTTCACATAGCCTTCTGTTAGTCGCTTTGATCACGGTTACTGATTCGAGTACACTTTTTTCTTTTGATCTTTCGTCGGTGCAACATGGAGGAAGCTCAGACAAACCAAGCCCTTATTGATATTCAGAGTCTGCCTTAACTATATCCCTACTAGAGTGATCTCTTTTATTTACCATGAATAACCATATCTAAGTTCTTTTTAGCCCTTATATATCCTTATATTTAGGTATATTTAAGCTTAGGTTTTCCCTATCTTAGTACTTGCCGGGGGGCCCTACCCTATGGTATCCCCTTTTTCAAGCTATCGACCCTGCCTATGAGGAATAGGATAACCTCTCAAATGGAAATTCTTATTTAGTTATAATGGCATTTCCTGTATTTTCTATGGGATAAGGGACTAAACTGGATTCAGGTTCCCGCATGCCCAGGTAAGGTAAGGCTGCCATGAGCCCGCGGTAGATCCCATGTTACCAACATGATAGAGTCCTGTCATGAGATAGTCCCAGTATAGTTAGTGGGTATAACTCCATCTAAAATAACCATCTAAAATAGGCTATTTCAGGAATCGCATACCTACGCGACCCAGAGGGCCTTTTCCGAGGTACGAAGGAATGGTTGACCTTGCCATGTGAAGGATCCTCCTTTCCTTCAATTAGCCATGCAGCCACTTAGCTAGGTCTGGGTATTATGGTACGGTACCCACCACATTACGCTGATTAGGTTAACAACCGATGAGATGAGAGGTTCACTAAAGGGCACCCATCATGAGGCTGGAGTACGTGGCAAATCCGTCTCTAGATTAGATTGGGGAATGGGATATCCAATCAATGTATATGGGTTTACTACTCTTGTGATCCACGTTATCCAATGAAATCATATAATATCCACATGTCCTCCATGTTCGTTTGGTTGGGACAGATTGACCAAAACCTATCATTAGGCATTTTGCCTCTCCCGTTGGTCGAGCGTGCTTACGCAACCTTTGTCAAAATAGATTTTTGATGGATCTGATAATCATTCTCATCGGGCTAATCAGGAATATAAAAATGATATTATTATATCCATGAACGAAAGGAAGGCAACTCACTCAAGGTCTCACGGTCCAGTTTCAGTCCTTATCTCGAAGTGTATCCGCCAGGCAAGGTTCCTCCACAACCAAGGAAGGGAACGGTCTCTAACCCAAAGAATATCCTGCGAGTCATGGTTCAGGGTTACGGTCGAGAGAATATCCTTACCGTACCTTTTCCGGACCAAAGGAAATATCCTTACTGCTAGTCATAAGGAAGGGAAAAGGTAAGAGAATACTGAAAGGTGCCGTAAGGCCGCTCGACCATAAGGGAGAGGAATTATATATGTAATTACGGTGAATGAATGAGATATGTGTGTCCGGTCTGTTATGAATTATATATGTAATTACGCTTTAGCAAAGACAGACACAACTCCATAGATGTTTCTGATTTATACCCCGCTCCTTATCGCAGGTCTCCCCTCGGTCAACTGCTTTTGGCCTTCGATGGGTGAATGCTTTACGGCTTGGCTGGCTCGCACTTATCCCTGTGGAGTTATCCCTTCTGTTTTTAACCTTGATCTCCTCACCCATATGAATCGGTGAGTCGATGGCGGCCTTATAGTTCTTCAAGTTGATGGCGGCCCGGTAGGGACTCGACTAAAACCCCTTACCCTTTTCTCAAGATAGACTGCCTGCGTAGAGCCCCTATGTTCATGCTGCTAGAGCCCCAATGTTATTGTTCATAGAGCCCCAATCTTCATTAAGCCCACACCCCCTTACCCCTCTTTCTTTTACTGCCAAGCACCTAGGCTAGGACAATTGAGCCACTAGATGCCAGCCAGGAAGGCGTGATCTGTAGCTGTAGGGCACAGTATCAGTAGAGGAATCTGAAGACCTTGGGAATACAAGACACCTGCCAGAAAGAATACATTCTCTTTACAGCCCTAGCTACATGCTTTAAAGCTTTAGGAGGAAATGCTTTAAGACCCAGGAGCAGTGCCTGAGACTATTGGATGTTCTGAGGCCAGGGAACTGGGATTAGCTTCATCAACCCTTGCCCGATGCGGACAAGTGGCTTCGCCCTTACCTTACCATCTTTTACCTCCCACCTTTCTGAATTTACTTTCTCTTTACTGCTCTAGCATCATGCTGACAAGGAAATGCTAGAAGACCTCAGGAGCACCCAAAGGGTGGGCATAGCGAATAGGGGATAGGATAGGGAAGCAGTTCATGAAGCCCTTACTCTTTGATCTGAATACAATACCTAGCCCGCCATAGAGTATATTATCTGTTACTCAGCCCTATAGCTACATCACCTTTACCTCTTTATCAGTACCAATACCCTCTAGTTGCTTAGAACAGACTTACTATATGGATGGATGGCGGCCTTGTTGGGACATCTGATAGCCTCTTTTGGATGGGAGGGATTATGGCAATTGGGATTGGGATTGGTTGTCATTAGCCCTTACCTTAGAGAACTAGAATCGAGAACTAGAATCGTCACAAACTGCCTTCCATATGCCTTAGAGTTGAAGGGAATACCTTCTACAGACCGGAATCCTAGGAGCGTATACACTAGAGAAGCCAGAAATACCCAACGTAGGCAGGAGCACATCCTATCACACACTCCCTTGCCTTTCTTTCACTTGCCAGACATAGACCTGGAGCCAGAGAACTGGAATCACCTAGTAGGTCAGCGTCTTGATCTGATGGATCAATTCGATCAACTAGCTCTGTTGCTGCTTACCTTGCTACCGGTGATGCTTATATACATGATTATGCTGCTACCTATGCTACTGATGGCCCTATGCTACTGATGGCTTAGATGCTGGTCCTAGCTTTTATGCTTTTGCTCCTGTCTTTGCTACTCGTGCTATTGGATATGCTGCTTTGACTGGTACGAGTACTGAATCTACTACTGGGTTAACAGGTACTAGGTCAAGCTAAGATCTATATATGGATATGGTCAATATGGTGGCGTGGCGTGGCGTGGCGTGGCGTGGCGTGGCGTGGTGGATAAGCTGCAAGTGCTGATGGATAACGAAGGTATGGCTGGCTCTCGTAGCAACCGCTTAACCATTTCAATTCAAGGGGCTTCAACTGGATCTAGAGATGGAAACCGTAAGGGATCGAGCGAGAGGTGGGAACAACCGTAAGGTCTCGTAAGTGAAGGGTAACCGTTGCATCATTGCTGTGTTAACTGTACCTCGTATCGCACCTAAAGCAATCAAATACTAGTGCAAGCAACCTTACCGGCATACAGAGATTGATTGAACCAACCATCATCTAGTTGTATTTATAAAGCATAGTAAGGATGAGTTCAAGTCTATTCCTGGATTCGTGAGGAATAATCTTTCTCTTCTAGTTGCTAGTGAAAGCGTAAAGTGTCGAGCTTAGTTGGCTTTAATTTAGAGCTTAGTTAGGGCATAGTTCTAGTATCTATTTGTATATATTAAAAGGTTGTAGTAGTAAAAGCAAGGTGGTAGTAATCTAATTCTTGAGTTAGCTTGAGTAAGTAATAGCCAAGGAAGTAAGAGCCTCTAGTTCTATTATTCAGACTCTATGAATTAATCCCTACAAAGCTTAAAACATCTTATCTAATTCCTACATCTCCCTTTCTATAACTTATCTAACTTCTTCATAACATACCTTATAAATTAGACTAGAATTCCTACATCATAAGGAGCTATAGTTTGTAAAGACCAATAAAGAAAATGTAACAGTCCTAATTATTGGTTATCTAAAGGAGCATTAAACTATATAAGGGACAAAGATATTATTTCCTAATCTCAACTCTCTAAAGGTGCCGTAAGGCCTAATATAATTCATGAAAAAAAATAGATCCTAATCGGATCAAATCTCTCTAATTTCAATTTCAATTTAGGATGAAAGCCAAGCTCTCTTAGTAAGGCCCGGAGGGACTCGGCCGAGGTTACGAGGTCGAGGAAAAGCTCTCAAAATCATTCTTACTATCGCGATCCGGAGCGTCGCGGTCACTGTACCATGATCCAGGTTGGCAGAAATTAGCTTGGTCGGGATTGCCCGCCTACCGGATTGGGGATCATCGAATGACACTCACACATTGATCGAAACCACTCCTTCGACCCCCAATCTGACACTCATCATGGATCCGGTCAAGATCAACGCTAAGGAAACCAAGGAACCAAGAAGGACCTAACCATCGGATGCCAACAAGCAAGCAAAGCCTTATCGACCAACACACAACAAACACTGGATACTCCTTCCCTTCACCCTCATCATGCACTACACTCCTAATCCTCGTGCCCCCCAAGACGATAACAAGGACACACCGCAAGGCAACCTCCTTGATCGGTATCTGCACCCTTGCGGACCATTTCACCGGCATCACGGCTACGCAAACCTACAACCATATGGCTGGGACGAACCTGGGTCATTCTCCTGATAAGGTCACCCCTATCAGGATGCGGAAACAGGCTCGACAAGGGGAGAGGCAAATTCGCTCGATTCGCACCTTTCGTTCCATTCTGCTCCACACCCCTAATAGTGAAGCTAGGAAGGCTAGGGAGACCAACAGAACTACAGCCATCGAAGGGGCCGGTCACGATCACGCTCGGGGATGGGAAGAAATATAAGATGGTGGTCAAATTGATTTCGCTAATGGCAAGCATCACGATGAAAGGCCCGACAATGAGTAAGGTCCCAACAGGCCCACTTCAAAGTCCGTTCTGAGTCGTGATTCTGAGAATTGTCTTGCAGATTCAGATCCAGATACAGATAGGGGGGGACGCATCCGGTCATCGGATGACCTCCGCCGCTCCGGGACACGACCTAAGTACTACTAGAAATAGTGGGTGAGCTGGCCTAAACACCACCTCCGGTCGCCCCTCCGTCCAATTGGTTACAGCCCCCCTTCGGGGAACCTTCGGTACTGAGATGCCTTGAATTGACTGTTGTGCCGCAAAGATATGAATTCTTCAACATCGGAAGGAGGTAAAGGGGTGAGACTGATCTCATCCTATGGGTGGCCAGATGGGCTGGGTTTACAGGGTCTGGGCCGGTGTTGATGATTTAATACATACTCTTTGAAAGGCCATTCATTTCATTCTAGTATTACCTCATCTTACCATGTATTGCGAAACAGTGTGTCCCAATTGCCTGGGCTGATCTAGGTTAGTGCTAGGTGGATAGACATACGGCGCTTTATTGTGAGGATATAGCCCCGGCGGCATTGCAGGTGGATACTGCATTTGGTTTTGTGGAGGTCGTCGTGGGTGGAGATTCTGTAATCTCTACTAACCACTACGATTCATCATATTCTAAGCACGAGACTAGCTAGATTGACATCACCTTTTTTACACTTAATGAGACCCATATTTGTCTCTGATCGAGCAGGAACAACAACCATATGCCTATAGTCAAGAACAACCACATCGTTGGGTACCACCACATGCAGAACCAACTACAGGACAGTCACCTAAGGGAGAGCATACTATAGTATGGCCTACGCTACTAGAAGAACACCTAGGAACACATAGATATTTTGGCCCTTGATTCAGTAGTTTATTCTTATCTTGATGCTACAGTTGTTGAAGTCCAATAACCAGCAGAAGTCAAGGTGCCAGGAGCAGCACCAGATTAGAATGTTCCTGATCAAGAGGAGCAGCCTGCTTATTATGCTCGTGGTACAGATACATACCTTAGTCATACAGATTATGAGTTGACATCTCGTGATCCAGATTATGATATGACACATCCATGCTTGCTAAGACTTGGATATCAGAATCCCTCTAATAACTAGCTGACACCAATATTGACACCTTTCGAAAGCCCCTACACCTCCGAGAAGGTTACACAGGTATCAGCTATTAGGAGTCAGGACAGGAGCTATGAAACAGATGGGAGAGCCAACAAAAGGTCACTTATATCAGTAGACCCAGCAGTTCAAGCTTACCTTAGACACACTCTCATTTACTCTGCTACTAATTCCTGGGCAACGAGGTCAACCACCTTTCCTTCTGGGTCTTGATCTAGAACGAACTCCGCAAGACACTCTTGCTCTGAATCAATAGGACTTGAAACGAGCACTGGAAGCTATGGGTCACCCGCATCTCTCTTTTGCTTTTCCCTTTGATTGGCTTTCACTTCTGTCTCGACCTCTGGGGGTACCTACTATCCTCCAAGAGGTACGTGGCCCATAGCCTGCCTATATGAGATGGGACGGATGAATGGCGGGGAAGCTTCATTTGATCTAATGCTCTTCTTCCGCAGCGCCTATAGATGGCTAAGAGCTCTAGATGGTGTGGCTTCCATCGCTTCCAATGCCTCTGACTTCTACCTTTGACGGGGCCTTCTCTCCTTCTTCCACCCCTAGCCCACCATATGGATCTTCAGAAGGAACCAGATATGGAACTTTCACTTCTATATGTGTGTGCTAAATCCCATTTCACTTCGAGATCGAGGAGAGCTTGTTCCTGCATCCGAGCTAGCTTCATATCCAGTTGACCGAGCTGATGACCCGGCAGAAACATCAGCACCAAAGCAAGTAGCTTCGGTTGATCTAGCAGCTGACCTAGTTTCAGTTTAAGCAGCTAAGGTGGCAGAAACAAAAGATATCAATGTAGGAGCAGAGGAAAGGACAGATCCTCCAGGTGTGATTCAGTTCCATATCCTGTGCCAGAAGCTTTCCCGCCAGAACCTTGGTAGACTAAACAAAATGGCAAAAACTCTTTTGGCTCAACAAGTCCGAATCAATAGTCATCCCCATATATTCGTCCAATTTCAGTGTCAGTTGGAGTGTCTATTCCATATCCAGATTAAGATGCTCCAGCATCTCTAGTATACCCCTTTCCAGGGCCAGCGAATGCTCCAATTCCGGATCGAAAGCTTGTAGCCCGGGTTTGTCATATCCAAATGAAAATGAATAGCCTATGAAAGAAAGAGCTAGTTGACCAAGCAAAAGAAGCTCAGACGGGCACTGGGCTACTCAAGCACCTCTACCTAGTAAATGAATTCACTGGCTGGCTGATCGCTTCGCTTGTTGATCGCTATCGCTTGCCCCTATCACGTCATCGAACCAGTCCATTCTCATCCACTAGATATCACTTGCCATCGTTCGTGGTGCTGCTAGTGAGATGATCGCTTTCTTCGCTTGTGCCTTACTCCCCCGACCCTTTTCCAGGAAAGCAACTGGTGCATGCTTAGTTAGGTCTACTGGTGCTTAGTTAGTTCGGTACAAATCAGGATGGGTCTAGAGGGAAATCTTTTTTAGTATAATCTCGACATAGGATGATTCATCAATCAAATAGTATAGACCAAGCCCTTTAGATTGGATATTGAGCTACCACCCACTGTGAAGGAGGCCGCTCGAGAGCCTGTTTAAGCACCGGTTGATCTTGATCCAATTTCTCTAATTGTTTATCTACCCATGTAATATGAAAGGATCGAGACAACGGAAACCCTCAACCGTTCTAACTCGAGCCCTCTATCGACCGACCCTCCACCTCCTCCTTATGTATGTCGGTTGAGCCTCCCCCCGCATCGATCGATTCATTAATATTGCGGCGTATGCGAACAATGGGTCCAGCCTGCCTTATCCTTTCCTATAATAACATGGGTAAAGGAAAGAGGTTACTGCCCGCAGTGCGGACTCGTCTATATCGCCTAGCTGTCCCTATATAGCCTATTGGGACTCTTTTATTCTGTGGATGGGATAGATTTATTGGCACCTTTCAAAGTATCCAGCTCCGTACATAGTGGTGGCTGCATCTCTGAAAGACCTGTACTACATTTATTAGTTCCACTTACTTACGCTTGCACCCTACGAAGGAAGTTCAAGTCAAAGGGGTTTATGCCCACGAAGTGAGGGAATAAGGGTGTTGCCGAACGAAGTAAGATCCACCTCGAGAGCAAGTGACTTGGCTGGATCCTTACCTCGTACTACTTTTATTGCTGGCTTGTACTTCTCCTACGCGTTGGGCTGATAAGCCGTATCCTGGACCTCGTGCTGCTCTTCCGCTGGGTGTCTTCCTACTACGCTTGGTGTCGTTCGGCTGGAAGCTGTCAACCGCACCTCGTGCTGCTCTTGCGCTGGCTGCATCCCTGCTTGTTGTTGTTGGGCTGAGAAGCCGCCGGAACTCGTGCTGCTACTTTATTGGAATGAAACTATAACTATAACCTTCCTGGGAATGAGACTTTCACTGGGATTGGTTCAGGTTAGAAAGCTCTGGAACTTGTTTCACGGTACACAGCTTGTTGTAGTGATTTTCCACTTTATCCCAGAGTTTGCAATCGTATCTCGATCGCTTATCCGATGATGAAAGGAACCGGATCCCCTACATTTGGGCCTGGATAAACTGCGTACATTTGGGCCTGGATAAACTGCATCAATAGCATCAACTATCGGCGCTATTGTAAATGACCTGAAGACAAGGACTAGGATGATTGGCAGCAATGCTTGGCAATGAAACCTGGCAATCCTAGGTAAACTTTATGATGGGGTATAGTTTCTCAAAGAGAAAATAGACTTTCAGTTCCTGATGAGGGGCGCATTTACCTAGCCCTCTAAAATCAGCAATTTTATTACTATAGAATGGCGAATGAGGAATTTATTGCTCGACCACCGGGCCGCCATCATGTGCAAACAGGCTCCCAATAGTAGAAGGAGAGGGAAAGTACCGAAGATGTACTGGGCTATTCGGAACATTCAAAATTCCAGTAATGCTCTTAGTGTCTTCCTAACCCTTTCTAAGTATCGTATAAGCTGTAATATGAGTAACAGAGATATGGTAAACGTATGCTTATCATGATTTTTTCATCCCTGTAATATGAATAATAAACCTAGTTCTGTACATGCAATCCTTACGATTCCCTTCATTCCATATACATTCCATACAGTTAATCTATGAATGCAAGTGGCTTAACTATGGTTGATAGGGTACTACTAATCCCATTCATATTATGGTAAGATCAGCCTAATTAGCTTAGTTATAATTACATATGAGTTACTAGTACTAATACCATTAACCTTGTATTAGCTTATATTAGTGGAAAGAGTAATACCACTCAATACACTAAAATGGGTAAGCTCTTCTATTACTAACTTGACCGGTTCAAGTAGAAGGTAGACCGTACGATATATATGCAATATATGGAGTAAAGGGATGACGTATATGCTTGCAACCTCAATGGCAGATGGGGTTCAATCTCTACATAATAACAGGGGGCTTAACACTAATAACCTTATCAGCTGTAATCTCATAAGTATTATCACCATTGCTTAAGCTTTACATCATAACTATGAATA
The DNA here is from genome assembly GCA_034641835.2 of Pinus albicaulis. Lineage (NCBI taxonomy): Eukaryota > Viridiplantae > Streptophyta > Pinopsida > Pinales > Pinaceae > Pinus > Pinus albicaulis. The sequence continues at coordinate 21,111,039 of CM076581.1, read as the reverse complement.
CCATATACGGATTACTCTTATCAGTGCTTGTCAAACGCATGGATTCAATACCCATCCTATGTTTATAGCGGTCATAGTGTTGACCATGTGTTCTGAATATCAAATATGAGTATTATAACCATATTAGTACTCAGTGTTACTAAGCTCTATACCTTATCATGCCGAACCATATTAGATATGTTAGTTATACCCATTAAGCTTTATTAGATAATATACAGTGTGTCCGTATTCACTCTCATTACTCTCTATAAACCCATTACAAGCTATAACTGGGCTAGGATACGATCATATTAGCTCACATGATCAAATGGGAATCATAGTCTCATACCAAATAGAGTCATATCACAGGAAAAAAAGCATTCCACATGTAACAGAGCTTAATATATTAGGGATATAACATCACCTATTCATATTGGATACTAATACTACCTCATGATGCTTACTTGGTTTTATAGTAAAAAACACCATGACCTTGTACGTATTTATATCTTATTACTATTAATCAGCTTAGTAGAAGTAAGACCATATAGGTAATATGTACAATAAGCATGATGTAACCCAAATGATAAGGTACTAGTAATACTAATGAGAAATGTTCTATAAGCAGTGATAAGCTCTAATCCCATTAGTAAGCATGATAGAGTGTAAAGCCCATGTAACTCGTGCTTACATCTCCCAAACCGGGTACGAGAAACACGTTCGACACTCGAATCGATACTACGTTCCCCCAGTTACTTTTTGTATCATTTTGGTATCCTGTGCCTATAGGGAGTGGGGAAAGCCCGGCTCCTTAAAACCTATACCTGCCTGCCTAACCCCACCAGTCGATCACCTAGCCGAAGTGGATCTCTTTTATTCTGTGGTTGGGAGGGATGGATCTGTCCGAGAAAGAACTACCTCATGTGCTCATTCCTCTCCCCTCGTTCAGTCGTTAGGTCATAGATTAACAAGCTATCTTCCCGTTCAGGGATCCCAGCCAGCAGTACTGGAAACAGACGCTCTACCTTGAACGGATCAATCACCTCAACCTGCTTATTCCCTACCTGCCCTTTGCTTCAATGATTTGGAAACCGGCCTGCTGAAACCTTCCCACCCAAATCTCTTATTTCATCTCTCGGTGCAGGAGATTCAATGCCTGCTGTATCGGATTCTCTGCTCGCTGTTATCGCAGCATCCATCGATCGGGTTGGTTCAGGCTAGTAGTATGGCTAAACAAAGGGTTGACCGGTCGATCGAGTCCATCCCTCGAAACCAGCTATTCCGTAACATCTATTTCTTCCACCACGTATCCGGCCGGCCCCTCACCAAATAAGTCACTTAGTAATTCAACAGATCGATCAGCCGTTCACCATCTCCATTAGCAGTTGATTCATCCCTCCCCTTTCCCGCGAATACGAAATCCTATGAAAGAGCATCACACGCATTAACTTAAATGGTTGGAGAACGTTCGATTGGCGGTAAACCGACTGAAAGGAATGAAGCGAGTAAACCCAAACCATTGCCTATCCCACCTATTTCGTAACCTAGCCGTCGATCCCCACGAGTCAATTCTCTCGGTGCCAGCCTTCCTTTTCCACGCCAAAGAGATAATCCACTGATGTCATTTCCAGAGATGAGTTATCTGAAGAGAGAAGTAAGGTCCGGTTGTATTCATTTTTAGGGGAAGAAATAGGTCAACCCTTTCCAAGTAAGGTCCTTAAAGGCAGGCCAATGCCACTCAATGCAGTAGACCCTAATCCTGATCTAAAGGATTCAGTTCAATCCTTCGAAGATAACGGAGATAGACCCAGCCCAAGTCCCAGGAAAGTCTTGATGAAGTAGAAGCACTCTTTTTTTTTATTGGGAAATGAGAAAGAAACTTATCCTTTTTACCTTCTCCACCCAGTAGTTGCGGTAGAGTCAGAGACTTCGTCACAGAATCTATCTACCCATCTCCAAAAGCCAATATTTCCTTAAATCCTATCCGAAAATGGTATTATTACGTATGTCATAACGAGTCATTCCCATCCCGGTCGAGCGAGTAAGGGCCTCACACTACACTATAGCGAGCCACAGCGCATTCATTCCTGCCCGCCTATACATATTTCATCTCTCTGACTGAAGGAAGCAGCCGATCAGCGTGGGTGGGGTGGTAAACGGTTCTCTATTCATTGTGTGGCTGCGAGGCCTCTTTTATCTCTAGCATCGAGAGGGAGCCGAACTATAACAACGAAATAACAGGGCGCGAATATGTCTACCATGATCGGAGCAACGTTGAAGGTTGTGACGAATTAGCCAACTGAAGCTTATTAGCCAACCATCTTTCTCTGGCTGGAGTAGAAGCCTGTCGAAACGTGCCTTTGAAAGCGGTAGAATGCATTTCAAACTTCTCCGCTCGGAAAATAAGAAGACTCGATCATGTGGATTTAGGTTAGTGGCTTTAGAGGTTTGTGTCTGCAGGCTTTCGGATAGACCTCCCCTGGACCCGGCATCACCCCACCCGGCTTTTTTATCTCAACTGACTCAGTAGAGCGGACAGGAGATCCTATTGTGCCAATATTACTCTTATGAAGGTCCGGATATGTGACTTCCGTACCTACAACTTCCTCGGAACCTGGGTTTAAAGGATAAGTAGTTTTCTCATAAAGGTCTGTTATAGACTTAGAGCCTGGAACCAAATTCATAATATACAGTGCTATACCCCTTCCCAGAGAGTTACCAATGGAGACTAGCATCTCTTTACTTTAGAACTCCAGTGGCAATCCCGACAGTAAAACCCATAACTGTTGAATAAACATAGATTCGGATCGAGGATAAAAACCCGGATGCCATTTCTTTCACACGATACCTGAGGGGGAGCCATTCTTGACTTAGAATAACCTCGACATCCAGTTCACTTCTTTCTCATCTCGAAACAGATCCCACCTCTTACCAACAGATGAAAAAATAGGGATATAACCAAGTGTCAACCTCCAGTTTGCATCCATCCACTGCTTTAGCGAGTCTCCCTTCACTTCTTTGCCCATGAACCGACCAACTAAAGCCAGTTTCATCAGGCCCTCTACCTTCTCCAAACCTACGTCCAGGCCCAAAACCAATTTCACCTTATCCGGCTTAACCCTGATGCATTTGTGCTTCCGACGCTTCCTCACAGGATTACCCTCATCCCGTAACTCTGAGGCCTCTGCCAGTGGGAAAGGCGGATCCTTGGAATGAGAAAGAAAAAAAGGCTTACCTTCTTGCGAGGGACCCAAAACATCAGGCTCATCGTCTTTCAGGCTGGATATGGCCAAATCTTTCTTTTTGCACGAACCCTCACCATATGAATAGTGAGTCCCTCCGGGCCTCGATCTGATCCCTAGGAATTGAGAGTGCTTTTAAGGAGCTGTTATCTGCCATTGGTACTTCCTATTCGGATTGGGACCTAGTGACCTCTTGGCCGGAGCCATCTGGCACTATAAACTCAGACATCATGAAACCCGCACCTGTCGATATATCATCATTGAATGCCCTAGCGCTTCTTATCTTGGGCTGCTACCTCACCATATGAATAGTGAGTCGATGGCGGCCTTATAGTCGAGAGTTCGGCAGGCTCACCCTACCGGGCCTCGTCTCTCTCGTATTTCTATTGATGGGCTGGTAATATAACGTCTATCATATACCTGGTGGGTATGCCGTTAATATAAGATTGTCCACTTCTCATAAATGAGATAAGATAAGAAGGTTGGAAGGGGAGATAAGAAGGTTGGAAGGGAAAAAGAAGAAGGTGGGGAAATAAGAAGGAATTGAAAATCGCTTGTCCTAAGTTACTTATTTCATGGGGGGGAAAAGTACGAGACTATGACGGCTTACGACTATCCCACGTAAGTAAGTACGATACTAGCTATCTATCCACTAAGAAAGATATTTTGATTGGGATAATTTCAAGGGGGATAACCCTAGAAAAAGAGGCTTTGATCCACTATGACTGATTTGGAAGGGGACGAGTTCTTCTTTCGGAGAGAAGCCAATAAGATATATGTAACGTATGGCGAATAAGGGAGGGACCCCCACTATGATATGGTAGGCATACCAGGCTAGGCACTACTGCCATGCATGCCTACCCTAGCATATTACTTACGAGCATGCCTCTGGGCTCGGGTGAGCCGTCCTTCCTTACCTTCTGCTCAGGCTTTTAGGGGAAGATTGAAACCCTGAGCGCTCCTAAAGAGAAGTGTATCTCTATTACTTGCCTTCCTTTCGCAGTAACTGCAGCGAAAGGAATATCTTTATGAAAGAATAAAGGTTAGGTATTTACCGAAGGGGGCAAGGTCGGACTCTTTCATTCCCAGAATGGGACAAGGTAAGGCTCTGTCCTTCGCAGAATGGGGCGTCGATGGTCTTCCTTATGCCTTGTCCACCCGGATATTCATATATAATGATAGGAGCGGTATCAGAGCCGTAATCAGAGCCGGTAGCAGTCGCAAGCCAGTAGCAGTAGCTAGTCAGTTCCTCTAGAAGCATAAGAGGATTGACTCAATAGATTGACTCACTATATAGACTCACCGGGCGGTGACTCACTGGAAGATAGCCGTGACTCACCGGAATCATGAGCACGCGTAGGAATCAGGAGCACTCACCGGAAGCGGTACACCGGAATTGACTAGGAGCAGTGAACTAGCCATGAGTAGGAGCAGTAGCAATGACTAGGAGCAGTGAACTAGCCATGTCCACTAGCAATGAGAGCTGTGACTAGCCATGAATGAGTAGGAGCAGTAGCCAGCGAGTAGCAGTAGCAGAGCCATTAGCAGAGCGAGTAGCAGAGCGAGTAGCAGAGCCAGCCAGTTCCTTGAGAACGAATAGCAGTAGCAGTAGCAGAGCCGGTAGCAAGCTAGTACGACTGCACCTTACTAGTACTAGCACGACGATAGCGCTTCGATAGCACTCCTAGCCGATAGTACGATAGCACTCCAAGCGACTAATAGTACGATAGCACTCCCAGCCCACTAGGACGAATAGGATTCCAAGCGACGTTCGATTATTTCCTAGCCCAGTGTCTCTACGGGTCTTCTCCTCTAGAACGAGTAGCAGAGGCAGTACCGGTATAAGAACCAGTGGAAAAGCCAGTAATAGAGGAGCCAGTACCTTAATACTTGACCTTACCTGAAGGCCTTACCTGCCTGCCGCACTACTTACTTATTTCCGCTTGCACTAGAATATCTTCTTGGTTCTCGGCGGAACCAAACCAATCCGAGAGTATTGCATAGTATTGCGAGGGAGCGGTCCTTTCTTATCTCCATTCTTGTGCGACCGAGAGGGAGCAGTCAATCCATCCATTCATATGCGACCGAGAGGGAGCAGCCTTCAATACCGGTCATACGGGTTGCGACCGAAGGGAGCTGTGATGACATACGATCTAAAGTCAATTATCTCCCCTGTCCAAAGATAGCATAAAGAGAATAACACCTGGGTAATTCCTTACTGAGGTAACTAGAGAGAGCCTAGATCTTAAGTCAATTATCTCCCCCAAAATAAGCAGAGGGTGTTTTGCCCTCTCTCAAGACTAAGATCGAGTGCCTAAAGGATATCCCTATCGGTCGGTTGAGACCTTAACCGCAGCAACAAGCAGTTATCGCTTCCATCTTTTTCCCTTCTGCCCGGGAGGCACGTAAGCTGTATCCGTTCGATCAGCATACATTCGTTCCGGGCCAGGATCAAACCCGATCGATGCATACGAGAACCTGCCCTTCCGAGTCCATTATTGACGTATTAGGGAAGGGAAAGAGCATGAATGACCTCGACTCACTTATTCAAAGTTGGGTTATTTACGTAACATAATTGATTCATGTCACATCATCACATCAATTGTGCAACGTATGTAATGGAACAAGCACCACTTATATCTGAACGCCCTATCATTTTGGGAAGCGAAAGAGCACTTCGGAAAAAGACTATTTGCTAGTGCTAGACTCTACAGACTCTATTTGGCACGCTGACTCCGAAAAACGTTTGGTGATGCTGGGAAGAGGACTATACTCCTGGGGGAATAACTAGCGAAGAAGGGTGATTCGCAATAACTGGACCAACGACATGAAGGACCCAAGGGATCTCGAACTAACTACATGCCCTAAACTAACGATCTCGTAGAGGTATCTCGAACGGCTTCAGGTCATTCCTCGCCTCCCTCGAAGGGCGCGGCGCTCAAAGGTAATTCCATTCATGTGTCTACCCGCTACTAATGGTGGATGATGACTGCGTACCGGTAGCGGCTGTAGGTGGCCTTTCCTCCCATAGCAGCTTTTCTCTCATCTAATTGGCCCTCTCTACGAGGCCCGCCTTTCCTCTCCCGGAAAGGGGTGTCCTCGCTTTCCTTGTGTCAGGCGAGCCCTCCTCGTCCTCGGCCTCTCCGAAAAGGTAGTGGAATACTACTTTATTCATTTCAGTGGGTTTTCTCTCGGTTCAACCAATCCGTGGTATGAATACTACCGGGTGTGGATACGACAAGCACTCCAGATTAATTTCCAGATCTATGCTCCGAGTGATCCCCTTGAAACGATTAGATTGGTACCCTTGGGAGCTAGATTGATAGGATTGATACGAGTAAGTAACATATGTAAAATACTAAAGGTATAGTTAGTTTTGTAATGTATGGAGAAGCTGACTGTTCTATCATTACTACTATAACAAGGATATAAGATTAGTAATGGTGATACTACAGAAGTATTGGTAAGGTTGATCAAGCATGATACCTATCCAGCTTCATTAACTAGGTGCTTGTACTCAGCTTCATGATTACACTGGTGAAATGAGCAATACATATCGTTCTTTCCATAATTTAGCTTGATTGAGCTCTGTTCTTAGCTGAATGCTTGTAAATCACCCAGCTGTATGCTTACTTATATAGTAGGAGTAAGCTAGCTTTCACTATGATATAGCTTTTTATTCTACTCTATTCAACTCTGTGTTTCTCCGTATAGAGCTGACATATCCATATTAACTCACATATGGGTAAATATAATGGTAATCACTCATTCCAATCACACTTAGTACTCAACATTATGTGGTTTCACTAAAGGTGCTTGTGTTTCCATAAGAGATACATGCTGTATTACGTTGATACTTCAGAATCACTAGTACTAATCAGCTTAGTAAGAACCATCATAACTAGCTTATACTATCCATTATGTTCGAGCATCATTGATTACTAGAAGCTTACTAGTTAAGATCAGCTTACAGCTTGGAGGTTATGCTTGAATAGTGGTAAGTGAAACATGACCCTTGTCACTATAAGTATAAGTACCATTGTATTCATTATTGAACCTTACTGCTTCTATTACACTTATCTGTTAGATCTGTTCCCATTAAGAGCTGTAATCATATAGGTAACTAAGACTATGTATTAAGCAGCTTACTGTTAATTAGGGTAGTACTAATGGTAAACAAGCAGAAGCTTCTATGGTTACAACTGCTTGGAACTAGTACAGGATCATTGAGTTAGTAGAGTAGCTGGTATCCATAAGAATAATTAACAAAGAGAGAAACCCTTGTAATGATAAGGGTAATTAGAGCTCTCGTAATAAGTAAGCATCAGTACTATCACCTTATCGAAGCTTAACCTAATCATCTCTACATAATAAAGCACTTACCTTTATAACACTACAAGGTATAAAACTCATAAGTATACCATAACCAAGCAAGCTCATCTTAACCAATGGTTACCTGTAAGCTCAATACATCTTGGTAATAGCTCTATCCCTAATAATTGCCCTTACTCTAAACTGAGCTAATAAGCATACTAGTAATTAACATGGACTGTGTTTCCCTAATTAGTACAGAGTGTATTCCACTATTCCTAAGCATAGGATCATAAGTATTGCTGTATCCTGCTAATGTATAACCTTAACATGGTATTAACCTTACTTTATACAGTACTTTATTACTACAAATATGTAAGAGCTACTACTTAAGTGATACGGTTGGTACTAGTGACCTTATTCCCGTAATCAGTTACATGACTAATTACAGATAAGCTATACCCATTAGAAACTCTGTAGTTATATTCAGCTCGTATTAAGCTTATAGATCTGCTTATAGGACAATGGGATGAACACGTGTATACAGTTAATAGTAAGCAAAGGTCAATGGTTTCGTTATGATTAACTGAAGAGCAAACACCATTACTTCAATAGATGCGAAAGTGATATCACTAGCTTTGTTATAAGGGCTAATACTAACATGGTTAAGGTTTCCATATAGCTCTTGTTTGTAATCTAAGCTAAGCTCATTAGGCTCTAATCCCATTATGGTGATGTTCTAATATAATACAAAGGTTCAGCTACTAGTACTCAATGAAAAGGGTTATGCTGAGCAAGTATGAGTAATGGGAATCATAGTATCCCTATAATTAGAACAGTATGATGTTTATAGATAAAGTGATTGGTTATGTTTAGCCTAATCAAAGCTCATGTATCCACTATTTACAAGCATATAAGTAGGTTGTGTTCTCTGTATTTACATAATAAACATAAGCTTACAGATCATCTGTAACTAGTCTTAGAGCTTGAACAAGATATGGAGAGAGTACAAAGCCCATAGTAATCATATATGAAACAGCTTACAAGATCGAACTAAGGGGGAACACATCAAGCTTATAGTGGTTATAATCACATGTTATATATAATTAGGTAAAATACGTAGATCCATGAATAGGATAAGAGTTTCAACACTGATTACGTGTTAGCTTATAGTGTTTACTGATCTCATGTTACTCATTTCCAGGAATAGTGTAGTATCTCTATTACTCGCATTACAACAAGTGATTAGGTGAATGACTAGTATGAAGATTATGGGAAGAGAGTCTATATAACACATAAGTATCATTGCTTACTGTGCTTGAATCTATACACACACTCTAGTAATTGATATGAGTTTAATAAGGAACATATGGAAATAGAGCCTGTACTGTAACAGATATGAGTAGAATGTAACAATGAAGCTCACTAGTAACAAAGCTAGTATCAATCCCATGTATTCCAAGTAGCTGGTACCTGTATTCACAAGAATTAGCCATAAGTAATACGAATACTTATATCGATTATTACGGTAACACTTACCCTTTCATGATGTGGGTTGATCTCTGATTAAGGGAACTAGTATCATAGGTTAGTTATGGGAATGCTTACACTTCATGATATTGGAACAAGTAACCCGTTTCAATGAGAGTAACAAGTATTTCTAATTATGGATATGCTTATATTCCATATACCATAAAAGGCAATGGTTTAATATCAGGTACTATGTGTGACTAATTACTGGAATAGCTTACTCATCCTTTGTTTAAGCCGAGCATTGGTCATAATGTGAACACTCTGAACACTTGTATTAGCCTAGTGTAATCTCATAACATACCTAACACGTTTACCCTATAAAGGTTTCATGTACTATGTTCATTGATTCGATACAGTTCCAAGGTATGTAATGATTACATAGCTTCTTAGCTATGGTAAACTAAGGCACAGTGTAGAACGAGTAGTTTAACTTATAGCTAACAGCTTGTATAAGCTCTATGATTCCCATTACTTCCTAATCTCTAAGCAGTGTAGTTCTCTCAAGGCAGTGAATTACGGGAACACAATGGATAGTTGTAACATATGAAACCAGTATGTGCTTACTATTAGTATGAGAACCATTGCTTACTATTATCTATGTGTATGAATTAGGGATGATACGATATACGATACATGATTACAGAGGATTTATTACTTATATAACTAAGAGTAACACAGTACTAGTATTAAGCATATTGGAATCAGAGTTAGTATTAGCTTGACAAAGATTGGAGTAGTAAGTCCTATACTTATACGTGTTAACTACATGTTATAACCATGCTTTATTTCCCTAATATAGAAGTAACTAAGTAATGAAACGGGTCTTGTTATGGATACAGGGTATATCATTACCAAGTAATTGCCATTACTATTCATACATAAGGGCTATGTTCTCAGTGTCATTAGCAAGAGGTTAAGTGTTATGTTAGTTATAGAATAAGCTATACCCTTACCTATGGGTATCGAAATCACTAAGAGTAACTAAGCATGACTAATCACGTTCTAACCTTTCTTAAAGCTTACCTTATAGTTATGATCATTGTATTTCCATAATGTACTTACCCTATAAACTAAGGACATCATTACACTGATCTAATAAAAAGCTTACTCTTATAGGTGTACTATTACCGTCATTATACTAATATCGAAGGTTGAACATCATGCTTACTCTCTTCTTTATGGATATGCTTGTGTGGCCTGTGTGCAAGCTGGATATATGTGTTATAACTGCCGTTTGAGGTAACCAGCCTATACGCTTGTCTATGTTCCCCATGGTCACTCGTCAATCTATGATCTGGAACCGATCAAACTTGGCATCTATATAGTACATGCTCAGTCATTCTATCTAATGGGAATCATACTAACCAGGAGACTAATATGTTTGAATCGTAATAAGATAGCCACATACTACTCATATGCCACTAATACAGGGTGTTATGACCTATCAATAAGCCTTTTTCCAACCTGAATCCAAGTATTACGGTAATTACAACACATGTAGCTACCATGTTCATAAGCAGATCAGAGTACTTATAACAACAGACCCAACCTATCGCTATCTCATCCCTTTATCTTCCATAAGCTTAAGTATAGCACTAACTATGGTTTAGCTAATAGATTCGCGTAATTATTGAGCTTTGATATTCACACCTACTCCATATGTCCTAGTTGGAACCATTGTTTATTATGGAATGCTTAGTACATCTAACACTCAGTACATGTGATACATCATCGTAATCCATTACATCTACTATAAGCTGTATCCTCTTATTCATAGAACATATGGTAATAGTACATCAAATGATACTGCTGTAATTAGAATGAATACGGTCATTGCTATTAAGCACTAGTATGTATAGTATGATTCCAATGTAATGCGTAGAAAGTGCAGTGAAAGCATGGAGCTTAACAGGTATAAGCATAATAATAGCTATTAGGTTAGTCATAATGGTAGTATTAGTACTAGCTAGTAATACTTGTTTACCTATAAGGATAAGCATCACAGTGGATTCAGCTTGCTTTACTAGTATGAATAGTGATACTTATGGTATTAGTACTATATCTATACACCTGTAGAAATAGTACAGAGTAAGAGCTTAACCATGAAGTGTAAATCTAAGATAATCGTGCTAGAGTGACTTATGTCACTACTATAAGAATATTATGATTTTGAAACAAGACATAGGTTGTGTTATCATGAATTATATATGTTGTATCGTAATCACTACATGTAAGGATATTCCTAATCTATTGATAATGTAAGCTTTAACTAGACTGGTTCCATAGGTTAGCTGTGAATATCGTAATCAATGGAAGCTGATCAATGTGTGTTGTGCTTAAGTAAGGCTAGGTGTATTACAACTTATACCCTTTTATTGGAACATAACCTCATACTGCTTACTACTTAAGCTGGGCTTCTTTCACAAAGCTGGTATTGATAGAGTCCTAATTAGGGAAATAAGGCATGTGATCTATCCCCTGTTAACATGACCCTTTATCACAATGGGAATCACTATTACGAGAAGGAACAACTGGTCTAACAACGGGCTACTATCATATCCTACCTTTTCTTTTGAACTATAGGAGATAGATTGTTTAGTCTTTAGGAAGTAGAAAGAGGATGCTGCAAGCAGGCTCGACCATAAGGCCCGTAGGGACGGGAGTCACTCTCACTATTCATATGGTGAGGGATTTATCGGCTCACCTTCCCCAAAGAAGTGAGGGACTCCGGCCGAGGTTACGAGGTCGAGGAGAGGAATTATATACGTAATTACGCTTGCTTTATTACTTGACACGGAAGTATTGAAACGTTCCTCCTTACTATTGGGGGAAAAATAAAAGGTTAGTTAGTCCGCGGTTCTCATGAAGCCTTCATCTACTGCTAGAGGTAATGAATTTGGTCTCCATCTTCTCCTCCATCATTTGATATCAGGTAATAGAGCTGAGTAACATGAAAATTCCACTGTCTCTTTATGAAGTTTTGAAGTCTCCTCTCCATAGAAAGGGAAGGGCTCCGCGCTTCCTAGGTTGTTGTCATTTTGATATCCTTTTCTCGACCTAGGGCAGCAGAGTTTCTTGGGGGTTGTGATTCCCCTTCCTCCTGATGCTTAAATAGGGACTCCAACCAGCTCTTCTTCATCTTCATCATCCTCGTGATACTCATAATAAAGTCTGAAGAATTCTGTATCTTCAGGGATGGTTCCATATTTTGGCTTTTGTTGCATGATGTAACTTATAATCAACCACCATGCACTATTTTATTTTGAGCAAAATTGTCCTCGAGGACATCATCCCCTTCAATCATGTAGTAGGAAAACACATTGACTATCATATTTGTCAATCACTTGATCATCCTTCGTAGGGGTGGCATAGATTCACTTACATCTCATCCCAACCTCCATCCCTACGGTTCCCTCCCCCAATTGACTCCACTATCTTGAAGACACAGCTACGATTATTTCAATATCATAAATTGGAGTGAGTCTGATCTTTGGGTTTGCCAGATGTAAAGGGGGATTAGTGGTCTGTACACCTTTAGTTGCTTATTCCTTTGGCCAAGCCCATGTATTCCGAGCCAATAGTTCCAACTAGCATAGAGGATCGGAGCTATAACTGGATGGATCTATCTGTTAATCACAGTGATTAGTCCGGAAGTACCATGATATGTTCCATCGACCGGTCCTAGGTGTAAATAGGAGGTCCCTGGTGCTAATGATATGTCTGGCCCAATATTTGATCCCCCTTTGCATCCATTACCTTCGCAATCGTATGCTTTATCTGTTTCCAGTCATATAAGGTAGGTCAGAATGGGTAGGCTAGTCCCAATCGTAAGTGTGAGGTAGGCGTTCACCTAGCTATTAGTCGCTTTTAGCCTTCTAAGTTGCTCAGCCATCTTCGATAAGTCCATCTATTCCCAGGGATTAGATCGCAGGTCTGGAGCTTCTTTGGTATTAGTGGATCTCGTCCGCCCGTTAATCGGAATTAGTCCATCCGGTGATTGCATTAGTGCCATCCATTTCCAGGCACTCCATTCGCAGGTATTAGTGAGTCAGTCCATCCGTCGCAGCTATGAGTCTTTTAGTAATCCCTGCTCTTCCCAGCTATTAGTGGATTGGTCCGTCCCGGCTATAATTTCATTAGTCCCTGGGATCGATTAGCGGATTAGTCCTCCCTCGGTTAGTCCATATTAGTATTAGTCCATTCGGAAGGTGCATTACCAGTCCGATCGCCTGTGCCAGTTATTAGTTCATCGGCCCTCACCAATGAGTGCTTTTATTTAGTTCGTTAGCCCAGCTATAAGGTACCTAGTCTTCTATTAGTCCAGCTATAAGTCTAGTGTGAGCTGTATGCCATCAATGCCATCCTTGAGTACTTAGTACTGGTTTAGCTAAAGATTAGGAGCCAACCCTGCACCCTACGCACTCCGGAACCTACCTTCGCTCAGCTTACTGATTGAGGGGTTACAAAAAAGGACCAAAGATGAAATGGATTAGTTATTTCCAATATGAGATTACCCGATCCGGAAAAGCCTATACGTTCGGAGGACCTCACACATACAAATTGGTAGGATCTAGAAGGAATATAGGGTGGGTGGAATCTGTTTCAGCCAAAACATGGTTTATATGAAACACATAATTCTATGCCGCTTATATGCCATGGAAACACCTACCTACCCTTTTCGTATTCTAGATCAGAAACGAATAATGGACATATACCACTTATCCATAGGGATATCCCGCAAGAGATAGATCCGGTGAAAATGCAATAGGGTAAGGGAGATCTGTCGCCGATCCGTTGCTCGGCTTTGATCCAATCAATACCTCTATTACCTTTCCCAGGCTTTGATCCGACCGATGATCCAATACCTTTTTCCTTTCATAGATGGCACTTACGTCCCTAATTTCCCTTAGCCTTGCGGCGTGGATATGGGTCCCTCAGCGGGACGTGCACTCCATTCAACATGAGATCCTTAGCCTTCTTAGGGATGAAAGATAGCTTTTTCAAACAGAATATGTTAAACAGAATATGTGCCCCAACCGATGCAAATCCACGTAGTTGATGAGCTCCCCCCAAACCATAATGAGTAGGACGACAGCCCCAATCATTGTATTTCTCCTTTCTTTTTTGACCGACCTCATACCACAAACGCACGGATCTGTACCTTCTTCAGAAATAGAAAGAGACCACAACTGCACGGATTTGTACCTTGATTAGGAGTGATTCATTAATTAGATGAAAGAAACACCTCAAGACGAAGACGATGTTACCACCGGTCAAGGGGAAAGCTTTAATAGGAGGGGGCAATGCTTTAAGACGAGGTCATTAATTGCAGGTTGAGGGGAAGGTCGTTACGGGAAAAGCTTTAATAGCAGGTCTTTAATTGCAGGTCAAGGAGAAAGCTTTAATAGCAGGTCATTAAGTCATTAATTGCAGGTCGAGGGGAAGATAATAATATTGTTGGGATTGAATGAAACACTACCCGGGATTCGAACACTACCCTTCATTGACAGGTCAGACATTCCATCCAGAGCTATTCAAATACACAGGATACAGCTAATCCTCCATACAGCAATTCCCATATTCTTATTATTACGTATATAAATAGACAGAAAATATGCCCCACTGAAACCAGCCGCAGATCAGAGATCAGAATACAAAGACGAAGACGCAACTGTAACATCGATGGAAGTGGTGAGGTCTCTGAAGAGTCAGTCTCTGAAGAGTCATAACCACTTACATGTTAGTATTACTTCGAGTTATTACTATCTAAGAAGGTCTACTTTCAGAACAGATCTTCTTTCCAGTAGCCTAGCGCATTTACCTTTTTTTCACCCACCACCCACCTTTAAGAGACCAAGAATGTGGTTGTAGAAGGAAGCGACCAAGGAGGATATGGGGCAGCTACCAGGGATGGTATGGAGGAGGTTATCAAGGAGGAAAGGTTGGCAGACGGTAAGTTCCCATAATATGTTACAATTGTAATTACATAGGTCATATCTCCAAAGATTGCCCACATCCACAAATAGTGAAATGAGGCCACTATAGGAACATCGGTCATGCTACTGAAGATTTCAATACCTTATCCAGAGTACGAACACGTATTGATTCTTTTTTTTACTTATGTTGAGTGCATACAGGGAATCATCATTACTATAATAGCCATGGTAATGTGAATAGTGTGTATAGTCTAAAAAAGAAGCATGGTTTAGCTCTACTTATAGAAACCACATAATCTATGATAGTGAAAAGCTTAGCCCGGCGCTGCAGGAACCAGACAAAAGAGATCCCGGGAACTGCTATGCGATGGTCTTAACCCTTAACGAATGGGAAAGAAGCCAGATCGGACTATACCTCGGAGCATCCATTGTAGAAACTAGAACAACCTCAATGACCAGACAAAGCGGGACAGAACGAAGAAAACAAGAGCCTTCCTTTTTGAGCTTAAGAGGTCCGAAACGAGGCCGAACTCTCACTGGAGGTGGATCGTACATCTTTTAGCTAGGTGGGTGGGAGCCTACTCATTAATAAAGGGGAAGAGGGGGGGGATAGGAAAATATGAAATGATTTTGATTCGGCCTATTTCCATCTAATAAGCGATCACTTAAGCCACTCGACTTGCCAGTAGAAATGAGCTTGCCCCAGCTAGACCAATCAATCTCACTTGAAGGATATGACCGAGGGAGAAATCGATTCTGTTCCCTAATATGCCAATTATCGCTCCGCTCCCTTTCGATGTGGGAGAGGTAGAGGTAGTATTGATCCCGAAAACACTTATGGGTATGGTGCCGCTCCTGCCAGCCAGCCATTGAATCTCATATTTAAGGTCAACCTGAGCATAGCATAAGGGATCTCCTGACCTTGGGTGGGATAACCTGACCTCCCTTCTTCTATTCACTCGGTTATAATATCCTATTAGACAGGAACCTTTCTCCTGCCCGCAGCTCTAACCAATCATCCTGGGCGGGCTACCTTTCCTCCCAGCCGTGTTATAATTCGAAATCAGCGGCAAAAGTAATTGCAACGGCAGTGAGGGTCATTGCAATTACCTACTCGCTCGCCCACATCTCCACATCAAGGAACTGTCAACAATAGGTCTTCTTCTCCATCCGGATTTGGATTACCTCGGTAACTCATTTTGAAAGGAGATGCGCGTAGAAAGTTCATGAATCCAAGTAGTATAAGGCATATCTATATCTCTATAGGTGGGTAGGTAGTAAGGCTGAAGGTAAGGGGTAAGGGTAAGAAGGTTGTATCGTGCCATCCATGCTATGCCGGTTCTCTAGTTGTACCTCTCTCTTAAGCGCTTCATTCATCAAATTGGTATAGAGCAAAAGTAATAAACACATAAGTTAAGGAGCGTAGCGGGTAAGGTTGTTTCATGCCATCTCATCCTGCCCGCCATGCCATTCATAATTCTGCTCGGGTTCATAGCTCTCCCTCTGAAACGATTCATGAATCCAAGTGGTATAAGTTCAGGAGAGTAATCAAGGGAAGGGTAAGAGATCGATCCATCCGGTGCGCTTCTAATATAAGGGTCTAAAATAGAAGTCCTTCCTCCTCCCCTCCTTAGGGTGTATGGGTAATACTAAAGTAAAGGGTAAGGCAGGGGAAAGGTGTCATAGCATGCTGCCATGCCTAGCCTCGTCTTCCTATTAGTTCCTGGCTTCATCCAATGGGAAGGCATCACTCCATGGACTAGGTTGAAGGTAGTAATAAAGGGTAAGGGTGAGGTTGTTGTGTCATGCCATCCAATCCCGCCCGGTTCTCTAGCAGTACCTCCTAAGCATTCATTCATCAAGTGGTTGGCAGCACTCCAAATTGGGTGAAGGGAGTCAAAAAGGTAAGGGTGAGGGTGAGCCAGCCGAACTCTCGACAATAGGCCGCCATCGACGAAGTGATCCGGTCCTGTCCTGATAAGAGGTAAATAGGAGTACTTCCTAAGCGATTAATTAAGCAAGTGGTATAAGGCTAAAGGTCTAGGTCTTAAGGTGGGTAACTAGAAGGCGGGTAGCAGGCATGAAATGAAAGGTAGGTAGGTCTATGCAGTAGGTCCTAATTGATGAAGAGTATCGGCAAGGCTCGGCGGGAACAATAGGGAATAGTGGTACCAAAGAAGCATCCATCTTTCAGCAAGTGTAATTGCAGGTATGTGAATGCTTTCTGGAAGGCAAATAGCTCTATGGGAATCCAGTCCAAGGCTGTTTGGGGCATGCATGTCCAAAGAAAGGTAAGTCATATGGTTCAGCAGGTGGTAGTAGGTAGAGTAGGTAAACATAAGGTTAAGGCAAGTAAGGATCTAAAGTTCCTGGTAGCAATGGAGTCTTAATTCATTCCTAAAAGTATATATCTGGAAGCCCGTACCGAAAAGCTCAATAGTAGTAACCACCCACCCACTAGGCATTCCTGCCTGAATCACTAGGTTTGGTATAACTAAGTTGTTGGGTAGGTCTTTGGTAAAGTGTGTTTTTAAACACTGCTGAAGTAAAGGTAAGGTAGGGTAAAGGGTTCATAGTCAAGGTTCTAAGTGACCCACAAGTCCAATCACGCAAGTAGAGAAGGGCGGTAAAAAGAAAGGTGGGTGCTTATTCTCGATGCTTCGAGCTTAGGCCGACACATTGTGTGGAATAAGCCCGCAGGCAATGATTCAATCACCTCCACTCAGATGCAGGGCGACATCAACCCCTCTACTTGTTGTGGTAATTGAGCCCCAGCCAGAGCCAAAGACAAGGCGCTCTATGCCTACGTAAATGATGATGTTCTTTCTTTGAGACGTGGTCTGTGGAGTGCCCGAGGTAGAGCGAACAATGGGTTAGGGTGAACCGCCAAGTATTCTAAGTTGTTTATCTGGACTCCCACCCTAACCTAATAGGTGGGTGCGAGAAGATCTGCCCGCCCAATTCAGGGGCCTGCGCAGGCATAGCGATAGCGTTTGGAAGTTGGGTCCTGTGCTTTACTTGGTTATGTGCCAGCTTCACGAAGGGTTTACCGGCTCCCTCATGGATCAGCATGCATTCGTAGAGTCTTTCTTGAAGGGGTCCCTAATCCCAAAATTAGTGGTATCCATAGATATACGCCAAGGGGCATTTGTTTTACAACGGTTGATCAGGCAGGAGTTGCTGGGTCAGAAGCAGGACCATAAGTGCATCTTCTCATATTGCTTGCCGGTAGCCGGAATCAATGTTAGGCGAATCGACAAAGTCGGGCGGGGTGAACGGAGCAGGGGTTACTGGGGGTATATCAGGTAAAGCTCACACGCAAGGTCTTCCTACAACGAGGGCAAGGAATTAGCCTAGATGCTTGTGGCTTATGACACCCCTACACCCACCCAACACTTCTTTCCCGGTAGACCACCCACCCTATACCATATCGCTCCTTCCTAGTGGTTAGCATGATGCTCTCTGATCGCTGAGCAAATGAAAGAAAATAGGGCGAGCATTCATTTATTTCCCCCCACCAGAGGGTGAGGTAGCGTTAAGCGGTCTCGCCCGACCCAAGGAGGGCGAGGCCCGGAGGGATTTATCGCTCACCTTCCCCAAAGAAGTGAGGGACTCGGCCGAGGTTACGAGGTCGAGGTAGCGAACTCGAAGAACTAAAAGGAGAGGCAGCCCGCTGGCTTTCAAACTATTTAGCCCAGAGGAAGGGAAAGGGCGACCCAATTCCGCTACAGTAGGCTTAGCATGTCCTGATATCGCCTGCTGCTTGTTCGCTTTACGGAGGCTGGCGGACTTATCCCTCCTACGTCTGAATGACTATTACTTTGATCGGAACCATAGGGTGAGGTAGCGTTAAGCGGTCTCGCCCGACCCAAGGAGGGCGAGGCCCGGAGGGATTTATCGCTCACCTTCCCCAAAGAAGTGAGGGACTCGGCCGAGGTTACGAGGTCGAGGTAGCGAACTCGAAGAACTAAAAGGAGAGGCCCGGTAGGCCCGGTAGGGACTCACTATTCATATGGTGAGGGACTCACTCATTCATATGGGTGAGGATAATTCATTTTCATCTTCATAAACAAATTGTGACCTATAAAACAAAAACACCAACCACTGAACAGCCAATTCATTCAAGATGATATGGCAGGCACGCACGACGAATGGGGAATAAAGCAGATGCCCAGCGCGATAATTGTGATAAGATTGGTTCCTATTAAATGCCCCGTTCATCAATGCCTAAGGTGGAAGGGAACAACCACCCGAACATCCCAAACATGCATGAAGGGGTTGGCTCCCGCTCTCTGATTACAAGGAACCATCTTCTTACGGGTATCCCCCTGTCTTAAGATCTCCTTTCGACCTCCTGATCCATCTCTCCCTATCGGTGGTTTAGAGTCAAGTTGCCCGGATAGAGCCGGAAGTAAGACGTCACGTATTTAGAGGAAGGTGGTCGATCTCCAGGCAGGTGGTCAAGCGAGGGAAAGCTAGCGCCTCACTGCCGCTCCACTCAACCAATCAATGTTATTTCTTCTGTTTCTCTTTCATTCTCATCCATCCCCTGTCTGTCCGCATCTCAGATTGGTGTAGGGGAGGCCGTCACCGCATCGATCGTTGTTTCATCGCTAGAAAAGAAATTATTCCGTGGCTTGCTCACATGCAGGTTTACCGATTCCGCTATAAACTTATTCCGTTGCATGCAGGTTTCTATGTATCTCATCTCCAGACAGACTGAAAAGAGAACGATTGCGGCTACTACTCTATCTATTAAATCGCCTTATATAGAATTGGGAATACCGTGATAGATTTCACGTGGAACTTCTCCTACTTAGTAGCCAAGTAGTTATTATCCCTGGAAATAGATACCTTATAGCAAAGTGGGAATTACTGCCTTATATATTGATTCACCTATAGCCTATCTTCCTTCCCTAATAACTACCTTTACCTAGTTGTTAGTTAGGTGGGCAGGATTAGCTTTACCTAGTTGTTATTAGCTTAACCTAGTTGTTTGTTTGGTAGGTTTGCTTGGATGGGTATGGGTATGGTTCGGTAACAGCTTCAACCTGCCTGAACTATTGCTTGGAGGTATTACGAAGTATGGGTAACTGCTTATACCTTACCTGCCTGAACTACTTCTACTGGCTTGGGTAACTAGCTGAGCTTGTAGGTTAGGTAACTTGCTTATAATAAATGAACTATTGCTTGGATGGTTTGGTAGGTGCAGTAGCTAGCGGGAATAGCAGTAGTGAGTAGTAGCAGTAGATAGATTCACCTTGAGATTAGCATTAGTAGTTCCAGTAGCTAGCGAGAAGCAGTAGTAGGTGAGGTAGCTCGCGAGAATAGCAATTGGTGGGAGTAGTAGCAGTACCGGTTATTCGTTCCCAGAGCTAGTAGGTGAGGTAGCTCGCGAGAATCTCTATTGGATGGTTAGATTGCTTGGATGGTTAGTTTGATTGGTTCAATGAGTTTCCGATAAGTGCTAGAAGGGTTTCAAACCTATATTCGGTTAGCTATTGCTTGGGTTAGGTCACTTGCTTGTAGGTTAGTCCCAGTGAAAGTCTCAGTTCCAGGAAGTAGCAGTAGGAGGTTTACCAGCCCAACAACCAGCTAGCTCGGGAGGAATGCTTACCAGCCCATAGTGAATAGGATTACCACCTCAGTCTAATCAGTCAAGAGGTAGGGATGCTCAGCTCTTAGTCGGTATGATGACCAGCCCAATATACGAGTAGATGCTTACCAGCCTGAAACATTACGGGAGGGAGGAAAATGAACAAGCAGACTCTGAACGCACAGAGTCCAATTAGATGGTAAGGACTTCTTTTTTATGCTTGTTGAAATGCATAATCCCGAAGACTAACACCTTGTGTAATGCAGCAAACCAAGTGAACGAAGGAATAGAAATAAGTTCACCTCAAGTGAACGAGACTACTTCAGTCAACGAAGACAACGAGATGGTCGTTTACAAAAGGACTACAGCAACGGAGGTAGTCCAATCAGATCCTTCACCACTTGTCATAGACAAAAAAGCACCCGATAGAGGTGGGGATGGATGGCGGAATCTCATGGTCGAAGAGTTAGGAGGGGAAGTTGGTTACTGTTTCCCCTCCCCTAACCTGCAGTTACTAGCTAGATGTTCCACTGCAAGTGTACAGAGCATAGATGTGATTGATTGCTATCCCTGTGAGTATAAGTAATTCAATCCCTTGCTAGAAGTTAGATCTATCGTGTACAGAGCTATATGTTCTATCACTGGTAGTAGACTGTATATCAATCCCTTGTTAGTGGTAGTGTTATCCTTCCAATCATTCCATTCCATCCCTGCTCATTCCATTCCATCCCTTAATAGCATAGGAGTATCAATCCGGGTAGACTGTCTTGGTTGGATGGCTGTATCTGTCTAATGGTTCGTGGATAGCATGGGTAGTCGTATTGGGATTGATAGTGACAGTATCTGCTTCCTTCGATGGTTCCTGGGTTTGTTCCATCCGTAGTGAAATCCCTTGGATGGAGTGTATCTGTCTCTGGCTGGCTGTGATTCGTTCCCGTGGTGGCATGGCCTCCCTCCGCTGGTAGTGGAATTGATTGGTGGAATGCCCTGCTTGTTTGTAGAAGTGAAACCATCCGCTGTGAGTGGATTTTATATCAATGGGTTGGAATCCGAAGTTTCGCTCATCCCAAGAGTGATCTCTTTCTGTTCTGTTGCCTCGTGCTCTCTGTATGTATATACGTGACTTGGAAGGGCAATGCGGTCCGACATGATGTGGAGGTGGGAGAATCTCTAGTTGTTAAGCTCCGTACGACTCCTGCCTGCGAGAGTAATATGCTGGCTAGTGAATTAGGTGGGAGTAAATGCCTCCCTATCAGAGCGTGCACATGAGGGTTTGCAGTTACGGTGAAGGCTACGGAACATGCACTGGGTGCGCCTATGGGGACATGTGGGGGGGGGCACTGTGGGATCCGGCAGGGTTGGGTTTACCAGGACCACTACTTATTTCCTGGGCTTACTTTCTGGGCCTGGGCCTGGGGCTGGGTTGACCCCAAAAGACTTTCCAGTTGAACACTCCGTAATAGGGAGGGTTGGTTATCCCTCATATTTCTTCCCCTCAATCAAAGAGCTAGAAGGGACTTCATATTTCTTCCCCTCAATCGATCAATCACGAAGGACTGAAACTTGTCCGTGATTCCAGTTATTACTCGAGAACAGACCGGACACACATATCTCATTCATGATTGGATCATTCAGGAAATCGTAATTACATATATAATTCATTCACCGTAATTACATATATAATTCATCGCTTCATTCTTCCTATCGGATCGGATTGGATCGAATTGGATCATTCAGGAAATCGTGTAATGAAATCGAGAATTCACCGATACCGTAATTACTGCTATAATTCATGAATGCATAATTACATATATAATATATGCATTTCCCACTTACGAAATAGTGTAATTACTGCTATAATTCCTCACCATATGAATAGTGAGTCCCTACCGGGCCTCTCCCCTCGGGGATTGGGGTGGGTGGGTAAATAGTGGTCGAGCCTTAAAGCGCATCCTCACCATATGAATAGTGAGCCCCTAACCGGACGTTGGTCGAGACTGAAAAAAGGGGCATGATGGCGGCGATGGCGGCCTTTTAGTTCTTCAAGTTGATGGCGGTGGTCGAGTCATGCTGTAGCATGATGGCGGCTTTTCCCTCCCCCAAAAGAGAGTTGCTCCCATCCTCGCACGTCGATGGCGGCCTATTGTTCTTCAAGTTGATGGCGGTGGTCGAGTCATGCTGTAGCATGATGGCGGCTTTTCCCTCCCCCAAAAGAGAGTTGTTCCTCTCCCTCGTTACCTCGGTCGAGTCCCTACCGGGCCTCACCCATATGAATCGGTGAGTCCCTCGACCTCGTAACCTCGGTCGAGTCCCTCGACCTCGTAACCTCGGTCGAGTCCCTCTTCTTTTAGTTCTTCAAGTTGATGGCGGCTTTTGGGGCCCCTCCCCCTCACCATATGAATAGTGAGTGACTCCGTCCCTCCTTTGGTCGGGAGCCGCCATCGTTCGTAACCTCTCCGGTTGTCGAGAGTTCGGCAGGCTCACCCTCACCCCCTCCCCCAAAAGAGAGTTGCTCGTCTCCTCCCACGTTACCTCTCCGTTGTCGAGAGTTCGGCAAGCTCACCCTCACCCTCCGGGCCTCACCTCTATGAAGAAGGTGAGCAAGAAATCGATGGCGGCCTTATGTTCTTCGCGTTCCTCTATTTTGGGGCCCCTCCCCCTCACCATATGAATAGTGAGTGACTCCGTCCCTCACCTCTTTGGGGAGGTGAGCGAGAAATCCCTCACCATATGAATAGTGAGTCGATGGCGGCCTACTGTCGAGAGTTCGTCCCTCACCCTACCGGGCCTCGACCTCGTAACCTCAGTCGAGTCCCTCTTCTTTTAGTTCTTCAAGTTGATGGCGGCTTTTGGGGCCCCTCCCCCAAAAGAGAGTTGCTCGTCTCCTCCCACGTTACCTCTCCGTTGTCGAGAGTTCGGCAAGCTCACCCTCACCCTACCGGGCCTCACCATATGAATAGTGAGTGACTCCGTCCCTTCTTTGGTCGGGAGCCGCCATCGTTCGTAACCTCTCCGGTTGTCGAGAGTTCGGCAGGCTCACCCTCACCCCCTCTTTAGGGAAGGTGAGCGAGAAATCGATGGCGGCCTTGTGTTCTTCGCGTTCCTCTCTTTTGGGGCCCCTCCCCCAAAAGAGAGTTGTTCGTCTCCTCACACGTTACCTCACCGTTGTCGAGAGTTCGGCAAGCTCACCCTCACACGTTACCTCTCCTTTTAGTCGAGAGTTCGTCCCTCACCCTCACCATCGGAATAGTGAGTCCCTCACCCATATGAATGAGTGAGTCCCTACCGGACCTACCGGGCCTCTCCTCGACCTCGTAACCTCGGCCGAGTCCCTCGACCTCGTAGCCTCAGTCGAGTCCCTCCGGACCTCTATTTTTTAGGAAATAGAGAGAGAAATCGATGGCGGCCCAGGCTCGAGAGTTCGGCAAGCTCACCCTCACCATATGAATAGTGAGTGACTCCGTCCCTCCGGGCCTTTTGTCGAGAGTTCGGCAGGCTCACCCTCACCCTACCGGGCCTCACCTTTTTAGGGAAGGTGAGCAAGAAATCGGGCCTGAAGTCGAGAGTTCGGCAAGCTCACCCTCACCATATGAATAGTGAGTGACTCCGTCCCTTCGGGCCTACTGTCGAGAGTTCGGCTGGCTCACCCTCACCCTTAATTGAGAGCCCTGCCTTCCTTGATTGCTTATTGGGTGGGGGGCTAACGGTCGAGCTATGCTTCGCATCCTCTCCTTAACAGTCGAGCCCTGCCTTCCTTGATTGCTTATTGGGTGGGGCTTTGGTCGAGCGACTTCGTACGTCAATTCAGAGTCTATTTAAAGTATTATTAAGGCCCCCTTAATATATAACCCAAAAGACTTTCCAGGGCTTGGTAAGGACTTGCCAGGAGCTATCTGTCTCACTATAATGGTGACCACGCTAACGTTGGCTAACGTAAAAAACTATATCATTTCGGTAATTAGGGATAGCATAAAGAGAAAACATAACTCCATAGCGCATTTATAGAAGTGTTTCTTGAACGTAAAAAACTATTTCATTTCGGTCATTAGCCAGGTATCTAAGTGCATAAGGAGAAGACATAACTCCATAACACTAATCCACCACTACTTGAGCCCATCAAGAAAAGGCGTTCGGTGTAGACTTCTAAACATAAGGCAAGGTCCTGTAACGTTATAGGCGAACCTACTTGAAGAGTCAGGCCCCCCCAATTTGATTCTGGGCCTTCAAGGTTAAGGTCCTGGGTAAACCCAGCCAGTAAGGTCCTGCGCCTTATTTATTTTGTCCTGCGCCGGCCTTACCGGGCGGGTTCGGTCTATTGAAAGGCGGGCACTTATTGCTTCTTAATGAAAGGCACTTATTTATTGCTTATGCCAGCCAGCAACATGCTCTTTCATCCATCCCCCATGCATTTTCATACCAATCATTCATTTCGAGGAGCATCATCGTTAATCTCAATCAGCGAGCACTTGAAACTGAGAACATCCGATCCCTCCTGAGCTCCCCCATGCTATTTCGAGCTTTCTCGATCGATTCATTCGGAAAGAAATCCAACCAATTGGTTTTCCCTACCTATCTAAATACAATGGCTGGCTGCCCGAAGATGCTTCTTCTTATAAATAAATCAATAGGGAGGGGGGAAGGAGCAAGAAATAAGCTAGCTTATGATGAGTATCTATTTGAGTCGATTATTTCCAAGATCTAATCCCAGTTCTCCCCTATCATGTGGAAACGCTTTGCAATCCCCAGTTTTACGCTCAAGGGAAAAAATGTTCCCGGTGGATGCAGGACCTGGGACCCCAATAATTCGTATGCAGGATGAGCTTACAAGAGTGCCAATCAACGCCGCCAGGTGTGAGAATAAGGTGGGATCCACGGATGTGAAAGTGGCCGGTGAATCACCGATCAAAGAGCGAGCAGCCGGGTTGAAGATTTCGGAGAGATTATCTATAGATCCAGTGGGTTGTGAATCACCGATCAAAGAGCGAGCAGCCGCCAGGTTGAATGATTTGGCGGGATCCGCAGATGTAGTGGCCGGTGAACCACTGATTATTTATCCGCGAATATTCAGACAAACCCGAGCTTGGATGGAACCGAACAAGATTTGGCGAACGAATAGGAGGGTGAAAGGGTCTATTACTTATAAAGTAAAAGGAGGTTATCCAGCAGCAATCGCAGGTTTTACAACTCTCCCTCCAGGGAGTCCTATCAGAACCAAAAGGATAGCGAATGACCAATCCACCATTGAGAACATTAACCCCAAAAGAACGAATATTGTGGTGAAATAGATTCCTACATAACAGTTAGTTAGTTAGTTTTTTGCGGATCGAACAATAACTTACTTTATTTATGAGCGATATGAATGAGCACCGGGGGAGGGAATGAGTGAGAGAGAAGAGACAAAATAGTGCGAAGCGGTATAAGCAATATCTAAACCATTCGCTCATTTATCTCGGTGACACTCTCTCGCCTTTCTTTCGGGCTGTTTCTCTATCTATTCCTATTGAAAGGCGGCGATGGCGGCCTTTTAGTTCTTCAAGTTGATGGCGGTGGTCGAGTCATGCTGTAGCATGATGGCGGCTTTTCCCTCCCCCAAAAGAGAGTTGCTCCCATCCTCGCACGTCGATGGCGGCCTGTTGTTCTTCAAGTTCCTCTATTTTGGGGCCCCTCCCCCTCACCATATGAATAGTGAGTGACTCCGTCCCTCCTTTGGTCGGGAGCCGCCATCGTTCGTAACCTCTCCGGTTGTCGAGAGTTCGGCAGGCTCACCCTCACCCCCTCCCCCAAAAGAGAGTTGCTCCCATCCTCGCACGTCGATGGCGGCCTGTTGTCGAGAGTTCGTCGATGGCGGCCTATCGTCGAGAGTTCGTCGATGGCGGCCTATCGTCGAGAGTTCGTCCCTCACCCTCACCCTCACCCTCACCCTCACCCTCACCCTCACCCTCACCCTCGATTCCCCTCACTTTAAGGATTCTTATCCGGATAAATGGTGGCGAATGCTTGCCCTGGGTTGATTTAAACCTCTTGGATTTATAATAGGAATGGGGCTTGCTCTGCCTTCTCTCTCCATCTCGGCCAGTCTATTGTTTACAGATTACATCATCTCAGCCGGGAGGATAGTGTTGTAATAGCAGACTCAATAGGTCCTTTCTTCACCGCCTTTTACAAGTCTAACTTACCAGTTTATTGAGGTGTCTGAGCCTTATTCACTTTGCCATACTCTATAATGTGGCTTTCCATATTCATGACAGCGGCTCCATTTAGATCAGGAACATTATTTTCTCTCATCAGGAAACTAAATTAAGGATCAAAGGCATTTTGAGAAAAGCATAGTGCAGTGGGATCTGCAGGCCTGCATCAGGCATTTTATTCAATGTCTCTTGAAACCCCATATTGAATTCCTTCACCCTTCCATTCTCCTTCTTCTTTCAAGTTGCCAATTCAGTGATAAGATAATGCTCATCTTTCTTTTCCCCACAGTGTAATCCAATCCAAAGGCAGTCTCAGATTCATCCCAGCTATGGATACTTGCGGGAGCCAACACGTTAACACCATTCCTTGGCATCCTCTTCCAAGGTTTGCACAAATAGCTTCATCATTACATCGTCATGCTCAACTTCAAAGTAATCTTCCACC
Source organism: Pinus albicaulis (assembly GCA_034641835.2). Classification (NCBI taxonomy): domain Eukaryota; kingdom Viridiplantae; phylum Streptophyta; class Pinopsida; order Pinales; family Pinaceae; genus Pinus; species Pinus albicaulis. The sequence goes on along the minus strand of CM076581.1, from coordinate 21,083,809 downwards.
TTCGGGAATGCCTTAATATGATCTTCCCTGTCATGGCATTGTTTCCTTGAAACCTAGGCAGATTTTTTCTGATCTTATCAGGCATAGGATTAGGATGTCCATGAATGACAGTGAAGTCAAAGGCTCTGTTTCTATTGGCTCTCCATGCAGGGACATTAGGTTTCTTTGGCTGACCAGCAGCCATGTTGACTACAGGAGTGGAATTAACTACAGGCCGTGTTACAGGACCAGATCCTTTCGTTCGAAGCGGGCCAGAGGGGCGGGCGAGTGACAGCTGCCTGCTGCAGTGTTTTCGGAGTCTCTACCTTCCATGATCTTAGGAGATATGAATCATTCTGGCTTAGTTAGATTGTCTAAATATCTGCCCTCCCTGAACTTGGACTAGAGAAGATTGAGGTACTGGATTGGTAATAATATCGTGGAACCCCGCCCTCAGGATTATGGGTGCAGGAAAAAAGAAGGCTATGGGTAGGCATAACCAGCCATTACCCAGGCCGGCCTAAAGAAACCCACCCATAAATAAAGCAAGCAAGAGATATAGAAACTAATAAAGAAATGAACCAATCATGAAAGAAATAAATAGATAAATCAATATATAAGGGACAAGCCAGTTAGATATTACTTAGTATCCCCCTTGTACCTCCAGAGACCCAGTCTCGCAGGTACAAGGGAGGCCAAGTCTTTCTTTATTTCTTTCTGGCAGATGGGTTGGGTTCAACGTGCCCATAAGGGCCGGCCATCTAAATATAGTAAAGAGGGACCAAGATTAAGAGGCAATAGCACTAGTTTTGAGACCTCAGTCCTTCCTATTAATTAAGAAAATGACCAGACCTTACATTATTGGTAGTGAGGAACTAACCACAGACGATGTTTAAGTAAACCCCTCGATCGATTCTTTCTTTTATGAAGTAGACCCCATGAAAAAAGAAGGAAGAAATTCGGAAATGAAACGGTTCTTTTTTCATCTTTAGGCACCAGGCGAATGAAACCCAGGGATGGATATCCCCTAGAGATAAAGGATAGACCCTGCCCTTATCCCTTAGGATGAATTAAGAATACGACCAATGCCCTCTATTCAATGAAATAAGTGGAATAGATCTCATACATGATTCTCTCTCAGGCATAGGAGAATCCAGAGATATACATCATACAGATCTCAGGCATAGGTAAGCGTAGGTAAGTAGGTAGAACTTACTTAATAATTAAGGAAGACCAGCTATTAATTCTAGATTACTTAAATCACCCCTAGAAATAGGAACTGAAAGAATCAGGCCGTATCAACCGGGATTGGTCAATGGGCAATGGAAGGAGTAGTTCGGTATGACTGACTAAGCCCATTGGGGTTTTATGGATTCCTTCCACCATCTCTATCAGGAAGGAAAGAAGGAACGAACCCTTTCATATATATCTAGTAATAAGGTCGTCATTTAATGACCTATATTATTAGTAATTATTTGAGGGGACCAGTACTATTATTAAGTATTAAACCTCCCTGAACGATAAGAAAGGGACTAAACCTCAACCTAAACAAATATGAATTATGAAAGAGAACCATTAATACACTAATTATTACTAGCTTGAAACCAAAAGATGTATATGCCCACACCCCTCCCCCGAAACAGTACTACCACTCACTATACCCAAGAAAACTCCTCTTCTTTTTCTCCCACCCACTCTGCCTGAACTCCTCCTCATCGAGCCCTTAGGGATCCCCTTGTCCCTCCCGGCTCTGCGTTCGAAGGGTTTATTACTGTTTGGTTGTTCTCACGAAATTCCATATCTTGTACCTTATTTATTATAGTAATGACGATCTTATCTGCCGTTGGGTTGGTTGGGTTGGTTTTTCCTCCCCACCCACGATCTGAGCTGCGGCCTGGGCGTGTTGGTTACCCAGACCCTACGGGCGACGTGAGAGTGTGGAATGCGAAAGTAAGGCCCGGAAAAGGCGGCTCACACAGGCAGGTCGGAGGGTAACGAAAAGATGATATCTCCAGCCAGCCAGAATAGTCTATTAGCAGGCTCCCAGCGGGTCCTCATCTCGAGTCCTTTCCTCGCTCCAGCGGGATAAACCTACCTTCCTTAGGAAAGATGCTGCTGAGATAGATCGAGATCAAAGCGAAGCCAGAAACCAGATGCTTGAGTTTAGCCCCAATATCACAATATAAGGAGTCACTTTATGAGAGAAAGAAGTAGTCCTCTGCCTCTATCCACATCAAGCGATGAGATCCCCTTCCTTCTCGTATCGGCGTGATGTGGCTGCTTCTGGAAAGGCCCTTAAGCAAGCCAAGCACGGAAGAGGCCAAATTATAGGGTAAAATTGAATACCCGGAAATGGGCGTGGGGGATCCCCAATAAACCAACCAATAGATCTGAGGGGAGGATAACCTCTTTCATTCTTGATAGACCCATACTTCAGGTATCTCATTGATAGACCCCTACTCTTCGCTGCTTGGTGAACTAAGAGAAGAAATCCCTCGCTTTGTCTCTTCATATCGGCGAACAAAGAGAAGATCATATGGCTAGTTTTCATGATTCAATGAGTAAAGGGCTAGTAGTGAGGATAGAGCTAGTTTTCATGATTCAATAAGACGCGGTGAGTTGGGTTAGTGGCTTTCTATAGGTGAGTAGGAGTTGCTCTCTATCAGCTAAGTTAGTGGGAGTTGCTCTCTGCCGGCCATCCATCTCTAAAGATCTAAATAAAGAATCTATCTATATGAATCTCTCTACTATGAATAATAGTTTGAACGCTCACTATTCATATGGTGAGGGCATTTGAAGCTGTTCAACCCAATAGCCGGTACTTCTTTGCTTGCTAGCTCTTGGGCTGGTGGGCATCTATCGTTTTAGGACGCGAGGGTTTTAGCGAGGATGCGTAAGCATGGCTCGACCAACGGGAGAGGTCAAATTGGGTGTCTTCCTAGCGAGCGCCGAAGTGGAGTAGGTTGTACATGCTCGTAAGTAACACGCTAGGCTAAAGCGTAATGTAACATCTTCGTATTCTGTCTGAGAATAGCGCGATTTGAGGGGGTGGGACACGCTCGACCATAAAGAAAGAAGGGGTCATATAAAGAAGAACAGAGCCAATTCGAGATCCAGAGCTATCAGTTCCATATCAATAGTCCGCAGCATCCCTTAAGCAGCTAGGGTAGCACCAGCAATAGATATAGATCCCGTGCCAGCGGAAGCACCAAAAGCAACAAAGGCAGAGACTCCAGAGGCAAAGCCAGTAGTTTCACCCGCAGTCGATGGTGACCCGTAACCCGTTGAAGAAGCACCTCGCAAAGCACTCCTACCAAAAGTGAAAGAGTCCGCGGCATTGCAAATTTCATGTGTCTTTTGTGGCCGGCCTGAAAAAAGTTTCCCATCAAATGAAATGTATCTATATTGACGTTATTAGAACTTAATTTCAAGCCGGAACTTGATCGCGGAAGAAGGGTAAGTAATGATTCGGTGTGCGACTTGTTCAAATCGATCTATCTTTATAGTACGGAAGACCAGTCCGTCATCTTTATAGAGATGGTATTACCTTGTTGGATCTTAATCGAAGAGTTCGTATCTAGAGCACGAGGTAGATGAGATAGATTCAATAATATCCGAACTATGGGTTGTACCCGCCACTTAGACCTCGTCATCAGGCTCTCAATAATGATAGGTCTTCTGCCAGATCCAAGTGGTAGTCTTCCCTAGCTAGCGTGCTTGAAAAGCCGCCTCATTCAAATAAAGAAAGGGCTGGGCAATCGCGGGCTAATGGGGGCATGGGCTATATGAGGCGTGCTCTTACTTGCTCTTGCTGGCGTAGAGGCATATTGATTCTGATGGTGGTCGAGTGCTTGCTGAATAGTTCGAGTGCTCGCTGAGATGCATATTTATTCCGAATTAACAGGAGAAAGATTCAGTCGATGAAACAGCAGTTGATGCGGTTGAGTAAGCAGCAGTAGACACAGGAGCAAAGCTAGTAGCTAGAGTAAAGGTAGCATCTTATATAAAACAGAAATAGAAAAGGCATAAGCAGAATACGAGATTAGGGATGAAGAAATTGATGATGATCATGAGCGAGATCTAATAGCAGCATATCCAAAAAGAAAGACAGTTGTTTACCCATCATAGGCATAGGTAGGTGCATTTGAACCAAAAGCATAACCTACAGCATATCTAGCACTATAAGCATATGTAGCTGGAACAAAGTAAGCATATTAACCAGATAAAGAATCTTATGCTCATGATCCATAAATAGATCCTGCAGAGTTTATGCTATGGCTAAAGCACTAGTAGTAGATCTTATAGCTATGTCCCTAGTAACAGAGCATAAAGAAGTAGTTTCGGTAGCACCCATAGTAATAAAGGCATGTGCATTACTAGTAGCAGTTCCAGTTATAAATAGTAATCTAAAAAAAGATCTAGACCCATATCCATAAGCATAAGTACGTCATCCTATTGATCCATAAGTGTCAAGGAAAGAAGCAAGGGTTGAAGCTCTTGATTATGATCCAGTTGACTTAGCTTATCTACCTGTAACACCAGTAATTAGAGAAGTAGCACCAATGATATTAGTTTAAGCATCGGTACCAGTAGCAGTAATAGAGCCAATAGCATAGGTTACAGGGGTAGGTGTAAAGGCAGAGGTAGCTAAAGCATAGACTAGAGAAGCAAGAGCATAGCTAAGAGTAAAGGTATCAGTAGTAGTGGAAGAGCCAGTAGCAAACCCATAAGTAGGAACAGAGTAAGCATTATAGCTAGGAGTAGTAAAAAAAATAGAGGAAGCAAGGACCCGGAGGGTGAGGTAGCGTTAAGCGGGCTCGCCCGACCCAAGGAGGGCGAGGTAGCGAACTCGAAGAACTAAAAAGAGAGGGCGCTTCCTCACCATATGAATAGTGAGTCCCTACCGGGCCTGTAATCGGGAAGGTCCCGGAGGGGCTTGCGCTTCTGAGGGCAAGGAATGTATATCGCTTGTCTGTAATCAGACAAGGCATTAGACACGAGAAAGGTTATAGGAAGAATATCCATAACTAGAATAAGCATAGGTAGCAGAAGCTGATCCTCTAGTTTGATAGCCATATTCAGAGCCATAGCCTACTACTCCAGTTTCAGATCTTCCAGATGTCAAGCCATTACTCATAGATCCACTCGTTGTATATATAGTAGCACTCATTTCAGTAGTGGAGAAGGCATAGGCGTCAGCACTACTACTAGTCTTATATTATATTAGAGACCGAGTTTACCCAGCAACAGATCGATATGCAGTCCAAGCAATAAATAAAATCCAAAGGCATTGGATGCTAGGGTAGTAAAGGCTATGAAGGTTGATCGGACCGAATGAAAGTAATTGAAGTCATAGATCCAGATTAAGACAAAGATCCGATTCCATCATAAAAAGCAGAGGCATAAGAGTCAAAGCCTATTATTTAAGACCCATAGCTTTCTACAGATCCGGTAGTAGAGTCCCTAGCTCCAGATTAAGTGGTAGATATAATTCACCTAGCAATGAAGGTCTAAGTGGAAATCTGTAATCTTTACCGCAGCTAGACTTATAAAAGCAAAGGTAAAGACATAGTCTTACTCAGTGGCAAAGGCAAAGGCTCGATAGGGGCATATATTATTCGATAGCCAATTGAAGGTCAGTGCAGTTATTACTCTCTTTAGGGCTGGGACCACCCTGCTATCTTGCATCGCAATCTTCCTATTACCAATAGGGGTTGCTCGGTACCATGCCAGATTATGAGTGGTTGCTTAGCATGCTCAGGCCTCTCCTTTCTATACTACGGTATTGAAGACAGAGACAAGCGTAGTCTCGCACCACATAGATGCTGCTACGTTTCCGGGCACGTGCTAATCCCCAAAATATGGTCTCCATTTCACAATATGATAAGTCACAATCTGATAACACTCATAGTAACTAGTGGTATCGCGTATATAAATCATATAGACAAGCATCTTAGTCAGTAGCCGGGGTGGAGGTAGCAGATCCTTAAGCGTCTATAGCTTACCGAGTTTCAGTTTCACTCGTTTCAGAAGCAGCACATGTAGCATTTTACCCAATGGGTTCTAGGTACAGTCTATTTTCTAGTTCCAGAGAAAGTGACACCCCTTACTATTCCATAGCTGGTAGCGGAGTGACTAATTCCATACCTAGTTTGAATTCGATATTGATGTATGGTTGGTTGATATGTATCTCATATAGAGCTTGTATATAGTTCTTTCTGGTAGTTTATTAGTTTATGTTTCATAGTTTCTGATTGATTGTATTGATGATAGCATCGTAAAATAGATATTCCTTCCCGATTACAGGCCCGGTAGGGACTCACTATTCATATGGTGAGGAAGCGCCCTCTCTTTTTAGTTCTTCGAGTTCGCTACCTCGCCCTCCTTGGGTCGGGCGAGCCCGCTTAACGCTACCTCACCCTCCGGGTCCTTTGTTTTCTCTCTATGTATGAGGTTTTTGGTCCGGGGAAAAGATGTATGAGCTATGTATTAGGTGTATGGGAACCTGCTACTATGTTTTCCTATTGTATCCTATTGATTGATGTGATGAGCAACTATTTAGATGTTTCTGTGTTTTTATCTATGCGATTGTTTCTTTTCCATCCCTTAGTAAAGTGAAGTGAAAAGGATTAAGAGTGAAGTTAAGATGATGTTGGTTGATTCGGTGGTAGATTCGATTATATATATTTCTGTTCTATTTTTCTCCTGATTTCTGTTATCTGTGTATTTACTTGTTGAATTGCTTTCTTCATTGCTCTTTTTTTTCGCCTTGTCTTTCTATTACTAAGAGCTAATCCTTCTATTACTGAGTTTAGTTATAAGAGTCAATATTTTAGGGGCTAGGTTTAGTTATAGTTATTAGAGTTGAGTTCGAGGAGTGAAACCGCTCGATTTACGAAAGGAGATCGAGGATGCGTAAGCATGGCTCGACCAACGGGAGAGGACGCTGTTTTTCAAATTTCAATAAAACCAATGGCTGGCCTGGCTAATTGAGAAGGGGCGAGGTACGAGCGAATGCTCTATAGTCACGCATGGGAAATTAAGTCAGAAAAGGGCCTTACTTTTCACATTTCCGAAACTAATTCAATTCCTAAAATTGATTATAGCGGTAATGCTTGTAATAAATATCTGGTAATTCATAAAGGGGGTAGGGCATAGCGGGAATGCTTGTAATAAACAATCAGGTAATTCATAAAAAGAACAGAGATGTCAAGAACAGTGATTGTTCAACAAAGGTTGTAATTAATGTCAAGACAGTATAACTGACTAGTAATAAGAAGACTCTTGCAGTATCAGCGCAGTAATAAGAAGCCTCTTGCAGCAACAGCGCAGTAATAAGAAGACTCGTGCAATAAACAGCGTAGCAACAGATGACAGAGGAAGACAATCAGAAGAAAGAGGCGCGCAGTACAAACAGATGAAGTATGGTTGCAGGGGGAGTATGATCAACAGACAGTAAGGATTATAAAAGCAGATAATTCGATCCTCTTTGGAAGATACCGTAGCTAGAGGATAAGAAGGCGGATAGAGAAGAAGATGGTAAATAATAAGGCGCTGTCTACATCTTCCACTTTTTGTCTATAAGAGAAAGATTGCCCGAGCAAGCGGGGCGGGGAGAGGCGAATCAATTCCAATATCGTAATGTTGGCGTGTGTATTAAGCAAATCCATCTAGAAATAAGTAGGGTTTAGCTCAGGCTTGGTACGATAAGATTCCTAGCAGCAGTAGCTATAGGAATGGAGGAAGAAGGACCAACAAAAGTAGCAAGTTCACCTACTATAATAGCAGATGGGATAGTTCTCGAGGTTACAATAGGATTGGACAAAACAGAAGGTGCTTGCGAGTTGGGGGAAGAGGAGGTACCAGTGACTATGCTACCTACGTGTTACCACATTGACATTGGGGTGGTGAAATTCTTCAATCTCAAACCCCAATTAATAGAAAAACCTCCAGATAGACTAGAAGGAAGAGGGGGTTTGGAGCTACGGAGGCTCTTGTGCCCTGGGTAGAATACTATGGGAAAGGATTTGTCAAGATTCCTAATTGAGCATTTCTAGATTGTAAGGGTGAAACAGTCTAACTACTACTCCTTTACTTCCCTATTGGAGCTTCATGTCAATGAATAAGCATTTCTCTAGGGTATGGCCCGGTAGGTTATGGTAAGTACAACACTGAAACTCATTGAAGTGGGTCGGTATTGGGGGTTACAACTGGACCCACCAAAAGAGGGTGTAAACTTACCAGGTTATTATGTGGGAGTAACTTACTCAGGAAAGACTGTTGAGTAGACTGTTTCCGTGCCCGAGCAGGTTGAATGATATGGATAAAATTAGGTTGATAATTCATAATAGTAATAATAATATTAACTAAAGGGATAGACCTCTTGAAGGGGATTTCATACACCAGAACTGGTCTGTTCAATCCGCTGCATTGGCTCTCGAAAGGGATATGGATCTGAATCTTCGACTCGACATCACTTTTCTACCCCGACTGTTCACTCTGTTACTGGTGGATATGCTATTAGTGGTGCTTCATCAACTAAATCCACTGCTGCCTTTGCTCGGTCAACTGGATATGCAACAAAGAATATATCCATGTGTCGTTAGTGTGAGTGTGAGTGTAGATATTTCATTTGTTAGGTAGGAGAGTGCGTTTCATAGCTGGTATTGTGAGTGTTAGTGTATGGTTGGAGAGCTCCCAGCCCTGTTAAAGTCGCTTTCCCCAGCCCTGCTTTCCCCACTGCAGGTAGACTACTAATGCACATTACCGCTTCCCCAATCCACCTATCACTTTGAAACTCACCCCAACAGATTGAATAAGAAAGAAGGAGAACCCTTATCCACAACCATAGTATTTAGTAGCCATAGTAAGTAGTCAGTCGCAACAATGGGAGTTTCACAAAATGCCAACTCCCCTGTACAAAGCTAGTTTCTGGCTTACATAGTGGCATCACAGGGACCCTTCCACAGTAGTTACAGTAGAAATAATTACATCTTAAATACGTGACAAGCAATAAGTATGGACTTCTTTGATTTAGACAGAACCAAAAAGAGATTCAACAAGTGTGAAGCCATCCTTCGAAGGATGTATGAAAAAACAAAAGCGGTAGTTGGAAGAACTTTGACAGGCATACAGAGAAGTGTTCCAAGATCCCAAAGGAATGCAACCCAAGAGGGATGTGGAGAACGAGATACAATTACTGCCAGATTCTCCTTTACCAAACATCAGACTGTAGATACAATCCATATTAGAGTTAGATGAAGTGAAGAAGTAGTTGCAGGAGTTGTTGGAGCAAGGATTCATAAGACCAAGTACCTCACCATGTAGTTCACTTTTCATTTGAGTATCGAAGAAGGAGGATGCCCTAACGATTAGGATTCATAGTATGATGAAGTGCGCTTTCAATCTAATGAATCTAGCTATGAAAGGACTGTTTGTATGGAGGAAATAACTAGTGACTTAGGGTTGGGAGAGAAGAGATCCCAGAGTATTGCTAACGTAATGAGGTGGTGAAAGCGCAGCCATCTTGGTGGGGGAAAGAACGCGGGTGTATCTCGTCTGGAGGAGGCTTATATCAACCTAAATATCTCGGGCTTCAAGTTTGTCGGAGGCTTGCTGACTTTTGAAATAAAAAGATCCTTTTCTTTTTCTACTAACGTGAATGTGCTTTATCCTGAAGGTCCGGTAGGTCTTGTCCTTCATAAGGCAAGGAAAGCATCTGGCACTTAGATTATCTACATAATTACATATAAAAATAAAGATCCAAATTGAGAATGAAAGAGTTTCAACCTTACCGATCAAGAAGTCATTATCAGAACTTACCTCGTCCATCAGGGAGTCGTTCTAACACTTACCTCAGAAATCAGGGAGTAGCTCAAAGACTAACCTCCTCAATCGGGTAGTTGGTATAATACTTACCTAAGAAAGAAAGGAGTCATTATCAGGCCTTACCTCCTCAATGGAAGTCAGAAACTACTTGATATGGTCCGTTATCCCCAACTGCTCTCAAGTGGTTCTCTCTTAATAGCAGGAATCGGGCCTTCTTGGAACTAGGAAAATAAGGTTCAACCTTACAAAGCAACCTTACCGATCATTGAGATGGGGATATATTGATTTCACTAGCAGGCTCTGTGCTCGATTAGGGTGGTAGGATTAATGACGGATGGCAAGGTATTTAAAGGTATCACATGCATACGTACGGGGTATAGGATGGCTTGAGTTCGGGTGTCGTGATGGAGAGTACAACAAGCATGGAAAAGTTGAGAAAATATTTGAGACTTAGGCTATGGAGCTATAATTCATATCGTTCAAGTATTAATTTGGAAAAGCTGCGTGAAATTTGATCGATCTACCCTTTATTTCCCTTTCTCTCTTCATTCTTGATCTGTCCAAAACCAGAGCTTCCGTAGCGCCCAAGTTGACTTCGCCGGGTGCAACCTACAACCACCTATTTGAATCTACTTGAAGCCTCTTTCCCATCCTACAAGTTATCCGTTACTTTCATCCCGGAATACTATGCCCTAGCCATTGTAATGCCCAAGTCATCACCCGCTGAGTCCAACCTTGTGTAGGGACCTTGCTTACGTGTGCACCAGCGTGAAGTATGCCAATGGAATTAGCATTGGACGATGGGGGCTTTTCTCTGCTAACCTCACTAGTATGCCTTTGAGCCACCTCCTTACTATAGATTGATATATTGCTCTCCATAATCATTCAAGTACTTCTTATTTACCTCGCTGCCCACCTGTCCTTGCATTCTTTATCCCTAGATTCAGATGCCCTGCTTGCTTTATGGGGTTGGTCTTATTGCCTTACCCTTCTTTACCCTACACTAGGACAAGTCAGTTAGTCGCTTTCTATTATTCTTAGTGGTTGCTCAATTGTATTCATTCCCTCCTATCCTGCTGTGAGATGAATAAGTTTCTTCTTGCCGTTGATCCATGCGTGCTAGAAGACGTAGAACTAGAACCTTTTTGGAAAATGATGAGCCTATGTGAGTGTCTCTTAGATCCCCACTTCGTTCGGGGTGTCCCCTAGAGCCAGAGCGGTGTAGAAGGTTCTACTGGCTATGAAGTGAAGCTGTATACCTGAAGACCTAAGCATAGGGTAAGGTTAACCCTTTGAAGGAGTGTAACGAAGGTTCTACCTTCTTTCGCTTAACTGATCTACCAACTGTGCATCGCCGTTATAAGGTTATTTTCTACCGTATACGTGAACTAAAAACCTGTTTAATAACGAACGGGGGCTTCACTGTGATCGCGTATTGAGCTATCAACCTTTTGTCCGTCTGTTTTCCAGGGAAGGGAGTGGTAGCTCCGAAAAGATCTCGCCAGCTGTGACTGGATCAGGCAAGAGGTCCACCTAAATCACGCATGTATACAGCAAGTAACCTACTGGAGTCGGTTAAGTTTCATTGTGATTTCACCAAAGCTGCTTGCCTCAATGGTGGTTCAAATTGTTTGTCATGCTCACCGAAACTAAACTTCTTCGCAAAGCAAGAGTTCCCACCACTACGAAGGAGCTACTCACTTGCTCGAGGGAGTTGGAACAGTTGCCCCTTTCACTGAATTAAGTGGTAAGTAGTGAAAGGCAAGGGTGAACCTTCGTTAGCTATCCTCCCTCGTCGTAATTTTTTCTATATTCATTCCGCTGAAAAGGTTCTAGCCCGTCGTTCCTCTTTATTAGGATTAGTCGTCAGACGGCCACCCAGATGTGCATTGAGTCCTCTATTTCTATTAGAGTGAATCAAATAGATTTATCACTGAGCTACATTTCAGGTGAAACCGACCGACTGTGCTGTATGAACTGATCTATTATATATACCACCATCGGCTTCAATAAATGCAATTGCTTTTTATCTTGAATGAGATCTCAAAGAAAACGTTGCTCCATCCCCACGGGATTTGATGATCCACCATCAGGAAACGTTGATTTTTTCTAGCACCTGATGGGATGGGGATGTAGCTATTATGAAAGAAAAGAAATGCTAAGCTCACCTCCGCACCTGAATCTTTGAAGAACCGCTCCGTTTGATAAGTCACTAACTGGATAAAGCTCCTCTAAATCCCAAAGAAGCACCCGCCCGAAAGGGGTCATTCTCTCTGTCCACCTGGCAGCAGTCCACTTTTAGAAATGAAGAGAAAGGCCAAAAAGAGGATGGCCATGTTGGGCTGGCATTTAGGGAAAGGGAGCACGCTCGCTCGCTAAGAACAATAAAATGAAAGAAAAAGGTTCGTAGCTCTTGTCCTTCCTAGGGCAAGGAATTAGTGACTATGAATTAAGGAAGTTCTACAGCCCACTGAAGGGACATCTTTATCCGGTATCCAACCTGAAACCTTTCTCCTCCCATTGTGGATATAGAGAGCCTTACCTGAAACTCTAACCTCTTTCGGATATTTAGAGCTGGAGAAGACCTTTATGGCTTGACTCTCCGTGTATACCATCTGTTACATTCTTTAACGGTTGGAGATGGAATTTACACTTTTTCCTCCTTGTCTACCTGATCCACTAACTCCTTGTATGTGTCTTGCACACTCAATGCCCTATCCTTTTCCTTAATAAAGTAAGTGATCTACTACCTCAAATTTGCCTCTGTATCCCCTGTGGCTATATCTTATGTATTGGCCTGTCCTTAATGTAGTAGCTAGTGCTAGAGCACCTCCCCATAACCACAAAGTCCATAATACCTTGTACATCCTCCATAGTAGCAGTCCCTGTATCTAACTGCTTAACTAAAACCTACACTAGTATCGTAGTAGGAGTCCCACTAATATGAGTGTATATCCCGGGTCTTGCCTACTTTGGCTAAGCTGCCTATGATGTACCTACTACTACAACTACTGTTGGAGGTGCCTGTCATAATGGCTCTACTCTGAGAGGCTCAAGCTAATGTCTAGGTACTGTAGGAGGCACACCTATCCTCTCTATCCTACTAGCTATCTACTCTACTACCCGTTGTAGGATGCTAGCTAATCATGCCTCATAAGAATATATAGTGACTAGTCCATCCCATATAGGTCCTACCCTCTATCGTAGCCATGTGAGTTGTGTAATGGTTGTAGTATAATGCTCCTTATGGGTAGGAGCTCTAATACAAGGCATTTTCCTGTATGGAAGAGTCGAAAATGCGCCTAATATCCCATTGTAGTGGCACTCTATCTATTAGATGATAAAGTATGGAAACAACTCGCCTAGCATCCCTATCTGTGTACTACATTGTCATGGTATACTATGCCTCTGGAGGTTTGTTGGCTGGTTATCTATTTATTGGAGAACATAGTGTCAAAAATGGTATTGTAAGTAATACATTATGCTAAAAATCCCCATGTTATAGTTCCGGGATGAGTGAAAAAAACATGGGCAAGTATGCAACAATGAATCATATTAAATGGTTGGACCCACCCTAATGAGTGCAATTTGAGAGCTAACCCAAATGTTAGATAGTCAATGGGGTGTGAGCATAGTAACACCAGATTAAGAGCTTTCACATTCAAGCATGGTGGGTGAGAGTTAGCTAGTGGTTTTAAGGAATTTCAAGATCTAAACTAGTATAGGGTGAGGAAGACGAAGGATGGCTCGACTTAGGGAGATAAATAGACAAATTTGTTGTATTAATTGTATCAACGTGACTTTTTGTTGAGTGCTCAAATAAAATGGAACCCTAACCCCCAGGATGTACAATTAAGAGCTTTCACCTCATTTATGAGCCACAAAATCCAGTGGGGTAAAGCTGGGCTGGGTAAGACAGTGAAATCCCGCCATCTGAGTAACAATGGGAAGTATCGCCATCCGGGGAGCGCTGGAAACTAAAACAACCCTGGTACGTCATGGGCATAAAACCGTGTTCAAGGCCATTTGCGTTCGTTTTATCACTACTTTCACCCTTATTTGGTGTGCAGATTGAGGTGCTCCCCCTAGTAGCTTCCCTATATGAGTAGCTTGAAATGGAATTCTTATACTAGTATATGCTTGTCTTTCCTTTCCCATTGGTCGAGCCTATTCCTACCAGGGGAAGGAGTTCGCTCACTTCCCATCTCAGAGGAGAAGCAAGTATATAAGCTTTCCTTGGCCCCTCCCCCCCAAAAGAGTAGTTGGAGCTAGCCAGCGGATCGAATAGCTTCATCGAAGAAACAACTAATTCTAAGACTGGTGGTTGAGCCTGATTCCCTCTTCTGGCCGGGCGCCCTCCCATCTGTTCCTTTAGCCCTGATAGACGGTAGTTGCCCCTTCCTCCCGGTTGAAGCCGGTATTGGGCAAAGAAAGAGGGATAACTGGCCCCACCTTCTCTCGCGGATGAATGATAAGCCAGACCCCGCAGAGTAGCCTCATCTAGGATAAGAATGGATATCTAGACTTGCCTCCATCCCACTGATCTCGAAGAATAAAGAGCCTGTCCTTCACCGGGATTGGCTGTTGTTGGTGGCCCATTCATCTCTAATAGGACAAGAGACCTACGCGTCTTCAAATTATAATATTAAGGTTGAGATTGATCCGCAGTAAATCCATCTCTGAGAAAGAGTAGTTGGAGCGCCCATCCCTCGGAGTAGTTGGCATAGCTCGATGAGAAACTATAATATCAAATTCCTTATCCCGGAGAAAGGCCGGCTAACTAGAGTAGTTGGTCCTCGCCCAGTGGATAATCCCTACTATCAGATCTTGGTTCCTGCTCCCTCGCCATTGGTCTGGATAGAGCGGTGAATAACAAACAAGTATGACTAATCTTTGATCCCTGCCTTGCTAGATACAGTTATGAGCCGGCATCGGAGTAGCTTGATTCCCCGCCATCTCAGAGTAGAACTAATGATTGATAGACTAGCTTCATTATCCCCCACCCTTCCTTCTCGAAGAAACCTTCCCCGCCTAGCTGCGGCTAAAGCCCGGATATCGGATCAAGGAGATGGAGAGATAGACCTGCCATCGCCCGATGGGGAAGGAGGGGAAGCAGCTGATAAACCCTTCTATTGTCGGGTGAGCTGCCATTGGATGGAGAGACTAGCTGGCACATGGGAGCCTTTTTCCTCTGGTATTGAGTCCATCACTCTCATCTTTAAGAGTAGACGATGGAGCCGATATTTTTCGGCTGCAATCTAACTAAGTGCATTAATGGTCGGCAGGGCTAAAGGTGGTGGGTTGTAACCAAGGTAAGATATTTTCATTGATGCTGTCCCCCACTGATCTTCCTGGTCTAATAGAAATAGTTGGGGCATGATTCTCTCAACTAGGATGAAGGTAAAAAGTTAAGTGTAAGGTTGTGGTTTAATGCCATCCACACTGTACTGATCTTCTTGGTCAAATTAATTGGTAAGTAATAGACTCCCTCTAGATCCTAGAAAGGCAGTAATCAAGTAAATAACAGATGGAAAAAGGCATGCTAAAACAAAGGTTTATGCCCCGTACCTCCCTCCTAAGATTCCTAGCAAGTGTGACACAAAGTATCTCCTAGTAGTATGAAGCCTGTCCATCCAACGTTTTATGATGGTCCATAATCCCCATTCCATTTGGCAGTTCCACGATCTCTACTTAAAGGTGAAAGGGAAAACCCCCTCTCTCGTCTACTGGACTATCTCGTCCTGCAGCATGAGAAGCTCCGAAAAGTTATCGGCTAATTGACCCCATCCCATCTGGCCTTGCCTGATAAGAGAAGGTCTGTGTACCTCCTCCTATCCTCCTATGGTAATAAGTAAGTTAATGATATAGGTATAAGAGTTCTAGGTAATAAGGTCAATAGGTTGTATAGTAAAGTTGTTTTTTCACGTGATGCCATTCTGCTCGGGTCTCTAGCTGTGCTGTATCGTACCTAGCCTAAGCGCTTCATTCATACGATATCGGGTAGTAAGGAAACACTTTAGTGAAGAGATAGGGGTAAGAAGTTGGCTTCATGCCATCCACGTGCCATTTCAATCCCGCCCGGAGAAGAAGATAGCAGTAGCTCCTCTTTCCTATGAGCACTTAATTCATCCAAGTGGTCTAGGGCTAACATATCTAGCTCTCTCTGAAGGTAGCAGATAGTTTGTATGGACTTAATAAAAGAAAGGTAGGGCAAGTGTCTAGGTCTTAAGGTGGGTGTGTTGGTAAAGCAAGAGAAAGTATGCGGTCAATATCCTATCCTAGTGCTGTACGCTGTTGTTCCTAGCTGTGTTTTTTACTAAAGCAAGAGGTTATCAGTAAGGCTGTGTCATGTCGTCCTTCTTGAGAAGAGGTGCACTAGCAGCATTTATGAAGTAAGTTATATAGGACTAAGAGGTGCTAGGTATTCAGGTGGTAAACTAGAAGGTGGGTAGGTCTATTCTTCGCAGTGGGTTCTCTAATTAATCAATTATATCCTGGGGGTTCAGCCTGGGTCCAAAAATAGAAGATATAGTGCTTGCCTGCCATATCCACTAAGTCTTGTTGGCTGAAGCAAGAGGTTATCAATAAGTAGAGTAGGGTGAGTTCTAGTTTTTCTAGGTGGGTGGTAAGGTAGGTACGTGATGATGGTGTGCTTTATGTGATACTGAATGTAAGCTGGCCGGGTTCATTCCGTCCTAAGAATCTAAGTCTAGTGCAAGCATGAATGAGTCAAGTGGTCTAGGATTACCAGGTCTAGGTCTTGAAGGTGGGTAACTCTCAATAAGGTGGAGGCATAATAGGTCTATTTCTAGCCAGTGTATTCTAATTGATGAATCATATTGGCTCATCAACGGGAAAAAGAGTTCATACGTGGTACCAATCATAATTCATAATGTCAAGGTTCATATATCCTAGTGCATATCCTCATCTGATGATCTGATTCCTGGCTAAAGAAATAGGTTATAATAAAAAGTGAATTCAAGGTCTCTCTAGTCGGTAGTTTCATCCGATCCCCGGTTCTCTAGCAATACATCCAAAGAAAGCATTCATTAATTCAGTGTTCTGGGGCTATAAGGTCTGTCTAGTTGTTCAGGTGGGTAACTAGAAGGAGCAGCAGGCATGAAAGGTAGGTCCATGTCTATCCTAGAATGGGTTCTCTGGGTTCAAATTGCAGAATCGGTATTGGCAATGCTCTGAAATCCGAGTTGTCGTGGTACCATAATTCATAAAAAGGCAAGGTAAGGTCAAGGGGTTTTCTTTCGCCAGGTCATAAGGTAAGATCACCTATATTTCTTTCTTTCCCTCAAATAGAGAAAGATGTTTCCCCCTTCCGGACACTCTATAGTGACAATCCGGGTATGCCCTTTAAGGCTGGAAAGGTTGGTTACTCTCAAGCTCCCTTAAGGCTTGTTAGAGCTACTTACCTTACCTCTCTTAAGGTTGAAAGGATAGGCACTACTGCCATGCACGCCTACCCAAGCATATTACTTACGAGCATGCCTTTGGCTCGAGTTGAGCAGTTAAGTGTGTTTCGACCGTCGCTATGCTCCTCGCCCATAACAGGCGAGTGACTTGTACCTCGTAACCTCACCCTCGTTCCCCTTTCAGTACTGAATTTCCCACTTCGACAAGGCATTGGCCCTTAGCGAAGAGGGGGCTTATCCATCCCAGCACACCAACCACCCGCACCACTCACTTGCCTTACCTTGCCTTACTCTTTCATATGTGCCCTCCGGGGGCCGAGCCCAACATCATATAGGCTCATAGAGAGGATTTCTTATTGTGGGATAGAGGTCCCCACCCACATCATGTAGGCATAACTCGAGTAGGAATTCCTGAGGTCCCCACATAGCTTGGCTTACTCGGGTGGGATTACTCCTCGCCTTCTGACTTTCTTTGGTTATCTACATTAGCCCGAATGAAGTGGATCAATGGAGACGTTTCTTCCTTGAATAAGCCGTCACAACCTGTAGAATTGTGGTCAACCCTCATCCAAAGAAATAGTGGGGGAAATGGGTAAGGTCCTGTGATCTCATACTTTGAATTCATTAACCTAGGAGAATGGATGCTATTATTGGTTCAAAAAGGGAAAATTCTATTGCAGGGTGATCAACTTGCTCTGGTCCAACTACTAAGTCAAATGGATCGCGGGTGGAACTACTTCTTTTGCTGCAGATGCTGCCTTTGATCCCACCTCACCAGGAACTGTATATGTAACAGACTATGTATCCGGGAAAACAAATTTTGGCGGCATTCTGTACTGTCGGCTGTGAGTTAACTTCTGTCAAGTTCAATTCAATATGATGTAAAGAAGGGTATATAGGTGGATTGGTGTTGGATGTTTGAACAAAAGACAGGGCTACCACTAACCCTTGCAGTGGAAAAGGATTCGTTAGCATTGCCGATTGAGTAGGAGGTGGATGGTTTGGTAGGGGTGTGTGTCTTTATTGGTGGAATTAGCTTCCGATAAGTGGCTGGCGAGTTTCAACCCTATATTTGGGGAGCTTAAGGACCCCATAGAACGAGTGATAGTCTTTCACCTCCGTTCCAGCTGTTCGGAATGAAAGAGAAGAGATATATAGTCAAGGGCACGGCATTGAAACCATGCCTTCCTATTCGAATGGGAGGGAATAGTCACTGAAATGTATTATACGAGCCTATATTTTAGGGTCACGACCAAAGGAAAGGGAGAGGAACGTAGTCGCTTGCTCTTCCGAGAGCAAGGTTAGAAGCCAAAATCATCGGGTAAAGCGAAAAATATCCCTCACCCATATGAATGAGTGAGTCCCTACTGGGCCTCTCCCTTTAGTCGAGAGTTCGCTACCTCTCCTTGAGTGCATATTGAGTTCTCTCCTTGGCAAAGAAAGGTCTCCGCATGCACTTATTTATATCCCTGGCATCAATTCTCTTGACAACCTAATGCTAAAGCGTAATTACGTATATAATTTTGGCATTGTCCACTAAAGCATAATTACATATATAATGAATGACCAACAACCACTTCTCTTACTGGCTCGGTCGAAACGGAGTCGCTCGACCAACGATGCGCAAGCAGGCTCTCAAAAATATATATTGGTCGAGTCATGCTTACGCATCCTCTACAAATGAACGTTTAGTGCATGTTGATTTGATCACCCCCCATCTCAACTTGGCTGCATATTGCTAGTGGTTATCCATACAAGGCTCAATCCTCCTTCAAGCTCAATGTCTCGTTGCTTGAGTCTGAAGATTGTCAGAATGTGATTGCATGAGTCTGGTCTTTGGTCCCCACCCCCTATGGGAGATTAGTTGGATCTCCTGGTGGGAGGCAACCATTCTCTACACAACCAAATTCCTACAAGGGTGGGGTAGGATCGTAGCGAGACTCGAGAAGGGTACTGAAAGCCAAGTCCATAATTGCCTTCAGGTTGCTCAACAAAGCTTAAAGGTGGACCACGTTAATGAGTTGTGTTAGCATGAAGCCAATGAGTTGGAATTGCAGATACAGGGGTTATAAATCAATATGTCCATCAGGCTTGGGTGGGGTTTTAGAGCTATCCATCGGCTGCATGACCCCTCAATTACGGGAATGGATTGCGAGGTTTCTTCTTATTCCTTATAGATAGATCAGAACCCGCATATGAAAGTCAGGCTGGCATTATCAGGCTGCATGACCCAGTCATTGAACAAGCATGAAGGGATATAGAACAGTGTCTTGATCTTAAGTTATAAGGTCCTTCCTGGTATTACAAGCAAGCAGAGGTCTTCAAGGGGAAGAAATAAGACCCTTATCTAATAGAAGGGAAATGCCTTACTGACTACGTTTCAGGACCCAAACACTACTGATTTTTCATTTCGCCCCCCCTATTTATCAAATTTAAGAGACAAATAGTAAATAGTTTTTTTAGGGCACTGACTAAGCTGAACTAGAAACGTATTACCTGATGAGCATAGCGGAAGGTCCCATTCAGCAAGCAAACTCAGACTTTGATAAAGATTTGAGGGAGCCCCAAAGAAGGCAAAATTACGTAGAGAAATATCCCTCTTTGGTTTACTTCGCTTAGCCCTCAAATAGGTCCGCCTTCTTCGTTGACTAGGACCTTACTGAGCTTAGCTTTACAGGACCTCAGGACCTGACTTAGCACTATATGGAGGAAACAGGACCGGTTGACTTCGCTGCTGTTGATATGGATATTTCTTTCTATGGAGTGCTAGCTAGGAAGGAAGGTCCTTAATGTAAGTGGCTCTTGGTCTCTTGACGAAGTATTGTTTTCACATGCCATGCCTCGCAAATTCGTATAACTTCGGTAATGAGAGATATAAGGCCAAGGAAGCTAAGAGCGACGCTCGTATCAATCATTTCCAGTAATAGTAATAAGTGGGTGACTCGGCTGGTGCTAGTGCACAAATAGGAGTGGGGAGTGTAATCCCTCGGCATATATAAGCCCTACCTTTCACGTGCATCTGTGCACAGATACGGGAAATATATGTTCAATAAGATTGTTTGATGACACGATGTGCGTGCCATATTGAAAATAGAATTGAGATGCAGATATATAAATATAGAAAGATATATAATGCGGCTGAAATACGTTCACTAGAAGTGCATTTGAATCGGCTAGGTGGCTTCCCTGGGCTAATGTTCATTTTCTTTCTGGGCGGCCGGTGGCTCTGGGTATTATATATATTGTGAGAGATGTGTTCTTTCTTTCGAATCTAACGTGGGGATGTTTGTTTCATTAGAGATGTTGAATTATTTTGGACTAGGCCCCTAGTTAATAGGATTTGAATGGGAGAGGTGGATTCCTAGGTAGGACTAGTTTAAAAGAATGGGAATGCCTACTAGATCCCGGGGAAGGAGTTTGCAAGACATGGGAGTAGGAATGGGAGGGAGTAAGGGTAGTGGTAAGGGGGGTAGGGTTTGGTAATAGGCTGACCCGGTCAGAAGGTAGGAGGAAGTAGATAGGGTTGTATCTCCTGCTGTGAAGAGTGTGTACCCTGTCTGTAAGGTAGGAAGTAGGCGGGGAAAGGTTTGAAGTAGGCTTGGCCTTGATAATATGCAGAAAGTAGGGGTTGTATAGTCCATAAGGAAGGGTTAAAGTAGGCTTCGTCGTTGAGTGTGCAAGACATGGGAGTAGGATTCCTAGGTAGGAACAGTGTGGAAGACATGGGAATTGTAATCCGAGGGATGGTTCAATAATTCCGTATCCATCCAAGACGTGTGAGTCTGAATCCTGGTCCTAGGTAGGAATAGTTTGCAAGGCGTGGGAGGAGGAAGAATATCTCTTTTGAAGGAACACAAACACTCTGAATCAATCCAATGATTAAAATCTATCGTTGGCCTGCTCCAATGAGCCATAAAACGCGTTTGAGATTAATAAAATGATAGGTATCAGAAACAAGGAAATAACTTTGTTTGAGGTTAGGAAAGGTAGAGCATGTTATCCGTAGGGCTGATCTTAGGTAGGATTATATTAGCTTAGGTATTACTATGAGGTTGGACTAAATCCGAGAGTTTGGTCTCGCTCTAAGGAAGGCTTGACCTACCCATTAAGAAAAGAAGCTAAGAAAGAAGGTTGTAAGGAAGGAACGGGGATAAGGATATTGGAGGAAGATATCTAGCTTATCCACCACTTGGTTAACCACCACCTCGGTAAGAAGATCGATACCCAGACCCACCTATAGCCCCAAAGTAAGCATAAGAGTCAGTAGCAGCATATCAAATTTAAGTAGCAACGGTTTTTGGAGTATAGGCACTATATACTATATAAATAATTTCATGAAAGTCATGAAAGGGCACTACCGGTAATAGGTTATACCTTCACTTGTTTAGTCGTTTAAGCACCAATGTAATAGGCAATAAAATGAGTAGAGCCAGATTCCAATTAGAGTGGATCCTGTAGTTTAAGATCCACTGGTTCCAAAGCTATTTACAGATCGAGAGCTATAACCCGCGGCATCCTTTAATGGCCCTAACCCCTCCACTAAGATCTAGATCCTCCAAAGGCATATCCCATCCCGGTTCCGCGTACAATTGAGTCGAGACCAGACGTAAAGGTGACAACCACTTATCCAGTTGATTGAAATGAAGCATCCTCACTAGTTTGAGAGCCATAACCTTATACAGATTGAGTTCAAGTTCCACCAAATCTGGATCCCGTGTCAGGTTCCCAAGCATCAATAGTAGCGAAGAAAGCAAAGGTGTCTAGAGCATCATTCACATTTTATCCCATTGATCCAAAGCTAGTTGACCGAGATCTAATAGCAACAGTGGGAGAAGAAACAGGGTAAGAAGATGCATTTGAACCAATGCGAAAGCCCATTTCATAGTCTATTCTGGGGTCACCACCAACAGGAGCATATCCAACGTCCTCACCATGTTAAGCTGATCCAACATTTCGACCAATGAAGGTAAAGGCATGGAACGATATATAAGTGAGACACGGAAGGATCTCAAATTGACACTTGAACAGGAAAGGATGCTACAGGCTATAATCAGAGCTTTCACTATTACATCTTGAACTGCTGCTTGAACTTCAATCGGGTGTCTAACCACTGCTTCTTCCATAGACTTATTATTACCTAAAGAGGCTTCCAGTCATGAATGAGATATATTATATATGTAATTATGGTATTTTGATAGCTCGATTGACAATGTTGCTATTATATATGTAATTACGCTTTAACGAACAATGCATATACTACAGACTTATCTCCTTAGGTTAGGTGCTAAGGAAGAGCCTTATTAGCGAGGGTTACTGCCAGCATGGAAGGGGTAGCCAAGTGAGGAGCAAGCAACTTCTTACTCCTTTTTGTTGTGATGGGAAAATTGAACTGTCCTTTGAACGGAAATAGTAATTGTTTTTAGACTGAATCCTAATCTTGTACTGGCTCTTGGGCAATACTCTTGGTATAGGCGACCTGTCCTTTGAACTGGAAGAAGATTAGAGGGTAACTTGTTTGCTTCATTCTCTCCTTTCTTTAATGGGCAAGTGGTTGGCTCGATGTCCCAGGTATTTGGATGAGAGAAAGCATCTCTTATTCTCTCCTTGAGGGTGATCACGTACAAGTCTTCTTTCCACTCTTTCTGAGTAGGATGGAAGGAATAACTGGTCTTTAGGAGGCTCAACTCATGAGTAGAGAGATCGGTCTCAACAAGCCTTTGCAGGTAGCGACGGAAGATAGGTTTTATGCACGCTGATGGTATTTGAAATCGGCTTTATCTTGTCTCAATGGGGTTTGAAACATGAAGTAGGCTCAACATGGTTTTACGGACGGATGGAGGGCCGATCTTAAACAATTAGAGAACCAATTTCATTACCTCCCCTTTTTGGGTTAGGGGTGTGAGCTTCGAATAGGAGGAGGTTTCAAATAAAGAGACATAGCAAGCAACCCTCGGTCTTTGGAATAGATACTCGCTTAAGACAGAAGGCAGCCACCGAATTCGCCCTTCGAAGTAGCAAGAACAAACAATCAAAGGAGCAGGTAGTCCTTCGGTTGCAACAAACTTCCCCTTAACTTGGGTCGTATTAGGATACCCACGAGTTGCAGAGGAATACTTCTTTTGAGGTGGTAAAGTGACTAACTGACTTGTCCTAGCGTAGGGTAAAGAAGGGTAAGGCAATAAGACCAACCCCATAAAGCAAGCAGGGCATCTAAGGTCTGATGAACCAATTGAAATTCCCGTCCCACGAACCAAGATGCAATCAGCTGTGGCTCCAAAGGTTATTCTATCTAGTAGTGCCTCCAAAGACCTTATGATATGGGGCTCCGTCCGATATACCAATCTCTCTCTGTCTGGTAGGTGGAGTTGTCTAAAGCAAGAGAAGGGTTATTTTATTGGTGCTCCTAAGTAGAGCAGTGGTTCCAAGGCCCCTCATGTAGTAGGGCTTCTCCATAGAAGGTATTTAAGGCAAGTGAAAAAGCAAGGGTCTGATCGCGGTACTGAATAACTATGTATTCTTCCTAGGTTCAGGGTTGGTTGGGCATGACTCAATACACAAATCCCAATCCGCCGAACTTCCAGGTCTAAAGAAAGGGTGGGTAAGCGATCCAATGACCCCGTAGCTTGTAAGGTCTAGTGACCCGATCGATTCCTCTTGGGATTCAACGATCCAAGATCCCAGGACCCAATCTGTGGCTCCTATTCAATTCTATCAGTGCCTTGTAAGGACCACCCACCATATGTAGCTAGGGCTGTCCATATAAAGAACTAAAAGAAAGGTGGCTTGTCTGACTGACCAAGGTGAGGTCTAATGAACCTATTCGCATTCCCATCCCAGGATCCAACGACATCGGTTCTAAGGTATTGTAGCAGTGCTTCCAAAGCATATAATAAGAAACCTCCTAACAAGATCTATCTATCTATTTCTAGCAGGTGAAAGAGTGACCAAAGGGAGTGTGTAGTGTTCGCACCCAATGGAGATTACTAAATCAAGTATTCTAAAATCATTCTCTGCTGGCTGGATTTTTGTCAGGGCATCCCTACTAAATGCGAACGAAGCTCTAAGAAGTGGCAACAATAAAGGCACTATACCCAAGGCATTCCCACTGCATTTCCCGGCAGGTATTTTCAAGTATCTAAGCAATAAAGGTCAAGCACGATCCCACTTGACCCTCAAAAGACTATGTGGGCTATGTTAGGGTCCTATAAGTATAGGATTCATAATTTGGAATTGACTTATGATAGTCTTGTAAAATATGTTCATACCTTATTATTATTATTTATTTATTTATATTTATATTTTTAAGATAGAATTACAATAAAATAATATATAATTATAATAAAATAATATTTGTATTATGAATAATCAATTAATGATATTAATAAAAATAAAAAGATTTATATATATATAAAGTAAACTATTAAATTGACCTAGCCATTATTAATTTCAATATTCAAACTAGCCGTTACGTTGTTTTAATTAAATAATTAAATTAATAGAACTAACCGTTATGGATTTCAAAGTCAAATTAACTGTTATTCGAATGGTTTTCTTTGCCTTTTCTACATCTATTTAAACTTAACGTTTGATCTGATCTCTCACCTAGTCCTGATGATGAACCACACTGGTTGGTTTGAAATACGTCAACTTTTTTCATTGCAATGTGATTATTACCGAAAGATTTCTTCATAGTTTATCGATGGATCACAGAAGCCAAAAATCTATTAATGTAGAACAAGAATTCTTGAGGAAATAACTACAAACTTGAAAATTGAACGAATACTATACAACTCTGAAATCTTTTTCCATTGAAATTGTAAATTTTGTAAACCTAAAGTTTGTAAAGTGTTCTTACTTTATTATCAGTTAATAAAAGGTTTATCTTTACAAAGTGAATACTTGCTGTCACTAAGCATCTTTAACTCTAAATTTTTATCCAAAAAAAACTCTTAAGGAGTCAATGATTCTCCTCATCCATTAATTGTGTTTTTTTAGAGTGTAGTTCAAAAATATAAAAAACCTTAAAAGGATAATAGGTCTCATCACAAGCCTACTTACCATGATCATAAGTAAATATTAAATTGACATTACCACTACTGCATATCAAACCAGGGTAATGGCTCATGATTATTAGCCAATGAATGGCATTGCCACTTTCTGGTCATCAAGCCAGGACAATGACTTTTTAAAAACAAGAAAAAACAAGTTATATGATCAAGGATCTAACTCTACAAATTATAATAATAGATGGATGGGACACTGAATCATTGATGTTTAAAAGGTAACCTTGTCGAGGCTATAAATTCCTGTTGGCAGCAGTGGCTCTACTTATGACAAAAGGAGTAAATCAAAAGGCTAAGCTACAAAAAAACACTTACTTTATCTTTTAAACTATTTGATGATTGATATAGAAGAATGAAGAATTTTTTTTGTGAAAGGTTTCTGAAATATTATCAACGATATGAGTTTTTTGATTCAGAGTAATTTTATTCATTCAAATATTTCAAAAAAAACAATTTTTGTTTCCTTAAATTATTTTTACTTATTTAAAAGATATCAAAATTTTTATTTTTCAGAGATAACTGGTTCTTCCAGTGAATTGCCAATTGTTGTGCTATTCAACAACCCCCATTATTTTAATATAGTTACTTTAGAAAAATAATGGAGACCCTTTTAAATGTTTACAGTAGAACAAATGAAATCATTAAGAAATTAATTCAAATAGAAATAGGAATGAAATGGGTTAAAAACATTGCATTTTCATTTCAAAGACACTTAAGTGGAGAATGTTAAGCAATCATAATATATCATAAAAGACATATCGCTCTTAAAAATCCACTTAACACAAATTGCGATGCGAAATACAATAAAGTTCTTTAATACTGGAAAAAAGACATTTTCACGAACAAAATTCAATGAGAAAGAAACCACGGGACCCACTTCCGCCACATAGTCAAATGGAAAATCGCATTTCGCAGTTCTATCCCAATGATCTTAAAGTCATCCTCCACATTTCCTCGATGCGATATACTCTATCGCATCACACTTTCGCTCCGTGACCACTCTTGCCCTTCATTAATTTTCGCCGATATTGCGATTGCGATATCGCAATCGGCAAAAGGTAGCCGATCAAAATTCTATAAATATTTACACATGAATAACATCTGCGATGCGAGAAATCTCGTTTAAATGCTGGAATGATTGCGCGGGCACATCAACCCACACTGTCCATTAATGCCATAACTTAAACGGTTTTACAGCGCACGCTTACGAAAATGATTTGACTGCAAGAAGCATTGAATTTATGTATTAACTGCGTTCCAAGTTTCATTCGCTTAATTGTTTCCATTATTACTATACTTTCTTATTTCTAAATCAAAATTGCCTCTTTCTACTTATCATTCTTCATTGTTCACAGGCAAGTCCAAATAAACAGAGCTCTTTGGAGACGTCGAAGGTTGTGAAGAAAGCTAAGAAACCTATGACACCCACAAATCCTACAACTACTGTAAGTGAAAGAACATAAATGCTTCCTCTATTCACAGACACAACAGGCGGGCCACAAAGTGGTTCTTCCTCCTGGGAAGCGATGTATAAGTTATTTGAGGATGAGAAACCCCATAGGATTCAACATAAAGCTACTGCAGATGCTTCTGATTCTTAAGAATCTACTTTAGAAGAAGTTTCCAATTATTTTCTACATCGGATTGTTGCGCGCCCCAAAATTCTACCATATATTGATATAGTAAGATGGATAATCGACAAACTCAATATTGGGGACATAACTTTCTTAACCAACATAGGAACAATGATAGGTTCTTTCAAAGCAGAAGACTTGAAGTCAATGTATTTCATTTGAGACCTAGAGAAGGTCTACAACAAAGAATTTCTGGCACAATTCGCGAGCGAGAATGAGCTGAAGTCAAATCCTATCAAGTAATGGAGGAGCAACCCAAATAAACATAAAATTATGATAAGGGTATGTATTCTATTGACTCCCTTGCTAGTCTTTATTGTTATGTTGGTGCAATGATGTCTAGGCTCTTCGGTTAGCCTGATACTACCAAATTTTTAGTTGAATGGGTTCCCCTAATGGAAGCAGTCGCAGATTCTTATATCATGGGCTAGGGAACCATTTTGTCCAACAATATCGCCACTCAGATTATGGAATATAGGAAAAATCGTTCTATTTCATACAAAAATTTTCCCCCATTTTAAATGAGCGCTTATATTATGGACGTTGTATGTTTCACTTGAGATTTTCCAACCATGTGTGGGAAATGGAATACCCAGGACCCTCTCCCCATTCATGTCTATCATAGCATGTTATGGGAGTCAAAATATGAAAACCATTTTTATAAAATCTGCCATGGAGTTATGCTCCCTTTATTTCAAGCTGTGTTCAATGAGAAAACCCCCAGGTTATCTAAGGAAGCTCAAGCTGACTTCTCCTCCATTGAAAAATGGTTCAGAGAAGAATTGTTTACCTATGTCAGAGTTTTTGGGAGCCTGGCTCGGCCACATGTTTTACCATGATATGTTCCGGATAAGCTTCTCGCAAGAGAAATAGCTTATCAAACTGTTGGCAATGGATTAAATAAGTTTCTGAAGGAAACCAAGAAAGCTTCATGTCCCTCCTTTACAATTTCAAACAGACAATATGACCCAAATCAAGTTGCCAACGATTTCACAACTCAAGTAAAAATCCGACCTTTTATGCATGAAGAAGATGATTTCAATGAATTGTTTGAGTCAGTGGACACTTATGTCACAGTTAAGAAGTTAGCAACATCGCGCCTCAATCCAAAACAATTGTCAAAGTTCAATCAAAACGAGAACAAAAGATTGGAAGAGATTTCTTTGAAAATGCTAGAGGTATCCCAACCCATCACACAAAAAGAACAGGAAAAATAACAAACACCTAAGGATACTGAAGTCCTTAGCAAAGATGAAGAGGATAATCTCCTGAAGTTCAAACAATGGATTTAGAGTTCCCAAGTAATTTGAATGATGTCTGGAAGGATTTTAATCAAAACCTCCAAGGAGACAAAGAAGTGATGATCACTGGTCATCAAAAAATAGTGCAAACGCCTCAAAGAAAAAGTCGGAACCCGTTTACTGCTGGGCCATATGACAAGTTAGTTAGCACAGAACAAGTGGAATTCATCCCAACCTTCCCTACTACAAAAATTCTACAGAAAATTGAATAAATTCCTCCTCTAGACATATTTTATAGTCTTAAGCATAAATCTATTATGAGCAGACAAAGAAAAGGAGAATAGAGCAGTCTCAATTCGTTGTTCCAGGAGATGTTCCAATGGAGGTAGTTTGGAAAGATTCACAAGCAGATCCTTTTCAGGGTCTAACTCGTCTGTACCAGTTTGCAGGAGCCTATGCATCTGCTACTATAGATAAGGTCACCGAAGTTCAACAACTACTTGAAGAAAAGGATGAAAAAATCCCACAATTAGAACAAGAACTACAGGCAGAGAAGTAGAATGTCAACCAACAACTACAGGTACAGGTATCACAGCTCCAAGAAAGCATTGATCAATTGAAATTGCAGCACCAAACTGAAATTGGTGCTAAGGATACTCAAATTCATCAATTGTAGTTTACTGTTGAGAAATTGAAAGACAATCCAAAAATAGATGAATTTATGAAAGAATCACTTGAATTGAACACCCTGCTGGCACAACAAGAAGTTATTTTTTGTCAAAAGTTGTCAAGTATCATTGAATTATGTGAGCAAAGCGATTCACTAATGAATCGATCAGTGGACCAAAGAATCAACTTCGATGAGATCGATGATAAAGTGTCACAGTATGTCACCTGGCAAGATCCTACTGATGGCCGAAAGGCTAATATTCCCAGGATTGAGGACTCCAAAAAGGAAATGTTATTTACTTATTTGGACATACAATTGAAACAAGCTGGAAGGGCCATATGTAGAGCTAGAGATGTGGCTAATAATATTGTTGAAATAGTCAACCAGAACTTTATCGCTGCCAATCTTATTGATAGATTCCCTCATGGTTCTCTTCCTATTGTTAAAGATTTGATAAGGAAATGGTAGGAAGTCTCCCAAGTAGAAGAGGAAAGCATCAAGAAATTGGAAAATCTAGACTGAGATAAGTATTGGAAATACTTGGTAAAGCCACATAGCCAATGGATCATGTTGCGCTATTTTACAAATACTTCTTCCTATATGATGCCTCCACTTTCAGATGCAATTTACACTGGGCAACTGTGCATCAGGCCAGGCCAAACCCCTAAGGTTAAGCCTATGCTCAACATCCTTCAACTGAAGGAACGAATGACTGATGAGACAAGAAGGCAATCTTCAAGCAAGTCATCCCATTAAATTCTGTTTCTGTTTTTATTTTCACTTAGTTTAAGGAGAGTTGTTTAAACCTCCTTAGCGTTTATTATAATTAATATTTTTAAGAGACTATTTTATTATATAAACCCCTTCATGTCTTTTAAGAAGGGGTCTTGAAATTTTGAAATGAAGACTTTACATAAATCACACTTTTGTACTCTTAAAGTTTTCTTAATAGAAAAGGTTGGACCAAATATTGTTTTTCAAATGAGCAGAGTTAGCGTATACATGGTACTTTTATCCTATTTGTCAATTTCCTGTTCCAAATGATAAATGGTTAATTTTTATTATGGTGTTTTGTTTGATGTATATTTTTAAAACAATCAGGCATTAATTCACTTTTGAACATGTTTAATTGCCATATTTTGGTATATATTCAATACACGCAGTAAAAGTATGCGATATAGGCTTATTCAATTGATTTAACTAACTAGTTTATTAAATCAATTATTTCAAATTGTTTTCATATCTCTAAGTGTTTGTATAGTCTTTATTTGCATTCACTGAAAGACCATATTTTCAAATCGCACAAAGAGATAATTCATTCCGAGATAGATATATATGGGTATATTTATTTATTTCAAGCTTGTTATCACTCCCATCTACCAAGTTACGGTCAATTATAATACCATACATTCACCCAATTATATTTCATTGGGAAACTAGTCCCATAAATTGAGTCGGAGCCACCATATCAAATAGATAAGGGACAGTTTTCAAGTCCTCGACTGGGTGGTTTTCCCCGATGTTGTTGCACCAATTTTCGGGGCCTCAATAGTACCCAAGACTTCATAAATAAGGTTTTTAAATTACATTTGATACCTAATTCCATTGTGATAGGTCATGATCCCACCTTCACAAGAAAATATGATAGGAATTGTTTAAACGGTAAAAGCACACACTTGAAAATGAGCATGATTTATCATCCCTAAACCAATGGTCAAATAGAGGCAGTTAGGAAGCGCCTATAATTTATTTGAAATGTTTTACATCAGATCAACATGGCTAATAGGACCAATGGCTACCACTCATTGAATGCTAGTAGAATACCATCTATCATGGTGTTACTAAAATGTCACCATATGAATTTTTCTATGGCCAAAAATATCTTTCAATCACTTTGTACTTACTAGGCACTTTCAAGAAGTGGATCACATGCTCAACACGAGAATGTCTATTCTCAATACAGTTGAGGACAAATTATTTGGTTTAGCTCAAAATAGAATGAATAAACAAGTGGATTGGCATGGCTTTGAGCACCCTTTTGAAGAAGGGGATCATGTTTCTTCCTCTACATCCTTATAAGTATACATCTCTCAAAAATAAAGGGTGCTAGAAGCTAACACCAAACCTCTATGCACCCTATTAGGTCCTCTAATGCATTGGAAAAGATGCCTACATATTGGTTTTTCTACCCCACTATAATATCCACCTAATCTTATATGTGTCATAATTGAAAAAGGTAGTCAGATCAAATAGCTGAATTCAGAATAACTTTCCTAAACTTGGTAAGGGAGGCTCCATTTGGCTATGGTGGAAGGCATCATTGGCCACAAGAGGGCATCAACTATGTCAATGCACTATTCGAGAAGTTTGAATATAGTGGAAGGATATGTAGCATAATGATGCCATATATACACGACATTTCAGGTTTTATGAAAACGACAAATCCGATTTCGGTGGTATATCAAGGAATTTAAGTAGTTTTGGATCCGTTTCCAGAAATATGGATACAAATCCGAGAAAATCGTGACTCGTATCCGAATTTTCAGAAATGGATCCTTGCAAAAAACCCCACGTTGGGAACAGATCCAAGCAAAAGAATGCACATGGGAACGAATCACGCAAAAAGAACCACACCGGGAACATATTTAACTTTTATTGGTTCCCTTGGTTTAAAATTGTCGTGTTTTAGCCTCTAAGTTTTAACTTTTTACTCATGTTGCCACTCTTTATTGAATCATTTCATTTTCTAAACTACCACTGCCGCTCTTGAGCTTGGAGCTATGAGGAGTCAATGGTCACTGCTTGAGATTCGAGAGTTGGAAGAGTTGCTATTGGAGCTTGGAGGAGTCGTTGGAGTCGTTGCTCGAGAGTCCTGCACTCGTTGTTGGAGCCAGTAGGAGTGACGAGTTGCTACTAGCCTATGGCTGCTTGGAGTCATTGGAATCGCTGGAAGTTGGAGACCACTACTAGTCCATCAACGTAGTACACATCTCTTCGAGGTTTCTACTTGTAAACTTTGATGACCGAACTTCCAAAGGCCAACTTCATGTTATTGGTATTTTTATTTGGCTGTTTGTGGATTTGGTTTTCATATTTAGCATAATGGAACTCAATTTCTTTAGTGGCTAACCACGTCTCGACTCTCATATGACTTAGCGACCATTAGTTTAGAGAATCAAAATTTCAAGAAAACTGTTTGCTTGTCATAGATTTTATGGATTTATTTTGAAACGAAACACCTTTGGTTTTCACGTGAGAACTGTCAGGCTTCAGCTTGGTCATGCAAAGATATTTTCCTAGTTATTACATATTATATTGATTTGGAGTCTGGGCCTTAGACATGGCATTAGCGGCCATTAGTTTCTTTACACCGTACATGCTTCACCGATAGTTTAGCAGCTAGCCCACTCTCTTGCTGCCTACCCTCACTTGGGTGACATGGATCGTTGGTAACAGAGTGCAGTTTTTGATAATGGCTTCCTCATCACACTATGACTGTAACCTCTAAGCCTCGTTAAACACTAACTACATACTTAACAACCCTATACCCATTTAAAGTTCAAAGTCAAACATGTTCGAAGACAATTGTTTAGCTTTCCTTTGCCTTCCACTTCTAAGTATCTATTTGCTTGAAAGTTGAAAATTTGAGTGTTAAGTTTCTCTTTTTCAACTATCAAAGTAATGCAAGAGAATTTTCCCTATTCTTGTGACATTAAGTTTGGCTGCTTTGTTGGGAATCACAATTGCCATCAGACCAAAACCAGTAGGTATTAGTCAACGATCGCATCACCAGAGATAAAGATCCACGAAAGGCGGTTAGTCCATGTCGCGAAACATACGGGGAGCGTTGGTTTATCCAATGTCCAACAATCTCCGCCTTAACGCGAGCCGGGTGTGTATAGAACTCGTGACCTACGCTCTGATACCACTTGTTGGGAATCACGATTGCCATTAGACCAAAACCCGCAGGTATTAGTCAACGATCACATCACCAGAGATAAGGATTCATGAAAGGAGGTTAGTCCATGTCGCGAAACACACTGGGAGCGTTGGTTTATCCAATGTCCAACATGCTTCCCAAATGAATAGTAGAGAGCCTCTAACCCATCTATGCAATGTTGTTGAGATGTTTGTCCACTACCATGTCACCTTAAAGACATACAACTTGAAACTCTAGAGCTAGGGTGGTATTTGAAAGAGAAAACATGAACGCTTATAATGAGATTGAGCAAGTCATAGAACACGTGCTTGCTTGATAGAGATAAGAGATGTATGAGAATTTCAAAGAAATCCTTACTCAACTTTCTAGTACCACGAGCTTTAATTTGACCAACTCTTTGTAATTCCAACCAGCTCTCTGTAATTTCATTTGCTTTTGTCACAAGATATTTCTTAGTACCAACCAACTATAATGATTTCTTATAACTTTTTAGAACTTAAGATTTTGTTTAATTAGTTGCTGAAGTATTTAATGCTTTTCAAATTTCTGTTCACTTTGTTTTTTTGTTTGAAATTTGAATTTGTCAATTTTATAAAATTCTTTGAGTTTGAGTTTGCAATTTTATTTTGCAGTTTCATTTACATCATCATCATGGCAACTTTAAGTTCAACCATTCGTGAGGCAGAAGAACATGAAATTGAATCTACCCCTAAAGTTGATCCAAAGTCACTGCTTTGGAAATATGTAACTGTTGTTGGAAAGATCCAAGGAGGGGGATCATTGACATGGGTTTGTAGTGAGTGTAAAGAGGAGTATAAAAGATCATACGTACAAGTTAAAATACATTTACTTGGGTTAAAAAGAAATGGGGTTCGAATATGCACTGACCCACCTAAAGAGAATGAGTCAAATGGAAATGGTTTAAGCAAGGAAAAACTTCCAAAATATTAGAAAGAACAAGACGAGGAATATCCTAAAGAAAATAAGTCAAATATCGCCTCTCAATTCAAACAACCAACATAGTTGGGAGCATCTTCGTAAAAGCCTCCACTTCCCTGTTATGGAATTGACAACCCTGGTTCAAAACGGTCTAATTTGGGACCATTTGAAAAGAGTTTTAATAATGATGCTCGAGAGACAATATATGCAGCTATAGGTCAATGCATTTATGCAAATGACCTTCTCCTGAACCATGTGCGATCTCCTTACTGGGCAAAGATGATCAAAGCAGTGAATGAAACCCAAGAAAAGTACAAGAGCCATGGTTATGAGAAGGTCCACACTACAATGTTGAGTGTTGAGAAGTTAGATTTGGAGGCTAAATTAAGTCCCATTTGTAATTCATGGCACATTTAAGGGGTGTCCATAATTTATGATGGATGGAAAGATCAAAGGGACATCAACACATCTTCTGGACCCCTTGTGTTGTACATTCATTGAATCTAATGTCGAGTAAGATGAAGAAGCAAATTGAGTGGATTTGAGTTATTTTTGAAGAGACAATAAATTCAAACCTTCATCACAAATCACCACATGTCCCAAGGCATCTATAGGGAATTTGCGAAGTTGAAATTCCTTAATGTACCTAAACTTTAAAGTTTATTTCATAAATTCTAATTTCTATGACTCTAAATTCAAATATGTAAATTAGATTCTCAAATGTCATGATTTGTGAATCATAATATGTATTCACTATTCAATCAATTATGATTTTTAATTTATTGAAACATTGACACTTGCAGGTTGCCGAGACTTGTTTGCTTCTCACATCATAGTCTTAACAAGGCTTATGTAGGTTAAAGAAACATTACAAGCGTATGTAGTTCTCTTTGAAATCAATGGAGACATTCCCAATTTGAAAGAGCACAAGCAGTGAAAATGTTGGTTGTTGATGATGAATGGTGGGATGGGGTGGAGTACCTCTTAGCATTTACTAGGCTAATTGTGGATTTGCTACGCATGTTTGACACAAATATGCCTAATTTGGGAGAGGTGTATGAGGGCATTGATTCGATGATAGAGAAGATAAGGGCGATTATAAATGCCAAGGAGAAGGACCCATATAAAGTCTTTTACAGAGAAACAAAAGATATATTGACCAAAATGTGGAACAAGATGACCACCTCATTGTACTGAATCCAAAATATTATTCTGCAAAGTTGTTAAGTGATCCAGAAAGAACCACACCAAACAAAGACCCAAAAGTCTCACAAGGATTTTAAAAAGCTTTTAGAAAGCCTTTTGTAGATCCTGAAATTGGGATTCAGATTCGTTCAGAGTTTTCTCATTTTGTGAGATCAGAGGGTTTGGGTGTTGATATTGATTGTATGCGGGGACAAGACCAAATTAATTCCAATTGATTGGTGGAACTACTATGGTGGGGAACTTCCACATATTCAAAAATTGGCCATCAAGAGTTTGTCACAAGTTGCTAGTTCCTCTTCAACATAAAGGAACTAGAGTACATATGACTTCATCCATTCGGTGAAGCGAAACAAATTGGGCTCCAAGATTGCTGATGAACTAGCGTATGTTCATTCGAACCTTTGCCTTCTGTCACACAAGAGCGACAAATACAAATTTGAGCCCACCAAACTATGGGATGTGGAACTAGAGTTCTTGACTTGGATATGACGTTGAATGCTAGGTGTCATATGACTTTGTTTGATGAGACACCAATAGTTGGATTTTCAAGTGTACATGGCAACAATGCTCCCACTCCTAGAGAGAACGTGGTTCTTAATGACATGGATGAAGACATATTTGATGATACGTAAATGTAATTTATGATGGTGTTTTAAACTTTTGAACAATGAACATTGAATACCATAATATGCCATATGATAGTAAACTACCAGTGATAGTTCATTTTGTACTTTGTACTATGTAGTGTGCATTATTAATTTTGGTGATAATGTTGTCATGTTAATGATTGAAATTTGAAACAAAAACTTGATGATATGTTGAATCGTGAATATTATAATAATCATTAATGATGATGCCAATATTATGCTGAATTGATGATGATGATAGTTGATTACGTATTTTTGGATATAGAATCTAGATTCTAAAAGATGAATGACAATACGAACTTCTTATATATGTGTGTGTCGTTTCCTTGTCGTATCTTATCCACTTTTTTTGAAAATTTGTCGTATTCGTATCCACTTCAGTGCAACTTAGGTTGTAACATGTATGATCATCGATCATTCTGATATCTAAGACTATACAAATTCTGTGGCATGGATATATAGCTATGGGATGCATCATGGATGATATATGGATATATGTATTCACCTAATTGAGTTTCAAATAGCATAATTGGATGTTCCATTGAGTTTATTTGTGATTAATCATGACTCGTTGATAATTTCTATATATAGGGTTCCCTATGTCCCAAAATTTGTCATCCTTGTTGGGTTCTCTCAAGCCGTCCCATAAATTTGTGCTCACATTGAATAATATCCCTGAACATTGGTGAAACATAGTTTTCATATCAAAATTTGTTATTGCGCCGAGAGGCGCATTCTACAGCCCAGTATGACCCCGATGTGTAAGTATGTCGGAAGCCAAAAAAAAATGCCGGCTTGAACAATAGCTTACATAAACATATAAATGAACAATTAAAAATTTATTAAAAATAAATTTAAACGATATAAACTTAAAATATGAAGAGTTTACTAACACTTAAAAAAGAGATATGGTAAATAAATAAAATATGGTGAATAAGTTAAAATATAAATAAACCATAGGTATGGTAAATAAATAAAACCTCTTTTTATATTACTCAGGAGGTATGGTAAATAAATAAAAATATAAATAAACTAGAGGTATGGTAAATAAATAAAACCAATTTTTATATTTACTCAATAAACCACTTTATATTTACAAAAACTCAAAAACAGGTTTTATTTAGGTGAAGCCTATGGGACAAATTATTATTAATACCATGGGCCAAATAATATATTTATAAAATAGGTATGGTAAATAAGTAAATATAAAAGAGGTATAAAGAGGTAAGGTAAATAAATAAAAATATATCAAATACGATTAGAAATCAAGATCTAATTATATATGAAGTATAAGGGTCAAATACCATGGACCAAATTATTATTAATACCATGAAAACAAATATATTATTAACCCTAACATTAATATTAAAATATTAATATTATTAAATTTAATATGTTTAGATTAATACAATATTAAATTTATTATATTGTAATATATATTAATATATCATGATATATGATAGAGGTGGAGAAATAGGGGGAGTGACAAGGGAGATATGGAGATAAATTGAAGGAGAAGGGAGAAGAGGAATGAAGAGAGAGAGAGAGAAGAGTGAGAGAGTTAGAGAAGGGTAAGAGAGGGAGAGGGAGACATAAAGATGGAGGTGGGAGAGAGATAAGGAGAGAGGGAGGGAGAAGGAGAGAGGATTGGAGGGTAGAGAGTGAGAGAGAGAGAAAGAAGGGGGAAGGGAGAGGGAGGTAGGAGAGAAAGGGAGAGAGAGAAAGGATGAGAGGTGGAGGAGAGAAGGAGGGATAGAGAGATGGATCTGGAGGCGGAGCGAGGAAAGGAAGAAGAAATATATAGAGAGGGAGTGACAAGGGAGAGATGGAGAGAGAGTGTGTATGCTTATGGGTGGGATAAAGATACATAGGAGTGATGGAGACAAGGGGGAGAGAAGGAGAAAGGAGGAGTGATGGAGACAAGGGGGAGAGAAGGATAAAGGGATAGAAATAGTAAGATAGTTGGAGAGTGAGATAGAGTGATGGGGGAAGAGAGAGGATTGGAGGACAGAGAGAGAGAGAGAGAGAAAGAAAGAGAGCTGGGGGATCAAATAGAAGGAGGCGAGAGAGGAATGATGAGAGAGAGGAAGAGAGTGATGGGGGAAGAGAGGATTGTTGGAGAGAGAGAGAGAGAGAGGTAGAGATGGGGGAAGATAAAGGGAGGTAGGAGATAAAGGGAGAGAGAGGAAGGAAAAGAGAGGGGACTTGAAAGAGAGGAGGAGAGAGGGAGGGATAGAAATATGGATTTGGAGGGGGAGAGAGGGAGGGATTGAGAGATGGAGAGAGAGAGAGAGATGGGGGAAGAGAAAGGGAGGTAGGAGAGAAAGGGAGGGATAGGAAGGAAAAGAGAGGGGACTTGAAAGAGAGGAGTAGAGAGGGGGGGAGAGAGGGAGGGATAGAAATATGGATTTGGAAGGGGAGAGAGGGAGGGATTGAGAGATGGAGAGAGAGAGAGAGAGATGGGGGAAGAGAA
The DNA here is from genome assembly GCA_034641835.2 of Pinus albicaulis. Taxonomy (NCBI): domain Eukaryota; kingdom Viridiplantae; phylum Streptophyta; class Pinopsida; order Pinales; family Pinaceae; genus Pinus; species Pinus albicaulis. The sequence goes on along the minus strand of CM076581.1, from coordinate 21,045,765 downwards.
AGGGAGGTAGGAGAGAAAGGGAGAGAGAGGAAGGAAAGGAGAGGGGACTTGAAAGAGAGGAGGAGAGAGGGGAGGAGAGAGGGAGGGATAGAAATATGGATTTGGAGGGGGAGAGAGGGAGGGATTGAGATATGGAGTTGGATGAGGAGAGAGGGAGGGAAGAATAAATACATAGAGAGTGAGTAGTGGAGAGAGAGGGGGAGTGACAAGGGAGAGATGAAGAGGGAGTGTGTATGTTTTGGAGTGAGATAAAGAGACAAATAAGGAGATATGGAGAGAAGGGGGGAGAGAAGGAGAGAGAGAGGCATATGGTAACAAAGTTGGAAGGTGAAGATAGAGAGAGAGAGGGGGGGAGAGAAAGGAAGATAGATATTGAAGAGAGGTAGGGAAAGATATATGAAGATGGAGAGGGAGAGAGGGGGAGGTAATAATAAAGACATAGAGGGTGAAAGGTGAGAGAGAGAGAGAGGGAGTGATAAAGAAGATGGACAGAGAGGGAGAAAGGGTAGCAGGAAGGAAGAGAGATAGAAGCGAGAGAGAGAGAGAGAGAGAGAGAGAGAGGAGGACGAGGAGGAGGGAGTGATAGATAGATTGTAGAAAGAGAGTTTATGTTTTGCAGTTGATATAGAGATATAGAGTGAGATATAGATATAGATGTAAGGTGAAGAGAAAAAAAGATAGATGGAGAGAAGGAGGGAGGGACAAGGAAATTGATAGATATGGAGTGAGAGAGAGTGTGTGTATGGTGGGGTGAGATAAATAGAAAAAGAAGGAGAGATGGATGGATATATAGATATATATGGGGGAGAGAGGGAAGAAGGTTTCTTGTAGTAGATGCATTTATTTTAGTGTAGACGGTGATTTCTAATCCTATTTGATTTCTTGCACTAGATGAATTGATTTTGGTGTAGATGTTGATTTCTAATGATATTTGATTACTTACACTAGATGGATTGATTTTAATGTAGATGATTTCTAGTCCTATTTGATTGCTTGCACTAAATGCATTAATTTCAGTGTAGATGATGACTTCTAATCCTATTTGATTAATTTCACTTGATGCATTAATTTTAATGTAGATTTTGATTTTTGGTTATATTTGATTTCTTTCACTACATGAATTGATTTCAATGTAGATTATTTTTAATCCTATTTGATTGCTTGCACTGAATGGATTGATTTCAATGTAGATGGTGATTTCTAATCCTATTTGATTTCTTTCACTAAATGCCTTGATTTCAATGTAGATGGTGATTTCTAATCTTATTTGATTGCTTGCACTAGATGCATTAATTTCAATGTAGATGTTGATTTATAATTATATTTGATTGCTTGCACTAAATGCATTGATTTAAATGTAGATGATTTATAATCCTATTTGATTCCTTGCACCAAATGCATTTATTTCAGTGTAGATGGTGATTTCTAATCCTATTTGATTGCATGCACTAGATGCATTGATTTCAGTGTAAATGTTGGCTTTAAATCCTATTTTCCTACTTGCACTAGACTCATTTATTTGAGTGTAGATGTTGATTTCTAATCATATTTCATTACTTGCATTAGATGCATTGATTTTAGTGCAGATGTTGTTTTCTATTATTATTTGATTTCTTGCATTAGTTGCATTGATTTTAGTGTATTTGTTGATTTCTAATTTGATGTAATTGGATGTATGATGGTACATTAATCTTAAATTCATTGGATTAATAGTGTGTGTGCAATGATTTCAGTGTAATTATTGACAATGTACATTGATTTTTGTGTTATAGTAATTCAACCTATTAATATTGGAGAGCAAGACAAACAAGGTATGATGTTTACTACAACAGCTCAAGCTAAATATTTAAATGGTTTACGATTCCAACTGTCCTTTTCAAATAATCAATATGAAAATATGACAAAACTAACATGGGTGAAAATAAGAATAGTAGAAGAAAATAGTTTGAAATTGATCACAATGAAGACTATTTGTAATTGACTACATTCTTATTATTCATAGTTTCTATCATTCAATATTATTACATTGTCACTTTGCATTCAAAATTTTATTTCATCATTAAAGTTATTTTACAATATTTATCATCTCAAAAAACTGAGGTAACTAATCAAATTTAAAATTAAAATGACTCAATAAATCTTTAACATATTTAAAATGGTTATGTTAATATTAGATGTATTTACATATTTTTGATAAAATTAAGCATATGTTCCTCATATTATCGATACATTTTCGTTGGTCGCACACGACTGAAACCAGACTAGATCCATCTTAACTCCGGATCTATCAAGCGCCAAGAGGATCAAATCTCTCGAGGTGAAAACCTTTCCTCAAGTTTTGCACTCTAAAAAGAGGTTTTCACCTCGAGAGATTTGATCTCTCTCGGCACTTGATAGATCCAGAGTTAAGATGGATCTAGACTGGTATATTTGAACTTATGTCACCTCATAGACGAGATGCATCTCCTAAGACATATGTGTACTCTGCATATGTTTATCCTTCTTACTTTTAAGTTTTTGTATACTATCATATCACACATTATTGTTGCGCCGAGAGGCGCATCTACAGCCCAGTATGACCCCGATGTCAGGTTTGTCACGTCCTTAATGTCGGCTCAAATTTTAAATTAAAATAATAAAAATAAAAAATAAATGTCGGCTTAACAAATAAGTTTTAATAATTATATAAATAAACCAAAAAAAATTAAAACAAGTCAGCTCTGATCGAACATAGTCGTGAATTTTTTTTTTATGACGAAGTATAATTGAATTGTTCCACAGAAAATTAGCTGTAGCAATACGTTAGATAAATCTTCCCGATGTTGTGCCTAGATAAACAAAGAACGCTATACCTGAAGCAGATTAGGTAATTTGTCTGTTAATAAACAGAGTACTTTCATGTTAATTGATTGCAGTAAATAGTCTAATAGGGTGGTGTAATACTGCAACCAAACATGCATACAGTTCAATAGAGGTGTAATGATACCAACTAACGTAAGAGTAGAGAATTAGTAATTGCATGGGGTAATCGAAATCCTAGGGACGGGCGTAATGTGGAGTAAATATATAAACAGAGCATTTTTTTTATGTGTCAGTAGAGTACAACATGAGCAAATAATTATAAATACAGCGTGCTGCGGATAGTGACAAGTTACACAACGTTACAACACAATACTTGCGAGGAAGAAGAAAAGCAATTCAATACTCAGATTAAGGGAATTACTAGTGGAAATTGTGTGTAGGATAACAAGATGATTAACCAACGAACTATTGCAAAAACAGTAAACGGTGATTACATATTCTTTGGTAACGGGTTTGCTATAGTAGAGAATAATCCAGTAAACCCAGAATTACTGTGAAGATATTTAACTAAGGGGTAAATTACCCTAGCCTTGATGAGACGCACGTTCACCTTGAGTTGTTGCCGCGTTGGTGGAACATGGGTGAATTGAAAACCCTACAGTTGTCATCGTATTCGTCCAGGTTTGAATGTTTGAAAATTTATTGATATGGTAAATTTATCCATAACTTTTAACTAAGTAATTCTATTTAAAGGATTTGATCAAACTCTTTATAAAATTTTGGCATATTAAATAATATTTTTTATGTATTGATTAATATTTGTTGAAAATTTCAAATAAAAGTGATATTTTTATATCGATTTAATGAAAGTATATTAAATAATATTTCTTTAAATAGTGACTAATATTTGTTGAAAATTTCTAATAAAAGAGAGATTTTTATATGGATTTAATGAAAGGTTTAAAAAATAAAAAGGGTTTATAAAGGAAATTTTTTGGGGGAAGTAATTGAGTTTCAGGGTCTTCTTAGTCACCTCTATGAGTATTGATTGATTTTCTCAATGGTTCTTATTGGGCCGAGAGGCGCATTTTACAATCCAGTATGACTGCGATGTGTGTCGGAAGCCAAAATAACAAAAACTAGAGAAAGTTTTAAAAATAAAATCTCAATAATGTTGGCTTAAACAATAATTTAGAAAATCATATAAATAAGCAATTAAAAATTCATTAAAAAATAAATTTATCAAAATATGAAGAGGTTTACGAACACTAAAAAAAATATGGTAAATAAATAAAAATATAAATAAATTAGAGGTATGGTAAATAAACTAAAGGCCTATGGGCCAAATACCATATTTATAAAAAAGGTAAATAAAAATAAATAAAAATATAAATAAACTAGAGGTATGGTAAATAAATAAAACCTCTTTTTCTACTTACTCCGGAGGTATGGTAAATAAATAAACTTCCTTTTATATTTACTCCATAAACCTCTTTATATTTACAAAAACTCAAAAAAGAGGTTTTATTTAGGGTAATCTTATGGGCCAAATACCATGGGACAAATTATTATTAATACCATAGGCCAAATACCATGGGCCCAATACTATATTTATAAAAGAAGTATAAAAAGGTAAAGTAAATAAATAAAAAAATATCAAATAGGAGTACTAATCAACATCTAATAATAAATGAATCCTATGGACCAAATTAATAATAATAGCACACAAAAAAAACATTATTAATCCCAACATTAACATTAAAATATTAATATTAATATTATTAATATTATTAAATCTAATATTCATATTAATATTATTAAATTGAATAACTTATATTAAAACAATATTAAATTTGTTATATATATATATATATATGAGAGGGAAGAACGAAGACATATGATAGAGGTGGAGAAATAGCTGGAGTGACAAAGGAGATATGGAGATAAATGAAGGAGAGGGGAGAGGAGGAATGAAGAGAGAGAGGGAGAGGAGTGAGAGAGGTAGAGAAGGGTAAGAGAGGGAGAGGGAGACATAAATATGGAGGTGGGAGAGAGAGATAAAGAGAGAGGATTGGAGGGTAGAGAGAGAGAGAGAGAGAGAGAGCGGAGGGGGGAGAGAGAGAGGGATAGAAGAAGAAAGACATAGAGAGTGAGAAGTGGAGGGAGAGGGAGTGACAATGGAGATATGGAGAGAGACTATGTATGTTTAGGGTGGGATAAAGAGACATAGGAAGATTGATTGAGACAAGAGGGGAGAGAAGGAGAGAGAAGAAGAAAGGGAGGGATATAGTAATATATTTGGAGAGAGAGATAGAGTGATGGAGGAAGAGAGAGGATTTGAGAGAGAGAGAGAGAGAGACAGAGGAAGAGATATGAACGCCGAGAGAGAGGAGTTGAGAGAAAAAAAGAATGAGGGGGAGTGAGAGGATTGTATGGGAACGAGAGAGAAAGAGAGAGTGAGTTATGTGAGAAGAGAGAGGGAGGTAGGAGAGAAAGGGAGAGAGAGGAAGGAAACGAGAGGGGACTTGAGAGAGAGGAAGAGAGAGGGAGGGAGATAGGATGAGAGAGGGAGGGAAGATGAAATGCATAGATAGTGACAAGAGGAGATAGAGAGAGGGAGTGATAATGGAGAGATGGAGAAAGAGTGTGTATGTTTGGTGTGAGATAAAGAGATAAAAAAGGAGAGATGGAGACAAGGGAGGAGAGAAGGAGAGAGAGAGAGAGGCATATATTAACAAATTTGGAAGGTGAAGATAGAGAGAGAGGGAGGTGGGAGAGAAAGGAAGAGAGAGAGTGGAGAGAGGTAGGGAAATAATGATGGAGATGGAGGGGGAGAGAGAGGGAGGTAAGAATGAATATAGAGAGTGTGAAAGTTGGAGAGAGAGAGAGATAAGGAATATGGAGAGAGAGGGAGAGAGGATAGTAGGAGGGAAAAGAGATATAAGCAGGGGAGAGGGAGGGAAGGGCAAGAGAGAGAGAGGGAGGGAGAGGAGGAGGGAGAGGAGGAGGAATTTATTCACAACTATTGTAACTCTTGATACAGTATACAGGCAAGATGGACAGAGCAATGATCAAATATTATTTCGTCATTTATTAATGAACGTTAGAGATGCAATTCCAACAATAGAAGATTGGAAAGTACTAATGACACGTACAGATTCCAAATTGGATGCTTCAATAAAAGAGTCATTTAATAAGGCTACACATTTGTTTGCAACAAATGATGATGTGCACAATCACAATAAGCGTTGCTTGGTATCCCTAAATCACCCTGTTGCACGTAGTGTTGCTACAAGATCAAATAACAACAACAACATGGAAGCAGATGAGGAAAATTTGGATAATGAGGTCCTTCTTGTTGTTGGAGCTAGGGTTATGCTAACTTCAAATTTATGGACTGATGCAGGACTTGTCAATGGTGCTCTTGGAGTAGTTGAAGATATTGTGTATAATCCTGGAACATCACCTCCTAATCCTCCTACATATGTTTTAGTAACATTTGATAAATATGTCGGAGTTGCGTGGGATGAATTATTCCCTCATACTATTCCTATTATACCTATTGAAAGAGGCAATAATAAACAAATTCCATTGCGACTTGCTTGGGGATTAACAATTCATAAGTCCCGGGGATTGACACTAGAGAAGGCAACTATTGATATTGGAAGGACAGAGCGACAAGGTCTCACTTTTACTACAATATCTCGAGTTAAATCTTTGGATGGTCTTCGATTTCAACCACCATTTCCATATGATCGATATGAAAAGATGGCAAAATGTGCCGGTGTTTCTAAGAGAAAAGAAGAAGAAGTCGGGTTAAGGTTAAATACTAAATAAATTATGTATTTTTCATGTATTTTTCAATATATTCTTCATATCACATTTCAATGATATGATAGTTGTATTTGTTATTTAATATATTAATTAGTTCATTTTTAAGATCACCAAACATATTTATATTAATAACATTTGTTAGAATTTTTATTTCTAATCTTAAAAATTTCAAAGTATGATGTACATCTCAAAAATATACAAAAAATTTAATAATCTGAAAAATAAATGTCGGCTTAATATAGGTGTATTTGATATTTCAATGATATGATAGGTGTATTTGTTATTTAATATATTAATTAGTTCATTTTTAAGATCACCAAACATATTTATATTAATAACATTTGTTAGAATTTGTATTTCTAATCTTAAAAATTTCAAAGTATGATGTACATCTAAAAAATATACAGAAAATTTAATAATCTGAAAAATGTGACGTTGATGCCACCGACTGGAACCAGCATAGATCCATCTAACTCCGGATCTATCATGCGCCGACAGGGATCAAATCTCTCGAGGTGCAAACCTTTCCTCAAGTTTTGCACTCAAAAATAGGTTTGCACCTCGAGAGATTTGATCCCTCTCGGCGCATGATAGATCCGGAGTTAGATGGATCTATGCTGGTATACTATCATATCACACATTGGTTCTTATGTAGACAAAAATAGGTAAACAATATTTCCAAACGCTAGACTACACCAGAAGGTAAACATTAGAAGCTAGTTCTAGGATTACCAATAATCTCCACAAGAACATTGTCCATTGTTAAAATGATGGAAACGATTAGCATCCCTTACAATGATTTCTCGTTCAATAACTTTTGAAATGAACTTGGTAGCAGAGTGGCAATCACCGCACATTCGGAGATTTTTGATAACCCGGATAGTTACCCCACTTGGAGTGTTAATAAGTCCATATGCAATGGCCAATTTCTCACTGTGGTGGCAAAGAAACTGCTGCTTCTGCTCCTCTTCCACAGCGTTCAACACAAATCTCGTGTCCTGCACGTAGCCTGCCTCCTTTATCTGCCCAGACAATCTATCCAGTTCTGCATAAATTAACTCTGCTTGTGGGTGCGATTTGTCGCCTATAACGAAACTATGCACTTGCTTATTAACTTCAATCCAGCTGCATCCTGGTTTATTCTTAACCCTTCTGTCCTTCATCATTCGTCTTACCTTTTCAATGCCATACCACCTGCCAGTCGCTGCATAGATGTTTGACAGCACCACATATGGTGCAGGACTTTCAGGATCCAACTCAAAAAGACGATCTGCCACATATTCTCCTAGGTCTACATTGTTGTACATTCTACATGCACCAAGCAAAGATGCCCACACAGCGGAATTTGGTTTTATTGGCATTTTGTGGATGAACTCTCGTGCTTTATCAAGACACCCAGCACGGCCGAGTAGATCCACCACACAGCAATAGTGTTCCATTACTGGTGTGATATGAAACTTTCTACTCATGGAATTAAAACAACGCAAGCCATCATCCAGTAGGCCTGCATGGCAACAGGCCGACAGAACAGCAACGAAGGTGACACGGTCTGGTTTTGTGCCAGAGTTTTGCATTTGTTCAAAAAGCTTTAGGGCCTCTTTGCCAAACCCATGCATTGCATATCCAACTATCATTGCAGTCCATGAAACCACATCCCGGTGAGGCATTTCTTCAAACACATTGAGTGCTTCCTCAATGCTTCCACATTTAGCATACATGTCTACAAGGGCATTCCGCACAAACAGACTGGCTTCAAATCCACCCTTAATTATGTCACTGTGGATCGTTTTGCCATGATCTAAAGATGCCAAATTGGCACATGCTGGAAGAATACAGGCGAAGTTATCCGGAACTGGGCTTACTCCTGTCAATCGCATTTGTCTAAAGAGTTCCAGTGCTTCACTGAACCGCCCAATTCTTAAATAACCGGTAACTAATGCACTCCACGATATAACATCTCTCTCTGGCATTCTGTGAAACAGCTTCGTAGCTTTATCAACATCTCCATTTTGAATATATCCTATGATCATGGCAGTCCATGAGACCACATTTCGTTCAGGCATTTTATCAAACACTTGGCCTGCTTTTTCCATACTACCACATTTAATGTACATATCTACAAGGGCACTCCCCACAAAGACATCAGATTGAAAGCCGTTTTTCATTATATCTTCATGAACCTCCTTGCCTTTCTGAAGAATACCAAGGCTTGCACAAGCTGGAAGAACACTGGCAAAAGTAAATTGATTGGGTTGGATACCTTTATGTTGCATTTCATGATATAATTCCAAGGCTTCCTGGGCTTTCCCATGTCTAGCATAAGCTGCAATCACAACAGTCCATGAAACAACGTTTCTTTCGGGCATTTTATCCAGAGCTCTGCGCGCTTCCATCAAATGCCCACCCTTGGCATACATATTCACCAGAGTGTTTGCTAAAATGATGTCTGGCTGTAATCCCATTTCAGTGATGTGGGCATGGACGAGTTTGGCTTCTGATGGCATTTTATTCTTTATACAAACATTCAGTAGAGCGGTATATGTAGCACAGTTCACATACTCGTTCTCATGCTGTAAAATGTGCAGGGCCTCTTTGAATTGGCCACGCCTACATAGTGTTCTGATATCGTTGTTACCACGGGTATAGGTTTCATTAGTCTCAACGGTGCTTTTGGTAATCCATCGCCTTAGCCCGATGAACAATGTAATCTTTTTCTGCTGACATGACCGTGCCACTGCCATTGCAGAGTAACAGTTCAACAATAAACCAGATTTCTCCTTCCATGACTGTGCCACTGCCATTGTAATGAACCCTTCCAGTCGATGTTTGGAAAGTTGACGAACTCAACGAGATCCATTTCATTGACACTGATTGAATTTAGGCTTAGGCTTTTCTGATCGATATCATGAAAATCAATCAACGGATTTTTTTGGAACCATTTATTGTTTCATCTTCCCATATGAAGAACCAGATCATCCTTCTGGTTATAAATTAAATAGAAAAATTACTTTTGTTGTTGTTATAAATTAAATTTGATTACATTGATTTTCTCTCGAAAATTTGGTAAATTAAATAAAGAAGTGTTAGAATATCATTTTTAATATTGAATTAAGGAAAATAATTAATTAAAAATAAAATAAAATGAAATGAATGTTTAAAATAAAAATAATATTTAGATAAAGTTAAATAATCAAAATAAAAAATAATTAATAGAAGTGGGTCTTTCTTTTATGGAGAGTCTAGCTATGATTATGATTTTGTTGTACAAATCATAAAATCATAACTCAAGAGACCATAGTCTTCCTAAGCTAGCTTTAAATTCTTGCCAAAACCACCTAAGGTTTAAACGAGATTGGTATGAAGATACAATATCAACGAAAATGTTGCATTACAAAATATTAATAACATTAAAAATATTGTTACTTCTAAGTTTAAAGAGAAAATGTGGCATGAGAAAGATTTAGAGGCTAAAAGAAAATTAAAATATTATAAGAAGGTAATCATCCCTACTCTAGAAGATCAAAAGTATCTCTTCATTTTAATTAGCTCAATGAAAAAAATTAATATAGCTAAGATTAGAACGAACTCTCATGAGCTCCATCGTTGGACAGATCCTAAAACACCATGGGTGGAAAGGATCTGCCATCTCTATGAGAATATGAACATTGAGGATGGAAATCACTTCCTCTTAGAGTGCCCTGGGTACACCCACATTAGATCTCAATTTCATAATCTTTGTTGCGATACTGACCTTCCTAGCCTTTTAACTTGTCAAAATTATATTGAGCTCGGGAAGCTTCTCTCCAAGCTCTTTGAGCATAGGATTACAATTTTAAAATAAACTAAATAATTCGTTTATTTAAGTATGATAGTAGATGTCAACCACCATCATCATCATTATCAAAATAAAAATAATATTTAGGTCAAGGTTAAATAATCAAAACAATAAACAATTAATAAAATAAAAATAATATTTGAGTCAAACATAAATAATCCAAAATAATTAATTCTAAAAACTTAAAAATAAATAAAAATAATAAATAGTCACACTTAAATAAATAATATTGGAGTCAAACCTAATTAATCAAAACACTAAAATAAGAATAATATTTGAGTCAAACATAAATAATCAAAACACTTAATTCTAAAAACTTAAAATTACATGGAAATAATAAATGGTCAAATAAATAAATAAATAAATAAATGTAATAAAAGTAAATAAATCAATAAATTAATAATAAAGAAAATAAAGTAATTAATAGTTTATTAGTAGTAAAAAATTACAATAAATAATAAAACTTAAAAATCAAGAAATTAGAAAGAAAGAAAAAATAAAAATATAATAGTAATAATAATAATAAATAAGCCCCAAGGGTTAGCTCAATTGGTGGAGTCCCCACTTGAAATACTCCCTGATTGAGAGGCCACAGGATCAAATCTCGTCGATGCCTACGGGGTTAGGCCTCAGTGTTAGGCCAACAGTAGATCCCCTTAGGAGGATGTACTGCGATTTCTTAAGACCGTGGATGTAGCCGGTACGTGTGTGCGGACACATAGGAAAGTGAACCACCAGGAAATAAATAAATAATAATAATAAATAAATAAATAAATAAAAGCTTAAGACGAAATGACATGATCTAATAACTGTTAATTTTCCAACCATTGTCTCTATTCAGATTGCTTGGTCTCTTTTCAATCTCTATATTCTCCCTAAATTTACAGTGATGGAAAGAAGAAGAAGAAGAAGAAGAAATTATTTTAACGTCCACGAGGCTAAAGATAGCTCGCCTATGGGACATATTTCTTCTCTACCTGGCTCTTGTATTTTTCCCTTTTCCTTTGAAGTTTCACAATAAACTCTCCTAGCTTCTCGACAAAGCTCTTGCTGAATAGAATATCCCAAGAGCTAGCTGCTAAAATATCTGCATAACCTTCCCTGCTGTCTTTGAAGGCATGAAATGCTTTTCTATTTCCACTTTTAGGGCGGAGCAAAAAATCTATCCTAACAATGACCCAGGCGTCTTCAATAATGTGAGTTTTACGGAAAGTTTTCTTACTTTTCATTGATATTGTCAAAAAATGATACTAACATTATTACTATCAGTAAATTAGTATTTTAGAAATTTATATGTTTTATAATATTGACATAAAAATTAATATGCAGTTAAATGTGAGGTGAGACCAGACACAGAAGCTGGCGAGCGGGCGAAGGGCTGGACGACGGGTGCGTGTTACTTATCTGAGTATGTTCTTAGCCTCTATATCATGTCTGTCGCTGCGATAGGAGACATAACTCAGGTCTTCACTTCGTTTCTAGTCCCCGTGTATGAAAGATATGAAATCTTCTGGGGGTTCTGTTTCATGTCTGGGTTTCGGGACAACTTTCTCAATTTAATGCGGATTATTATAGTTGTTAAGGTTTTGAAGATTTGTTGTCTTGAGGATTGGTGTTATGTGGATAAAATCCTTCTTGCGGACAAGAACGATCTCCCTAGTATCCTAAGGATATTTAGAAACAAACCACCGAATGCAAACCATTTTCTCTAGACTACTGTGATTCAAAATTATTAATTAACTAAGTAAGAGGAGACGCTCCTACCTAAAGTCCAACGCTTGCTGTAATCTTCAATCCAGTCGCTCCAAAAGAGGTCAATGCAACATGTAAGACTTGCATTCAAAGACAAGAAAAATGATTAAAAGCACCTGCAAGATATAATAATTCAAAAACACTAATCTATCTTAGTGATCAAGGAATCCAAGAATTAAATTACTCAAATAGATACATGAACAACTTAATGAGAAAATAGAATCCATTTGTATTAAATTGTGTGATAAGCAGTAACCTTACAACCTTGTCGCCTTGATGTCATACAGGTTCTTCCGGGGTCTTGAACAACCGTTTTCCTTCGGTTTGACAAGCCTTCTCCTCTAGCATAAAACTATGGATATGAGTATGTGATCATTCTCATATCAATGATGCCAAGTATAGAGACTATAATTTCTTCAGCAATTCTCTTCTATAAGTTAAGAACTACTCTTGAGACTGAAATATGAGTTCAATTTATAGGAGAATAAAGGAGGTTTCAGTTCCATAAAGAGGGGGATGTTAGGGTCCCGTGATTTGGCTGATTGGCAAGCCAAATGACAGTGTAACATCAAACCAAGCTTTGGAGCCCGAGGACCTAGCCTTCCTGGACTCAGAGAGGGCTCTCTCTATATGCGTAAGGGATATCTGTGTGTTTGTTTATTGTGTTCTGATTTTAGGCTAGTTATGAAGTAAGTTTTTTATTTTTGTTTTTTTAAGTTGTGAGGGATGAAACTGATCAAAGATATAAAATAGATAACAAGATGTTATATTAACTGGGCTATGGGGTCAAAAGGTCAAGAAAGCTATTAGATGACGATACAAGGCTATTGAAGGGCCGATTTGATTCAAGGTAGAAAGGATCTTAGGGAAAAATGGAGTAAATGGACATCAAGTTTGTGAACAGCAAAGAGTTTCAAGCATCACTGGTTCAATAGATAACATAAACATGGTAGGGAAAACCATTAATCATGCAAAATGTAACTATAAACTAATCAATACATAGAAACAAACATTCAAGCCATGCATAGAAGTATAAGACCCTCTAACTTTGGGAAACAGCTATCAGACTTTGGGGAAAACACATAAGACGGACTAACAACTCAAAACACTATGCCGGAACGCCTAAACACAGTACTTCAAGTTATTGGGCACTTTGAATAACAAGATTCACATAGTTTTAAGCAAAGAGCTAGATCGGAACTAGGCCTCCTTGGTTCAACAAGATGATAATCTAATCAGTGAAAGAGATAGTTTCATGGATGGGACTATGGACAGTCATAGGTAAGCAGGGCACACCATACATCCTACTTAACATGCATAGAAATATGAATGAAATTAGCAACAATATCCTCAAGTTGTTAAAGAGCAGTTAAGAATTCTTTAATGCAACTAAGGAAGAAGAAAACATAAAAGCTATGAAGATTCAGGAAATTTGAGGTGCCTCCATGGGCATATCTCAAATTTGTTCTCTACTGATCTATAGCAAGCAAGAAAAATGTATTCATGAATGAAAACTAGAAGACAACAAAAAATCAAGAGACACTATACCATTCTACCAAGTCATGGAATCCATCAACAATCCTTCATCATTCATCCAAGAACATCCAAGAGGCAATCCAAAAGCATAACACAAGTATTTTCTTCCAAAGCTCATATGACCATATATTTCTTCTCTTCTCAAGTTCAGCCTTGTTTACAGTGAGAGCTTGTGGAATAAATAGGTTCAAGTGAGGAAAACCTCATGTTTCAACCTCCTCTCCTATTGGCCTACTCAAAATATCTAAACTTGTCCTTGAGGCTTTGCAAAGCCCAAGGCACAAAAATATCTCATAAAATATCTAAAAGATGCTAAAAAAGGAAAAATAATTGACTTTGCATCATTTTCCATGTGCAAAAATAGCTAAACGCACATTTGGAAAAAGCAGATTTTAGAGGTTCAAAAATTACAAAAATACTTCAAATTTACATCAAAAAAAGGTCCCCTGACTTGCCGGAAACATTTGGCAGCCTTCCCAATGTCGAAATGAGGCTCATGATAGCTCGTTGGAAATCTTTGAGTGTCTGCTTTCTGGATCAACTTGAATTTTCCCAATATGATGCCTGGAAGTCCTCGAAAACTAAACCTGTGTGTAAAAAACCAAAAATTACAGTTTGCTGATAGACCGGGCAGAGTGTGCAAAAAGCAAGCATTTTTCGCTGTTTTGAGGGGGAAAATGATCTTCAAATGCTCTGAAAATCGCTGAGGGTGTGCTCATGAAATTATGGCATCCAATGATACCATTCTCCTCCCTTGACGAATTCTCAAAATGAAATGGCGAATTTCATGAGTTTTGACCAAAAACTCAAAAATGCCAAAAAAAGAAAGTATGTCAAAATTTGCCCAAAATCGGCGTGTATGACCCTAAAGGGTCCTTGGAAATATGTTCTGAAGTAGAAGCCAAAATGTCAAGCGCTGATGTGCCTTTCTTCTCTTTCCGTGTCGGGCGCTTCTGCAAAACCAAGATGCCTCAAAAGTTCTTGAAATGTGTTTTCAAACACAAACACTGTCTCAGCCTGTCGATCCTTTGTTTATTTAAGACAAAAATGATACCAGGTGTAATGTGAAATGTCTTCTTTTGGTGTAAGACTCTGTTTCTTCAAAATTTTTCTTTCCACCTTTTGCATATCAATTAGCCAATGTTTATAATGAAATACACAGTCAATCAAAGATAAACAATCAAAGTGAATTTCCTTTGTTTTGTGGTGGGGATACCCTGCCTTTTCCTTGTAGGCTATTTCATCAGTAGATTCAAATAGCAGAAGCACAGACAACCTCAAAATGTATCTACACAATCAATGGTTACTATGTGTATAAGATAAAGAAAAAGG
Organism: Pinus albicaulis; assembly: GCA_034641835.2. Lineage (NCBI taxonomy): Eukaryota > Viridiplantae > Streptophyta > Pinopsida > Pinales > Pinaceae > Pinus > Pinus albicaulis. The sequence goes on along the minus strand of CM076581.1, from coordinate 21,030,674 downwards.
GCTTATTGTGTTTTTATGATGTAGTAGCAAGGCCTGCAGCCTTCAACAGTAAAAACTCCCCTTCAAACCAAAATTTCCTTCTCTATACCCCACTGTTCTTCATACCAGCTTTTCCCTACCTCTAAATGCAATGGTAGCTTTACTGACTCTGCTCTATTGAACTGAAAACCAAACACTGCCTTCTTTATCCTCTATTGCTTCTCTTACCTCAGATTTTGATAATACCTCCAAGTGGTGATCTATAGCTTTACACACTTAAGGTTTGTTAAATGGAGTAAAAGGAAACAAAACTGTTTTTTCGCCCTTGTTTACCACATAGAGGCAATATTTGAAAAAATCAAAACCATTATAACATGATCACCGCTGTTTGGCTATAGGCCCACTGCTTCATTTGTTTTAAGACCCTGTCTCTTCTTTTAATACTGTTTGGGAGCATTTTGTGAGGTTTTTAATCATCAATAGGAATCCACTGTTTTTCCCTTTAAAACCCTGTGTTTCTTCCTTCCAAAACTGCTCTACCTTTCCACTTGTTTTGAGCGTGGTTATTTGGTTTCTAATACCGGCAGGACGCACCAATTCTATTACGCAGACACTAGGCTAACAGTGATATAGTAATTTCTGAGTTTTTAACACAAACGCATACCTCTTAACAAACTGAACGCTGTGATTTAGACCATGAACTTCATCCCTTTTTCCATCACTTTGACAGTTTTTGAACAGAGCATGGAGATGCATGAATGTCTTGAAAATTGATGGTGGCATTGTTGGCACGTTTGAGCAACCTCAAGAGGTGTTTTGAGGGCATTTGGACCGTTTGAACGTGTGCGACACGTTTGCAATGGAGAGCGCCGTGCAAGGTTGTGGTGTCAGGTCACTATCGGGCCGATAGGACCAACACGCACATGCGCGCCGCGCCATAGTTATGGCCCTTTGTAATTTTCGCTCCAGGCGCGTCGCGCAACCTTTTGACCCCAAAACTCTGTTTTTTCGATCGCAATTCCTCTTTCTGGTTCTGTAGACAGTATGAGGAGTTTTGCTGGTGTTTCAATAGATTCTAAGAGGGCTTGCAGCGGTCTTCTTACTCCTTTAGACGCAGAGAAACCAACTTCCTTTGAAATGAATTTGTGAGACTTCGGAGGACCTCTTTTTCAAACCACTGTATGTTTGAAAGGTAACTTCTGCTATTATAGATTCCTTAGGTGATATTGTCAACATGGAAGCACCATTTTAAATAATGCCAATGGTTTATGGACCAATTTTTTCCACTGTTAACACCTTTGGTGACATCTTAAACCTGGAAAAGCCACTCAACACCAGTCAAAGAGCATTGAAAACTGCTTTGTCATTTTTGCAAGGAGATGGCCTGTTTTATTCAACTTGGTTAACAACATCTTCTTTCAGGTGTTTCATTAGTTCTTCCTCTGATTGTAAGTGCCATAATTTAGTTGCATCCATTCATGCTACCTTTCTCTGTTTATTTAAAAGGAAATCTATCAGACTTCTTGGAATGCAACAATGAGGTGTTGTTTGACCCCTTCTTATAAGGAAACTGCCCCTTTTTGTAGCAGTGGCATGCATATTCAAATTGCCTTCTGTCCACTATGATGTATAGTTTGAAAGACATTTCCCTATGAGTAGGAAAACCAATATTTTTTGAAACATAAACATCGCCTGTTACCTGTGTAATGACCTTTGCTTTCCTTCTTTGTCTCTTTCCACTGCATCTTTGACCAATCAATCTTTAAAAACAATCAATGCCCTGGCCATCTGCTCATGAATGACGGAGGCCCTTCATTTGGCAAAGTGTCTGATGCTCTTTAACCTCTGTCTTTAATCAAATGTAGAAAGTTTGATGAATATGTTTAACATGGGTTTCTCTTATGGATGATGGAAGGGAAACCAACTTGAAAACATCCATGCTTTTACCTCTGCCTGCAACCATTATTTTTCTTCAGAAAACCCTAATTACTGTTTCACTGTTTATTAAAGACAAGTTTGTCTTACATTCAGATTGCAATTATTCAAGTCAAACTTTGGCCATCGCCTTCTGCTTATGGATGAAGGAGGCGCTTTAACCCTCTGCTTGTAAATGAAGGAGGTTTTTAGCCATGACTTATTACAAGTATGTTTGACAGTGTTGTCTTTCTTCTACTGTGTTATCATGCTGAATGAAGCTGCAAGAGTTTGATGAGTAACTCCTGGCCCTGCAGATGTATCTCAGGCTCATGTTCACATTGAGAAGCAGTTGTTCTTCTAATGTGGAGTCAAGCATTTAGTCTTCTGAGATGATGACATGTTTCCTGTCTTTGTACAATCCATAAAACACTGTAAAACACCTAAAATCAGCTTGAGACTGTGGTCTATGTATTGCTGGGACTTAGGGGTGTGTAAGTGGCACGACTTAGAGCTGTGATCAATTTCATTAGCAGAGTGGAAGGTCTGTTATGACTAGTCTATAGAAGATGGAGGTTTTTTGGCTGTTAGATGTTTACCAAGGGTGAGATGCCTTAAAGCGCCACTTCCTAACTTAGGGAAGGATTTTTGAACAAATTTGGATTGTCCTTTTAGAGCTGATGGGAAAACTAGTATGGCTGAGGCTAGGTAGGATAGTGATAATGAGGTTTCACCTTGACATGGGCGGACTAAAAAGTAGGAGGGAAAAAAATTTTTATGAGGGTTTTCTAGATGACAACTTGACATATGGAGATCAGCTTCTAGAAAACTCAGCTATGGATTTAGTCATCACCAACAAGTGAAAAATATTGATGACTAACAGTGGCTCCATTTGGGGAGGGCAGCTCCTCGTCAAGAGGTGTCTAGAATTCAGATCTTTGGCTTATGAAGACCAGTGCCTTACCCATTGGCGCAAGATTTCACCCTTCTTTGATGCTACTTCTGAAAAGTGACAACATGATTAGCATCAATAATATTTCTACCTACCCCACTATCTTTCCTAACATTTTTTCTTCTCTTTGGCTCATTTGAACTAACAGCCTTTTTACAATGTATACTTTTCTTTTTGTGAAATGAACCTATCTATTTCTACTCTTATATCTGCCGGGAGTTCAGATTAAACTGATGAACTCCTTCATTACTCTACCTAAACTAGATCAACTGTCAAGATTAAGCTGTTTGACAGGATTTTATTCTCTAATCTAGAACACGAAATTTAAAATGACCAAATCAGGATTAGACAATCTGATTTGTCATGTATTTGCGGCATGGAAAGACAACTTCACACAAATATTATTTTGCAAAAAAAGGAAATGTAGAAAATCGGGGCTAAGATGTACAATGTGTTTTTCATCCCTCACTTCTCTCTTTGGTTCTGTTTTGGGCGTGTGGAACCAGTATCTTTTCCTAATCTACTCTCTGTGATAAGCCAATCTTACACAATGTTGACCATCTTTTCCACTCACTAACTTATCAGCAATTAAATTTAAACATGTTCAACTATGATTAGGCTAGATAGCTGAACAAGACATTGAAGTATTAGTAGCGACATTTAGACTTGCTCGCTTTCCGAAGGACTCTTTTTTTTGGAACATGGGGCCTTTTTCTATTTTTCAACTGCCCTCTTTTCTATTTTCTGTTGTTTTTGACTTTTCTGTTTTATCTATTTTTTCTTCAAACAAACTACAAATGAAAAGGTGCTCACAAGGCTGAGCTTATTTTCTACTGCTGTCTTTCTATCCTAATCTAAACTTTACACAAAATATATTTGGTGAACTCTGTTTTCCAATGCAACCAGTCAAGTAGATGCTCACATGGGTGATTCTGGTTTAGTTCTTTTATGATGCAGAAATAATGAAAAGGCCACTCCCATTTGGCTGGTTTTCGGACAGCGGTGTGTAAGTTTTCCCTCATTCTTGGCAGCGAATTGTTCATGATAGAACCCACTACTCTTTTAGACTTTTCAAGGAAGACAACAAATGGATCTTGGAATAATACCCGATCTATAGGTTTTGAGATATAGGCTTCATTTAGGACTACTCTTTCTTCCACTTGACTATGTTTGGGACCCCCTCGGTAAAGCAACTCTTCCCCTTGCTCATGATCACTGGAACTATCAGACTCATCATATATTGCAGTGTAGTTTTCATTCCAAGCTGATGTGTTCTGATTAAGTGGACTGAAAACTGTGTGGAGGTTATCAGTTTGGTGAGCAGGGATACACTTTGACAGTAAATTATCTTGAAAGGACAGTGTGACAACTCTCATGTGTTTATCAACCTCTTTTTCTTCATCTGCAATTTGTAACTCAATGGAACTTGGTGGCTGCAAATCTGGATTTAAGGAAGATTCCGTGTCTAAAATGACTTTCTCAACCTCATCATCAAAGCTGAAAAACTGTTGATCTCCAATTATTTGAATGTTATCTCTGATGGACTGAAGTGAAGTAGAGCAAAGAGTTCGAGACTCTTCACTTACTTCTGAACTTTCAAGGCTCTCCTCATCAGTGTCATAAATGACCTGTAATGGCTGCTTACTTTTCTCAAGTTCATGAAACTGAGCTTCCTCTCGACAATCAAAAACTGAATCTTCTGCAAAGTTAGTTTCTGTTTGGAAGTCATAATCATCAACATATTGATCAAACATTGGAGAATCATTAACATAAGTAATGTCACTAGCCATGTATATTGGACAATCAGATTGCTTTTCTTCAACTTTATTTACAAAGATATGCAGGGTTTAAAGGAGAAAAATCGGCGAAGTTTTGGTTACATGAAGTTTCAGAGGCTGTCTGCATGTTTATTATTTGATCTATTTCCTGTTCAGTTAAGGGAGAAGGTATTTTCTGTTTTCTTTGGATGGGGCAAGAATTTCTTTCCATCTTTTGTGGAAGTTGATCTTGTGGCTGAATGTCCTCTTGTATTTTATATGAAAGGGTAGATGGATTGTTATCTGTTTCAACCTTTTCAAAGAGTTCTTGTGGATCCTCTCTTATTTCTTGATGGATTTTATCTAGGATCAACTCTTCTAGGTCATCTTGATTGTTAGCTTGGGTAAGAAAATTATGGACCTCCTCTAAAAACTCCTCAGGATGCCAATTTCTGTAGTGTTCTTCAATGTTTACAGTGTGTTGTATGAGGTTTTCAGAGTGATCACAACAATTTTCAGCCAATGATAGAGATGGACAATGCCCTATATAGCATTTACAAAATACTTTGTGGAAATACTTTAAAGAAAACAAGGTGCGAGGTTCTAGGTTTTTATACCATTCTCTTGCTTCTTCTTCTAATGTACCCATGAACATTTTCATAAGGCAGTCCTCATGCCATTCAACTTTTAAGCTCCATACATGCATATGAAATTTGATGAGGTGCAAAAATGGGTTGTCAATATTTTCATTTCGAAAGACAGGTAGGTCTTCGAACCAATTTACATCTGTGGGCATTTTGTGTGGGAAACCAGGGATATGTTCTCTGCTCATCGAAGCATATCTCCTTTGTGTCCTCAGGTGTTGAACCGTGTCTTCCTCCATCAGGATGATTGGGTTTACTTACTGCATTCCTAGGAGTCTTTATAAGGAATAGTGGGGAAAAAGGCCTACTGGAGGCTAGTGGAGTCGCCAGGTGGAACTTGTTTGTTTTTGAAAAGATTTAGCTATGGTCCACCACCAGTAACTAAAGTAAAGCAAGTCTGGAAATAGTTTGGATTTTCTGAGTTTTATATGCAGCCTATGGTTTGTCAAAGTATTCTAAACTTGTTTCAACACTTTGCTAGGGTGGTGATAACAAAAAGAGTTTACTCTAAATGAGTCTATGGACTGCTTGCTTGTTTAAGTATCTAAAGGACTAAAAAGTCTTCAAGATTTTGCTAGACTATTGTGTACTCAGTGTCCTTCCATCTCTCGCTATGTTAGTGAGCGATGGGATAGATCAATTGGATGGTAATCTAGAGTTCAATAAAATAGTAAGGCCTACTGGAGGCTAGTGGAGTCGCCAGGTGGAACTTGGTTGTTTTTGAGATATGTGTGTATGGTCCACCACCAATATTGACAAAAACCAATCTAAGGGAGTTTTTTGGGGTTTTTCGTGCCTAAGGTTTGGAATAGTGTCCTATAGCTGAGTCATCATTTTGCTAGGATGGTGAAAGGGCTAGTTTCTACTCTTCAAACAACTCTTAAGTTTTCTAAGCTTGATCGAGACTTCAGGAGTTACTAAGGTGTACTTAGATTGTCACTAACTCAGAAGGTCCTACTGTGAGTGCCACTATGTCAGTGAGCAGAGGGATAAGTCAATCAGATAGAATTCTCAAAGGTCTCTGAATGCATAGGGAATCTAAGTTTTTTGTTACTCAGGGTCCCGCCGTGATCGCCATTATGTTAGTGAGCGGTGGGATAAGTCAATCAGATAGAATTCTAAAAAATTCTCTTAAGGTCTAGGGAATCTAAGTTTGTTTAATACTCAGAGTCCCACCGTGATCGCCATTATGTTAGGGAGCGGTGGGATAAGTCAATAAGATATTATTCTCAAAGGTCTCTTAAGGTCTAGAGAATCTAAGTTTGTTTAATACTCAGGGTCCCACCGTGATCGCCATTATGTTAGTGTGGCGATGAGGTGGCTCAATCAGATAGTAACCTAGAGTTTAGTGAAGTATTAAGGCCTACTAGAGGCTAGTGGAGTCGCCAGGTGGATTTTTAGTTGTTTTGAAGTATATGTGTATGGTCCACCACCAATACTGTCAAAAGCCAATCTAAGGGAGTTTTTGTGGTTTTTTTCTGAGTTTTATGTGCATCCTAGTATGTAAGAGTGTTATAAACCTGATTCATCACTTTGCTAAGATGGTGAAACAGAGAGTTTACTCTAAATGATTCTAAAGGCCGATGGTCTGAGTTAGTGTTGAAGGACTAAAGAGTCTATAAGAGTTTTCTAGACTGTCATGTACTCAATAGGTCCCACCGTGATCGCCATTATGTTAGTGTGGCGATGAGGTGGCTCAATCGGATAGTAACCTAGAGTTTAGTGAAGTATTAAGGCCTACTGGAGGCTAGTGAAGTTGCCAGGTGGATTTTTAGTTGTTTTGAAGTATATGTGTATGGTCCACCACCAATACTGTCAAAAACCAATCTAAGGGAGTTTTTGTGGTTTTTCCTGAGTTTTATGTGCAGCCTAGTATGTAAGAGTGTTATAAACCTGATTCATCACTTTGCTAAGATGGTGAAACAGAGAGTTTACTCTAAATGATTCTAAAGGCCAATGGTCTGAGTTAGTGTTGAAGGACTAAAGAGTCTATAAGAGTTTTCTAGACTGTCATGTACTCAATAGGTCCCATCGTGATCGCCATTATGTTAGGGTCCCGTGATTTGTCTGATTGGCAAGCCAAATGACATTGTAACATCAAACCAAGCTTTGGAGCCCGAGGACCTAGCCTTCCTGGACTCAGAGAGGGCTCTCTCTATATGCGTAAGGGATATCTGTGTGTTTGTTTATTGTGTTCTGATTTTAGGCTAGTTATGAAGTAAGTTTTTGATTTTTGTTTTTTAAGTTGTGAGGGATGAAACTGATCAAAGATATAAAATAGATAACAAGATGTTAGATTAACTGGGCTATGGGATCAAAAGGTCAAGAAAGCTATTAGATGACGATACAAGGCTGTTGAAGGGCCGATTTGATTCAAGGTAGAAAGGATCTTTGGGCAAAATAGAGTAAATGGACATCGAGTTTGTGAACAACAAAGAGTTTCAAGCATCACTGGTTCAATAGATAACATAAACATGGTAGGGAAAACCATTAATCATGCAAAATGTAACTATAAACTAATCAATACATAGAAACACACATTCAAGCCATGCATAGAAGTATAAGACCCTCTAACTTTGGGAAATGGCTATCAGACTTTGGGGAAAACACATAAGACGGACTAACAACTCAAAACACTATGCCGGAACACCTAAACACAATACTTCAAGTTATTGGGCACTTTGAATAACAAGATTCGCATAGTTTTAGGCAAAGGGCTAGATTGGAACTAGGCCTCCTTGGTTCAACAAGATGATAATCTAATCAGTCAAAGAGATAGTTTCATGGATGGGACTATGGACAGTCATAGGTAAGCAGGGCACACCATACATCCTACTTAACATGCATAGAACTATGAATGAAACTAGCAACAATATCCTCAAGTTGTTAAAAAGCAGTTAAGAATTCTTTAATGCAACTAAGGAAGAAGAAAACATAAAAGCTATGAAGATTCAGGAAATTTGAGGTGCCTCCATGGGCATATCTCAAATTTATTCTCCACTGATCTATAGCAAGCAAGAAAAATGTATCATGAATGAAAACTAGAAGACAACAACAAAGCAAGAAACACTATACCATTCTACCATGTCATGGAATCCATCAACAATCCTTCATCATCCATCCAAGAACATTCAAGAGGCAATCCAAAAGCATAACACAAGTATTTTCTCAAAAGCTCATATGACCATATATTGCTTCTCTTCTCAAGTTCAGCCTTGTTTACAATGAGAGCTTGTGGAATAAATAGGTTCAAGTGAGGAAAACCTCATGTTTCAGCCTCCTCTCCTATTGGCCTACTCAAAATATCTAAACTTGTCCTTGAGGCTTTGCAAAGCCCAAGGCACAAAAATATCTCATAAAATATCTAAAAGATGCTAAAAAAGGAAAAATAATTGACTTTGCATAATTTTCTATGTGCAAAAATAGCTAAACGCACATTTGGAAAAAGCAGTTTTTAGAGGTTCAAAAATTACAAAAATACTTCAAATTTACATCAGAAAAATGTCCCCTGACTTGCCGGAAACATTTGGCAGCCTTCCCAATGTCAAAACGAGGCTCATGATAGCTCGTTGGAAAGCTCTGAGTGTCTGCTTTCTGGAGCAACTTGAATTTTCCCAATCTGATGCTTGGAAATCCTCGAAAACTGAACCTGTGTGTAAAAAACCAAAAATTACAGTTTGCTGATAGACCAGGTAGAGTGTGCAAAAAGCGAGCATTTTTCGTCGTTTTGAGGGGGAAAATGATCTTCAAATGCTGTGAAAATCGCTGAGGGTGTGCTCATGAAATTATGGCATCCAATGATACCATTCTCCTCCCTTGACGAATCCTCAAAATTAAATGGCGAATTTCATGAGTTTTGACCAAAAACTCAAAAATGCCAAAAAACCAAAGTATGTCAAAATTTGCCCAAAATCGGCGTGTATGACCCTCAAGGGTCCTTGGCAATATTTTATGAAGTAGAAGCCAAAATATGAAGTCCTGAAGTGTCTTTTCTCACTTTCCGTGCCGGGCGCTTACGCAAAACCAAGATGCCTCAAAAGTTCTTGAAATGTGTTTTCAAACACAAACTACATCTCGGCTTTGTCGATCCTTTGTTTATTTAAGACAAAATTGATACAGTGTAATGTGAAAGGTCTTCTTTTGGTGTCAGACTACGGTTTCTTCAAAATGCGCTTTCCACCCTTTTTGCATATCAAGTAGCCAATGTTTATATTAAACACGATCAATCAAAGATAAAAACGATCGAAGTGAATTTCCTTTGTTTAATGGTAGGGATACCACATTGCCTTTTCCTTGTAGGCTATTTCATCAGTAGATTCAAACAGCAGAAACACAGACATCCTCAAAATGCATCTATACAGTCAAAAGGTTACTGTTTATAAGATAGGGAAAAAAAGGCTTATTGTGTTTTTATGATGTAGTAGCAAGGCCTGCAGCCTTCAACAGTAAAAACTCCCCTTCAAACAAAAAATTCCTTCTCTATACCCCGATGTTCTTTATACCAGCTTTTCCCTACCTACGGGTCACAATGGTAGCTGCGACTCTTGCTCTATTGGAAGTGAAAACCGAACCTTTGCCTTCTTTATCCTCTATTGCTTCTCTTACCTCAGATTTTGATAATACCTCCAAGTGGTGATCTATAGCTTTACACACTTAAGGTTTGTTAAATGGAGTAAAAGGAAACAAAACTGTTTTTTCGTCCTTGTTTACCACATAGAGGCAATATTTGAAAAAATCAAAACCATTATAACATGATCACCGCTGTTTGGCTATAGGCCCACTGCTTCATTTGTTTTAAGACCCTGTCTCTTCTTTTAATACTGTTTGGGAGCATTTTGTGAGGTTTTTAATCATCAATAGGAATCCACTATTTTTCCCTTTAAAACCCTGTGTTTCTTCCTTCCAAAACTGCTCTACCTTTCCACTTGTTTTGAGCGTGGTTATTTGGTTTCTAATACCGACAGGACGCACCAATTCTATTACGCAGACACTAGGCTAACAGTGATATAGTAATTTCTGAGTTTTTAACACAAACACATAGCTCTTAACAAACTCAACGCTGTGATTTAGACCATGAACTTCATCCCTTTTTCCATCACTTTGACAGTTTTTGAACAGAGCATGGAGATGCATGAATGTCTTGAAAATTGATGGTGGCGTTGTTGGCACGTTTGAGCAACCTCAAGAGGTGTTTTGAGAGCATTTGGACTGTTTGAACGTGTGCGGCACGTTTGAAATGGAGAGCGCCGCACAAGGTTGTGGTGTCGGGTCACTGTCGGGCCGACAGGACCAACACGCACAGGCGCGCCGTGCCATAGTTATGGCCCTTTGTAATTTTCGCTCCAGGCGCGCCGCGCAACCTTTTGACCCCAAAACTCTGTTTTTTCGATCGCAATTCCTCTTTCTAGTTCTGTAGACAGTAAGAGGAGTTTTGCTGGTGTTTCAAGAGATTCTAAGAGGGCTTGCAGCGGTCTTCTTACTCCTTTAGACGCAGAGAAACCAACTTCCTTTGAAATGAATTTGTGAGACTTCGGAGGACCTCTTTTTCAAACCACTGTATGTTTGAAAGGTAACTTCTGCTATTTTAGATTCCTTAGGTGATATTGTCAACATGGAAGCACCATTTTAAATAATGCCAATGGTTTATGGACCACTTTTTGCCACTGTTAACACCTTTGGTGACATCTTAAACCTGGAAAAACCACTCAAGATCAGTCAAAGAGCATTGAAAACTGCTTTGTCATTTTTGCAAGGAGATGGCCTGTTTTATTCAACTTGGTTAATAGCTTCTTCTTTCAGGTGTTTCATCAATTCTTCCTCTGATTATAAGTGCCATAATTTAGTTGCATCCATTCATGCTACCTTTCTCTATTTATTTAAAAGGAACTCTATCATACTTCTTGGAATGCAACAGTGAGGTGTTGTTTGACCCCTTCTTATAAGGAAACTGCCCCTTTTTGTAGCAGTGGCATGCATATTCAAATTGCCTTCTGTCCACTATGATGTATAGTTTGAAAGACATTTCCCTATGAGTAGGAAAACCAATATTTTTTGAAACATAAACATCGCCTGTTACCTGTGTAATGACCTTTGCTTTCCTTCTTTGTCTCTTTCCACTACATCTTTGACCAATCAGTCTTTAAAAACAATCAATGCCCTGGCCATCTGCTCATGAATGACGGAGGCCCTTCACTTGGCAAAGTGTCTGATGCTCTTTAACCTCTGTCTTTAATCAAATGTAGAAAGTTTGATGAATATGTTTAACATGGGTTTCTCTTATGGATGATGGAAGGGAAACCAACTTGAAAACATCCATGCTTTTACCTCTGCCTGCAACCATTATTTTTCTTCAGAAAACTCTAATTACTGTTTCACTGTTTATTAAAGACAAGTTTGTCTTACATTCAGATTGCAATTCTTCAAGTTAAACTTTGGCCATCGCCTTCTGCTTATGGATGAAGGAGGCGCTTTAACCCTCTGCTTGTAAATGAAGGAGGTTTTTAGCCATGACTTATTACAAGTCTGTTTGATAGTGTTGTCTTTCTTCTACTGTTTTATCATGCTGAATGAAGCTGCAAGAGTTTGATGAGTAACTCCTGGCCCTGCAGATGTATCTCAGGCTCATGTTCACATTGAGAAGCAGCTGTTCTTCTAATGTGGAGTCAAGCATTTAGTTTTCTGAGATGATGACATGTTTCCTGTCTTTGTACAATCCATAAAACACTGTAAAACACCTAAAATCAGCTTGAGACTGTGGTCTATGTATTGCTGGGACTTAGGGGTGTGTAAGTGGCGCGACTTAGAGCTGTGATCAATTTCGTTAGCAGAGTGGAAGGTCTGTTATGACTGGTCTGTAGCAGATGGAGGTTTTTTGGCTGTTAGATGTTTGCCAAGGGTGAGATGCCTTAAAGCGCCACTTCCTAACTTAGGGGAGGTTTTTTGAACAAATTTGGATTGTCCTTTTAGAGTTGATGGGAAAACTAGTATGGCTGAGGCTAGGTAGGATAGTGATAATGAGGTTTCACCTTGACATGGGCGGACTAAAAAGTAGGAGGGCAAAAAAGTTTTATGAGGGTTTTCTAGATGACAACTTGACATATGGAGATCAGCTTCTAGAAAACTCAGCTATGGATTTAGTCATCACCAACAAGTGAAAAATATTGATGACTAACAGGAGATAAAGTCCTCTCATAAAGGGATTTTAGCTCCAAATACCAAGGGATAATTTCCATTAATGAAGGGATAGAGGTTCATGAATGAAGGGGCGAAGCTTGAGCTGATAATACTTCTAGAAGCCTCAAGCTGAGAGAATATTCGACCAGCTAGGCTTCTAGAACTTACTTTTTCTTTTATTTTACCTTTTACGGGGGTCCACAGTTTTAGTAAGTAGAACGTGCGGGATGTGCCACAGGTTATAGAGAAAGAAACCACGGTATCTACAGGTAAGAGCTAGGAAAAGTGCAGAGTTAGGATTTTTGGGGTTTTAATGAGCTTTTCTTCAATTCCAAGACTTGGTTTAGGAACTTTATGGTTTTGGACCTCTAAGGGAGCATAATATGGGTAATGATGAAACCATATAGACAGCTAAATTTCATGGTGATAAATTTTAGTGTAACATTTTGCCCCCTAAAGCGCGAAGTCTAAAGTAATTCTGAAGAGTGAAATGCTTTATCATTCCAAGGATTGGGTTGTGGACATATCGGTCGAAACCTGTAAAAACATTCAATGCAGACACATATATGTATATCATCACTGAGGTAGGCATTCCCATACTCAGATCAAAACTAACTACATGTTCTGATACATAAATGATTTTAGAATTACATAAATAGTAGACACAGCATGGACGCAACCATCTGTCATAAGTAGTCTACTGTATCATGAATAATAAAACTCCTCCCAGCCTGGATGGTAGAAACTAGATCTAGGGTCTTGATTTCTGCTTCTCGAACTATTACGATTCTATCCATGCGATTGATTGTGTCGAAGTCGAACATGGCAGAAACCACTTGATTACTAGTCAATGATGTGAACTGTTAACAAGTGTGAGAGAAACCACCAATAATTACAATGACTCTCAAAGTACTCAATAAAATCCATGAAGTCTGAATGAATGATTTGGAGTCGAACACTTCATAGAATCATTCGATCAAAGGTCAATGATGCAACCTGTCGTCGAAGGCGAGAAACCTGCCATTAGGGCATGCAGATCCCAAGGTACTGATAGGATTTTAGATCAAATTTCTAGATGATGTGTTGTCATCGATAGAAAGTGACTCGTCGTAGGAAAGCCCACGACATGAAATCATTAGATCAAGTTTTGAAGAAATTTTAGCAAGGACTGACTCAGGGATGATCAACGCGAATGGAGACAAATGTTTGCAATGAATGGTTTATTTGAACTGTCTCTTGAACACATAACGACAATGCAAATGGTTTGGTGACAATTGACCTAAAGCTAATACTCAGAAACCGGCTGAAAACTTTCAATGTGGTTTGATTAACTGTTAGACAAAATAATTTCCCAACCCAAGTATGAGTGTGACAAAAGTGTCGTGTTCAAGAGTGGTATACTACTTTTTGGAACAAAGTGTGAAAACTGGATTCATTTTCTCTCTCCCCCCCCCTCCATTTCTGGCAAGTACCTCTTTATTTTTGACAAGCTTGAGGAGGATAACATTTGCTTGTTCTATAAGCTCATCCTTCGGATGAGTCCAACTTAGTATTAAAATCGAACCCTAAGAATGAGTGGTTCGTTCCTATTTGTAATTGACAGGTCCTTTACTGTTAATTTTTAGTGAGTCCAGTATAGGTGAAACTCGATGTTTTTTAGTTTTAGGGAGTTAGAAGAAAAACTTAAGAAAACTCCATGGGTGTAATTTTTCGTAAATTTAGTCTCTCAAGCCCGAAAAATGATAAAATAATACAAGAGATAACTCTATTGACCATGATTAGTCAACATATACCTTTTTCGTAAATAGTTCATTTCAGTTCGGAAAAGGGGTAAATTTATACTGAAAAGACAACTGTTCATTTCCTTTAACGAGTTCGAATAGTCAAGTACTCGACAATCTTTTCATTTTTAGAGTGTCTAAAAAGGGCTTAAAAGAGAACTCCAGGGTTTCATTTTTTCGTAATTTTCAAGAGCCCGAAAAAGTGATAAAATTTTACTCATCATCAAAATAATTCTTTTGACCCGAAAAACCTATTTTCTGCGCATAAACTCGAAAAATTAAACATACCTGTTTCCAATAAGTAAAAAAATTTTGAAAAATAATTTTTTAAAGTGGAAAACAAATAAAATAATATCTTATTCATTCAATTTTTTTTATAAAAAATAGTTCAATAAAGTCATTTTCACCTTTTGTATTCAGAGTTGAAAGTTGAGAGCTCTTGGTAGAAAAAGTTCCGGAGGTGATAACGAGAGAACCGACCACTCAAATCGAAAATCGTCGAATTCAGGTAATCTATAACACTCTTCTCTTCATTTTCATCCATTTGAATTCTCTTTTTAAGTTTTAAAATCATTTTTAAGAACAAAATAGGTTCAAAATTCCGCTCTCATGGGTCCGCAGGTCATGTATTGGTTACTTGCGAACTCTGATAATTTTCCCAAAGGAAATTATCGGGCTACCGTAGTTTTTATGAAGAGCACGTGCGGGGGTCCGCACTGTCTCTATATAAAAACTGCGGAGGCGCCGTGAGAAAAGGAAAATTATTAAATTCTCTAAAAAAAATGGTTAAAAATTCTCACTCTAAAAGCTTCTAATCTTCAAATGCGTCCATTTGCAGATTATTGCACAATGTTGGAGTGGAGAGAATGCGAGCACAAAGAGGTAGACGATGTGGCTGTGAATAATCCAGCCACAATGCGTGTGTTGAGAAATTGTGGATTGTATAAATTCAGGGCAATTCAGGGCATGAGGGTACAAGTGGAACTAATGTCCTAGCTGATGAACAAATGGGACTTTCAAGAACAATGTTTTACCATTGGTGATCACAAGCTAGAACTTGAGCTTGAAGACATTTACTTTCTCACTGGTTTATCCAAACGAGGTGAACATATTTCTCTGTTTAGAGCTAGGCAAGGCTTGCCTATTGCTAGCTATAAACAAGAGTTCTGCAGTGAAGAAGTTGATCCCAAAGATAACCGTATAGATATAAAGACTATCCTACGTCTTGATCTTAAAGTCATTGCGTTCACCATGACCAGGTTGTGTGGGAGCGCAACTTCACATGTAGCTATCAAGTCTCAGATGCAGATCACAATAGTCGATTGTTATAGAGGTACCATTTTCAATTGGTGTGAAGGGGTATTGGCCAATATGAAAGGCTAATTGACCAGAGCAAAAAAATCAAAGTTGAAAAACTTTAGGTATGGTGCCATCTTGGTTTCTTTTGCTTTGGAGAGGATTCCATTTCTGGCCCCTCAATTGATCTCCGTTGATCCTAGTGAACCTAGAGAGCCTCGTATGGTACGATGGGTTGCACTGATGTCCCGCCATGGTGGCGATGGTTGTGTGGTAGTTCGATTCTCTCCAACATATTTTCATTGGCTTCAGAACCAAATCTTTGCTATTGAGAATTTTCCGTATGCAGGCATAGATTTCCGAGATGATCCCGAGATGTCATTACCTCCAGGGGCACAATGGGATGAATCAGGTAAATGAATCATTTTGATGTGTTTTAACTCTAATTTTTTTTTTTTTTTTGATCGTCCAATACTAATAACAAAATTTAAATGTAGATGTTGGTCCATGAAGGCCAGCCACTCTCCGCTGCTTCGAAAGGAAGCCAACAAAGCCTGTTGCACAACCACAAAATCAGGCAGCAGAAATCCTTACTGACTTGGAGCACAACCTAGAGAGTTTGACTATAGAAATCCCAGAGACATCAACAGATGATATTCCTCTTCCTCTCCAGAGACACGTTACTGGTGTTCCTGGCCAGTTTAGGAGATTCCTGTGTAGGGTGGTGCGGGCGATAGTTTAATACCATGATCATCACCACGGATAGTGGACGATCATCACAGACTATTGTATTTTGTTTTTTGTATCACTATCTTTCAGATCATAAGGTGTTTTAAACCTATTATTGCAAACGATGTAATATTTTTGAAAACGAAAACTCCTATCTATGATATTACTACTTTCTCTGGCTATCTTGTTCAACACATATCGAATGATGTTTTGGTTTACTATTTTAACATTGAAAATGTATATTTATAACATTATTAGCTAATGCATCAGCCAATGTATTTAAATTTCTTGGAATGTGTTGATATTCGATGTAATCAAATTGCCTTTCCAAGAGACGAACCTTCAAAAATAATCTCAATAACACTAGATTTTTAATTGCGTATACTCTGTTTAAATGTAATACAATGAGTTCTGAATCTAGCCTAATGATCAAACGTCGAATTCAAAATGAAATGGCACCGGAAACTAATTCAATCACTATGCTATATTCTGCAACATTATTCGTTGTTTGACCAAGGCTTACACCATGCATAGAAACTAACTCATTAGTGGATGAATAAATAACCCAGGCTCCAGAAGAAATATTCTTTGTACTACGATAGTCACCATCAACAAAACCAATGTACATTTGAAGGGATGTCGACATCTGCAATATCAAGAGTAATCAAGATAAGCAGTGATAGTAGTAAAAGCAAACTTAAACTAGACATACTCATCTAATCTAAGGCATCTAACTAGAAAAATAACTAATGTACAAGTGAGATCTTCACACAAGAATCAAGCATAACATCTCTTCAGATAAAGTCCATTTCTGGGTTTATCTAAATAGACCTCGTCATAATCAGTCAATTCATAAGCCCCTTTTGCAAGCACTCGCTTGACAATGTAAGGACCATGCCACATTGGTTTGAATTTCCCAGCTCCTAGCTTATTGTTAGCTTGATCGTATACCAAGACTAGGTCACCTTATGAAAAAACACGAGGTGTAACACTTCGGTCATACTGAACACGTTTTTTATGAGCTTTGGCTACTAATGTAGCAGTGTGTCGAGTCTCATCTAATTGTGCTAAGTACAAAACGCATTTTTCCTCTTCAGAGGTAGTTGGTAGTAACTTTATGGCTAATTGGAGTGACGGTATTTCACATTCAATAGGTAACACAGCTTCTAAACCGTAAACCAATTGAAAATGAGTGAACCTTGTTGCAGTTTTTGCTGAGGTTTGATATGCCCATAGTGCTTAAAAAACATGGTATGCCAATTATAGAGAGTATAATTTCTTCAACAATTCTCTTCTATAAGTTAAGAAGTACCCTTGATACTGAAATATGAGTTCAATTTATAGGAGAATGAAGGAGGTTTCAGTTCCATAAAGAGGGGGATAAAGTCCTCTCATAAAGGGATTTAAGCTCCAAATACCAAGGGATAATATCCATTAATGAAGGGATAGAGGTTCATGAATGAAGGGGCGAAGCTTGACTTGATAATACTTCTAGAAGCCTCCAGCTGGGAGAGTATTCAACCAGTTGGGTTTCTAGAACTTACTTATTATTTTATTTTACCTTTTACGGGGGTCTACAATTTTAGTAAGCAGAATGTGCGGGATGTGCCACAGGTTATAGAGCAAGAAACCGCGATATTCGCAAGTAAGAGCTAGGAAAAGTGCGGAGTTAGGCTTTTTGGGGTTTTAATGAGCTTTTCTCCAATTCCAAGACTTGGTTTAGGGACATTATGGTTTTGGACCTCTAAGGGAGCATAATATAGGTAATGATGAACCCATATATACAACTAAAATGGTTTGCATTTGGTTGTTTGTTTCTAGATATCTTTAGGATACTAGGGAGATCGTTCTTGTCCGCAAGAAGGATTTTATCTGCATAACAAAATGGTGACTCTGCTAGGAATACAATGAAATGAAAAATTACATGATTGAATACAAACATAGCTGCAGTTTTTCCATCTGCTACAAATGTAGGCATTGCCTCGGCCCATTTGGTAAAATAATCTACTGCGAGAATAATATACCCATGCCCCCCGGCTGCGTGAGGGTTATGTGTAATGAAATCAATGCCCCATTTTGCAAAAGGACTTGCAACAATTATGGGGTGAAGAGGAGCTGGTGGTGCACGCATCTTTCGATAAAATATTTGACAGTTGTGGCATTTTCGAATTGTGAGAATGCAATCTTTGAATAATGACGACCAAAAATAACCAATGCGCAATATATTTTGGGCTGTGCATACCCAGACATATGACCACCACACGCTTCAGAGTGGCAGTCATTCAAAATTTTTTCATCCTCTTCATGAGTTAAATATCAACGAAAGATCCGTTACCAATCTTAGCAATACAATATTGTTGGAGACACACTTTATCGTTGTGGTGCGGATTTTGTATTTCGAATGTTTAATTCATGAAGACGCTGAAAAAGTTTTGAATGATTGCCACTCTGGAGCATGTGGTGGTCATATGTCTGGGTATGCCACAACCCAAAAGATATTGCACGCTGGTTATTTTTGGCTGTCATTATTCAAAGATTGCATTCTCGCAGTCCAAAAATGCCACAACTGTCAGATATTTGATCCAAAGATGCGTGCACCACCAACTCCTCTTCACCCCATAATTGCTGTCGGTCCTTTTGCAAAATGGGGCATTGATTTAATTACATGTAACCCTCACTCGGCTGGGGGGCATGGGTATATTATTCTCACAGTAGATTATATTACCAAATGGGCCGAGGTGATGCCTAAATTTGCGACAGATGACAAAACTGCAGCTACGTTTGTATTCAATCATGTAATTTCTCGTTTCGGTGTATCCCCAGTGGAGTCGCCATTTTGTTATGCGGATAAAATCATTCTTGCGGACAAGAACGATCTCCCTAGTATCCTAAAGATATCTAGAAACAAACAACCAAATGCAAACCATTTTCTCTAGACTATTGTGATTCAGAATTATTAATTAACTAAGTAAGAGGAGATGCTCCTACCTAAAGTCCAACGCTTGCTGTAATCTTCAATCCAGTCGCTCCAAAAGAGGTCAATGAAACATGTAAGGCCTGCATTCAAAGACAAGAAAAATGATTAAAAGCACCTGCAAGATATAATAATTCAGAAACACTAATCTATCTCAGTGATCAAGGAATCCAATAATTAAATTACTCAAATAGATACATGAACAACTTAATGAGAAAATAGAATCCATTTCTATTAACTTGTGTGATAAGAAGTAACCTTACAACCTTGTCGCCTTGATGTCATACAGGTTCTTTCGAGGTCCTGAACAACTGTTTTTCTTCGGTTTGACAAGCCTTCTCCTCTCTGAACTAGCATAAAACTATGGATATGAGTATGTGATTGTTTCATATCAATGATGCCAAGTATAGAGAGTATAATTTCTTCAGCAATTCTCTTCTATAAGTTAAGAACTACCCTTGAGACTGAAATATGAGTTCAATTTATAGGAGAATGAAGGACATTTCAGTTCCATAAAGAGGGGGATAAAGTCCTCTCATAAAGGGATTTTAGCTCCAAATACCAAGGGATAATATCCATTAATTAAGGGATAGAGGTTCATGAATGAAGGCGCGAAGCTCAACCTGATAATACTTCTAGAAGCCTCCAGCTGGGAGAATATTCGACCAGCTGGGCTTCTAGAACTTACTTTTTCTTTTATTTTACCTTTTACGGGGGTCCGTAGTTTTAGTAAGCAGAACGTGCGGGATGTGCCGTTGGTTATAGAGCAAGAAACCACAAGTATCCACAGGTAAGAGCTAGGAAAAGTGTAGAGTTAGGATTTTTGGGGTTTTAATGAGCTTTTCTCCAATTCCAAGACTTGGTTTAGGAACTTTATGGTTTTGGACATCTAAGGGAGCATAATATAGGTAAAGATGAAGCCATATAGACAGCTAATTTCATGGTGACAAATTTTAGTGTAACAATTGGGGAGTATATGTTAATTGTCTTCTTGGTCTGTTATGTGTTATCGGTTCTAAACCTGCGTACCTCGTCTGTATGGGGGTCGAGGGTTCTAATTTCCCTAAGCTTGGGTGTATTCTAGTTGCAGTTAAGGAGTTTGGTATTAATGTTTGGTTTTCTCATTTCCTCGACCTTGTTTTTACCAAATTTGATTCTACATGTCTTGCTTTTGGCTCTGCATGGCCTCATATCAACTATGGTAGATTTTCTCCTATCTTGAATTTCCTCATATCTTATCTCGTTACTCATTTTCCCCTCTGTATTACTAAACCTACCTTCTGATCTGTCTGCAACCTTCACAGCTTGGCCCGCCAATCCTATGAAGTTCACTATATGGCCTCCAATGACTTTTCTATGGGTAGCGTTCTGCTGAATTTCCCGTCCAAGGTTTTACCTACTTGGATTTTTTGTAATGTTACGCAAGGGGGGGGGGGGGTTTGGACTCCAATTATAATGGTGGTAATGCTAAATTTTGGCATCGAAAAGGTCTCACTGTTGTCAATCCGCTTGGTTCGTGGGGTTTCGGTCCTATTTTGAGGGGTTTTTGTGGGATTTCAGTCTGGTTCGATGGGGTTTTTGTCCTGTGTTGTGGGGTTCCAGTTGGGTTATGTGGGATTTAAGTCCTATTTAGTGGAGTCTATGCCCTGTGTCAGTTCACATGTTGCGGGAGAATGGAAACATTCTGGCCATGCATGATTTGTCGCGACTGTTAAGGAAATTTCTGTTTCTTTAGAAAATAGTGGCCATTCTTGCCTATCCTATTGCCACCTTCATAGCTCGTCGGGCGTCTGGAATAAGGAATGATGATATGTATTACACTGCTAAAAATGAGGACATTACTCTCGACAATCAAGACCTTTTCCTTTGTTGTTTAACTAAATAAATTATTGAAATTATGTTGCAATATACAAGTATTTTTAAATCATATACATAGATGCTATCCTTTTCTGAAATCTAGTGCTTTCAAAATCGAATGAAGGATTTGTAGAGTAAAATTCAGGATGGGATGCAAGGTTTACATGGTTGAAATCATGGTTTGTAGGGTTTGAATTTGTGTCATATCTATGACACGCTTCTCGAAGAGGATTAACATAATGGAATGGACTTGTTTTCACGAGGATGTAGACACCCTCATAAATGGCGGAAGAATGCAACATCGCCAATGGACCTGAGTTTCAAATGTTGATTTTCTAGTGCTAATTTAGACAAGCACACCTTTCTGCAATTGATAATTACTTCTAATGATATATGATATGAATTTAGCACATTCTAGACTATCATTAATCAATAACTCACACTTCAAGTAAATGCAATAGAATATTAAATATCACAGTAGAAAATCCATGCACACTAGACACCGAAATGTTTCCCTAGTACACCCAAATTGAAGAGAAAAATCAACAATATTTTATAGGAGAAATTGGTTAATTCAACAAAATTATAATATAATACTTTCAATTCAATCTTTGGAAACTAAAAAAAACATTATAGCTCTGGTAAAACCTATTCAAATAGGCCAAAATTTGGGCTTCTACATCAACTGGTCAACTCTAGTCAAATATACCAGAAAATCTTAGTCAAATTCCTTGAGAAACTCGGTCAATGCTACCTAGAAAACTTAGTTAGACAACCCATAAAATATTTAGTCAACCTACCCCATGACTGGTCTTTCCTGTATTACAAAGCCACTTTCCATCCCCAAAGTCTAATCTATCATCTCGATCTCCAAACTATAAATATAACACATCTGTCTTTAGAACTTGAGTTTCTCCTAACTTTTATTTCTTGGGTGAGCATTTCTCTACTCTTTCAAGATCGATTGAGAGTGTTCTTCTTGCAAATTACATTGACCCTGCAAATTCCAATGATCATCTCTTTGGGACTGATGCTCATGTTGAGAGTTCTATTTCTCACCCTCTCCCTTATGGCAGAGCAACTAAAGTTCCTCACACACGAATCTGGGTCTCTTGGGAGCCTCACTAGTAGCTGAATCTCTCGATCCGCCCACCACACTTTACAAACCTAATGAAATGAACTTATATATTAAAATTATGAGGTGTTCTTATATAAGAACCCCTTTCCCTCAGTTCCCTAACTTGGATGAATGATAACAAGATAAATTCAATTATATCCCACTTTCTATGGGCTGGATCCATCGGGGAATCTAGAAAAATTCATCATATAATACTGGAAAAGTTGTAAGTTCCAATTAGGAATGGTGGTTAGGGCCTCAAAAATACTGAAGTCTTCAACCCGAAACTTCTTCTAAAGAACCTCTGTTTGGATGTAAGTGGTGATGGTCTATGGAGTGAGATCGTCAAAGAAAAATATCTACATAATCTAGATCTTCTTGGGTGGATTCTATTGATATTTGTAGCATCAGAAAGTGATCTAAGTCTCAAATTTTGTAACGAGGCTTGGAAAATAGCATTCCAAAGAACCCAAAAACCATTTGTGGAAATTCCACTTGGTTCATGTTTTATTAAAATAATTAATTATTTTAATGGGGACCCTAAGTCTAAACTTAGGGAAATTAAATAATTAATGGGTTTAATAAAGCAAAGTATGAATCTTCTAGAGAAAGAATATCAAGCCAAGGTTTAATATTAGCCATTTATTAGACTTCTAATATGGACTATTGATTAGTTAATGAGAATATTATAAAATAATGCTTGAGGGTCATTTGGAAAGACACTCAGTAACTCGAGGGAAGTCGATTCTCAAAGCATATAATTTGATTTCAGAGGGAGAGTTGCAAGGGCGGAGGAAGCGGAGGGCTTTAGCAGCAGTCAAAACTTGAGGAAGAAGGAAGCATGAGAGCATAGAGGCAACATAGAGGGAAAATGTAGCAGTGACATAGTCCCAGACAGTCTCTACGCAGAGAAGGATGCAGAGGTGACGCAGAGAGAGATAGGGTGTCTCTTGGGTGTTTGAAGCTTTCCAGAGATCAGGTGAAAAATTATCTCAGCTGTCTTCCTGTAATTTCTCAGTATTCTTTCAATCATTCCTTGTAAATAAATTGTTTCCGAAGATTAATATATAAAACCTCATTTGCTGCACCAGTTTTCCGACATTGGTTTTTACCGGGACAATTTTCAAAAAATAACTTTGTTGATGTAATTGGCTCTTGTGCTTGTATTCTATTGTTATTTTCTTTATATGTATGAATGTGACAGTTGTATTAGAATTTATTTCGAAATTTACTGAAGGTTTTTTTTTTTTTTTTTGATAAATAAATTATTGTGAAAATAAGTAGGAGAAATAAATTTGAATTGTAGTAGAATTTCAGAGTTGAAATTTTCACATGGTATCAGAGCAAAGATCATGGAACATGGTTGGAGATTCTGCAATGGAACGAAGTCTAGATGCCTATGTAGCAACAAATCAGAATGTTTCATGCATTTCTCCAGAGAAAAGGAAAGCATAGAAGGAAGTATGGATCACGACATCTCTATATTGGCTTCCAGATTTGAAGAAGAATTCGCTTGCGTATAAAGCTATACTTCCTCAGAGGTTTGGTATATTTATAGTGGAGATTATGCATATGACGAGTATACAAGAATGTTTCTCGAGCTACTAAGAAGAACAAATGAACTTTAGGATCACCATGGGAAATAAGGCAAAGTGTACCCCTATTGGAAGAGGTAATATAGTTTTTCAAACTGAAGCTGGGAATAAGCTTCATGCTACTAATGTGCTACACATGCCTGGGTTGGGGATACAGGACAAGTGACCTCCTCATCATCTCAGAGGAGAAGGTAACATGGAAGGAAGAAAATGACCTAGACAAGACCCATTTTTGCCAAGGTAATGCACCCCAGAGACAACTAGACAGCGTTATAATGCACCTGAGCCATGCAAAGGGAGCGTTAATGCCTAGGGTAATGCTCTTTCTTGCCCAAGGGTAGCTTTAACCGTGTTTAAGTGTGAAAAGGAAAATATCTTTCGGAAATCTTATTGGCATTTCCAGCTTTCTCTCAAAATGGAATCAGTTCAAAATAGAAACTAAATGGCACAAACCTTTTATTAGGCATTGCCAAACATAATTGAACTCCTATGGAAGGAAAAAGCAAAGGAAAGCAAGGATACATCTAGTTCTTTCCCAATTTGAACAAGTTGAAAGAGTTGTCAAGGTTTGTCCTCTCCATCTCCTATAAAATGGAGCTATGGGCTCTTGGTCTAAGGTCGAAGGTTTGATTATATGTGGAGCATAATTTCATTGTTTTAGTGTGAGGCTTGAAGATCAATGAAGTGAGCTTTCTGCCTTGAGCATCATCACACTTGGAGATAGAGAAAGAGAGAGAGGAATTGGAAGATTGAGGAGGGCTTGGTGCAACTGACAGTTGTAATCCTCCTTTTTATAAATCAATATAAATGCATCTGTTTTGTCCATACGATGCATCAATTTCACAATTGTTTTTCAATCGTCTATGTAGCATGATATGAATGGCTTAGATCTGTATTGTTTCATGTTTCTTGTATGCTAGTTTAATCGATAAGAAGCTATACTGTTGTAGAGATTACACGAGTGCTTTGATTGATTGCAGGATCTAGATTTGGAGCCAGTGAAGAAGGATCTCTACTCTGCTGCTTGGTGTTCTCCGTAGGATCTACTGTCCGTAAAGAGGTAATCTCTCCATCTTACTTTGTCTATTATACATATTAGCATGAACATGTATGCAACATCTTTGTGAACTTTACAGCTAAGCTGACTGTCTGCCTCAGGCACCGGAAAGCCCTAAGAGGGATATTTAATAACCACCACCCAAGCATATGACCCTATATTAGAATTGGTGACTCCACTGGGGAGTAAACCCCAAGTTTCCGGGTTGTTCCTATGACTTTACCTTTTTCCTTCTATTCACATATCCTTTCGACCAGTTTATATGCTCAGTGAACATCTCAAAAGCTCACAGAGTCCAGATTAGACCCTACTTAGCCATCTGTGCAACTTTACCCTGACTAATGCTTCCCCTGTAAGTGTTTCAAAGTGTTATAATGTGGTCTATGCTCAGATACAGTGCGTTATTATCAATATTAACGCTTTGTAGTCTCTGCTTGCCAGTGTTACGTAGCCAAAATCTACTGTTTACACCTCTGTTGTGTTTCCCTTTGGCTGTGGACTTATTGGCCATCATAATAGCTTCTCTTGCTGGATCCCTGTGTTTGTTTACCAGCTAGCATTTCTATCTTTTGTTCTTGTTTAAAAAAGTTAATGTCAATCACATCTACTTTTTGAGGAGGAAATTTTCTTTTAGTTTTATGAACTTAGCTGAATTAATTCTGAAATTTTTTGGTTAAAAAGATGTTAAGAGAAGATAGATAGATGTCTGAATCTTTAAAGTTGAACTATGTTATTTTAATGTTTGGTGCATGGATGTTGAAAGAAATCTCTCCTTGTAGAAAAAACTTTTCATTGAATTGAATATTTAGAGCATATTTCTACATGGTTTTTGAGTCAGAGTCTCATCACATTTCATACGTCCACTCCCCCTCGGAAAGAATAATAATCAAGTACAATAAGAATCAAGCGATAATAAAATTAATAATATAACTTTTTCTGAGTTCACCCAGCAATAGTTCAGGCTAGGATCTTGGGGTAGGATAAGTGAGAAAATCACCCAAGATCTCAAAACTTGAGACTAGAGTCATTAATAAGTGAAATCCTACTGTACTCATATTATCGATACCACTCCACTACCACCAGAGTTAAGCTTGAGACAACACCAGGGTGCATGAGAAGGTAGCCCACCTTTGAGTGCATTCAGTGGGCATGCTATATATTTGGGTTCCCTTCGGGGATGTCGAAACTAGATCGGGGATCTAGGTGTTATGCCCATATAGCGTGCTGTCTACGAGCGTGATCCCCTTGATGATGTCTGTGATTTGAGGTATCTTTAGTTGCCAAAATTTTTAGGGACTTATACGAGGTGACTGGGATGGGCTATCTTGGTACATAAAACAGATGGACCTACTCTATCTTCGGTCTTTGGCAGGGTACTCGTCTTCACGAGAGTGCTTACACCTATTGTCTGAGGTTCGGGTGAAGCTCTAGAGTAACCGTAACTATGTTTACGACTAGCCCTCTCTGTATTCTATTGCGATACTGGGTTTCATCTCTAGCAAACGGTAGTACTCAGACAGGGCCACCCTGTTCTGGCTACTTGTTGATTGATTTTAGAAAGTCATTTTTTATTTTTTATTTTTTAGGTGTGTGGTTACTATCACTGAGACTTTATAACACATCAAAATAATTAAAATTTTCTAAAAATAAACAGGTCACCATGGCATCTTTCGACCCTCACCGTCTGTCTCGACGACAACAAGGTCTCCCTCCATTAACACCGGAGGAGGAGTCGAGTCTCGGTGAACCCGTGCCTTCTTCGGAAGAGCAGTCTCTAGTGACAACCCATGATTTTCACATAGCCCCATATCACACAGAATTTCTAGAGGATCCTTTTACGGAAGGAGTCATACCTCCTTGCAATCCTCCACTCACTAATCCGTCGGTGCTAGTGTTAGTTCAGATTACACCAAACCAAGATATGTCTTCGGCTGCACCAACATCCGTTTCACAACTGGCACCCATGGGGTCGATGCCAATGGAAACCAACCCAAGTTTGCCACCATATTCCCCGCCGGTAGTCAGTTATACGCTAATAAACGACAGCCCCAGTAGCCAGCCTATGCCTGGTCCCAACACTACGGTCACCACAACTGCTAGTGGATCTCTGAATCCTTCGGGATCTACTCCTACAGTGACTACACCGGGACCCAGCGTGCCCACTCCCACGAGCAGGGATACTTCAGTTCCTTTTGGCAACCCTTTCAGTTGGAACACTTTGCTAAGTTCAAACCCCTTGGCCACCATGCCAGGGGGTAGTGTCACCAACACACAGACGACAGGGGGAATTTCGGTACCCCTGCAATTATTAGGACAAACGGGACAACCCATTTTTAACACTGTTCCTTTAAGTGGTCAAAATTTCGGTATAGGGTCTATGCCGTTGCTTAACTATGCGAATAGCAGCATGCCTCTGGCTAGCTCTATTGCATCCATATGGGAAAACCAACCCCAAAATTCATTTGGACAAGGGGGAAACTTTTATGTTGGGGGAAACCAACCCTTAGCCCCCTAGTACAATATACCCTACGGACATCAACCATACATCCCTACAACCCCACCCACAGGGAAATTTTACCAACAAAGTCCTACTTATCCTATTGGTAACACATTGATGGGTGGACCCTATGGTTCGAATAGTTAGCCAATACTTCCTTGGCTAGATTCGGGGGCAAACATGTAATTTCCATTTTTGACAGCTCTAGACATCCCCGACATCTACAAACTAACCAGTGATCCCATCAACCACAACCCACTCTGGCCTCCAGTACCGCACAAGATTCCATATGACATCCCTAAATTCGACAAGAAACAAGGGGATGATCCAGCCACACATATCACCACCTTTCATCTATGGTCTGTTTCTAACTCCATGGTGGATGATAGTATCTGGCTTCGACTTTTACCCCGCACTCTCACAGGAAAAACTGCCAAATGGTACATTGAGTTACCATGTGGAGTCGTTAACACTTTTGGCACCTTAGCTATGGGTTTTCTTAAGAATTTCCAATTACCTATTAGATATGAAACCGAAAAAGAAATCTTAACCTCGCTGCGCCAAGACACCGCCACCCACATCTCCGATCACATTCATGAATGGAGACGTAGGAGGAGGCTGGTCAAAGTGCCAATCCCGGATCATCTCTTATCTAACTGGTTTTGTAAGTCACTCTTACCAACCCTAGCTAAGGACATTTTTCTGTCCGACGCGATCACGGAAGATCAATCCATTCGTCGTGCACAACATTTAGATCTGATCTATTCGCAATCTGGCATGCTATATGATCTACTCCCCCATGCCCCTGGTAATCTGAATCCTCCTCCTACTCAGAAACCTAGAGCACACGCCGACGATCTCATTGCTGCCATCTCCGGGGTAGCCATAAAACAACCTAGTGGGAAAACATCCCAGCCATCTTCTGCTGCCACTGCCCCTAACCAATCGACTACTCTTCCTACCGCTGAGGTAAATTCTGTACAAATTTCACAAAAACCTACTGGAAAGAACAAGAAGAACAAGAAAAATACCTCTTCTTCGAAAGAGCAGTCGGATCATAAGAATAATCCCAATTAGAAAAACGCTGCTAAAACCGACAAAGGGAAGGAGAAACCCATGAAATTTCCTTGCAGATTCTGTGCGGAGGACCACTTGACATACAAATGTCCTCAACTATAGGAATGCACAAATTTTATCACAAACAAGGACTCTAGGAGGACACCTGTTTTTCTTCATAATCCCTTACCTAATCCACAGCAACAACAATAAAACATGGTTGCAAACCCACCACAACCCTCGCAAAGGGGAAATGGTGGTACGCATCCTTTCGGTGAAGGATCGTCCGCCATTTATGGTGTAGAAAGTGTTGAAATCCAGACACGAGCCAAACTCTATGGAAATCCTGTCATTGATACTCAAGAACCTGGTACTATTTCAAATCCACTTCCACCCAACAATTTGCATATCGAACGACCTGCTGCTGACCTCGCGATTCGTCCCCCCAAAGGGACACTTCGACACACGACTCATAACACCTTTGCAAGTGCCGCCCAAAACTACAACATTGTAGAAGATTTGGCACAAGCACCATCATATATGTCTGCTCTCAAAGTATTGCAAACTTGCCCAGCACAAAGGAAAGCCTTGATTTCGGCCATTGGTGGAATTGACCCCCAGGATTCTACACTAGCTATCTTTGACATGGAGAAATATAAAACCCGCCTCTCACACCAACTTGCATTCCAGGTGCAGGTTGTGTCGAAAGTGAGACCAATCCATCGTACTGTCATAGACGAAGGTGCTTCAACCTGCGTTATGTCAACTACTTGCTGGCTCGCTTTGGGTTCTCCTACTTTGTCTCCGCCGTCGAATTCCCTTAAAGCTTTCGATGGCCACACTTTCCTCCCAAAAGGCTACCTTGCTAGCTTTCCCATTTCCCTTAGTGGGAAAACAATAACGGTGGACATAGAAGTTGTAGATCGTCAGCTCAAATATAATCTGTTGCTGGGTCGCAGTTGGTCTTACGCAATGACTGCCATTGTTTCTTCGGTCTTCCGACTCATCCTCTTTCCATTGGATGGGAAAATAGTCACAGTGGATTAGTTATCCTTTTGCACCCCCGATTATTCCACGTTACCAAGTAGCACTGTACCCCTAGTAGGAGGCATTCCTGACTCATACATCAGTATTAGTACCGGTCTTCTGAAGGCATATGCCCTGATGGGTTGCTTTCCTCTCCCGCCGCTTGAGGTTCCACATACGGTTGCAATGATATCCACTACTTTGGATGGCTCTATCGATCCATGGATCCTACCAGCGCCTTCAGAAATTGATTCCTACGGAGATCAGATGCTGCTCCCACCAACCAAGTTGACTTATCAAGCCATCCAAATTACATCTGAACCCTCCACAACTTTGGTTTCTACAAATGGTACAAACCTCCCACCCATCACGGTTCTTTCTAAAGATCTCCTCGATGAAGTCCTACCTGCGGACGAAGCTATTCGAGAGGTCATGTCTTTGGAAGAACGAACTTGGGGAGAGTTCCACCATTGTGCTTCGATGTTCGATTCGGAGATGATAACTACTCAAATCCCATCTTTTGACCCACCTGAGATCGTTCCCTCCATTTACATGACTATTCAAACTATCGATTCGGAAGGGAACATGGGCAATATTTCTAAGACTATGCTCATTGATATCTCGGTCAAAACTGATATCGTGGAAAACATTCACATTGGAGCAGATTGCAATCCTGAGGAAATTGCATGCTTCACATCCCTTTTCAAGGAATTCCGTGATGTGTTTGCTTGGTCTTACGACGAAATGCCCGGCCTAGATCCATCTATAGTCGAGCACGAAATCAAAGTTTATGACAATGCCAAACCTGTTCGACAGAGACTCCGACTTGTCCACTTGCGCAAAGCGGTCGCCATTAAGACTGAAGTCGAAAAACTTTTAAACGTTGGTTTCATCTACTCCGTTTCTTTAATGGAATGGGTTTCCAATCCGGTTCCCGTAGACAAAAACCAAGGCACCATCCGGGTTTGTGTTGATTATCGTGATTTAAACGCCACTTGTCCAAAAGACAATTATCCAATGCTGCTCATAGATCAGATCCTTGATGATTGCACCGGATGTGAATCTTTTTCCTTTACGGATTGTTTCTCGGGATATAACCAGATTGCGATTAAAAAATATGACCATCATAAAACCGCCTTCATCTGTCCTTGGGGCACATTTGCGTATCGTAAATTCCCATTCGGTCTGAAGAAAGCAGGAGAAAATTTTCAAAGGGCTATGAATATGCCTTTCACGACATTAGGCATATTGTACAGGCTTACTTGGATGACCTTCCAGCTCATTCTAAGAAGCGATCCCATCACCTCGCGCATCCGAAACAAATCTTCGCACGATGTAGGTTCTACAATATACGTCTAAATCCACATAAGTGCATATTTTTTGTCGAGTCTAGACTCCTTATGGGATTTATTGTCTCCAAGCACGGGATTAGGGTTGATCCTGATAAGGTTAAGGCAATCATCGAATTACCCGCACCACAATCCATTCTGAAACTCCAACGTTTGCAAGGGAAAGCAAACTTTTTACGTCGTTTCATAGTCAACTATGACGAGATGACGAAAGGCTTTATGCGTTTATTAAATAAAGGAACACTATATTCATGGGATGACCAAACTCAACTGTTGTTTGACGCCTTGAAATGAGCATTCGTTTCTGCCCCACTTCTTAGTGCCCCCAACTACTCACACGATTTTCTCCTCTACTTGGCAGCCTCACCATCCTCACTTGGAATGGTCTTGGTTCAAGTTCACGATGACGATAGTGAACATGTGATATATTAATTGTCAAAAGGTCTCATTGGACTTGAACTACGATATTCACATTTGGAGAAACTCTCTCTCGCGGTGGTCTTCTCTATCACCCGACTCCGACACTATATATTACTGTGGCAGACTACCGTCATTGCTTTGGAGAATCCCATGCGACACATTTTGTCTCGACAAGTTATTGGAGGAAAATATTCCAAATGGATTGTAATCCTCCAACAATTTGACTTGGTATTCACTGCTGCCAAAGCAAATAAATCTCTAGTCTTCACCAAATTATTGTCGGACCTTCCCAGAATCGACCCGAAGGATGTAACTCATGATCCATTTCCTGATGAATCCGTCTAATTAGTTGATTCTTTTGATCCTTGGTATGGAGACATTTTGGTCTACCTCCAAACTCAACGCTTCTGCCCAAATCTCACGTCCGACGAACGCTATCGTATTCGCCACCAAGCGAAACACTATCTCGTGCTAAACGATACTCTATATTGTCATGGTGTCGATACTATTCTTCGGTGTTGTCTCACTTTTAACGAGGCAGAACATGTTTTAAATGACTGCCACGTGGGGGCGTGCGGCGGTCATCTTTTTGGCATAGCTACTACCCAGAAAATATTACGTGTAGGCTATTATTGGCCCACTTTGTTTAAAGACTACATCACAACGGTCCAGAAGTGCCATCCGTGTCAAATTTTCACGAAGAAAATGCGTGCCCACCCCACCCCTCTCCATCCGGTTGTCTCTATTGGTCCTTTCGCTAAATGGGGAATTGAATTCGTTACATGCAATCCTACTTCTGTGGCTGGACATAACTACATTGTAGTTGTAGTCGACTACTTCAAAAAATGGGCCGAAGCCATTCCCACTTTTAGGGCCGATGGAGAAACCGCTGCTCTGTTCCTGTTCAATCAAGTTATCTGCCATTTCGTTGTACCCCTCTCGATCATCAAAGATCATGGATCACATTTTCAGAACCATATGATGATGGAATTAACTTCCATGCTAGGTTTTCGACAAAATCAGTCTTCATCCTACTACCCCCAAGAAAATGGTCAAGTCGAAGCCGTAAATGGCATCCTCAAAACCATGATTCGTCAGTTAGTCAGAAATCATAAAACCACTTGGCATCAGAAGTTATATTTCGTGTTATGGGCATACTGCACGTCAGTCAAAACTGATACTGGCTTCACACCATTCAAATTTTCATTCGGCCTGGAAGCAATACTCCCAATCGAGTGTGAGATTCCATCACTCAAGCTCGCTATTGAACTCCTACTTGGCACCACTGCCATAGAAGAGCGCTTGCTCTCACTCAATCACTTGGATGAAACTCATTGAGATGCCACACTGGCACTCGAAGCTCACTAGCATTGAGTCAAATCTCAATATGACAAATCTGTCAAGCCTCGTTCTTTCTAAGAAGGTGATCTCGTTCTACTCTATGATCAGAGACATGACCTCTTGGGGGCAGGAAAAATTCAACCATGATGGCTTGGTCCTTACATAGTCACCAAAGTCCTCTCAAAAGGAGCTTATGAACTTCAGGACTGTAATGGAATTCCACTCACGGAGCCCCACAATGGGCTCTATCTAAAGAAGTATTTCGCCTAGTTCTCCACTAGGCATATGCTTTGTAATTTTATGTATATAAGTTTTGCCTTTGTTTTGATGTCACTGGATATTTTGGGTATTTGAGTGTTTTTCTCATACACACTCTTTTATTTTATGCAGATGCCTTCGTTATCCTTGTCATACGTTGGATATGTGGACAGTGCTAGTCGTCATACTAGGCACATTGCGTCAGCTTCTTGGGTCCTCTGCACACCTGAGTCGAAACTCCTTGGTTCCAAGGGAATCTTCCTGGGCAATGCCACCAACAACATTGCTGAGTACATGTCAGTGATACAACTCCTCAAGGAAGCTGCATCTTGTGGCATCTCCAATCTGGTAGTCAGGTTAGATTCCCAACTCGTAGTTATGAAGTTAAAAAATCATTATCACGTCCGTCATCCAATATTGTTAGATTATTTCTTAAAGGTACGACTTCTAGAACGTCACTTTCAAACCATTTCATTCGAGCATCTTCCTAGATAATTTAATGCATTAGCTGATTCATTGGAAAATTATGTGTTAGATTGGAATTTATCACATTTGTTATATAAAAAGTTATATATGAGTATATATTTTTTACCATAGAAAATACATAAACATTAAAAAACACACGGAAAAAAAATCGCCAATATATATATATATATATATATATATATATATATATATATATATATATATATATGTTGTGTCTAGTTAGATTACATCAAAAAAATTCTCAAAACTTGGGTGTTTTACAAAAAATTGGCTTCACTAAGCCTCACTATGACATTTACACATCTATCCACTCCTCCTACTAAGCCTATTGCTCAAAATAGCAGACAAATGCTCTGGCTATCCTCCTCAGAGGCACCAAGTATCTCTCCGAAACACCCATTGTATGCCGCTGCAGACGAATCAGGATCGCTCTCATGGGAAGAGGTGGCACACCCATACTTAAACCGTCTAGGTTTCTAGTAAGCTCATGCAAAATATGTGTGTCATCACCCTCTTCGGCTATTGCTACAACCTCTGCTGCTGCGCCAACCCTAGGTAGCTGCATTCCTTGCCTTGCATAGCGAGGGGCTCCGGCTGGACGGACAGGTGCCACATCTGTGTCAAGCAACAATCTTCATGTCAAAAAAAATTTTCACCCATTAAACAAAAAAATTGCATAAACATTCAAAAGATACAAAAATACTTCAAACTACAATGATCAAAATATTTCTTACCATCTAGGCCCCACTGAGTTCCCGAGGGAAATACCAACTCTGGATCTCCAGTATTGTTCATCCTTGCATA
Organism: Pinus albicaulis; assembly: GCA_034641835.2. Lineage (NCBI taxonomy): Eukaryota > Viridiplantae > Streptophyta > Pinopsida > Pinales > Pinaceae > Pinus > Pinus albicaulis. Next base: position 20,996,612 of record CM076581.1, on the reverse strand, counting down.
GGGATAATCTTCAATCATTATGATCTGGTCTTCAAGCCACTCAAAGAATCCATCATCAAAACATTGACGGATTGGACCCTCTCCAGTCCGCGGTATCAAAGCTGCCCAACGAGCCTGTCTTGGCTCCCATGGTCCCAATGCATCCGTGATCATTCTTGGCCTCATGGCTGGCACCCGCTCTAGTATGAAAGACACGATGAGTGTTCCATACCCAAACTCTCTTTGGATCCGGGTCTTACATGTTGTTAACTCTGCATGAACTCAGTGGAAAACACCTTCACACTAGTCAAACACCTAGGGATGCATACAATACAATGTTAACAATACCTGGGCCTTGGTGGCCACGTGCTGACTCTTGGCCCCGGCCAAGCGAACTATCATCCACAAGAGAGACCTCAACGGTCTTGCTGCCACCTGTGCAATAGGCACCTGGTTACTTACTGCCATAATATTTTTTATGCAGTGAGTATGGATCAAATCCACAGTAGTGTGGGGATCAGCCCTGGAACCTGTCAGATTGGGCCTCGGTCCTCTTCATGACAGGCCAGTCAAAAAATAAATGTCATCTTTCTCAATGGAGAGTTCATTACCCCCGATATGAAAGACATGTTGGCGGTCATCCCACTGTTGGATTATCCATCTCAAAAGGTCCTCCTGCCCTCTCATCAACTCTAAACGAGCATACTTCAGCAATCCACATCTGCGGAGAACTAGCAACGTAGCTGCATCAGTAACAATTTCGTGTTATTCCCGCTCATGCTCCCTTTCGCGCCAAATCCTCATGGTAAATAGCTTCACACCTGCATAAGCAACATTTATTGGATTATTTTTTGGCTGGAACACTTTAGAAAGATAAAAAACAAGTTCTTAAATCAAATTTGCTGGCTAACGCGGGCTATAGTGCCAAACAGTGTGTGCTAATGCTCTGTATCTTCTCGGGAAGTGCATTTAATGCGGGCATAACACTAAGCACCTGCGTTAGTCTCTTAAATTTTTTAGGGCCTGCTAAAATCGATATTTATAGCCAGCAAAAAGAACTAAAAACATAATGAAATGCTAGGGGAAGGTTCAAGCTCTTACCTGGATCTCGCGGAATGAAAAATCGTTGCTCGGTTCGTCCACAATCGACAGCTGAAGTTTCACCACTTTTTTACTCCAAAGCTCTATCACAGCACTCAACAGAGTGAAAATGAAGGTCGGTCGCCTTCTTATAGCCATTCTGGAGGTAAGACTCACTCAACTAGTCTGATAAAAACTAGTAAATTCATGCTATACTTTGTCGCAACTATTGGTTTTCATATGTTACCGATGCTCTGATGGGTTGTCAATGTTTATATGCAGATCTAACCATGTTTGACCCAGTTTTGAGCTTTCTTTTTAGGGACTTTTTCTAGCTTGTAAAACTAAAAAAACCCTGAGTTGCCTTCATTGGGCTCATTAAACTACCACGACAAAGGAATATGAGCCATTCTTTTTATCCTTTTCAAATATCTTTAAACAGAAAAAGTAATCGAGTTTTTCTCCGTGTGACTCGTTAAAATTTCATGAAGAGCACCAAGTTTTTCCTTGTTGGACTCGTTAAAATTTCACAAAGAACACTGAGTTTACTCCGTCTCCTCGTACTCATAGAAAAATGAGGTAGATTTCCATCGAACATAGATTTATCACTTTTCCAGATTCAATGGACTATCTCACAGAAAATGAATAATTTCAGGCTTACTATTCTCCCTTCGTCGCGCTCGGTTATCAAACATTGCAAAGGTACCCCCTGGAGTTGTCTTTTACGATGCTTTTCAGACTCTCTAAAAATGAAAAAATCACCGAGTTTACTCGTCTGGACTCGTTAAACTTAATCAGTCAGGGAAAAAATTTGGACAACGTGGATACTTCTTCTGTTACATTTTCAAAAGGTCGATTTGGCAGCATAAAATATTGAACGTGGAACTTCCCAGAAAACTCTTTCGCATTTAGCTGAACCCTACCATCTATGAGTTTAGCCTTCATCTCCCAGTGTTCCTGCATTGGTGAATCCTAATACTCTTTGGTGTTCATTAAGCCTAAGCTGCCTAGTACCCTGTTAGAGTGCCTTCGATTGTTCAAGAGGATCCCACTATCTATTGCTCCTTGTATCAACCAAAGCCATCATATACCATAAATTATTTGTCATCAGTTATTCCCACTTAATCTTGATTATTTCCATCAAACAACATCATATTTTCCCGTTTCGTGTCAACTGATGTAGGACGCCTCTTTTCCTACCTTTTGACAGATCTCTTCCTATCGAATTCAACATCTTATCTAGGAAATTGATTCAGAAACACATTAGTACCCAGATACTTGCAGACATCAGTGGTAGGTCATCTTGTGTTTGGTTGGGGGTTCTCATTATTTTCTCCCGATCGAATGATCCTATGAGTGTTCAACATCAACTCCTTTTTATTCACACTCGCTAGATTGTACTGTGCATCTTGGGTACCATCATCATTATCGGTGGCCACCCTCGCGTCTGTTAACATTTTTTGTTATTTAATGGTAATCAGACGATTTCCTGCATGTTAGACTACAAATCATTCATTCACATGTATGGAAATATGCAGTTTAGTGAAGCGGCGACCAAGACCTTGGGTTGAGGGTTACACCATTACAACTATGTTTCCTCTCCCAAGTTGCGATAATGTTTTTGGAGACAGCTTTTCAGTTTGATCCTGTTATGACAGACACTTTCACGTTATGCTTATCGGTGGACATACTGTTCATATCTCTGCTCTAGAGAAATCATGTTGATTAGCTACTAAGCATGGGAATGCCCAACTCAAGACATATACTATATATTCTGACATATGTTGTTGTTTCAGGTTTTCCTCAGTCCTCCAATTCCTCTCATTCTACTACACTTGTTATAAAGTATTTCGGCCATCATCTTCATCTTTGACCTCACACTTTAGGGGGCATCTATTACAGGACAAATGACCTCCTCATCAGCTCAGAGGAGAAGGTAACATGGAAGGAATAAAATGACCTAGACAAGACCCATTTTTGCCAAGGTAACGCACCTCAGAAACAACTAGACAACGTTATAACGCACCTGAGCCATGCAAAGGGAGTGTTAATGCCTAGGGTAATGCTCTGTCTTTCCCAAGGGGCAGCTTTAACCGTGTTTAAGTGTGAAAAGGGAAACATCTTGCAGAAATATGACTGGCATTTCCAACTTTCTCTCAAAAGGTAATAAGTTCAAAATAGAAACTAAATGGCACAAACCTTATATTAGGCATTTCCAAACATAACTGAACTTTTATGGAAGGAAAAAGAAAAGGAAAGCAAGGATACATCTAGGTCTTTCCCGATTTAAACAAGTTGAAAGAGTTGGCAAGGTTTGTCCTCTCCATCTCCTATAAAATGGAGCTATGGGCTTTTGGTCTAAGGTCAAAGGTTTGATTAGATGTGGAGAAGAATTTCATTGTTTAGTGTGAGGCTTGAAGATCAGCGAAGTTCATTCAGAGCTTTCTGCCTTGAGAATCATCACACTTGGAGATAGGGAAAGAGAGAGAGTAATTGGAAGATTGAGGAGGGCTTGGTGCAACTGACGGTTGTAATCCTCCTTTTTATAAATCAATAGAACTATATATTTTTTGTCCATTTGATGCATCAGTGTCACAATTATTTTTCAATCGTCTATGTAGCATGATATGAATGGCTTAGATCTGTATTGTTTCATGTTTCTTGTATGCTAGTTTAATCGATAAGAAGCTATACTGTTGTAGATATTACGCGAGTGCTTTGATTGATTGCAAGATTTGGATTTGGAGCTAGTGAAGAAGGATATCTACTCCAATGCTTGGTGTTGTCCATAGGATCTGCTATCCATAAAGAGGTAATCTCTCCATCTTACTTTGTCTATTATACATATTAGCATGAACATGTATGCAACATCTTTGTGAACTTTACAGCTAATCTGACTGTCTGCCTCGGGCACCGAAAAGCCCTAAGAGGGATATTTAATAACCACCACCCAAGCATATTACCCTATAGCAGGGATGAACTTACTCTATGTGTCTTAGCTGCAAAACAAGGGCTATGATGTATACTTAATTGGAAAATGAGTATATGTCAAACACCCAAGTTGGAAGAAGAAGGAACAAATTGGAGTTAGGAGAAAAAAAACTATATAAGTTGCAACTTGAATCTCTAATGGAATTGATAGACAGTAGTAGTGAAAATGATTTGAACGAGCTATGGCATAGAAGGACGGGGAACTTACACCATGGGGCTCTAATAATTCTCAAAGAGACCATCACAAGAGTTCCATAACTAAGCACCAAGCGAGATGACGTATGTAGAGGATGCGTACTAGGTAAGTGCACCAAGGTAGCTTACCCTAGAAGCAACAACAGGGCTAAGAGTGTGTTGGGATTAATATACTTAGACAATTGGACCTATGTCCCATAGAGCTCTTAGTGGTATTGAGTACTTCGTCACCTTCATTGATGACCATTCCAGGAAAACTTGGATCTACTTTCTGAGGACCAAGGATGAGTTCTTTGCTCGATTCAAATATTTTAAGGCTCTGGTTGAGAATTCGACAGGAAAGAAGATAAAAATATTGCAGTTAGATAATGGTGGATAATATATTGATAATAACTTCACTCAGTTCTATGCAAGGGAAGGCATCAAAAGAGAGTTGACTGCTCCATATAATCTGGAGCAGAATGGAGTAGCAGAAAGGAGAAATAGAACTATTGTTGAAGCAACGAGGGCAATGTTGTATGATCAAGATATGCCCAAATTCCTATGGGAAGAGGCATGGAGTACAACTGTTTATGTTCAGAACAAGATTAATCACAAGGCACTAGGTAAGATTACACCAGAGAGTGTCTTCACTGGCAGGAATCTAGAGCTAAGACATTTCAGGATATTTGGTAGTTTGGCATACTACCATATTACAGAATAAAAGAGGAATAAATTAGATCAGACTGCAGAAAAGGGATATCTGGTGGAATATAGAGAGAATGCTAAGGCATATATAATCTACATTCCTAGAAATAGGAAAGTTGTAGTACAACGGGACGTACGGTTCATGGAGGATAGAGATTTCAGGAAATCCCGAGAGATGACTTCTGAAACGCAGTCAGAGGATTATCCACTGGTCCAACCTCTTCGACCAATCGAAACTAGCACCAGTTCTTCTCCAGGGTACAAGAATCCAGGAGTTTTATCTCAGGAAGATTCACAAGAGGAGGAGGAGGAAGAGAAAATTTTTGAGGGATGCAGAAAAGTTTGTCGGAGCTCCTAGAAACTCCTCACAAGCCCAATACCCCAAGGGTTGTGGGAGTACCTTACAAGTTACACTTCTCAATAATGATCTCTAAGTCATTATCCCTAGCCATATTACATGACACTTGGTCAATATCATTGAATTGGGGAGAATGTTTTCCCTTGATGCTACAACATCAAAACTACCTCTAACTAAGGGAAGCATTTGGAATCACTCCAGGGTTGTCCTTGAAGTAGTAAAACTTCATCTAGGACAGAGGCTTTGTGAGAATGGAAACAACCTGCTTGCCCGTAGAAATGTATTGGAGCCTCACTACTCCCTTCTATACCACGTCTCAAATGTAGTGGTACTTGGTCTCAATGTGCTTGGACCAGCCATCATGGTCATCTACGACATTTTACCAAAAAATCTGATAAGTAGCTTCCGAAGCCATACTACTTGACAACTTTCCAGACTAGCTGCAATATACTCAACCTTTGCAATGTTGAGTGTGACATATCTCTATTTCCTGCTCATCCAGGATATCATAACATACACAGAAGTAAGGACATCTATGTAGGGAAGTAAGGATGCAATCCTTGAGGAGGATAAATACAATAGAGTGGAATTGTTTTCACAAGGATGTAGACACCCTCATAAATGACGAAAGAAAACAACATTACTGGTATACTTGAGTATGAGAGGGAAATATGATATGAGAGATTATAATGAGGAGAATGATCTCAGTAATGAAACTATTGAATTTATGTTGATTATAGATTCCAAAATCTGATGGTTAGGAGAGAGGTCAAACAATTGACCTCTCAACCTCTCTCCTAACCATAAGGTTCCAAGATATTTCCAGAATTTGCAATCGACATAATGATCCTTGTAATGAATCCCAATGAGTGGAAAGGAAATAGTAAAACCAAAACAACAATGCAAAACTATAGATGCACTTACCAATGTGGACTATTAAAGGTTGAATTTGGAAAGGAAACCAATGGCTTAGGAGTAGAGAAGAGATGGAAGGCTTCAAGGAAGGGCCTTGAAAACAATTTTTGATATAGGAAAATGGAGAAGAGAATAAGGTAAACGTGTGTTGCCATTTCGCATTAATATGATATATATAAATGCATATTCATATTCTAAAGTCTCTTTGACTCTTAAAGAATATTCATATTCACTTAGTTAATTCCCTCTCAATTCAATAACACAAATTTACCATAATCCCTAAGGATTAGGTTTCCAACAATACCTATAAATATAAATGAATGGAATTGCATTGTATGTGATTTCTATTTTCATAATTTGTGATGTGCATGTCCTTCCTCCATTTAATCATGGTATGAGAGCATGCTTGGTAATCGATTGATTGTGTGTATAATTATGAGTTAGAAAGTTTTATGTTTTGGAGGAATTGTGAAAATAAAAATAAATAAAATATTTTTTCTTAGTAAAAATTATAACCATTCCTCTCCATGTTTACTTTAAAAAAAATGATTTTTTTTTTTTTTTCATTTTCATTTAAAAAATTACTATAAATAAAACTAATTAATAGATGCATCTAATAAAACCAATTTTAAGAATGAGGAAACAATATGATTTAGTTATTTTCAATTAAATGATTTGATTATTTTTTTTTTCATTTTCATTTACAAAATTACTATAAAAACTAATTAATGGATGCATCTAATAAACCAGTTTTAACAATGAGAAAACAATATGATTTAGTTATTTTCAATGAAATGATTTCGAGTAAACAAAGGGCTCTTGAAAAGGGGAAAAAAAGTGGTTACGACTTAGATTAAAATGTATGTATAATGATTAATATTTTGTTGAAATTATGCATACTAGAGAGGGCACCATGATATGAACTATTTGTAAATGATTGTATCATAATACAAGTGAATCATGGATCTTAATTTTTTGTTTTTGTTTTGTTTTTTTTTGGTTATTTGCACAATTTGAAGATCTTAAATAATTAAGAAGTCGCATTTCAATTAATTAAATTAAAATATATACATGTAATTCTGCATAACCTCTTTAGTTCTTATTAGATTTTGATGAGAGTGCTTGATACTGCTAATACACTTTTTAATTTTTTTTAATTTTAGTATGAAGTTATTGTAAAAAGGGTAATGACTATAAAATTTAAGGCAATTCATCTAATGATAAAGGTCATGTACTTGTTTTCAAGGGAAGATCAATTCGGTACTTTTGAAAATTAAATACTAAACCAAATTAAATTTCAAAATAATTCGAAGAAAAGAAACATGGATGTAGATTTAATAATAATCATCATTATTATGGAAACCAAGGCATTATGTGAAGTATTAGTACAAAAAGCCGTGGAAAGCACACACCTTATGGTACACCTTGGAAAAATGGTGTAGTTGAGAGGAAGAATATAACCCTTGTGAAAATTGTTAGGTGTATGTTATATGCTAGGAACTTGGATCCAAAATTTAGAGTAGAAGATATAAATATTACAATTTATATTGTCAAACGATATTTATAATTGATGTCAAACATCATAATCCTTAAAACTAAACTAAATTCAACAACCACTAAATTGAACAAGAAACTTCAAAAGAAGAGGATATACACTAGGGACCAGCCCTATAAAAAGAAGAAATGAGTTCGACCATATCCTGTAATGCATTGTCAGGAATTACCACTCCTCAAACTCTCAATATAGAAGGACATATCAATAAGAAAAAGGTAATAGTGTTGATTGATTTGGGTAGTACCCATAATTTTATTCATTGTAAGGTAGCCAAGGAATTAAATTTCTTCCTATATCCAGCACCAGAGTGTCAAGTGATGGTTGCAAATGGAGGAACTATAAATTGCTATGGAAAATGCCATAATATCAAGCTAACCATGGGGGAATATGTATTGAATAGTCCAATGCTTTCCATTCCAATGGGAGTTGTTGATGTTGTACTAGGAGTACAATGGTTACAATCTTTAGGGACGGTAGCTTTTAATTTTCAAGAATTTTTTTTCGGAAGAAAAGGAAGTTGAATCACAGGGTATCGCAGGGAAGCCAGGAAAGATAATAAGCTCTAATGTCATGATAAATATTCTGAATAAAGAAAAATGAGGCATAGTTTCACAATTATGCTCACTAGAAGTTCCAACATGAAAATCATGTTTTTCTCCAGATCTCCAAATAGTATTGGACAATCATTCCAAGGTGTTTGAAACTCCCAAAGGGCTCCCACATATTTGTGATCATGATCATGATATTAATTTGACTCCAGGAAGTGTTCCTCCAAACATCAGGGTTTACATATATCCTTATGTCCAAAAGAGCGAAATTGAACGTATGATTGCAGAAATGTTAGAGGCTGATATAATTCAACCTAGTCAAAGTTCTTTCTCTTCTCTAGTAGTATTGGTGCACAAGAAGGATGGATCATGGTGCATGTGTCTGGATTATAGGGAGCTCAATAAGCTCACTATTAATGATAAATTTCCCATTCCTGTGATTTATTAGTTATTGGATGAATTACATGGAGCAATTTATTTTACCAAGTTGGATCTTCGTTCAGGATATCATCAAAATAGAATGAAGACTGAAAATATTCCAAAAATAGCATTTCGAACTCATGGGGGTCATTATGAAGTTTTGGTCATGCTTTTTGGCCTTACCAATGCACCTTCTACATTTCAAGGGTTGATGGATTCCATTTTCAAACCCTTCCTTAGAAAATTTGTGTTAGTATTTTTTGATGATATACTAATCTACATCAGGTCTTGGAAGGATCGTGTTCAATATGTTGACAGAGTGCTCAAACTATTGGAGGAGAAACAATTATATGTAAAAACCTCCAAATGTTTCTTTGGAGTACAAGAGGTGGAATATTTGGGTCATATTGTATCTGAGGAGGGTGTTAGGTAGACCCTAAAAAAATTAAAGCCATTAAGGAATGGAAAGTACCCACAACCATAAAGCAATTGTGAGGATTTCTTGGGTTAACATGGTATTATCACAAGTTTGTTAAGAATTATGGGATAATAACAACACCTCTAACAACATTATTGAAGAAAGATGCATTTTCATGGACTCCTAAAGCAACTAAGGCCTTTGAACATCTTAAAGATGTAATGTGCCTAACACTAGTCTTAACTACACCAGACTTCAAAAAAACCTTTATTGTGGAATGTGATGCCTCGAGAAATGGAATTCGTGTTGTTTTAATGCAAGAAGGAAGACCCATTGCATTTGAAAGTCGTCCAATCAAAGGAAAGTATTTACAGAAAGCTATTTATGAGAAGGAAATGTTGGCAATACTACATGCACTAAAGATATTGAGACCTTACCTAATGGGAAGACACTTCAAGGTAAAAATTGATCATGTTAGTCTTAAATACTTTTTGGAACAAAGAATATCTTCAAAAGAGCAGCAAAAATGGGTCACAAATATGTTGGTTTATGACTTTGAAATAATCTACAAAAAAGGGAAACTAAATGTTGTTGTAGATGCACTCTCAAGAAAGGATGAAGAGGTGGAAGAATTTCTTTGTGCCATTTCTATTATCCAACCATATTGGATAACCGAAGCAAGGGATGAATGGAAGAATGATGAAGAAGTGTGACACTCATTCAAAATTTGCAGCAACATCCTAGCACATCTGATACATTTAGTTGGAAAAATGACTCCTTATGGTACAAAGATCGCTTATATATTTGTAAGAATTCCAAACTAAAACAAAATATTATTTTGGAATTTCACACCTCTCCCTTAGGAGGACACTCAAGAGTTTTAAAAAATTACCACAGGGTGAAGAAAGATTTTTTTGGGATGGCGTTAAATTTGATATTCAAAAGTTTGTGGTGGAATATTTGGTTTGCAAGCAAAATAAAGTTGAGAAAATTAAGACCTCGGGTCTTCTACAACCTTTATCCATTCCAAGTCAATGTTGGGAGGAGATTATAATGGATTTTATCATAGGCTTACCTAATTTCGAAGGAAAGAGTGTCATCATGGTGGTAGTTGATAAACTTACCAAGTATGCACACTTTTGTGCATTATCTCATCCATTTAAAGAAATTACAATTGTTACTGCATTTATGGAAACAATTCAAAAGCTAAATGGAAACCCAAAGATTATTGCAAGCGATAGAGATCCCATTTTTACTGGAAATTTTAGACATAATTATTTTCTTGTTTGGGTACTCAACTAGATCATAGCTCATCTTATCATCCTCAATCCGATGGGAAAATTGAGATAGTGAACAAATGTTTGGAAGGATATATTTGTTGTTTTGTATATGATAAACAAACACAATGGGTCAAGTGCTTACCTCTGGCTGAATGGTGGTATAACACTTCCTTCCATACTGCAGCAAAAATGACCCCATTTATGTCACTTATGGATATCATCCACTGTCCATCACATCTTTAAGAGAAAATTATAAGGTTCAAGCAGTGGAATATCACATCGAACATCAACAAAAAGTCCTCCAACTCTTAAAGGATAACATAAATTTGGTGCAAAATTGAATGAAACAATAAGCATATCAACATCGCAGCGAGAGAAGTTTTGATGTAGGAGACTAGGTATTTTTACGGCTACAACCATACAAACAAATGTCCCTCAAGCAAGCTAAGAAGGATAATAAATTATCGCCAAAGTACTATGGTCATTAAAAGGTGTTGCAAAAGATTGGTACTATGGCCTACAAATTGGAGCTTCTTGCTTCGTCTCGAGTGCACGCAATTTTCCATGTGTCATGCTTAAAGAAGGTTATAGGCGACAAAATTCCAGTTCAAACAATATTGGAACCTAAAGCAGTCACGGAAACAAGAACTCGACAACTACAAAATCGATCAATTTCAGAGTACCTCATCAAGTGGAATATTTTACCCACTGAAGATTCCACATGGGAGGATGATAATTTTATGCAGAAGCATCTAGAGCTATTCAAGCATTGAGGAAAAAACTTTTTTGAAGGCGAGGGGCATGTTAGGTCCCTATATTACTAGTGTATTCCCTTATTGTTGTTAGTGTAGCCCCCATATTATTATTATTGTGCCCCATAAAATGCCACTATTATTATTGTTGTGTCCTTACATTATTATTGTTAGGTCGGCTAGGATTATATTGTGACCCCATGGACTCCTATATATAGAAAGGAGGATTTTTCATTTGTATCATCCAAGAATTTTTCATTTATGCAATGTAAGGGGGTTTCCCCCTCAAAGTGGACGATTTTTAAGTCGTTGATCTCTCTTTTCTTCTATTTTGTGAGCTAGTTCCATAACAAAATATATCTATAATTGTAGTTGAAAAACTCGATGATTGTCTTGTTATCTGGAGCGACCTTACTGATCCATATATTCTTGAGTTTTTTTTTCATGCAGAAGTTGGGAATGCGAATTTTTTTGGTTGTTGTTACACCGGATATAGATTCATGACTCCCTTTGATTGGCTTGTTTCTCTATATGGTTTGTGGAGGTTTTCTACTCACATGGAAAGGATATACACAACAGGCATTCTCGGGTCTCTGATTCTTTTATCAAGTTGTCTATGGATTCTTGTGTAATGCTATGTTTTGAAAATTGATATTACAAAATGTTGATTCTATTGACAAGGCAATCATCCTAATAATCATAATTTTATCCCTGTCCGAAAAGGATTTCATTTTGTTAGATCTTAGAATTTTGTGATCCATAATGTAAATGAGATATCTTTCAGATTAATCATATCAGTAGGATACTTGTTGGCATCCATACCAATCAAAATGTTAGTGATGACAGATGGCTTCATCATCCTCTAATGAATCTCCAAGAATGCAATCTTGGTGTGTTAGCTTGTCGATACATGAATGAGGTTATAATTCACACTCCATGTGAGGTCACAAAAGATATGATTACGACCTCCAATACGTTTTTGGTTGTTTATGGTACTGCCACTGAAAATGATGGTGTGAATGTGGAGGACGATTCATACACAACTGCAAAGGAGGGAGAAATTCAATTTTTCTATCTCTCCACACAGCTTTATATCCTTCTTAGAGGAAAAAATTTCTGTGTTTGGTGACATAAGGCGTTGTGTAATTGTGAGGGAGATGATAAAAATTAATGAAGATTTTTGGGGCAACACGTTAGTGGAAGAAAATTTTGAGTTTTCACAACCACCGAGAAAGTCATGACACTTTACTCTGACAATATTCCCGAACTTGTCTGTCTTTCATTAGCACTTTAGATCTGGACAATCTGAATTTTGTGGACAAGCTTGGATAACACTCAAGAATGGTGTGACAACCAAGGATCTCATTCATGTTGTTGCTAATGATGGTCACAAGAGAAAAAACTGATTGGGAGAGGAAGAGAGCATTTGGTTCAAGGGGTTGATGAATCTATTGAGTGCAAAGCGTTTGTTGGACCCTTCACTCAGTTTTTACACAAAGAAATCACAACTGCTATATACAACCAATATATAACATTGTTTAAGAGAAACTACTATTACTAGATAATTTGATACATAATCCATTATTTTTGGGAATACCATTGGTTGATTAATATATTGGGTGCAAAGAGTTTGTTGGACCCTTCACTTGGTTTTGACACAAAGAACTCACAACTTCTACATACAACCAATATATAACATTGTTTAAGAGCAACTCATATTAGTAGATAATTTGATACATAATCCATTATTTTTGGGAATACCATTATTAAGTGATTCACATTGGGTGGAACAAACACATATACACTAAATAATCAAGTTTTAAACAAAGTTTTGATTAAGTTGGAGATTGCAACCACCAAGCTTTCATCCTACAACCAATCGAAGAGGATCAAGACCATCCACTTGCCTAAGAAGATTTACAAAAAGTAGTAGAATACTCAATTCAAGGGATTCACTCCTTCTCATACCCAGATGCTACCCATCTTGTGAGTGAGGGAATGACCAGTGAGGTTTCTTTCTTTTATTTTTAGTTATTTATTTGTGCATTGAATCTTTGCTTGTATGACCTAATTGATAGTTTTCAAGTTGCCTTTCACAGTGCTTCCTAGAATGTAACTTGAGAGTTCTATTGGTTAACAACCAGGCAAAGGTAAATATCTTTATTTTGCATTCTCTTCAACTATTTTTATCATTAAATTTGGTATTAAATACATGATGGTTTTGTCAGATATGATCTCCTTGTTCCCTATTGATCAACTTAATTTTGACTATGCACCAGCTTCTTTTTTTCACGCATATTCCATCTTGTCAAATAATAGATGCTGAAAGCGTAATAAAAATTGTTTTCCTTTTGTTAGTCATGTCCCACCTCAATGATTATTCTGGAATTTGGGCTTATGGGTATTTAATAATGTTCAGAAATGACTTTTATTTCTCTATTTAAAAATGTGTTGTTTCATTTTGCTTTTACTGTCATAATTTATGTAATATATGTGTGTTTCATTAGAGATGTTATGTAAATTCTATTCTTTTTAACTTTCTTTTATGGTGGGGACATGAGGATGAAAATTTAAAATTTCACTTTAAGACTTTAATCAACACACCTTATTAACATAAATTTTATTGAACAATAAAAAGTTTCAATTCCGCCCTTTCACAATCTTCTTAGCACCATATGATCATGGGTCCAGAACCGTGGTTTTAGCCTCCTCGTTTAAACACATTGACCTTAGGGTTTGTTTTTCATTTCATATTTTCATCGCAAGGGTTTCTGGAGTGAAAACATAGTAAGGGTTTCGACCCTACAACCGCCTGCAATCTTGCGCAATGTCTGAGTGTGTGAAATGGGTTTTTGACCCTGCTGTGGTCGCTTGCAACTCTATTTGATGTTCAACTGTATGCGTCGACATGATTGGTAACGTTGTGGCTTTTCCTTTCTGTTTGTTATCCTCTTATTTCTGTCTGCTATCTTTAGAAATCCTTTCATGGTATTGAAACTATCCTCTGTGCAACCAACAGGTGCAAGTTCCATTTCAAGGGCGGCTCAACCTCTGTATCACAAAGGTAAGTTATCATTTTGATTTTTGTTCATGATTCTAATTGTTGCCTTTCTAATCCTAGCGCCTTGTCTAGAAGGTGCCAGTTTCTTTGGCTTTGCGAAAATGGTTCTCCATTTGTGGTTGCACTGTCTCTTCGTCCTTAGTTTGCTGGTCTTCACTACTTTAGGTAAACCGACTCGGTAATGCTCATTCTCAGTACTTCATTTGATTTTATCTGTTTGATTCAAATTCTACCACTCTAAACTTCTTGTGTGTTATCTTGTGGAATGGAGGTGTCGAACTTGACGTTGGCCTCCTGCTGTCGTCGCGGTCCAAATATCCCCTGTGTAACAGGGTAGGACCTCTCCTATATATGCTTGTAACTTTTTTTCAAATAGTTAGGAAAAACAAACTCCCAAAAGGGTTTTGGTTGTTGTCGTGTAGCGTTGTTTCCAATTCTCCTTTATGGCTGACTTTGTACCAATCAACTGGTATCTTTGCCGTCTTTATTTTTTTTATTTGCTTCAGTTTTAGAGCAGGGTATAAACCCTAGCTTCTGTATAAATTATAAAACCCTTACTGGGTTCGGTCTTCAATACTATTTTAGATTAACTGAAACTGTTCCACTATTACTGTTCAATTCTGAATTAAATTTGCAGATTTCTTGAATGAAAAAAAATGAATGAACATGAAATCTGTTATCAACGCTTTTTTTAAAATATTCCTATAATATCTGTTTCCAAGGTATTTTTCTTGTGTGGCTCAGTACGGATTTGTCCTGCTTGAACTTTTCTGGGTTGTGTAATTTCTTTTACTTGTCACAAGAAAAACTCTCGGCATATTTCAATATTCAGATTAACTCAAAATGCAGAAAAATAACTGTTATTGGAAAGAGAAATTTGATAATGTTTTCTTTGTTCACACACACAAATATTAACTCTTCTAACCCACTTCTTCTCCCTACGTATGGCAGACCCTCTTTTGGTGGGTTTTGGGTTGGTTTATACCTTTCCCGAATCCCCCATGTAATTGAGAAACTGCCAATCAATTTCAAAACTATTTATTAAAACTAATCTTTATACTTAACTAATTTAACCTAATTATTCTTTTAATCTGAAAATTACAATAGCCATATTAATCTAATTTTAACTTTTTAAAACAAAAAGACTAAATAAAATTTTTATTTCTACCCAGCAGAAAGTAGCCAGTTCCAGCGTGGCTCTTCAGTTGGATGCTCCTGTCTCAGGCTCATGGGGTAAATTAAACTCATGGCTCCTGTCCATGAGCTCTTCAATAGAGTACCCGATGCTTTGAATTTGTGCAGTGTCTAACCAAGAACAATCCTCAAGAGGGTGGTTCTTCCACTTTACTAGATACTGCAAATAGTCTTTTCTTCGTGTATTTCTGGCTACCTGCGTGTCCAAAACCTGTTCAATCTCCAAAGGCTGTGCCAAAGGCATCTGATTAATCCATGGTTCCTCCTCATCCTGGGTATCTCATGTTCATCTTTCCAAACTATCTTCGACATCAACAAAAACGTATGGGTATAGATTTTCCACATTAAAAATGGGCGAGATTCGTACACTTGAAGGTAACTGCAACTCATAAGCGTTTGTAGAAAAATTCTGAAGGATTCTGCAGGGCCCGATTTTTTTCATCTTCAGTTTGTTGTACTCCCCTTTAGGAAACCTGTCCTTGCATAAGTGTGATAATACCAGGTATCCCACCTCGAATTGTACCTCCCGTATTTTCAAATCTACTTTCTGTTTGTATTTTTGGCTACTGTCTTGTAGCTTATGTTTGACCTGCTCATGCAGATCGCTGATCGCATTTGAAAAATATTCCCCATCAGCACTCTTGCACTCCAATTGACCCAAATCCCGCAATTAAAGTATTCTGCATGGGTGCATTCCATATAGGATTTGGAAAGGGCTTCTGCTCATGCTTCTATTGAGCGAGTCATTGTAGGTAAATTCCTCTTGTGAAAGCACACTATCCCATTGCTTGGAATTTTCACCAACCTGACTCCTTAGCAGATTTCATAAACTCCTGTTTACAAGTTCAATTTTCCCATATGATTGTGGGTGATAAGCTGAATTGAAGTTTAGTTTTTTGTCTAACTTCTTCACAATGTTCGCCAAAAATGGCCTATGAACTTCACATCCCTGTCCGAGATGATGGATTTCAACAAGCCATGTAATCTGACTATCTCTGAAAAGAACAAGTGTGCTACATGCATGGCATCACTTGTCTTCCTGCATGGAATGAAATGAGCCATCTTGGTGAAATGATCCACCACCACCACGGTGGAATCGTAACCCTGTTGTGTCCTTGGTAGAAATAAGACAAAGTCCAAACTGAATGAGTCCCAAGGTCTATTTGGAATGGGTAAGGGTGTATACAACCCAACATTCTGGCTGCGTCCCTTTGCATGCTGAAAAATCTTGCACCCGGTGACAAAAATCTGCACATATCTTCTCATTATTAGCCAAAAATAGAAGTGGCTTAGCTGATCCAAAGTCTTATCTATGCCAAAGTGTCCGACCAAACCTCCACTGTGATTTTCCTGAATCAAGTTCTCCCACATGGAACACTCCAGAACACACAACTATCCTCCCTAGAATATCAAGCCCTCCTGCATGTTATAGTCCAACCATGGGCTATTGTCTCTCAACAATGGATTTTGGCAAGCTTCATAAGTTTACTTAAAGTTTGCATCCATCTCGTAAAAGTCCTTAAGATGCTCAAATCCCAACACTTGTACTGTGCTTTCCTGCAATATTAAAATTCTCCTGCTTAATGCATCTGCCACCTTGTTGGCATGACCGCTAATGTGCTTTAAAAAAAAGGTAAAACTCTATAAGTACTCTACCCTTTTCCCATGCTTACGGTTCAGCTTGTGCTGCTGCATAATATACTGCAGTGCAGAATTGTCTGAAAACAAGTCAAATTCATTAGCCAACAAATAATGTCTCCAATGCTTCAATGCTTGGATGACTGCATAGAACTCCTTGTCATATGATGTATAATTTTTCCTTCTCTCTTTTAAATTCTCGCTGAAGTATGCTATTGGCTTATCTTCTTGGCTGAGAACTGCACCAATGACTGTCCCACTGGCATCACAATGAACTTGGAAAAGTTTGTTGAAGTCTGGTAGTTTTAGGACTAGTTTTTCAGTGATCTTCTTCTTCAAAAGCTGAAAACTCCTTTCAGCCAATTCTGTCCAATGAAAAGGCTGATTTTCCTTCTTAATGGTATCTACCATAGATGCATAAATACCACTGAAATTCTTAATAAAATTCCAATAAAAACTTGCCAGTCCATGGAAGCTTCGTACCACAAATAGATTTTTGGGAGATGGCCAGTTACTATGGCTGCAATATTTTCTGGGTCCATCTTCAATTCATTTTTAGAAATTACAAATCCTAAATAAATCAATTATTTCTTGAAAAAAGAATTTTTTTTAAGATTTATCGGCAATTTATTTTGCTGCAAAATTTCCAACACATACTTGACATGCTGAAAATGTTCCTCCTTGGTCTATCTGATAATGAGTATATCATCCAGATATACAATCACAGATTTTCCAATGAATTCTTTTAATATATCATTCATCAAACACATGAACATGCTAGGAGTATTTCTCAGTCCAAATGGCATGACCAACCATTCATAAAAGTCTTCATTGGTCTTGAAAGCCATTTTCCACTCGTCACCTTCACTAATCCTGATATGGTGACAACCAATTTTCAGATCTATTTTTGAAAAGTATGCTACTCCACTCATAAAATCCATCATATCATCCATCTGAGGTAAAGGAAACCTATACCTAATGCTGATCTTCTTTATCGCCCTGGAATTGGTGCACATTCACCATTCACCTCATTTCTTGGGAGCTAAAACAGTTGGAACAACACAAGGGCTCAAACTCTCTCGAATCAACCCTTTTTCCAACAACTCTTGTACTTGTTGTATGATCCCCTCAGTATCCTTTGGACTCATCCGGTAAGTAGCTTTATTCGACAAACTGGCTCCCGAAATGAAATCAATGTGGTGACTAATGCTCTGCTTTGGTGGCAATTTATCTGGTAGGTCATATACCACAATGTCACTGAATTCCTGTAACATGTCCCGTATCACAGGAAAATCGGTAATTTTAGTATGCTGCAATACTATCCTTGGTCTCCGTACAAATACATAGTTTACTTCATTTTCTCCAATTTGTTGTTGAAACTCCTTTCCGCCTATCAACAATGTTTTTGTTCTGCTGGTTTTTTCAACATTTTCCTCCTTCATGGGAACAAGAGTATGCTTTATCCCATCCTTCACAAAATTGTAAAAATTATTCTCCCCATCATGGAAAAAATTTCTGTCATATTTCCATGGTCTTCCCAGTAGAATATGGCATGCGTACATATGCATAACATCACAAGTCACCATGTCCTTATATTTGCCAATATGAAACTCCACCTCACACTGCTCATCAACCAAAAGTTGGTGCCCTTTTTGCAGCCAAGACACCTTGTATGGAGTCAGGTGCTTCAACTTCTTCAAGCCCAATTTTCCACCATCTCAGTTTCTACCAGGTTATCATTACTGCCGCTATCTATAATTAGTTTGCAACATTTCCCATGCAACTTGCAAACCGTCTGGAATAATTCTTTCCGCTGTGTCATGTCAGTCACTTCCTTGGCTGGTTTCATCAAAACATTATTTAACACCAAGGCCTCAGCTATTTCAGGCACATTCTCCACCTCTTGTGGTGATGCCTCTGTTACTTTGGATTGAGAAACATATGATCCCTGCTGTACAACCTGATCACCTTTGGGACAATCAAAAGACCCGTGCCCCCATTTGTGACACTGTAACACTAGTAGGCATTTCCTCTGCCTCTACCATTACCTCTTCCACACTAGTATGGCCTTCCACCACTTGTGCTAGCTTCTCTCTCAGTCTATCCCAAAGTATTTGAATTGCTACCTTCTTCACCACTATTGGCAGTTTTACCTTTGCCAAAGGATTGTCCCCTTCCTCTGCCGAAATCACGTCCTCTCTTTGCATTCTGATTCCTGGTAATCTTTTCTTCTGCCTTCAAAGCACATTGACATGCCTCCTCTATATTTTTAGGGGAAATAATAGTGATCTCATCTAGGATTTCCATCCGTAGACCATTCACAAATCTTGTTGTCTTCTCAGGAGTATCTTCAACATATCCTTCCCTCAAGTTCACTTTATAAAACTCTTCTATGTACTCCTTTACAATCATCATTCTCTGTCTCAAATTCTTCTGTTGTCTGTAAGGGGAAATTTAGTAGTCTTTGGTCATAAATTTAATTTTCATCTTCGTAATCATCCTGTCCCATCTCTTGATCAAGGGCTTGTTCAATCTCCTCCTTTCTGCCTGCACACTATCCCACCACAGTGATGCGTGTCCTTTCAACTTGGTAACAACAAACTTGATTTTCCTATCCTCACTAACCTCCTCATAATCGAAGAATTTGTCTAACTCACTTATCCAGTCCAATAATGCTTCTGTGGACAGGATGCCATCATAATTAGAGAGTTCTGGTCTTGGTTTGCTGCTAGCCATCAAAACCGATTTCAACAGTTTGATCTCTGGTGTCTCATCCTCTGACCCATCTGTTAGCGCCATTGTTTCACCCTCACTGTCATCTCCAACTTCAGGATCCCTATGCCTTCATACTTCCACTGCTGCCAAAAATTCTGATATAATTCTAATTTCTTCTCGCATTCCTTCATCTGCTGCTCCCCTTGCAGCTCTTCCCCAACCTCTTCTTCCTACTTCCATTTCCACCTAGGAATAAAATTGCTCTGATACCACAATTGGTGGGGACACGAGGATGACAATTTAAAATTTAACTTTAAGACTTTAATAAACACACCTTATTAAAAAATTTTTTATTGAACAATAAAAAGTTTCAAGTCCACCCTTTCACAATCTTCTTAGCACCATACGATCATGGGTCCAAAACCGTGGTTTTAGCCTCCTCATTTGAACGCATTGACCTTAAGGTTTGTTTTTAATTTCATATTTTTGTCGTAAGGGTTTCAAGAGTGAAAACAGAGTAAGGGTTTCGACCCTACAGCCGCCTGTAATGCTGCGCAATGTCTGGGTGTGTGAACTAGGTTTTTGACCCTGCTGTGGCCGCCTGCAACTCTATTCGATGTTCAAATGTATGCGTCGACCTGCTTGGTAACACCAGGGCTTTTCCTTTATGTTTTTTATCCCCTTATTTCTGTCTACTATCTTCAAAAATCCTTTCGTGGTATTGAAACTGTCCTTTGTGAAACCAATAGTTGCAAGTTCCGTTTCCAGGGCAGCTCAACCTCTGTATCACAAAGGTAAGTTCTCATTCTGATTTTTGTTCATGATTCTTATTGTTGCCTTTCTAATCTCCTGGCGCCTTGGCTAGCAGGTGCCGGTTTCTTTGGCTTTGTGGTAATGGTTCTCCATTTGTGGTTGCGTTGTCTCTTCGTCCTTAGTTTGCTGGTATTTGCTACTTTAGGTATGCTGACTTGGTAATGCTCATTCTCAGTTCTTCATTTAATTTTCTCTGTTTAATTCAAATGCTACCACTCTAAACTTCTTGTGTGTTTTCTTGTGGAATGCAGGTGTCAAACCTGACGTTAGCCTCCTGCTGCCGTCGCGGTCCAAATCTCCTCTGTGTAACAGAGTAGGACCTCTCCTATATATGCCTATAATTAGTTTTCAAATAGTTAGGAACAACAAACCCCCAAAAGGGTTTTTGAGGTTTTTGTTGCTGTCGTGTAGCATTGTTTCCAATTTCTCCTTTATGGCTTACTTTTTAACAGTCAACCTGTATCTTTGCCATAATTTTTTTATTTGCTTTAGTTTTAGAGCAGGGTATAAACCCTAGCTTTTGTATAACTTATAAAATCCTTACTGGGTTCGGTCTTCAATACTATTTTATATTAAGTGAAATTGTTCCACTATTACTGTTCAATTCTGAATTACATTTGCATATTTCTTGAATAAAAAATAAAAATGAATGAACATGAAATCTGTTATCAATGCTTTTTTTAAAATACACCTGTAATCTCTATTTCCAAGGTATTTTTCTTGTGTGGCTCAGTACGGCTTCGTATTTCTTGAAATTTTCTGGGTTCTTTAAGTTCTTTTACTTGTTATAGGAAAAACTCTCAGCACATTTCAATATTCAGATTAATTCAAAATGTAGAAAAAATAACTTTTATTGGAAAGAGAATTTTGATAATGTTTTCTTTGTTCACACACACAAAGATTAAATCTTCTAAACACTTCTTCTCCCTACGGATGGAAGACCCTCTTTTGGTAGGTTTTGGGTTGGTGTATACCTTTTCTGAATCCCCCATGTAATTGAGATATTTCCATTCAGTTTCAAAACTGTTTATTAAAACTAATCTTGCTACTTAACTAATTTAACCTAATTATTCTTTTAATCTGAAAATTACAATAGCCGTGTTAATCTAATTTTAACTTTTTAAAACAAAAATACTAAATAAAATTTTTATTTCTGCCCAATAGAAAGTAGCCAGTTCCAGCCGTGGCTCTTTAGTTGGAAGCTCCTGCATCATTTTACTTTGTTTTATATAAACCCTAATTATTGTAGATAATGTTCTAACTATTACACAAACCCTTTGTTATTTGACATTTGCTTTTAGTTAGTGGTACTTTAGTTTTGTTTTACTTTATTTTTGTACATATTTTACTTATGTTTAGTTCTAATAAATTTTTAATTGTTGTTTAAGGAAATCTTATTAACTAACAACTTAAACACAAATATCAAATAGCTGATTAATGTTTTAATTCCGTAATATTATATAAACACATATAATCAACAATTAAACTATATAATAAAATAATGAATTAATATATGGAGTATGCCTCCACTTATTTTACCAATATTGTAAGTATTTGAATGTTTAGTTAATAAAAAAGAGTAGTTATAATGTTTTTAATTGTTCTTGCATAAAACAATATTGTTGTCAATTTACTTTCTTCAATTTATAAGTTAAATGTAGTTGCGACTCTAGAGTACTCTAGGGTTAAATCCAAATAGCAACAATTAGTTTTCTACTTCTATAAATAATATGACGTTTAGGGTTAGCATACTTAGTTTATTTTCCATTTTTCTTTCATCCGTCAGGGTTGTGAGCTGTTAGAATCTTTCTAGCCAGTTGTAACTCTTTTGACAAGCAAGAAGGTGAGTTGTCATACTCTTGGCGCAAATTCAACCTCTTACTCATGGGTATAAACTCTGGGATAATATTCCCATTACTTCTTGGCAGCCGCTAAGAAATTCAAGATGTTGATGTAGTGCCAGAGCGACACTATCATTTGAAACCATCAACATGATGTTGAGAGGTTCCTTTGGAATATTTTTTAGTATAGATGAGGTGTCTGACTTTTCGGTTGAACATTTCACTTTATCTCTAAATATGGGTGATTATTTGCCTGAACCATCAGACACATCAGCGATACAACACAATATTCTAGAAGAAGCTATCAACATTAATATAATTATGATTGTGAAAACCTACATGCTAAAATAGTTTATATCATTATTTATAATAATTAAAACATATATATTATATTAAACCAATTATAATTTTACAAAAATCCCCGTGTTATGGAGAAGGAATTAATTTGGAAGTGGAGGAAGCTGGTTTTTTTAGAACATTTTACAGGCCCCTGGCGAGGACGATGTTCGAAGGGGGAGGGAATGGGGATCTACTACAAAACTTTGGTAGAATATAAGGGAAAAGTATTTCGTGGAGGTTTTAAAATTTTGGCACAACGTTGAGAAGGTATGATTCAGGGAGTAGGTGGGATTTGTAATCAGAAGTCGATTGGTCATAAAAGAGGAAAAGACAGAGGTACTACAGAGGACCATTCAGATAAACATCAAAGAAAAAACGGGGCCAATGGGAGTGGACCATGCATGCCCAAAGCGGTGGTGATCCCCAATTTTTTTATTACAGGCCCCCAAACCCAAGGGTCTAGAAACTACATGTGTATGTCATCATATGTAAATTCATTGGGTTATGGCCAGTAGAAAAATCCATTTACAATTGGATCAAGAAATTCTGGAAGCCACATGGTGAGATTGAATTACACCTAGGATCAAAAGGATTTTTCACTACGGTGTTTTCAAATCTTGAGGTCAAAGATCAAGTCTTTGATGGTGGACCTTATTTATTTAATTCAACGAGGTTATATGTGCATCCCTGGAAGGAGAATTTTAACCTAAAAAAAGAGACGTTCATGAGTGCTCTAGTTTGGATTAGGCTTTATACCCTGCCCTTGGATTAATGGCTACATTCACCCCTTGAACTTATTGGTAATAACTTGGGTAAATTTGTGAATATTTCACATGTGAATTTGCAGTGAAGGTATACTTCTTATGCAAGGATATATTTAGAGATGGATGAATCTAGAGCCTTACTAGAAGCGATATGTTTGGAATTCTTGGATGAAACGTGGATACAGTCTATTGATTATAAAAAAATTCCATTCAGGTGTAGATACTACCACGAGCACAAGCATATGATAAGATATTACCCCTTGAATCAAATAGAGGAGCAACACAAGAATCAAGAGCTGAAAGATGATGAAGGATTTCTGAAACCAAATAAGTTCAGCCACTAAATTCAACAACCAATAATACAATTAAGTGTTGTTGAATCACATTAGGTTAGCTAAGACAAACACTAATGCTTTGTTACCTTACTTACCTGAGTACCACAATGTATCCTTCTCATTGCTTGGATGGCTATCATTGAATCCCCCTAAATTGTAACATTGAACAACCTTTCACACACCAGAATTTCCAACCCCTGCTCTAAAGCCTGTAATTCCGCAACATAGTTTGTAGCTTGCCTAAGGTTGTTGAAGAACACCCTGCATATTTTGCCCTTGCAGTCTCTGATAAACCCCCCTTCTCTAACGTTCCCTGGTTTTCCTTTAAAAGCACCGTCAAAATTCAACTTGAGGTACCCCTGGGGGGAGGAACCCAAATCTTCAAGCCCATTTGAATTTGAAGTTTTATGAATTACGTCAATTGTAAAATAGGATTCTCTAGATTTAATAATTTTAAAATCCTTTCCTCATGGATAGTTAGCTTTTGATCAAAGGCCCTAATTCTTCTATTGATCACTATTTACCTTAACTACTTCTAAATCCCTTCCACCAATTTTTCCACTAGGAGTCTCTTATTGTGAAATATTCCTCGATTTCGTTCCTTATACATAGCCAAGATGATGTACCCAGGGGCCAAACAATAGGTAAGATTAACCATCTATTTCTTTTTATAATTATCTTGCCATTTTTTGATAATTTCTTGAATATTTTCCTTAATCCTGTTAGTTTGTATAAAAATAAAATCTATCTAATCCCAGATAACAGAAACATATTGATAGGTGTTTAGTAAATGGTTTAGGTTCCCCTCCTCAAATTCACAAAGGTAACACCATGAGCCCCCTATAAAACCTATTTTTACTAAATTTTCCCATATTAAGAGCTTCTTATGTAGTACCAACCATATGAAGGTTTTGACCTTGGGCCATTGTTGAGAATTCCATACCATTTTTCCACAGAGGTTCTACTTCCCTTCTGTGCCAACTCTCAATATAGGACTTGGCCTCTTTGAAGTTGAATTTCCCACCCTCCTTTTTTTTCCACCTCAATTTGTCATTACAATCTTCCCATATGATTATTATCTTGTTTAAGTCTTCCATTAGTTCCATAAAAACCGCGTCATTATAATTAACACCTTAAAAAGTGTCTAGGTTCCATATTCTCCATTTGGTAACCTAAATATCCTATTCCCAATACTTGATACACATGTATTCATCCTTTTCACTGAGATTCCAGTTGTATTGAGCATATCTCTTTGTTGATAAGGCTGGGTTACTGCTGCTAGGAATCTTCCCATAACAACACGGTCCTTCCATCTCTTATTTGCCAAAAGCCTTGATCCTAGATGATTTTCTTGTTGCTCCAAGCTAAATTCTATATTGTTTATCCATTAATTTCCCCTGATATTCGAATAAGGTACTTTAAATGCCAATTTTGGGCATAGTTAGCCTTCCATAGCATGACCCAAGGTGATATACCTCCCTTCCACTAACACCCCCATAAATTAGCGCCACATGCTCTATTAACAGTCTCAGGGTCCTCTAATCTGAGGTCACCTAGAAACTTTGGTTTTCATACCTTTTCCTAGGCTAATAATTCCCATTTAATCTTGTATTTGGCTCCTTTCGACAAGAAATTCCTTCATATTTCCATTATATTTTGTAGTACTCCCTTAGGAGTCAGGAGTAATGATAGCATATACCCCAGAATCGCTTGTAGCACCGCTTTAGATAGGACAAGTCTTCCAAAAAGATTCAAGGCTCTATAAGTCCAACGTTTAACCCTATCCTCTAGTTTAGATACAACCTTATCCAAATTTGATTTATTCCAAGGCCTGACTGTTAGGGGGATACCCAGGTATCTGGAGGGAAGATTATTCCTCTCAAACCCTAAGATGGTTTTTAAGTTCCTCTAAATATCTATATGAGTGTTGAAAAATAAAATCATAGATTTAGATTGGTTGATCTCCATACCCGAAGCTTCAACAAAAGTATCCAAGATAAAATTGTACGTTCTAGCTTCTTTCATTGTGGGAATGCCATGTAACATGGTGTCATCTACACACTGTTGGTGCATTGAAGATGGGCATCCTTCATGCGGTTTCAAACCTTTGATATCCACCTCCCTGGAAACAACCTTGATAGCCCTACCAATACCTTCCCTCATAATAATAATAATAAAAGAGATATAGGGTCCCCTCTATGGATCCCATGAGAAGGGAAAAAGGGTTTAGCAGGAGCGCCATTAACTAATATATAAAATCTTGGGGAGGTCACTAAGGACATGATCCATATAATCCAAATATTCTCAAAACCAAAAACCTTTAAAATTGTTTCCACATATTCCCAACTAACTTTATCATATTCCTTAGATAGATCTAGCTAAATTATCATTCCTATCTTCCTCATACTTTTGAGAGAGTAGGCGATCTCATGGGACTGGATAACATTATCCAATATTTGTCTTCCTTCTACAAATCCAGACCGTTCCTCTAAGTTCAACATAGGAATAATTGTTCTCAGGCGATTAGCTACAAATTTATAGATTATCTTGTATACCACATTGTACAAAGCTATTGTTCGAAAATTTTCTAGAGTGATAGTTTTCTCCTCCTGCGGGATATGAGAGTTATAAAAGTGAAATTTAGAGTTTTAAGGGTGATCAAAGAATCATGAGAATCTGCCACTACTTAAAAGCATCTTGTTTTACCACCTCCCAACATGCTTTAAATAAATTAAGGTAAATCCATCTAGGCGAGGAGCTTTTCTATTGGACATCTCTTAAACAACATGAGAATTATCCTTAATGGAAATGGGTTTGTTCATATTCTAATTATGCTCCTGTGTCAACACTTTAGGAATACACTTAAAAATATTTTGAATCACTGCCAATCTATTGATATGAGGTTCTTTTGCAATCTTCTGGAAATGTTGCACCAAAAGATCCTCAATGTCCTTATGGGATTCATAAGACTACCCCTTTGCATCCTTTATTCTGAGAATTATTTTTGAATTCTTGTGTTCTATTGTCGGCCTATGGAAGAAATTTGTGTTTTTATCCCCTTCCTGTAACCACAAGATTCCATATTTATACTTCCATAATATCTCCTCCTGAAAGCATCTATCCTCCCACTTCTTCAATAGTTCCAACTCATATTTCCTTTTCTCTTCTTTATATCCCTCTTCCATCGATGATATCTACAATTCCTCCATCTTCATTTCTAGCTCCTTCTTTGCCTAAAAAATATTCATAAAATTGACTTTATTCTATTTCTTGAGTTGGTTCTTAATATGCCTTAATCTAGCCGCATTCTGAACATTTTGGTGCCTTAGATTGGTAGAGGTTTTGGCCACCACTTCTTAATATTCTCCAAAAAAGAGGGATGATTTATCCAAAAAGCTTCAAATTTGAACGATTTGTTTTTAGGGGTTCCTAAAATTTCCACTGTTAGCACCATCAGCTAATGATATGAACCTCCATAAGGGAGAATATTTTCCTCAACATCCATCCCTTGGAGCAACAAGTCTTCAAAAATTATGAATCTATCTAGTCTAGAGGCTAATTTATTCTCCCTGCCCCTTTGATTACTCCAGGTAAAGATCCCATTACCTGTATCAATATCAATAATTTTCTCATCTTCTATGAAAATTTTGATAAATATAAAGATAAATATATTTGATCTGATCCACCTATTCCAAAGGGATTGCAACCAAACCATGCTTTCTACATTGTTACACCATAATTTGCATGTATATTCCTTCCCTTTCCACTATTTCATGGAGGTTAGGGTCCTTAGTTCATGCTTAAATTGATGCTATTTCGGAATCCCCTTCTAGGTCTTTCGATTGATATGGAATGTCCATACTCTTACAAGGGTTTTCTTGACCTTCCATAATGATTTCCTTGCTATTATTAATTTTATTTATCAATTTCTCTCCATCGTTCCTTTCCTCCTCAGACGTCAATTCTAACATGATGCTAAAACTATTCTTTATGGTGTTCCTCCCTCCTAGAGTTGTCTCCTTCTATCTTCTATTGGCCCGCCCTCTCTAATTTGGTTTTAGAAATCCTTCATCATCTTTTGACTCCTGATCCTTACGTTTCTCCTGTCTTTGATTCAAGGGGAAATCTATTGTCATATGCTTGTTCTCGTGGTAGAGCCTACACATAAATGGAAATTTTTCATAATAAATAGACTGTAGCCATGTTTCATCCAAGAATTCCAAACATATTGCTTCCAGTAAGGCTCTAGATACATCCATCTCTATGTAGATCCTTTCATAAGAAGTATACCTTCCCTGCAAATTCACATTTGAAATATTTACAAATTTACCCAAGTTATTACCAATAAGTTCAAGGGTTGAAGGTATCCATTAATCTAAGGGCATGGTATAAAGCCTAATCCAAACTAGAACACTCGTGAACATCTATTTTTCTGTGGTAAAATTCTCCTTCTAGGGACGCACGTATAAACCCACTGAAGTAAAGAAATAAGGTCCACCATCGAACAACTGATCTTTGTCCTCAAGAATTGAAAACACCATAGTAAAAAATCCTTTCGACCCTCAGTGTAATTCAGTCTCATCACATGTCTTCCAGTGTTGCTTGATCCAATTGCAAAGGGTTTTTTCAGTTGGCCACAACCCAATGAAAGTTACATATGATGACATATGTACACATGCGGTTTCTTAACCCTTGGGTCTGGGGATCCGTAATAAAAACATTGGGGATCATGACCACTTTGGGCTTGAATGGTCCAGTCCTATTGGCCCCATTTTTTCTTTGTTGCTGATATGAATGGTCCTATTTCATACCTCTGCCTTTTCATCTTTTATGACCAATAGAATATTGATATCAAGTCCCACCTATTCCCTGACTTGTACCTTCTTAAACTTCTGCCAAAATTCTGAAACCTCCATGAAATCCTTTTCCCTAATCTGCTACCACATTATATGTTTTAATTATTATAAATAATGATATAAACTATATTAGCATGTAGGTTTTCACAATCATAATTATATTAATGTTGAGAGCTTCTTCTAGAATACTGTGTAGTATCACTGATGTGTCTAATGTTTCAAGCGAATAATTCACCCATATTTAGGGACAAAGTGAAATGTTCGCCCGAAAAGCCGAACACCTCATCTACACTACACAATATTCCAAAGGAAGCTCTTAACATCATGTTGATGGATTCAAATGAGTGTTGCTCTAACACTACATCAACATCTCTAATTTCATGGCGGCTACCGAGAAGTAATGGGAATATTATCCTAGAGTTTATAGCCATGAGTAAGAGGTTGAATTTGAGCCAAGAGTAAGACAAATCAACCTTCTCGCTTTTCAAAAGAGTCGCAACTATCTAGAAAGAGTCTAGTAGCTCACAACCTTGTTGGATGAAAGGAAAATGAAAAATAAAATAAATAACTATGCTAACCCTAAACACAAAATTATTTGTATAAGTAGAAAACTAATCGTTTCTCTAAGGTTTTAACCCTAAATTACTCTAGAGCCTCTACTATATTTAACTTGAAGATTGAAGAAAGTAAATTGACTACAATATCGTTTTATGCAAGAATAATTAAAAACATTATATCTATTCTTTTTTACTAAATAAACATTCAAATACATAAAATATTGGTAAAATAAGTGGAGGCATACTCCATATATTAATTTATTCTTTTATTATATAGTTTAATTGTTGATTATCTGTGTTTATATTAGGGAATTAAACCTTTAATCAACTATATTATATATTTGTTTAAGTTGTTAGTTAATAAGATTTACTTAAACAACAATTAAACATTAAGGCATTGTGGCCAATAAAAAGTTATTAGAACTAAATATAAGTAAAATATGTAAAAAATAAATTAAAACAAAACTAAAGTACAAATAAGTAAAAGCAAATGCCAAATAACAAAGGGTTTGTGTAAAAGTTAGAACATTATTTACAAGAATTAGAGTTTATATAAAAGAAAGTTAAAAACATAGATTTTACATAACATAAATGAAACACACATATTACATAACCTATGACAATAAAAAGGAAATGAAACAACACATTTTTACATAGAAAAATAAAATTAAATTTTGAACATTCTTAAATACCTACCAGCCCAAATTCAAGAATAATCATTGAGGCAAGATAAACAAAGGAAAACGTTTTTTATTACACTCTCAACATCTAAGTACATATCTGGCAAGATGGAATATGCGTGAAAAAAATAAGGTGATGCATAGTCAAATTTAAACTGACCAACAAAGAACAAGGAGATCGCTCATATCCTGCAAAACCGTGAGGTAGTTAATACCAACTTTAATGATAAAAATAGTGGAAGAGAATGAAAAATAAAGATTTTTTCCTTTGGGTTGTTGTTAACCAATAGAAATCTATAATTAATTTCTGTGAAGCACTCTAAAAGGAAGCCTCCAAACTAGCAGTGGCGTCATACAAACAAAGTGTAATATCCCAAAAGGGAAATAGCAACAATATAGCTCATAAAAATGTAAAGCACAACAAATCTGAACATGACAGAAGAGGGATCAATATATAACCATCATTTTATTAGAATATCAACAACCATATACAAAAATATCATGAGGGACAAGCCACTCAAGCAAATAAAACAAGCCTCCAATGAGTAGAACAATCAACACATGAGTTGCTGCAATTGTATAGAATGCCAGAGAGCACTAACATCGCTATCTATATCAGTGTAGCTACTGCTATAAACATACATAAGTGAAATGTGGCTGATAGAAACAAAATAAATTCCCAGAGAAGAGGATGTGGGCTCTAATACAAAATTTCTAGCCAATCTAGAAAAGATTGCTAGAAATACCAAGAAATGTACAATGTGACAAATAACCCTGGGGTTGAGATGTCACTGCAAACTAGATTTGAATAATATGAGGCTACAACACATCT
This sequence comes from Pinus albicaulis, assembly GCA_034641835.2. Classification (NCBI taxonomy): domain Eukaryota; kingdom Viridiplantae; phylum Streptophyta; class Pinopsida; order Pinales; family Pinaceae; genus Pinus; species Pinus albicaulis. The sequence goes on along the minus strand of CM076581.1, from coordinate 20,965,809 downwards.
GAAATGATAATTTCTTCCTCCAATGGTATTTCTAATTAGAAGGCTGATCCTTCTACTCATAAATAGACCCTCTTGATGAGCTCAATAAACCCTCTCAACAATTGCCTCCAAAAATAACGCAGTTCAGAATTGTGACTGCGCTGTGAGGGATGGTAGATGGTTGGCCTGATGCCAAAGATGAGAAAATTCCCAGGAGCCCTTCTTGCTGATCCTCCAATGGATAGGCTACCTCTCCACTGAAAAACAAGCCCAAAAACAACTTTCATTAGGGGAGTTTTGAGGTCTAAAATGGGCCTCCTAAGGAAATAATAAAATAATAGCTAAACCAATAAAATAATATTTATGAATTTTCAATTCACTTTTTGCATCACAATCCATGTAACCATAGTTAAATTCAATTCAAAAGTTGTACCAATAAAATTAATAAAAAAATTGTATTGATGCGACTATAAATAAGAATGAGTTTTTCAAGTAAAAGTCATTATGATTTAACAACTAATGCATTTGTCCTTTGTACTTAAATAACTTAAAATAAAATATAAATATAAATTTATAAATTATTAATTATATTATATGATATTAATTAAAATTTATAACATTTAATTAATATACTATCTAAAAATAATATAATATAATATAATATAAGATAATAAATGTATAGGGATATGCATTGTTTCATTCAAGAAATATGAAATGCAATAATATATTTTTATTCAAAAAGTGTGAAATGAAATTTATTATGAGTACTTTACTTTGACTTTAAAAGTATTTAGAGCACTACCATGGTTAACCATGAGTTTTTATCCACCATTTAAAATGTGACAAGTAAGTACCTTTAACTCAAGGAATGCCACCTCAACCATTAGGGATGATGTCATCCCCTAAAATGTGATTGCTTCTCATAAAGTTAATTTTGGTTGTACATTTTTCTTAGGAGGCCCATTTTAGACCTCAAAATTCCCCTAATGATGTGATCCTCCTCTGCTGCGCCTTGCAACACAACCCAACTTTAAATAGAAACTGTGATATAACTGAAGGAGGTAGCCTGGAAAAAATTCCGAAATGAGGAAATGCAGCTCAAATATCCTCTCCTTCCCTTAGGATGAGGTAGGGATTCCCGATCAGGAACACCCTTGTGCTAAACAACAAAATAACCCTGCTAAACAGCAAGAGGAAGCAAAAGTCTAAACAGACCAATATCAAATGATAACCTAAAACATGAATAACAAAGGCTACCATCCTCTCCATATATAGCAAGTGAACCTCCTCACATTGGGTCCCATCCATACTTCCCATCAAGATCATGCAAGTTGTCCTCCACTAAGACTCCGCTGTCCCATCATAAAGGCCACTCCTCCATGACAGCGCTGTTGATTTGGTCAAATTTGACTGAATCAACATGATCCAATCCCTTATCACACCCAAAGGTGCTTAATCCATCTGCTTATTATTCCTCTTTTCACATTAGGAGTGTTAATATTCCTTCTAAAGGGGTTTTAAAAGTCTCCCCACCCACTTATTCACCTACCTAGTGATAAAAAAAACTATAATATTCCATTTAGATGAAGGCTAAATTTTTGGAATATTACAGTCCTCCCCTCCAAAATGTTGCTTGTCCTCAAGAAATTGTAAAGGTGGAGCAAAATTCCTCCCTTCTTCCCCTTGTGGCCTTCTCATCAATATTCCCCACCACTGCTCAAAATAATCTCCCATAAATCTGCCCTCCAATGGTTCCTCCCAAGTATGCAAAACCAAATGGTGTACATCATGAGAAAGTGGAAGGTGTAAGTGGAAACCTTCTTGTTTTCCAATGGCCTCCTCAAGGTAGGAGTGATGATAAACATAGGGAATCTCATCCCCAATGAGATTCTCCCATACCCATGCTATCATCCAAATGAAATGAGCCATTCTAGGTATCTCATCAAAGAAATCATCAACCCCCGGTTTATGCAATGTATTGGGGTTGCATGGAGAGATTACATTTTTCCACCCAAGTTGTTTCTCTCTCCATTTATGGTAAGTATGGGGTTGTTGCTGATCTTGGGTTGAAATGATGTGGCCTCCAAGAATGGCCCAAGTTACGCCACCAAACAAATCAGCCATGAAGTGCCTCCTCCAAGAACTCAAGTTCTCCAAATGGCTCCTCCCACATGAAGAAAAGAGATGTAGTATGTAAATCATGGTTTGCCCATCGTCTCCTAAAACATGCAACATGTATAGTAGGGAGAATCATACTCCCAATGGGAACCCTCAACTCATGTGCTACTCTCCCAACAAAGCTTCCTATGAACATAAGAAAATCTCCAACATATGGAAGCAAAAACCAATGAAAACAAGTTGCCATATGACAACCGGGAGGTGGATCATAGTTCCACATATGGAACCAGTGCAGTGCATCCATTGCCTACCTCAAAACAAATAATACCAAGTATCTTTCCAACCACTTGTTTTCTGCCACAATCATCCTACAAGATAGGATCATGAAAGTAAAATGTGGTGCCAATGGTGCACACCACGAATCATGTGGCTTCCCCCACAAACCACCAATAGAATAGCCAACCTAAATGCTACAATTGGACTTAAGTACATCATAATATAATGTGCAAGAAGGGATAATCCTCCTTGGTACAACATGCTGCTCATATAAAGTAAATAAGTACAAATCATAATGCAAAATTGTACCTTCTCCACCATGTTCTTTGGTCCTTGAGCTGAAATGGCTCAACTGGAAATTCTCCCTCACTCTTAATGAGTAGGGAAGTGGTTGTGAAAACCTCTCCATCACCATATGGGCTATGCATATCTCCTCATCCTCATATAAATCCTGCTGAATGCCCTCCCAAGCGAACTCCTCCATCAAGGAATGATATGCATCAAAGTGCATGGAAAGAAAGTCCACATGTGTTGCATGTAACAGCTTCCTCTTGAGCTAAGAAAATCTAGTCAAGAAGACTCTGTCATGAGAATAGATGACCTCATCAACCACCATGTATCTATCATCTCCCTCCAGGTCATCAAGAATCATGCAAGCACCAAGATCCTTGGAGTACTCTACCAAAAGTTGAGACCTCCAATATGGATCAACCCTCCTAAGAGACAGCGCTGAAGATCTGAAATGTGAAGCTCTCCACATGCTTCTGTCTTCTCCTTTGACATCCCACATGCCAAAGTCATCCTCCAAAATGCTTCCATGCCCATCATGCAGCTGCTCGTGCTCAAGTAGAAGTGGCGACCTTTGGAAGATGGCTTCCCATGAGAAGCTACAAACCAAAAATAATCTCTTACTCTTGGCCAATGTAAGCATGAGTGGCCTCCATCTACTCCAATGTGGGGAGGATTCCTTCCTCAAAGGAAGTACCCTTTGTTTCTTCAAATCCATGGAGCATCTCCCTTTTACCATGAAGGTGCCATCCTCCATTAATACTACAACAACTTCTATCAGCGCAACATATGTAGTGAGAGTGGGTAAGGCTAAAAATGGGAGAATTTATCCCTCCTCCTTGAGTCTACCCCAGAATCTCTGTGCTGTACTAGATTCCTCCAAAGTCTTCACCCCTACAGAATCTAAGAGTGGTGAACCAAATGGAAAGATGTCTCTCACCAACTCTAGATATGGTGGCCTCCCAGGTGGAATGCCCCCATGTAGCGAGACATAAAAATTTGAAGTGGACTGTATATATGGGTGGACTGATTTGTCCCTCTCTTCACTACGCAATGCAGTCTCCTTATTTTGTGCATAAACCTCCTGAAATAGATAAGGGTGAATTCTCATCATCCCTTGATGCTAATCCTTCCTTTCTTCTCCTTCCATCTCAAAAGATTCACATTCCATAATAACTGATACATGCTACTCCGGAATTGTGTTTTGGTTCCCACATGTTGGATCATTTGGAACTCCTTGCAAAGACACAAGGGCTCCTCTAATGGAAGCAATGGATCCCTTCCCATATCCATGTAGTGATGGATCTCCTCCTGATGGTACAACGCTGATAGCTCTTCTCTACTCATCCCCTTCATCAATATGTGAGAATGCCTCATCATCAATGAGAGACCCTTGATCTTTGTCTTCCCTTGAAGGAGGAAACTCCATGTCTTCATCTATAGAAGAGGGCTCTCCAAGAACTGGGGATCTTGCCCTTGGAAAGGCATCATGCATGTTTTTATCAGCTTCAACAGAAATAAGGAGTGGATTTGGCATCATAGATCTCTCCAACTCATGCAAAGGTTTTGAGTTTTTGGGTTCAAAAAATGATGTTTTACAATGTTTAATATCAAATCTTCTCACTAATTTCTTAGTGAACCCAAAGTAAGTGTTTACATTTGCATGATTAAATGAAGCATAACTACAATACCACCAATCATGGGCCATACCTTTGAGGTGCAGCGCTGCTACTCTGATGGCCTCCTTTTCAGAAACTTGGTGTAGCTGGAAATAGGAATCTAGCTCCTTCACCCAAGCTTTGGCTGTGCACTTTGATGATCCATCAAAGTTAGATAGAAAGATTCTACCTCTCTTGCTTCTATTATGATTGCTGGACCTTATGTATTCCTTGAGTTGGAAAAACCCTTGGAAGTCCAAGTGCTCTTTGAATCTCCATGATTGAGACTCATACTCTTGAAGATAGTCACTCAATGTCTCCTCCCTTGGTGCATATTATTCCTCCATTTTTCTTGCAGTGAATGTGGGCCATAAACTGAATTGTGGATCTGCATGTGTCGCTGAATGTCCACAACCATCATGTGAATATTTAGGGCTTGCTTCACTTTCAAACCCCCTTGGAATTTTTCTTCACTTCTCCCCTTTCATCTCCTTGAGATCTTCTTTGATATTTTTCATATTTTGGAAAATAAGCTGGGAGATCCTCTCTTCCTTCATTTCTCCAAATAATGGAGTCATGCCTTTGTTTCTTCTGTAAAAATTCTCTTTTCTGTGAGAAGAAGCTTCTCCTTCTAATGGCATAATGTCTTGAATGCACAAGCTGAGCCAAGATTATGCTCTGATACCACTGTAATATCCCAAAAGGGAAATAGCAACAATATAGCTCATAAAAATGTAAAGAAAAAAAAAATTGAACATGACGTAAGAGGGATCAATATACAACCATCATTTTATCATAATATCAACAACCATATACAAAAATATCACGAGGGACAAGCTACTCAAGCAAATAAAACAAGCCTCCAATGAGTAGAACAATCAACACGTGAGTTGCTGCAACTGTATAGAATGCCGGAGAGCAGTAACAACGCTGTCTATATCAATGTAGCTGCTGATATAAACATACATAAGTGAAATTTGGATGATATAAACAAAATAAATGCCTAGAGAAGAGGATGTGGGCTCTAATACAAAATTTCTAGCCAATCTGGAAAATATTGAAATACCAAGAAATGTACAATGTGACAAATAACTCTGGGCTTGAGATGTCACTACAAACTAGATCTGAATAAGATGAGGCTATGACACATATGAAATGATAATGTCCTCCTCCAATGGTATTTCTAATTAGAAGGCTGACCCTTGTACTCAGAAATAGACCCTCCTGATGAGCTCAATGAACCCTCCCAGCAATTGCCTCCAAAAATATCGCAGTTTAGAATTGTGACTATGCTGTGAGGGATGGTATATGGTTGGCTTGAGGCCAAATATGAGAAAATATTCCCAGGATCTCTCCTTACCTCTCGATTGGAAAACAAGCCTAGAAATAGCTGTATGTGATCCTCCTCTGTTGCACCCTGTAACACAACCCAACTCTAAACAAAAACCACACTGTAGCTGAAGGAGGTAGCTTGGCCAAAATGTTGGAATGAGAAAATGTAGCTCAAATATCCTCTCCTTCACTGAGGATGAGGTAGGGATTCCTGATCAGGAATACCCTTGTGCTAAACAACACAACAACCCTGCTAAATAACAAGAGGAAGCAAAAGTCTAAACAGACCAATATCAAATAATAACCTAAAACATGAATAAAAAAGGCTGCCATCCTCTCCATATATAACAAGTGAACCACCTCACATTGGGTCCCATCCATACTTCCCACCAAGCCAATGCAAGTTTTCCTCCACTAAGACTAAGATGTCCCATCATAAAGGCCACTCCTCCATGACAACACTGTTGATTTGGTCAAAGTTAACTGAATCAACATGATCCAATCCCTGTTCACACCCAAAGGTGATTAATCTAGCTGCTTATTCTTCCTCCTTTCACATTAGGAGTGTTATCATTCCTTCTAAAGGGGTTTTATGAGTCTCCCCACCCACTTATTCACCTACCTAGTGATTAAACAAACTATAATATTCCATTTAGATGAAGGCTAAATTTTTGGAATATTACACAGAGATTCAATGCAAGAATAAAGAAATGAAAATAAAAGAAAGAAACCTCATTGATTGGTCAGGATCTCACTCACAAAATGGGTAACATCTCAGTACTAGGAGGGAATGAGGGGTCAACTACTTTTTGTAGGCCTCCTTAGACAAATGGATGGTATTAATCCTCTTCGATTAGTTTTCAGATAAAAACATGGTGGTTGCATTTGTTTTGTCCATTTGGAAATTGTCTCCAACTTAATCAAAAATTTGTTTAAAATTTGATTATTTAGTGCATATGTGTTTGTTCCATACAATGTGAATCGCTTAAGAATGGTATTCCAAAAAATAATGGATTAGTATCAAATTATGTACTAACAGTAGTCAAAATTTTTATATATTTGTTGTATATCACAGTTGTGAGTTCTTTATGTCAAGACCGAGTGAAGGGAATAGATTCATCAACCCCTTGAACCAAATTCTCTCTTCCTCTCCCAATCAGTTTCTTCTCTTGTGAGCATCATTAGCAATGACATGAGAAATCCTTGAGTTTCCCACCATTCTTGAGTGTTACCTTAGCTTGTCCACAAAAGTCATATTGTCCAGATCTAAAGTGCTAATGAAAGACCAGACCTGTTTGGGAATACAATGAGAGTAAAGTGTCACGACTTTCTCGGTTGTTGTGAAAACTCAGACTTTGCTTCCACTAGTGTGTCACCCCAAAAATCTTCATGTAGTTTTATCATATCCCTCACAATTACACAACTCCTTGTGTCACCAAACACAAAAATGATTAATGATTTCCTCTAAGAAGGATATAAACTTGTGCAGAGAGACATAGAAAATTTGAATTTCTCCCTCCTTTGCAGTTGCGTATGAATCGTCCTCCACATTCACACCTTTATTTTCAGTGACAGTCCCTTAAACAACCAAAAAATTATTGGAGGTCATACTTATATCTTTCGTGACCTCACATGGAGTGCCAATTATAACCTCATTCACGTATCGACAAGCTAACTGACTAAGGCTGCATTCATGGAGATTCATTATAGGATGATGAAGCCATTTGTAGTCACTGAAAATTGTGATTGGTATGGATGTTAAAAAGTATTTTATAGATGTGATTAATCCGATAGATATATCATTTACATTATGGATAAAAAAAGTCTAAGATCTAACAAAAGCATTTCCTTGTCAGACAAAGATAATTTTATTGTTGTTGTTGATGATTGTCTTGTCAATAGCATCAACCCTTTGTAATATCAGAATTCCAAGCATAGAATTACACAAGAATCCATAGACAACTATAAAATATTCAGGGACCCAAGAATACTTGTCGTGAATATCCTTTCCATGTGAGCGGACAACACCCAAAAACCATATAGAGAAACAATGCAATCAAAGGGGGTGATGATGCTATATCCAACGTAACAGTAGCTATACGAATCCCAATTCCCAAATTTTGCATGAAAAGCCAACTCAATAATATATGGATCAATAAGGTCGCTCCAGATAACCAGACAGTCATCGAGTTTTTCAACTGCGATTATAGATATCTTTGAAGGGGAAGAGAGAACGCAAATCCAAAATGTTCAACAATGAATAACATGATCCAAGAGCGTAATAGGAAAACACCAAGCATATCATACTATCGAACTCCAAAATCTTGACCACACATTTCCTTGAGGATGCTCCCTATTCTTATCTTTGTCCATAAAAACATTCAATATAGATAGTCGAGGGTGCCTCTTCTATTGCATCAAATTCAACTATTTCATGTCATTCTGGTTCAATATGCCTAGCTTCTTTTTCAGAAGAAAGAAAAAACAACTTTCTATTAGATAAAAATATGTTTACATAATCACGCAGATAGCATATGGTTCAGAGTAAAAACTCCATTGATTAAAACACTGGGAATCAGTCTCAAAATGTATAAGCCAAACCTTGTGGGTACATACATATGCACAATGATTGAAATAAAGCTAATGTAAACCAGGCAGGTAGGTCCACACAAAAACCATAAGGGATTAAAACATAAAGCCCAAGAACGGGAAAAACCATGCAAGGCAGGTCAAAAACCACCCCAAACAAGAGGGGCAAAGGCACAAAACTAGGAACCCAGAACCAGGAACCCAGATGGAGACATCGGCAGTCCCAAAATCTAGTGCATCCCCAAATTCCAGGGCCAGTGAACGATAAGCATAGCTACAAACCCCAGATGCCAGGCCAGTGAATGACAAGCATAGCTGCGAATCCCAGATGCTAGTGCTAGTGAACGGCAAGCATAGCTGCGAACAAAGGCCCTAAACTAGTGGAAATAAACAGGCATCGAAAAAATTTGTGCCTACCCACTAACCGCATCCACAAAGTAACAACCCCTGTAACAAACTAAAACAACCTCAGCACCAAAAAATCAGATATCGCCCGCAGGAAAGAAGAGGGGCCGCAGCGGCGACCAAACCCATTGCAAAATAGTTAAGTCGAGGCCGCAACAATGAAAAAAACCACTGCAAAATAGGTGAGGTGGTTCATTGACGGCCGCTGCGAGAAACAAACCTCCGCACCATCGAAATATTGTCGCTCGCAGGGAAAAGGTTGCAGAGATCCCTTTGTGCCATCGAAATATTGCGGCCGAACACGCACAGAGGAAACCCAAAAATTTTGTCCACCCATGGCCGCAACAAGTAACAACCCTCCGCACCATTCAGAACATTTCCTTCCACAGGGATGACGTAAACATAGAGCCGACGGTAGATAGAGTGGGTCGCAAAGGATGTTGAGAGGGCCGCAACGGCGAGGCAGATGCTAGACCCCTCGCAGAGGAAACCCTAAGCGTTCAACAGGAGTTGCGCTCAGAGCTTACTTGTGCAAGACATTTTACATCCAACATCTCCTTCGTTGGATTCTTCTTCAATTTTCTCCTCGACTAATTCTCGTTCACCCTGCGTCGAAACTGACTTGTATCACCGAGCTAGTACATATCTTTCTATTGCAATAAAAACCATATATGGGTCACATGTGCCAATCATATAGTCAGAATATATATATATATATATATATATATATATATATATATATATATATATATAATGAATGAATACAAAATATCCCACATGGATAGTAGGTAGGTACATTACATATATATGGTTGCCAATATCACTTTCTTGAAGACAAATTCCTTTGAAGTAGTATGCGTCATTTGGGCAACCTTACGACTTTGACATGGGTGCTCATGCGATTGAGCTATGAAATTTAGATTGAAGACATCTATTTTTGCATATGATAATAGCAGGCCCGAAAGAAAAAAGGCTAACATATATAGAGGCACCTCCTTTAAGCATAGAATAATAGGCTCAATACTCAAATATTCTTAATTGTGACCCAAAGTAGAAGACTTAAATCAATACTATGAATGAATGTGGGAAGAAGAAGGATAAGATATATAGAGACACCCCCTTTAACTGTAGAATAATATGCTCAATACTCAAATATTATTAATTGCGACGCGAAGAAGACTTAAGTCAATAGCATGAATGAATGAATATATGTGGATATATGGATATTCAATAACATAAATCTAGATATATGGGTATATGTTTCACAAAGAGGACATTTTACTTCTTTCGTTTTTGATAAGGTGAATTTTTAAAGACATTGCAATGAATGGGGCAAATCCTTTCTTTATTTTCGATAATGCTAGGTGCGAGGTATGAAATTATTTATTATAAACTTACTGGTTGTTTGATTTTATGCATTCTTCAATAGGAGCCATGAGCCATGGAGACCCTTTTATGATAAGTCAAGAAGTGAATTCTTCAATAGGAGCTATGGAGACCTTTTTTGCTTTGGAGGAGGGAAGGGAGATTTTCCCTTTCATTTTTAGTTCATGAAGGTTCATGATGGACCATTCAGGCTATAAATATGGGGCCCAGGATGGGAAGATTTGCAGAACTTTTGAATCGTTGATGTGCATCAACACATCAATTACTTAAGTTTATTAAATTTTTTAAATTATATTAATGAGAATTAAATTAACCAACCTAAATTCATCTTAATTTTGGATCTTCCAAGCGCAAAGAGGGATCAAATATCTATTCACTTTAAAAGAGGTTTTCACTTCAAAAAAATTGATTTCTCTGAACGCTTGGTAGACCCAAATTTAAGATAGATCTAGGTTGGTTAACATAAACATTAATGTAGTGTTATGTTAAAATGAGATAAGGAAAACCATGTAACTTGTTAAATTATACATTTTATTTGTTATATATATAAGATGTTAAAACATACAATTTATCTCTTATAACATAATATTTTAGTTTTTTTCTTAAGTGAATTGTTTACTAATTTTTATTGTTTTTCATAATTGATTATTTACTCTTTCTATTAAACAATCATTCAATTTCAAAATTATAATAAAATTACACATATATAAAACTCTTTGTTTATGAGATTAAAAAAAAAAAAAAAAAAAAAAAAAAACATTCTTTATTAAAATTATATAAATATAATCAATAAACCCAAAAATTCCATATCATCCTCCTCTAAAAGGGCTGAAAGGGCTTTTACTAGCCACTCAAAGTTTTGATAGGTTAAGTGTTTTGGGCCACTCTTTGTTGATTTGTAGTGGCTTTCACAGTTGCCTACTAAATCACTCTTTAAATAAAAAAAGAAGATGCTTTTCAGAAAGCTAATGCAAAAGAGGAGATAAAGGTGGAAGAATTAATTTTAAAAAATTATTTAAACAGGTTTAAAATATTAACCCACTTCTTTTTATTATCCCATGTCAACCTTTTCAGAAAGTTAGAAGCGAGATGCTGGGAGTTCTTGTTAGGTTCTGTGCAAAATATTAATAAAAGTACGGAGAATGCTTTTGGTGTCAATCCATTCCCTATTAATATACATGATTAATAAAATCTGCAGGTTTAGGATGAAAATTTTGAATATGTGGCTGATGATTGAGGTTTCAACAACTTGACAAACAAATTTTCAACATCCTTGGCGTTCGACCATGCACTTGACCCTTTGCAACGTCACAATTCTCGTGAATAAGATTCTATAGGGGATACCTGCCAGGAAAATTGATCATCACTGCATATTTCTTCGTAAGAACCTTGAAAAACATTAATGCCATGCAAGGAACACTTGAGAGAGAAATTTAGTTCAATGGTCTCACTTACTCTTTTCTAGGAAAAACTTGATCTCCACTCCTTAACTTCAAGGAAGGGTAGAAATCTCCACTCCCATCTCCCAGATAAATGAATTGCTTCTCATCAAATGATTCTCCTTCAAGGGACTTGTGCATCATATTATTTATATGTACTCCCTACAAGACAAAACATCATAACCATGCAATATTTCAAAAACAATTATTTGCATCCAGGAATTGAGGTGCATTTCACAATTGACTGATCATTTTTATTTAGATTAGGGATTCCAAAATACTTGGAATATTTTATCATCTTTATTATTTAGATTATATTGTAGATTCCAAAATGTTTAGGTGATTTGACTAATATAAACTAATTCAACTCACTTTTATCTATCAAATTTCCAAAATATTTCAAATTAATCGGCAGGATATGCAGGACGAGCCACAACACCTGGGGCTGCAGAACCGAGTGGACTGATGTCGCACTAAAGACTAGACTATGAGGCTCTGTTGGAGGATCTCTGTCGCAAATGTGATGTGGTGTTGATTGAGGTATCAGAGCGCGGATGGCATGAGCTATAAGATCGTAATATTGATGAGTGTATGGCTCTTCCCTCAGGGTGGTTAGGGATCATGTGATGCATGGTGATGACCAGTCAAACTATTCATGATCTACGAGCTGGTGGAGCAGATCCATTGGCACGAGAGCCTCCAGATAGTGACTAGGGATGGGGACATGTGGTGCCCCCTTTTTCACTTTTTGTGACATGCTATGGGCATGTTGGATGCATTTAGAATAGTAGACTCAAAACACTTATTGTTAGTATGAATCTTTCGTCGTAAAAGACCACTTTAGCTACGCATAAAAAATAGCCCTAACATCAATTATGGCTGCCAAATATCTTTAAATCTGCAATCAGGTGTTCCAAATAATGCTGCACAAATCTAGATCTAAGCATAAAAGACATTAAGCAGATAAAGTAAAATGTGGCTCCATGCATCCAATAGACAAGACAAGAATGATGTATTTGAAAGAATTTTTATATTATATTGAAAAGGGGGCACCTGAGAGGAAAACAAGAAAGGTGCTTTCCGGTTCTCCTCAATGGGATGGGTTCTTGACAATCCTCAGCATTTCAGATCTATAATCTCTCTCTCTTGTTGGTGTAGAAAACCCAGACAAACATAGAACTCAATGGGAGCTCACAAGGCAAAAATGGAGAAAATGTGACCAAGCGTATAGATCCAGAGTGATCTAATAGGCAACTAAATGTGACTAATGAATGGGGAAAACCCTTTTATTTATAACAAAATATTGGGGCGATATAGAACTTGGTGCATGAATAAAATATTATTAATCAAATTCTAGAACCACCCTTTAGGAATATTTTATTATATTTGTTGGAGGGAAAAGGATTTTTGACTTGGGTCAATTATTTTATTTATAATAATAAATAAATAAATGATTTATTTACTATTTTAAGGAAATGGTGGGAATATAATTAAATAAATAATGATTTATTTAATTATTTATAAATGATTTAGTCAAATTTAACTAGGAATATTATTTAAATAGGATTTAAATAACTTATTCCTAGGAAATAATCAAATAAATAAGGATTTATTTAATTGATTTCCTTGTTTTGGGTTAAATATGATTAGGAAATATAAACAAATATAGATTTGTTTATTATTTCTTTTTGGGGTTTCCTGTTTAGACCATAAATAACTTAAAAAATGTGTTTTACTAAGTTATTTCACATAGTGAAAACAATTTTACTTAGGGTAAAATTGGTCTTACATGGTGTACTTGGGTTCATCTAATGATAATAGGTCAGATGGCCAAAAAATGGTGTAACACTTATGTTTTTATGTGACGATACATAATATGGATATGCATCTTTCATATCACAATTGTGGTTCACCATTTTGTTTTATGGTTGTATTTTGTTAAATGCATGTGATAAATGCCAATCTAGAATGTTATTTGAAATGGTGTCTACATAAATATTTTGGGCTCTAGGAGCATGAATGAATGTAATGCATTCAAATTCAGGTGCTAAAATATTCACTCATAGATATTTTCTAAATAGGATATGATCATGCACATGATAAATTCCATTCAATTGCATGACAAGTAGCAAGGAATCTAAATAAACATGAAGATGAAGGTGTGATGATCAAGGGAATCATCTAACAAACCTATCAGTGCATCATATTCGGTTTGGTTATTGTTGGCAAGTCCAATGCATACATCGTTGGAGTGGACTAACAAATTCAAGGGGGTAAAAATGGCCCAAGCTGCCAAGGCTAGATTCCGGGAGAAGCGACTTGCACCATCGGCATGGCTGATATACGGTGTGGATGATGGATCCATATGAAAGGCGCCAAAATACTAAAAATGAGATGGTGCGATATGAAAGCTACCTAAATGCATGACATAAATAAATACACACATGTCAATGGGAGGTTCTATGGGTAAAATGTCTTGAGGAAGAGTGCATTGCGAGGGTTAGGAAGGAGTTGGCCTTCGAAATCCTCTAGAAGGTATTCCCCCTTGCTCAAATATTGGGTGTTAATGTAATGGCCACAAGGTTAATGTGGCTTGAATGCATGGGTTTGATGTAAGGGGTAATAGAACCAATCAACCTCACTATGGATGAATTCTTTTGTCTCCACATCATATTTTTCATGAGTTTGTTGCAGAAGGAAGTATGCTTGATGGTGCATATCATCCCAATGAAAATCAGGGGAGGTCATGGCTTCCATAATGTCTTCATCTGAATGGAAGATGGGAGAACTGTAGGAAGGGAGACCACTTGATGCAACAGAGCTACCTGGCGCATCTTCATGAGAAATATGGTTCGTATATGCATCACTACTATGGGTAGATGAAGAGCTAGTAGATGAAACATCTACCGATGTTGATACCAGGGTGTTCGACGAGGGAGGTTCGACAGAAAAATAATGGGAAGCCCCATATTAGTCTTCCTCCATGGATCTCATGGATGATGAGAGATAGAGAATAGTGACCGAAGAGTATTTATATGTCAATTATATGTCATAACAGTTGGGTTGCTGACCAAGTCAGAGAGAAATACGGTGCAACCTATCGTTACCCGCGTGCTGAAGAGGATGTGCTAAATGTAGGGATTGGGTGCAACAACTCAGTAATAATATGTTTATGTACATTTTAAACTTAATAATGCACCTTTGAAATGTAACATATATATTTTATATATTTTAATAGTTGTGTTATTAGACACATGACACTATGATTTTTTAACTTTTATTCCCATCTATGTGGGCATATGGACACCATTATCGCACAGAAAATGCTGATGATGGACACATGACACAAGACTATGGAGTGGAAGTCAAGTTCGATTAATATAGTCGAGCTAGCCACAGTGGTCAAAACCTAGTACGAGGGACGTTAGGTTATGCCGGAAAGATACAAGAGATCATTGAAGTGGACTTCTCCTCTTTCCAATGTGTTATTTTTAGGTGCAAGTAGTGGGACACCTTGGATCGAAATAATGTGGAGAAAGATTGCGATAGTAGGCTGAGATGTATAAACTCTAGAAAGATGTGGGATGAAGCTAAGGAGCCTTATGTTTTCCCCAAACACTGCAACCAAGTTTTTTTTAACCCAGATGTGTTGGATAGGGATTGGTGATTCGTATTAAGACATGACCCTAGATCAAAACATAATTTTGAGGACAATAGTGTTATCATGCCAAGTGAGCTAGAAGATAATGAGGGTGATAAGAATAGAAAGTGATATGGTACGTGTGTTATTTCATTATTTATACTATTTATGATGGGTTTTTATAAAGAAGAGGACTTAACCTTATAACTAAGAATATTTTTTTCCAAACATTATAATATGCATTTTGAATTAATTGGTTAATTTTAGAATCATTTCACTTGATAATTTGCAATTATGTTGATCTTGAAAGAAATGCACTATATCAAGTTCTATTTTTTATGTCAATTCCTAAAATAATACTACTTGATTGCTTTAAATGATTTTTCACTATATCATTACTTAAATAAATGCAACCTATATATATATATGTGTGTGATATCTTCAAAATTTAAAAAAATGTAATAATGTATACTGTTATTTTTGGTATGTAAGATCATAATAAAATAATGATAATTCTAAACATGAATTTATTTGCATTATTTTCTAAACTTTATTATGTTACAAGAATTCATATTATTCTAGATTTATTATTTTACACTTATTTATATTCTTACAAATTTACAATTTTACAATTATGGTAATTTAACAATATGTACGGTATACATTTTAAAATTTTATGATGATTCAATTTTACGGTTGTTATGGTTAAAATTTGAAAATTAATTTACAAATTTACAAATTTACAAATTTTACAATTTTAATAAAATTGAATCATGACAATACATACAATTACAATTACAATTTTACAATTTCACAATTTCACAATACAATTACAATTATAATTTTACAATTTCACAATTTCACAATACAATTACAATTACAATTACAATGATGAACACATATAATTACAATTACAATTTTACAATTTTACAAATTTACAAATTTTACAATTTTGATAAAACTGAATCATGACAATACATACAATTACAATTTTACAATTTCACAACACAATTACAATTACAATTACAAATTTACAATTTTACATAAAATTAAAATTAAAATTAAAATTACAATCACAATTAAAATTAAAATTACAATTACAGATTTACAATTACCAATACATAATATTTAATAAATATCATGGTTTAATATTAAAAATGAACATCACGATAATGATAACCATCATACAAACATCATATTCTAAAATACAAATTCAAGTTCGCTAACATCATCTAATCATCGCGATCATGATCATCTAACAAAACACAAGCATTGTATAACATCATCACAACAAAAACATTAAATATACATCTCATGTCAAATAACTTATATAACATGCACATCTATCTGCAAGCACATTAAGTGAACATATATAACATGACCTAATAAATATACACATCATGATGAACATCAACATGTAAATTAAGTACATCAACATGAACATAAAATACATGCACCATATATATATATATGGCGGAATCAACCCGAATCTCTCTGATCGTCGCAGGGCGGAATCCCTTATCAACTAGGAGTCTACATAGTTGGTCTCCCAACTCCATCTTGAATCAAATGTCTACCCTACGCCGCATGCTCGCAGGTATCTACACCCTAGGAGGTCTCTCACCCTCCGTGGCTTCCACCATCTTCTCGTCATCTACATGATCATCCGGTGGGGGTGGAATAATGTCCCCAATGAATGTGCCAATATCTACAAAATATATAGTACAAAACAAAAATGAGACAATTTCATTAAACAATTTAATAAAACAAGTTAAAAAACGTGTTAGAATAAATTTTATTCTAATTAATTAAGACAATAAAATGAAACTATATTAATTTAAAGAAAACAATAATATTACCTCTAGCATCTGGTGGCTCATCCTGTGTGAAGAGGATGTCGGTACACCCTCTCCAATCAAAACTTGCGTAAGGACACGACACCATCACAAACATATGATCATCCACGTTGGCTATTAGTTCCAGTGCATCATTAGAAATCCTAACTAGAAACTCGGACAGGCCCCTCTTGGGCATCATCTTTCCCCACATGTGCATCTGTACCTATATCATCGGCCTACGAGGCTGACGCAAAAAATTGAGCCTCGTCTCTGGAAACCTCTCAAAAAATAAACAAAACAACTCTGAAGCAAAAGGGAAGGTCAACCTCCCACGTGCCTGAGAACGACATCTATCTAAGGCTGTACAAAACTGTTGCAAAAAAATGGAAGACCATCTAACAAGTTGTGGGCAAGACCATCTAAAAGAGGGCAATTAATGTGCTGCCCATCACTGGTATAATGTGAAATGGTCGTCATTAATAGTGAGAGGCACCTAACCTCCTTTGGAACAAAAGAAGCAATATGTAGCTGTCCACCAGACGCTTGAAAATCTGCAGGAGAAAGTATATCATCCCTAATGTATCTATGGGAGTACACCAACTGACTCCCCGCTACATAACCGATGGGGAAATTAATGAACTGGGGAAAATCCTCCCCTCTCCTAGATAGGCCAGTAATAAAATAAATGTCCTCCTCAGTGGGTTGATATGACTGGTCAGGACTGACACTGAATGCCTATCAGTGGGCATCCCACCTATAGATCAATTATCTTAATAACCCATTGTGCCCCTTCAGGGATGTAGCCTCCTCGTAGGACTTAAGGAGGCCTAACTCCCTTAAGAGAAACTGGGTGGGTGGCGTAATAGGGCGAGGGTACCAAAAGTCTCTCCCTCTCCCTTGCCTCCCAATATTGTATCATGTTATAATTGTCATCCCTTTGCTCTTGTTGTTGTCTTTCCTCTCTTTTTTGACGTCGTTGAATGATTCAAATATTAAATACATTAGCCTCCCTCATACATAAAACATAATTTTTTATATTAAATGACAAATTTATTTACAAATATATAAATATAACTTTTATCGAAAAACAAAAAAAAAACATTTGGTGCACGAAAAAAAACAGTCACGCACTTCCAACGGTGCGTACATTTATATCACGCACCATCCACGATGCGCCTTAAAAAACATTACTCACCGTGACAACAAAAAACAATTGCTTAGCAGTGCGTTGACAAAACATATCCTCCCCGGGGCGTTTTTTGTAGCGCAACACACCGCCAGTTTGAAACATTTAACCACTGGCAGTGCGGTACCAAAAAAACACTACCTCAATGCGGTATGTTTAACTGGAGAACCACTGTAAATAAAATATTGTGGTGCGTCCCAGTAAACTAATGCACCGCCATAAATAAATTGCTAACTAAAAAAAAAAATTAAACTGTCAGTGCAGTCGGAAACTGACACGCACCGCTGTATTTTATTTTGCTTTGTCTCGGTACTGTACCAGGCTGTCACAATAACTACCCGGTGTGGTTTCCGTTAACACTATTCACGGTGTAGCCTGTAAATTTACAAGGAGCATCGGGAACTGTGGGAGCCGAATGACTCGAACCCACCACGCAAGATTTTTTTTTTTCAAAAAAAAGAATTTTAGCTCAATTTTAAAAATTAATTTTCTAAAAGCTTAAGTTGGTGAGAAACAAGTAGATTACCTGCACATTTGCGTGTCGAGGAGGCATCTTTGCAATAGAATCCTAAAAAGAAAATTTTCCCACCGTTTTGCAAAATTTGAAGTCCACACAGTAAGCAATGGACGAAAGCAATGTGGGCAATGGGAGCACCGATGGCAGGGCGCCTCACAGAAGGAAAATTCACACCAGTGCTTGAGAGATCTACAACAATGTAACAAGTAAAAATGAAACTTTTACGACCGATTTATTTATTTATTTTAAATTAACCCTTTTTCGGCGTGCTCGATTATGAGACGCACCGAGCTATTGTATCAATGGCGCACCACACTTCTTTACGGTGTGTTGGATTAATGAGACGCACCAAGAAAGTTTGTACAGAGCGCATAGTTCTTCCTTTAAATAAAAACCCTATGCCGATGTGTCGTTGTAAATAAAAAATACCGGTTTGTCGTTGTTAGTAAATAGCACCAAAATTCTGAGTGTTTTGGTGTGCCATTTTATAGTACGCACTAGTACGCTTTATATAAAATAAATTGGTGCGTTGTATGTATGAAGTGCACCATTTTTTTCGTAATACTTAAAAATAACTCTGCAATGCTTCTTTAACCTCTACTATGCACCGGTGCATCACATATATATCAAGCGCACCAGTGCATATTAGGATTGTAAATGCACCGCAAAAATTACATCCACAAAAACATACACTCGCTAACCTCTGCTACAAACAAATATTTGGGCTATTTTTATAAGGGATTCCTCAAAAACATCCGCTAGAGGGTCTTTTCCTTGTAGTGGAAATAGAAAACCATAACAAGAAGTAAGTTTTTTCGGTTTCTTTCAGGCGCACTAAGGGAGATGGAACTATGGCATATGGCGAACATGCTTTCCAGGAAAAGTCATGTCACAAAATACAGATACCCACATGTTGAAGAGATAGAACCCAGATGCCCACGTTTCAAAGAGCTAAATCATGAAAGGAAACGGGAAATATTTCGCTCATATTATAAGAATCCAAAACGAAACATTAAATATTAGTGAAGTAATGCTAGCATTACTTTGCTTATGGAAAACATGATTAATATACATTGTTATCTTAATGTCAATGTGGAGCTTTTGCCTCTTTTTTGTTGGGAAGAGGCCAAATAAGATGGTGGATTTAGACCATCATTAAAAATAAAATGCAAATAAAAAAAATTAACTTAAAATAATGAAAAAAAATTATATAATTCATGATTGTGTGAAACTTTGGTTTAAAAATATGAAAAAGTATTGTTTTCCACGCACAACTAATAGAAGTCTAAAATTCGATTATTATAGTCCTTGCAACCTCGAAGGGGCAGGGACTAATAAGGTATTGCATATACTGAAAATGACTATGATTTACTTTGGAGTTTCTCCATGCACAAAATTTGATGGGAAAATTTATCAAGTAAAGGTAAAGAGTGCCTTTTTTCATTATGCTAATTTAAATGAACATACTTATATACAATAACCCATTGATTTGCAGAAAACTTGTTTGTAAGTTAAAGTAGTGTTTGCATGAGTGGAAGGAAACTTAAAGAAATTTAATCCAAAATCAAAATTAATAAACACTAAGTAAAAAAGGATTAAATAAAATTATTATAAAAATTTATAATAGTAAAATTGTAATTGGTTTTTTTTGGTAAGTCAACAATAGAAATTTAAATTACTTCAACAATATCAAAATACAAAATAGCAAATGGTCTACCAAACTAGAAACTAGATGATCCGGATTTATGCAGGGATGCAATAAAATACAGAAATAGAAATAAACACAAAGATGCAGTGGAAATAATACTTCATTTCATTAATATCAAATAACAGAAATATGCTTACAGACATAATGGAACTAAACTAGCTAGGGCGCTGGTAGCGTATCTATGAGAAGATATGTAGCACTTAAAGGCCTCTGAACTGTGTCACAACGAGGCTCAAGGGCCTATTTATTATTGAGAAACAATGGAAAAACCTAAACATCAAAAAACCTAACCCTAGGAAATGAAGCGCTAAAACTATGGGCCCTGTTTGGGTAAATTGGTGTTTCAACTTCCCGGGGACGTAAATTTGGCACATGATCTCCGTTTGACGAGCACCATACCTTATTAGAAAGATCTATCTAAGGACTACACATTTTTATGTGAGCAACATCGGTCCATGGACCCATGTTTCTCCCGGGTTTCCCAAAAAACGTCGTTTAGGGCCTCAAAATGGCTCTGGAAGTTGAGGACCCAAAAAACTGCTAAAAATAGTAAGTTGTGTCGAAACTGAAAAAATGAAAGAACTGATGGTGGGGGTTCAAATGGAATAGGTGGGTGGCCACCAATATCCACCTGGATCATTAAGGCCTCCAAGCGGCTCTGGAAGTTCAGGACCTGAAGATCTGCTAAAAATAGTAATTTGAGCTAAAACTGAAAAACTGAAAGAACTAATGGTGCGGGTCCAAATGGAATAGGTGGGTGGCCACCAATATCCACCTAGATCATTTCTCCTTCCTTAGGAAGAAATGGTCCCAATTGCATTAAATTCCTCCATGAGAGGCAAATTCTGTTGAATTTGGTATAGGATTTGTCCAGGATGTCGTGGACCTGCTGACGAACATGCTAGATGCGTTCAATAAATTTGGTTTCCTCAGACAATACATGTGTGGATTATGTCTATGGAATCACATGAGGAATGGAAATATCAGGCATTAGTGCGTGTTAATCCAAGTTGTCATTGATGGAAACAGGTTGAATGAATGAACACACTTGATGAAGGTTGAAAGACTAGATGATAACATGGTATATATAATTTGAAGTTCTCCTAATGATGCTGCACTGTGACATATTACTGCACTATTATTGAATACATGATGCTATTTTTGAGATTGCAACAAGATGATGAGCTTAGTGGAAAGAAGTCGCCTTCACTAAGTGGGCCAACAAGCTATTTTTGGCACAAGTCTCTTTTTAGACATGTCGATCATATTCTATGAGTTGCAGGATGCTATTTGTGGATGGTTGGTCAAGTTGGAAAAATAGATGGAATTATATTTTTAGACATATTGGGCAGAATCTATTTTTAGATTGCCAGTCTAAAAATAGATATGTCGAATATTATTAGCTCTTAATAATATTTGGACTATAAACATTATCTTATTCTCTTGGAGCACTTTAGTTAAGTGCACAGATGTGGCACAGGAGCTGACAGAAGGAATTACGCTATTCCTGAGGGTTAAGTGGAGCTATTGCATGGATACCTCAGTTAGAACTCATGTGAGAGAGTTTGGTGGAGTTGATTGAGGAAGTTAATGGAGTTGTGTTCAGTTTAACTAATCTAAACATAGTTGAGCTAGTTGTATCTAGTCTAACTGATTGATACACTAGTGAAAGTGGTGTGAATTAATTATTAATTAATTCACTAATTATAAACTCATTAATCAACTAAAGAATACATCAGTTAACTTCAGTGCATGGACAATTTTAGTGGAGACCAGTGAAGAGATAGGTGAAAGAGCAGTGTGACTATCAGTTGTGACTATAATGTTGCATGATTTGCAACAACCAGTGATTGGAGATGCCAATGAGGATTGCGTGAGCAAGGCTGGACCAATTCGAGTTCATTCAGAGCCATTCTTCAGCAGTGATTGCGCAGTAGAGGCAGGCTAGCAGGTGGCAGAGATTGGAGCATGAGATTTGCTAGATCGGACCTGATTAGTGTGTAGCAATTGGAGATTGTACTGAGAGCTTGTGAGGAGCTTTGTATGATGATTTTTACATGATATCTATGACATATAATATACAGATAGTTGGGGGTTTTCATCTTTAATCTTTCCCATAAAATATTGTGTTCATATGTGTGAATGTTTATGGTTTTAATGTGTGCATGCAATTGATTTTATTTCCGCAATTAATGATCAATGGTAGAAGAGATTCTGTATTGTGCATGAAGTCAAATAGTGTGTGATCAGGAGAATCTCGGATGTATAACATATCAGTTATATAATTTCTACATGGTATCAGAGCGATATTGATCATTGGAGCAATTGTAAAACATTGAAGCGGTTGAGTTTTGTGGTGGTGGAATTCGAATTTGCAGCAGTGTTTTCTTTGTGTCAAAGTTGAGATGTTTTTCAACGGATTGCGATTAGAGTATGCCCTTGAGGGCAGCTCGAATTATATTGCATGGAAGGATAGGATAGAGGCGGTGTTGGATGATGATGGGTTGAAGGAGTTCATAGATGAAGAAATTCCAAAACCTGCTTCTAGCGATGCTGCCGCACTTGACGCATGGCAAAAGAAGACAAAAAAATGTCGAAGGATTCTGTTGGAAGGTGTGAAGGATCACATAGTGTCCAGCCTTCATGGTAAAGCTTCTCCATTCTTGATGTGGAAAGCTTTGACAGAATTGTTCCAAAGCAAGAGCAACTAGAGGAAGTTGGCGCTCAAGGATAAACTCAGGAACATAAAAATGGAGAAAGGCGACAGTATACCAAAGTACCTCACGAAGTTTGTCCACTGTAGGGATGAGATGGGAAGTTTGGGGGTTACTGTAGATGACAAGGACTTGGTGAGATTGGCTCTCCTTAGGCTTCTGAAGAGTTGGAATTCCTATCAGGACTTGGTCAATGGTCGGGAGAAATTGCTAGGATGGGAGAAACTTTGGTCGGATCTTGTGCAAGAGGAGATAAGGTGGAATACCAGGGAAAAATATTCATCAAAGAGTGCAGATGAAGAAAATTGTGCTTTGGATGCGAAAGCAAGGAAGGGGAAGAGCAAGAAGAATGCTTCTCAATCCGGTGCAAAAGGCAAGAAGCAGGACATGTCCAAGGTGAAGTGCTTTCACTATCACCAACACAGACATTACGCCACTCATTGTCCACAGAAGAAGAAAAATAAGCAGGCTGCTGGATCTGCAGCTGCAAAAGCCTTAGCCTCGCAGTTTGAGCTAGATTTTTCATTGATCTCATGCTTGGTCTCAAGTGTAATGGGTTCAGTGTGGTTTCTTGAAAGTGGTGCGTCTTTTCATATGACCGAAGATAAAAATTTGTTTATATATTTGGATGAGAAAGATCTTGGAGTGCACATCAAGATGGGCAATGATGGTAGATATAGTGAGACCAGTATCGGTACCATTTCCTTTGAGAGGGATTCTGGTAAACCCTTCATATTGAAGGAAGTGATGCATGTTCCAAGATTGAAGAAGAATCTGATCTTGGTGGCCATGTTAGAAGACAAGGAATATGATGTTGTATTTAGCGAGGGAAAGGATTTCCTACACAGTAAGGCAACTGGTGAAACCTGGAGGATAGGGGTTCGAGTTAAGAACCTTTATCAGTTGCAGGTAGATGGCTGTGCAGCAATGGCAGGCAAGGCAGAAGGAGTGGTGAGCCGGGATGAAGGTAAGCTATGGCACAGGAGATTGGGCCATCTTCACCATGGTGCTTTGAAAATTTTGCAGCAGATTTCTACCGGGCTTCCCAAAGGTACACTTGCACAATCAGATCAGTGCAAGGGATGTAATTTGGGAAAATTTGTGAAAGCCACCTTTCACGAGAAGGATAGTTGCACCACGATGATCCTTGAGAGAATTCACACAGACGTGTGTGGACCTTTCTCAGTAGCTTCGACAGCAAAGCACAAGTATTATGTGATCTTTGTTGATGACTTTTCTCGGAAGTGCTGGATCTTCTTCATGCAGAAGAAGAGTGAGACATTCTCTAAGTTCTGTGAGTTTAAGGCACTAGTGGAGAAAGAGTAGGGGAAGCAGGTGAAGGCTCTTAGGAGTGACAATGGTGGTGAATTCATCTCTGGCTAATTCAAAGACTTTTGCAGCGCAGAAGGAATTCGAAGAGAGCTCATAGCGCCTCATAACCCACAGCAGAATGGGGTCGCGGAGCGAAAGAACAGAATGATCGTGGGTGCTGCATGGGCAATGTTACATGATCAGGGCCTTCCCATACACTTGTGGGCTGAGGCATGCAATACTGCGGTTTATATGCAAAACCGTTGTCCTCACAGGATACTTGGCATGAGTACACCCGAGGAGGCATTTTCTGGTAAGAAGTCGGGTATTTCTCATTTGAAGATTTTTGGTTCACCTGTTTACATTCATGTGACGAAGGATGCCAGGAAGAAGCTGGAGTCGACTGCAGAGGTTGGGTTATTTGTGGGGTACAATGATACACCCCACAACTATCGTGTGTATTTTCTAGACATTCGGAAGAATGTTGTGCAACTGGATATCAAATTTCATGAGGAGAAAGCCATGAAGTGTTCGCTTGAGAGGGAGCCACACTTGCATGCAGATGAGGAGCTATTAGTTCCTAAGGATGAGCCTCAAGATGTGGATCAACCACAAGAGGAGGTTAATGGAGTGGAAGAGACCACTCATGCAGCGCCAACCATCAGAGGGCGGAATCACACTACAGAAGCTGAGCGACTGATTCAGGATGCAGAGAAGATTATAGGAGCACCTACATCACAACACAGATAGAGACAGTCACCTGACCGGTATACTGGATACATGGCTCTTATGAGCAAGTGTATCGTGACAGAGCCATCCTCTTTCGAGGAAGCTGTGGAAGACCTCGCATGGGTAGATGCCATGGTGGAAGAGTATGATTCGATTGTCAGAAACAATGCATGGGAGATTGTCCCAAGGCCGGAAGGGAAATCAGTAGTAGGTTCGAGATGGATCTACAAAGTGAAGAAAGCATCTGACGAGAGCGTCGAGAAGTACAAGGCAAGATTTTTTGCCCGAGGCTTCTCACAGATTGAGGGGATCAATTATGAGAAAACCTTTGCACCTGTCGCAAGGTATTCTTCCATACGTACGATTCTTGCTCTCTCAGCGCAGATGGGGTGGCACATTCATCAGATGGGTGTGAAGAATACGTTCCTCAATGGAGTGATTGAGGAGGAGGTGTACATAGAGCAGCCCGAAGGTTTCGAGATCTTCAGTAGCGAGTCACATGTGTGCAGGCTCAAAAGAGCGCTGTATGGGTTGAAACAAGCACCTCGTGCTTGGTACACACGGATAGAGAGTTATTTCACTGGACTTGGATTTTCCAAGAGTGAGGTGGATCCGAACCTATACCAGATTGTGGTGGAGGGTAAGTTGCTGGTCATTGTACTTTATGTAGATGTTTTGATTCCGATAGGTGATGAACTGTTGATACACTCATGCAAGGCTGATCTTGCAAAGGATTTTGAGATGAAGGACTTGGGCCTCCTTCATTATTTCCTGGGATTGGAAATTTGGCAGCGCAGTGATGGATTGTTTGTGTCTCAAGGCAAGTATGCCCGGGAGATACTGGAGAAGTTCAACATGCATGGATGCAAGCCTATCGACACTCCTCTTCCTGGTGGATGGAGGAAAGAGGATGCTACATCGGCAGAGGTAGTGGATGCCACTGTTTATCGACAGTTGGTGGGGTCGCTTATGTATCTGGTCAATACACGACCCGACATATGCTATGTTGTTAACCAACTTTCACAAGCTATGGTTAAGCCTACCAAGCTCTTTTGGAAGGCAGGCAAGCATGTATTGAGATATATCAGGCACATCGGGATATGGATTATGGATTATGGTACAGATAGTTGAATGAGGTGAAGCTATGTGGCTTCACGGATGCAGATTGGGCAGGGAGCCCAACGGACAGAAAGATCACATCTGGAGGGATTTTTAGTATCGGGTCAACATCAGTTTCTTGGTACAGCAGGAAGCAGAGATCCATGGCACTCAGTTCAGCAGAGGCCGAGTATATGGAAATGAGTTTGGCTACATGCGAGGCTATATGGATGAGGAAGATCTTGGTCGGGTTGTTCGGTTCACACTTAGATCCTACTGTGATATATTGTGATAATCAGAGTTGCATCAAAATCTCGGTTAATCCAGTGTTTCATGATAGATCTAAACACATTGACATCCGGTATCATCATATCAGAGATTGTGTGCAGCGGAATATCATGTTACTTTCTTAAATTCCTACGGAGGATCAAGATGCTGATATCTTGACGAAGGCGCTCACTAGGAGAAAATTCGAATACGACCCGACATATGCTATGCTGTTAACCAGCTTTCACAAGCTATGGTTAAGCCTACCAATTTATTTTGGAAGGAAGGCAAGCATGTATTGAGATATCTCAGAGGCACATCGGGATATGGATTATGGTATAGACAGTCGGATGAGGTGAAGCTATGTGGCTTCACAGATGCAGATTGGGTAGGGAGAAACAGACAGAAAGAGCACATCTGGAGGGATTTTCAGTATCGGGTCGACAACAGTTTCTTGGTACAGTAGGAAGCAAAGATCCATGGCACTCAGTTCAGCAGAGGCCGAATATATGGTAGCGAGTTTGGCTGCATGCGAGGCTATATGGATGAGGAAGATCCTGGTCGGGTTGTTCGGTTCACACTTAGATCCTACTGTGATATATTGTGATAATCAGAGTTGCATCAAACTCTCGGTTAATCCAGTATTTCATGATAGATCTAAACACATTGACATCCGGTATCATCATATCAGATATTGTGTGCAGCGGAAGATCATGTTACTTTCTTACATTCCTACGGAGGATCAGGATGTTGATATCTTGATGAAGGCGCTCACTAGGAGAAAATTCGAATACCACAGGGGCAGGATCGGGGTGGTAGATAATCCATATCTTATTGAGAGGGAGTGTTGAGATTTCAACAAGAGGATGAGCTTAGTGGAAATAAGTCACCTTCACTAAGTGGGCCCGCAGACTATTTTTGGTGCAAGTCTATTTTTAGACTATGTCTATTTTTAGACATGTCGATCGTATTCTATGAGTTGTAGGATGCTATTTGTGGATGGTTGGTCAAGTTGGAAAAATAGATGGACTTCTATTTTTAGACATACTGGGCGGAATCTATTTTTAGATTGCCAGTCTAAAAATAGATATGTCGAATATTATTAGCTCTTAATAATATTTGGACTCTAAACATTATCTTATCCTCTTGGAGCACTTCAGTTAAGTGCAAAAATGTGGCACATGCAGCTGACAGAAGGAATTACGCTACGAGGGGTTAAGTGGAGCTATTGCATGAGACTTCAGTTAGAACTCATGTGGCAGAGTTTGGTGGAGTTGATGAGACAGTTGATGGAGTTGTGTTCGGTTGAACTTAGTTGAACTAGTTGTATTTAGTCTAACTGATAAATACACTAGTGATGAGTGGTGTGAATTAATTATTAATTAATTCACTAATTATTAACTCATAAATCAACTAAAGAATACATCGGTTAACTGCAATGCATGGACAGTTCAGTGGAGACCAGTGTTAGAGGTGGGTGAAAGGGTGAGTCTACTATCAGTTGTGACTATGGTTGTGCATGATTTGCAACACACGGTGGTTCAGAATGCCAATCGGGATTGCGTGAGCAAGGCGGACAAAATGTGGGCAGGATTCGAGTTCATTCGAGCCATTCTTGAGCGGTGATTGTGCGATGAGGTAGGCTAGCGGGTGTGAGAGGTGGAGCATGAGATTTGCTAGATCGGACCCCGGTTAGTGTGTAGTGGAGATTATGCGAGAGCTTGTGAGGAGCTTTGTATGATGATTGTTACATGATCTCTATGACATATAAGATACATATAGTAGGGAGTTTAAAGCGTTAAAATTTCCCTTAAAAATACGTGTGGTCCTGTGTGAATGTTTATGGTTTAATGTGTGCATGCAATTGATTTTATTTCCGCAATTAATGATCAATGGTAGAAGAGATTCTGTATTGTGCATGAAGTCAAATAGTGTGTGATCAGGAGAATCTCGGATGTATAACATATCAGTTATATAATTTCTATAGCTATACCTTCATGACCTTGATGGGTAATATCATGATGTCCTACATAATGACGCTATGACCCTATGATTGATAAGCCAAACAATGGAGAAGACAAATGAAGGATAAGCCAAGCAATGGAGAAGGAATTCTGTCCTATGCACTTTCTGCACAAAAAAAATTAAGGACAGTCACAAATAAAAATTGTTTTTATCTCCTTAGAGGCATCCTTCCAAATTGACTCCTATACCATCTTTTAGAGCATAATTTTTCCTTTCCAATGAACCCTTATTTGTGCCAAAACTCCTAGTAGTTTTTGAGATATCGAATTTTCAAGTTAAAAAAATATATTTCTGATATTGAGCCGACCTATGCTCAGGGACACAAGTTGGCCTCCAAATAGGGACGTGTCTTTTCGTTTGTTATTGCAAACAATGCTATATATATATACAATTCGTAACTCATTTCTCCAGCACACAAAAATTCGGTTATCAAGCACACACAGAAGAGATTCAGTTCACATCTCGTGAAATTAATATATAAAGGAGGAGATATTCTGTTTGGGGTTTAAAAGGTCTCATCTACATTGCAGAGATTCAGATTTCTGTGAGGACCCTCAGAACTGTTGCACATTTTTTTATTTTCAGACTCCACAGAACTCAGAATTGTGGACTCAGATTGGAGCAATAGAGAGGCTCAGACTAGGCTTGTGATACTACCTCGTGGTGCAGCAAACTATGACATAAATTTAGACTTGATTGCAGTAGGAAAATAACAGTCCACTGGAGGCTCAGTTTTATACAAGTAAGAGGCTCATAATTAAAAAACAAGCTCATTTAGACCTCGATCTAACCACGTAAGTTATAGTGAGCTCGGACCTACAAAAAATTTGTGCTATCTTGTGGTAGTTACTTCTGAAATATCACTGTGTGGACAATATTCTAGTGCAACTTCAGAACTCAGATTTGTATGTTATCTACACATCAATGAATGGTTAAATATTGTGATTAGAGGCATTCCCTTGGACCTATGAAAACATTGTCTTGAAGCAGATTTGAAGGCTCCTTGAATAGTGTCATTGTTGGAAAACAATATTCCCTCTAGGACAGTGACAGTTGGATTTCAAAATTTCCTCATGAACTGAGATTGCAGTAGTTAAGTCAAAAGGTGACAAGGTACAGTGAAGAAATAGTGAAGTCAAAATAAAAAATTATTGAACAGTGAAGAATTTTTGTATATGAAAGTCAATTAAGTATATCACACATCTTCTATTAAAATAGATTGAGGGATTGGTGTCCTTGGGGTAGGTGCCCCTAAACACAAGGTTGGTGCCTTGAGAAGATAGGGTCAAAGCCCTAGAGGCCGGAGCCTCATCAAATTCCAAGTTGTTGCTTGGCAACAGGTTGGTGCCTGTTTCATTAAAAGGGTTGGTGCCCTCACTCATCTATTGTATACTATTATTTAAAAAGGGGATTGAAGTTCTTATTAATCCCTAATATTATTATTATACACCTCTCTGTCTTTAATTGTGAAGAATCTTACTAGCAATAAATAACAATTGAAAAGAAATACTGATTCACCCCCCTCTCAGTATTTCCAACAGTGCGTTGGGGGTCAGATCGATGGAGTGATTGTCCTGACAATGTAGAGGAACCTCTGTGGGCGAGGAGAAAATGTCCTCGTATTCCTCCATGACTTTTTCCATCTGCTGCAGCCATGCAGGGGAGCCGTGTTTCGAGGTTGTGGCCACAATCATCTTCTTTCTCTATGAGCGATTTGTAAGGAAAATAAATTTCTTGGTTTGGGAAACAATCTTACTGCGTTGTTTTGCAATAGTTAATGAGATGGCAGGAGGTGGTACTACCTCTGGTATACTGTACAATTTATTTCCCAAAGTAATAACAACAGAACGAGGCCTAGACTCATATACAACATATCGCCTCCACAGGTATGGTTGGCCCAATAATATATTAGCTACATCAAGAGGAGCAACATCACACAATACCACATCCGTGAATGGATTGATGTTGTAAGGAAGGCGACACTGCTAGCAGACGCAAAAATCTTTCCCTGGGTGAAGCCATCCGATGGTATATGACTGTGGGTGTGCTATGGTCAGTAGGCCGAGCCGCTTCATGACATCTGCTGAAATGATGTTCTTTTGGCTTCTACTATCAACAAGAAATTGCAGTGGAGAACCCTTCACCCACATTTGCGAATGGAAGAGGTGCTCCCCCTCCTTTGGATCCTCAGGATCCTCCCTCTGGAGGTTGGTGGTGGCAGCAATGGCACTGGGGTCCGCATGAATTATCTTCTTCCATTTTTCATCTCCCTTGTTTAGTTCTAGCTCAGGATCAGAACATGCATTTGATTCGAGTGCCTTTAGTTCGGCCACTAGCGACTATTTGGCCCGACACTCATTTGTGCTGTGAGTGGGGCTATTATGAAATTCACACCACTTCCATGTGTCCTTTGGATTTGTGGTGGTGTTCTGAGTGACCCCACTTTGGATCTCCCCCCTGTTCTGTGGTTCGGGGGCGCCTTTCCTTGGTTTCAGATTCGCGGATCCAAAGTCTCGCTTCTTTTGCTTAAATTTTTGCTCGATCTTGGCGGTATAGCGATATGCCGTGCCAAGCAAGGTAATGTAGAGGAACTACATTTCATTCTAAATGTGTTTGTGTAGATAGTTGCGGTACTTGAGCACCAAATGTCTCTTCAAATATTTAATACTCAACTTTGTGTGGAAGGTATGGAACAAATTTGTTAGTTCGTGCACATCTTGATCCGTTTGTTGCCGCAGCGTGGTCCATTGGATGTACTTGTCCTCATAGCTCCGCAAGGGGTAATATTGTTCCTTGATGTCATCTCGGAATGAATTCCAAGTGGGTGTGGCCAAGAACAGAGAGGGTCCCCTCTCGTCCTTTTTCTCATAGTACGTTTCCCACCAGTCTTTGAAATCGGAGGCAGCTTTGAGGAGTGCAAAAATAATATTTTCTCGGTCTAAGAAATCATGGACCGAGAAATTCCTTTCTAGAAAATTCAACCATATATCTACAACGCCTACATCTATCTAGCCTTCAAATACAGGTATGTCAAAGTTTACCTGTACCTTGAAGGGAGTGGCACCTCCAAAGTGGTTGTTGGATGCAGATGCGCCGTAGGTGGGCAGCCGTTGAAGGATATGAGAAAAGTTATCCATCATCGCGTTCCTTTGTTTCTCGAGGGCCTCCTTGAGAAATATTTTGATAGGATCTCCTGCTCCATCATATTTATTTTCTTCCACCATGGTTGTTCGTCGAGGTTTGCAAGGTTGATCTTGCAAGGGTTAAATCAGATCGAGCCCTAACTCCTTATACCTTGAGATTGTTGGGGACATGCAAATAAAAACAAAGAAAGAGCAGACTGCTCTGATACCACTGATCTAGATTTATGCAGGAACGTAATAAAATACATAAATAGACATAAACATAGAGATGCAGTGGAAATAATAATTCATTTCATTAATATCAGATAACAGAAATATGCTTACAGACATAATGGAACTAAACTAGCTAAGGCGCTCGTAGCATATCTCCGAGAAGAGATGTGGTAGCTACAAGCCTCTGAACTGTGTTAAAATGAGGCTGAAGGGCCTATTTATTATTGAGAAATAATGAAAAACCCTAAACATCCAAAAACCTAACCCTAGGAGATGAAGCGCCAAAACTATGGGCCCCGTTTGGGTAAATTGGTGTTTCAACTTCCCGGGGACGTAACTTTGGCACACGATCTCCGTTTGACACGCACCATACCTCATTAGAAATATCTATCCAAGGAATAAAACTTTTTATGTGAGAAACATCAATCCATAGACTCATGTTGCTCACAGGTTTCCAAAAAAATGTCGTTTAGGGCCTCAAAATGACTCTAGAAGTTTAGGACCCGAAAAACTGCTAAAAATAGTAAGTTGTATCGAAAATGAAAAATTGAAAGAACTGATGGTTGGGGTTCAAATGGAATAGGTGGGTGGCCACCAATATCCACCTGGATCATTAGGGCCTCCAAATGGCTCTGGAAGTTCAGGACCCAAAAACTTGCTAAAAATAGTAAGTTGTGCTGAATCTGAAAAACTCAAAGAACTGATGGTGCGGGTCCAAATGGAATAGGTGGGTGGCCACCAATATCCACCTGGATCACTAGACTAGCAGCAAAAGTAGATTTTTTTAATACAACCTTTCTCCAATGTATTCATCAGATTATCTTTTCGTTCGATTAGAACAAATAACTTCTTATTACCTCTATTATCATAGCTAGGTCTCTTAGGATGGTGACTGCCATTACCAGACCTACAATTATAAAAAAAACCTACAACCTCCTTGATAAAAACCATATCATTATA
Organism: Pinus albicaulis; assembly: GCA_034641835.2. Taxonomy (NCBI): domain Eukaryota; kingdom Viridiplantae; phylum Streptophyta; class Pinopsida; order Pinales; family Pinaceae; genus Pinus; species Pinus albicaulis. Next base: position 20,932,990 of record CM076581.1, on the reverse strand, counting down.
TCCTTGTAACTGATAAACCATTTTAACAAGGGAAATTTTGTTCCCATACCTCATTCAGTAGCATCCTTACTTGGTGTTGCATCTGCAAGAGCCGATGCCAAAGATAGGCTAGGAATCCTTGTTGCACATGCCTTGAATTTATTGAAGTGTGTTGGTTTTCCCTTCACATACCTTGAAGCGATGTCAATATTGTGGACGCACTATAGATAAATACAAAACGTATCATGTAGGTTCTCAATTTGGCACTGCTGGAGATTTTCTATATCAATCAACATCCTCAAAAAAATCTCCACCCCTTCGATCCTCTGATAAATTGTCTTCAGTTGATTCAGAGTTTCCTCCCAGAGATTCTCCTTCACCTTCTCCTTTCCCCTCCCAACTTGCAACTTCCCCATTAAAGTTTTTAGGTGCCACACCATCTCCAGAGTATAATGATACAAGGTGTCTCTGGTTCTTGTGGTCCTCATATTTATTATCCAATCCACTTCCTTCTCTATCTGGCTATCAGACATAATTTCCCTTTGCTTACGAACCTCCCTTTTCCAATCTTCCACAACATCTTTTCCTCTTGCTGGAAAAATGGCATGGAAAGCTCTTGTTGCCTCGCTAGCAGCCGACTCCATGTGAGTTATTTGACGACTCCCCTCCCCCTGCTCCTCCACTATAAGTCTCCATGATGAGTATTTAACTCTCCCCATATCCCAATCTATTACAAAAATTTCCTTCTATCACCAAAAAATAATCGATCCAGACCCTTTACTACTTATACACAACAAAAAATCCCAGAATGAAATAAGGAAATGGCATCGACTTATGGATTTAAATCCCTTATGGCTCGACTAAATTCCTTCCATGATTTTTGGTAATTTCCATCGCATCTTACGATGATGTACTACTTAGGCTTGTTTTTCCTACATTGACGTCACGACCTTATGTGAACCTTGACCATTCTCCCCATCCATTCACTATATCATACATATTTGATAGAGTCAAAAAATCCTCTCCCCTTTATACTTATTCCTTGCATGCTTCGTACCATCCCACATTTCATCATTTACCTCCCACCTTTCATAATTTGAGTTGGTTCAGGTTTTCATATCATCACTGCCTTAGACCGCCACCTTTTGAATGAAGCTACTCCATGTTACTGTCACCTTGAATCTTATTAATGACCACTTTTCATTCATAATCAAGCACTAGTTTACCATGTTAGCATGTGGTTCTCTGAATGATCCTTTCCCGATGACCTTGCTAGTTTCCATTCTGTCCACTGGTGTATTGTCTTTTTCCGCTAACTTCTTACAATCCTCATTCAATTTTCCCTCTTGGAGCTCTGACCATGCCACATCCTCATTTTACCATGATCTTGCGACCCCCTCGTTGGCCATCCTGTCTGCCACTGCATTTAAAGATCGACAAACTAAACTAAATTCAACAACCACTAATATTGTTAAGTGTTGTTGAATCACGTTAGGTTAGCTAAGCCAAACACCAATGATTTGTTACATTACTTACCTGATTACCAAACTGTATCCTTCTCACTACTTGGATTTTTATCATTGAATCACCTTGAATTGTAACATTGAACAACTTTTCATACACCAAAATTTCCAGCCCCTGCTCTAAATCCTAGAATTCCACAACATAGTTTGTAGCTTGCCTAAGGTTGTTGAAGAAAACCCTACATATTTTCCCCTTACATGATCTATTAACAATCTCAAGGTCCTGTAATCTGAGGCCACCTAGAAAATTTGGTTTGAATACCTTATTAACAATCTCAGGGTCCTGTAATCTGAGGCCACCTAGAAACTTTGGTTTGAATACCTTTTCCTTGGCTAATAATTCCCATTTACTCTTGTCTTTGGCTACTTTCGACAAGAGATCCCTTTATATTTCCCTTACATTTTGTAGTACTCCCTTAGGATTCGAGAGTAATGATAACATATACCCCATAATAGCTTGTAGCACTGCTTTAAACATGACAAGTCTTCCAAAAAGATTCAAGGCTCTATGCGTCCAATGTTTAACCCTATCCTCCAGTTTAGATATGACCTTATCCAAATTTGATTTAATCTAGGGCCTAACTATTTGGGGGATACCCAAGTGTCTGGAGGGAAGATTATTTCTCTCGAACCCTAAGATGGTTTTCAAGTTCCTATGAATATCTATATGAGTGTTGAAAAATAAAATCATAGATTTAGACTGGCTGATCTCCATATTTGAATCTTCAACAAAAGTACCCAAGATAACCTTATATGTTATAGCCTCTTTCACTGTAGGAATTCCATGTAACATGGTGTCATCTACACATTGTTGGTGCATTGAATATGGGAATCCTTCATGTGGTTTCAAACCTTTGATATCCCTTTCCTTGGCAACAACCTTGATAGCCCTACCAATACCTTCCATCATAATAATAATAATAATAAAAGAGATATAGGGTCCCCTTGATTCATCCCATGGGAAGGGAAAAAGGGTTTAACAGGAGCACCATTAACTAATATAGAAAATATTGGGAGGTCACTACGGACATGATCCATATAATCCAAATATGCTCAAAACCAAAAGCATTTAAAATTGTTTCCATATATTCTGAACTAACTTTATCATATGCCTTGGATAGATCTAGCTGAATTATCATTCCTACCTTCCTCATACTTTTGAGAGAGTGGGCGATCTCATGGGAATGGATAACATTATCCAATATTTGTCTTCCTTCTACAAAGCCATACCGTTCCTCTAAGTTCAACATAGGAAGAATTTTTTTCAGGCGATTACCTACAGCTTTAGAGATTATCTTGTATATCACATTGTACAAAGCTATAGTTTGAAACTTTTTTGGAGTGATATTTTCCTCCTCCTTATGGGATATGAGTGTTATAAACGTGCAATTTAGAGTTTTGAGGATGATCAAAGAATCATGAGAATTTGACACTACTTCAAAATCATCTTGTTTTACCACCTCCCAACAGACTTTGAAGAAATTAAGGTAAATAAATCTAGGCCAAGAGCTTTGCTATTGGACATCTCTTGAAAAAAATGAGAAATCTCCTTTATGGAAATGTTTTTGTTCATATTCTGATTATGCTCCTATGTCAACACTTTGGGAATACAATTAAAAATATTTTGAATCGCTGCCGATCTATTGATTCGAGGTTCTTTTGCAATATTTTGGAAATTTTGCGCCAAAATATCCTCAATGTCCTTATTGGATTCATAAGAATTCCCGTCTGCATCCTTTATTATGAGAATTATATTTTAATTCTTGTGTTCTATTATCGACCTATGGAAGAAATTTGTGTTTTTCTCCCCTTTCTGTAACCACAAGATTCTATATTTATACTTCCATATTATCTCCTCTTGCAAGCATCTATCCTCCCACTTCTTCAATAGTTCCAAATCCTCTTTCCTTTTCTCTTCTTTATATCCCTCTTACACCAATGATCTCTACAATTCCTCCATATTTGTTTCCAGCTCCTTCTTTGCCTAAAAAATATTCACAAAATTTACTTTATTCCAGTTCTTGAGTTCTTTCTTAATATGCCTCAATCTAGCCCACATTATGAACATTTTTGTGCCTCATATTAGTAGAGGTTATGGCCACCACTTCTTGATATTATCCCAAAAGGAGGGATGATTTATCCAAAAAGGAGGGATGCTTTATCCAAAAAGCTTAAAATTTGAACGATCTGTTTTTAGGGGTTCCTAACATTGCCACAATTAGCACCATCGGATAATGATTTGAGCCTCCATAGGGGAGAATATTTTCCTCAACATCCACCCCTTGGAGCAACAATTCTTCAGAAATTATGAATCTATCTAGTCTAGAAGTTACTTTATTCTCCTCGCCCCTTTTATTACTCCAAGTAAAGATCCCATTACTTGTCTTGATATCAATAATTTTTTCATATTCTATGAAACTCTTGATAAATATAAAGATAAATATATTGGATCTGATCCACCTATTACAAAGGGATTGTAGCCAACCCTTGCTTTCTCCATTGTTCCACCATAATTTGCATATCTAGTCCTTCCCTTTCCACTATTTCATGCAGGTTAGGGTCCTTAGTTCTTGCTTCACTTGATGCCATTTTAGAATCCCCTTCTAAGTATTTACTTTGATTTGGAGTATCCATACTCTTATGAGGGTTTTCCTGACCTTCCATAATAATTTCCTTTTTGTTATTAATTTTATTTACCAATTTCTCTCCATCGTTCCTTTCCTCCTCAGATGCCAATTATGACATGATGCTAAAACTATTATTTTTGGTGTTCCTCCCTCCTGGAGTTCTCTGCTACTATCTCCTATTGGATCACCCTCTCTAATTTGGTTTCAAAAAGCCTTCATCATCTTTGGGATCCGGATTCTTATGTTTCTCCTCTATTTGATTCAAGGTGCAATATGTTATCATATGCTTGTGCTCGTGGTAGCGCCTAAACCTGAATGAAATTTTTTCATAATAAATAGACTGTAGCCACGTTTCATCCAAGAATTCAAAACATATCGCTTCCAGTAAGGCTCTAGATACATCCATCTCTGCATAGATCCTTGCATAAAAAGTATACCTTCCCTGCGAAGTCACATTTGAAATATTCACAAATTTACCCAAGTTAGTACCAATAAGTTCAAGGGTTGAAGGTATCCATTAATCTAAGGGAAGAGTATAAAGCCTAATCCACACTAGAACACTTGTGAACATCTATTTTTCTGGGGTAAAATTCTCCTTCCAGGGAGGCACGTATAAACCCACTGAAGTAAAGAAATAAGGCCCACCATCAAACACTCGATATTTGTCCTCAAGATTTGAAAAAACCATAGTAAAAACGCCTTTCAACCCTAGGTGTAATTTAATCTCATCACATGGATTCCAGTGTTTCTTGATCCAATTGTAAAGGGATTTTTCCATTGGCCACAACCCAATTAATTTACATATGTTGACATATGTACACATGCGGTTTATGAACCCTTGGGTCTGGGGATCCATAATAACAACATTGGGCTTTTCCTTTTCCTCTTTTATGACCAATTGACTCTTGATTGCAAGTCCCACCTACTCCCTGACTTGTAACTTTTGAATATTCTGCAAAAATTTTGAAACCTCCATGAAATCCTTTTCCCTTATCTGCTACGACATTATATATTTTAATTATTATAAATAATGATATAAAATATATTAGCATGTATGTTTTCACAATCATAATTATATTAATTTTGAGAGCTTCTTCTAGTATATTGTGTAGTATCGCTTATGTGTCTAACGTTTCAAGCGAATAATTCACCCATCTTTAGGGACAAAGTGAAATGTTCACCCAAAAAGCCGGACACCTCATCTACACCACACAATATTCCAATGGAAGCTCTCAACTTCATGTTGATGGTTTCAAATGAATGTGTTGCTCTAGGACTACATCAACATCTCGAATTTCTTGGCGGCTGCCAATAAGTAATGGGAATCTTATCCCGGAGTTTATAGCCACGATTTAGAGGTTGAATTTGCGCCAAGAGTAAGACAAATCAACCTTCTCGCTTGTCAAAAGAGTCACAACTAGCTAGAAAGAGTCTAGCAGCTCACAACCTTGCTAGATGAAAAATAAAATAACTAACTACGGTAATCCTAAACGCAAAATTATTTATAGAAGTAGAAAACTAATCATTGCTCTGGGGTTTTAACCCTAAAGTATTCTAGAGCCTCAACTACATTTAACTTATAATTTGAACAAAGTAAATTGACCACAATATTTTTTTATGCAAGAATAATAAAAAACATTATATCTATTCTTTTTTAATAAATAAACATTCAAATACATAAAATATTGGTAAAATATGTGGAGGCATACCCCATATATTAATTTATTCTTTTATTATATAGTTTAATTGTTGATTATTTGTGTTTATATTAGGGAATCAAAACTTTAATCAACTATCTTATATATGTTTTTAAATTGTTAGTTAATAATATTTCCTTAAACAACAGTTAAACATTAAGGCAGTGTGGCCAATAAAAAGTTATTAGAACTAAACATAAGTAAAATATGTACAAAAATAAAGTAAAACAAAACTAAAGTACAAATAATTAAAAGCAAATGTCAAATAACAAAGGGTTTGTGTAATAGTTAGAATATTATTTACAAGAATTAGGGTTTATATAAAAGAAAGTTAAAAACATAGATTTTACATAACATAAATGAAACACACATATTACATAGCTTATGATAGTAAAAAGGAAATGAAACAACATATTTTTACATTGAAAAATAAAAGTAAATTTTGAACATTATTAAATACCTATAAGCCCAAATGCATGAATAATCATTGAGGGGGATATGACCAACAAAGGAAAATATTTTTTTTTACACTCTCAACATCTAAGTACATCTTTGGCACTGTCAAGATGGAATATGGGTGAAAAAAAGAAAGTGATGCATATTCAAATTTAAACTGATCAATAGGGAACAAGGAGATCATATCTTGCAAAACTGTTAGGTAGTTAATACCAACTTTAATGATAAAAATAGTGTAAGATAATGCAAAATAAATATTTTTACCTTTGGGTTGTTGTTAACCAATATAACTCTGAAGTTACTTTCTATGAAGCACTATGAAAGACAACTTCCAAACTTGCAATGGCGTCATACAAACAGAGATCCAGTGCATGAATAAAGAACTGAAAATAAAAGAAAGAAACCTCATTGGCTGGTCAAGCTCACAAAATGGGTAGCATCGGGGTATGAGAAATAGGGAATGAGGAGTCTACTAATTTTGTAGATCTACTTAGACAAATGGATGGTCTCGATCCTCTTCGATTGGTCGTCGGATAAATACATGGTGGTTGCATTCGTTTCATCCATTTGGAAATTTTCTCTAACTTAATCCAAAATTTCTTTAAAACTTGATTATTTAGTGCATATGTGTTTGTTCCATCCAATGTGAATCGCTTAAGAATGGTATTCCCAAAAATAATGAATTAGGATCAAATTACATACTAATAGTAGTCGCTCTTAAACAATGTTATATATTGGTTGTATATCGCAGTTGTGAGCTCTTCATGTCAAGACCAAGTGAAGGGAATAGATTCATCAACCCCTTGAACCAAATGCTCTCTTTCTTTCCCAATCGGTTTCTTCTCTTGTGAGAATTTGTTGGTGTACATGCACATATATTAGCTTTAGTTCAAATCTAGATATTGCATGCGATGTGTACTTGTCTTTAGCTAGCTAAATCGAGTGCTTACATGCGATGTGCACTTGTCTTTAGCTAGTTAACTCAAGTGCTTACATGTGGTGTGCGCTTGGATTTAGTTAGTTAACTCTAGTGCTTGCATGTGGTCCATGTGCACATTAACAGAACATAAAGCAAACTTAGCTTCACTTAGCTTTAATTATCCATAGTTATTGCATGTACAACTAAGCTTAACTCAATTGCTTTTATGTATTGATTCTAAAACTAATATTGATGAATTAATTTCATTCTCAATTCTAATTGTTTTTCTTTTTCAACTTGGAAAGTTTGTGCAATTATTCTTTAGCTAGATATGTATTGATCTCTAATAATTTTATATTGTATTAGAGATATAGGGGTTTGGAGAAGTTGCATGAACAATTTTTTGCAGGTTTGAAGAGCATAGAATTGGAAATTGTTTGAAGATTTGATTTGTAGATCAAATTATTGGAGAATTGACGCAATGGAGTTCTCATCTTCAATGATTCTTACTCCATATAAATACTTCCAATGGAAGCTAGAGATTTTTCTTCACCTCAGAGGTAAAGGCTTGTATCATATAGTTATGAATACGGAAGCTGAAGAACCCAATTCCGTTGTTGAAAAATCCAAATACTTCAACAGGATGGATGAGGCTTTTGGTATTTGATTGTTGTTCATATGTCCAACATTGCGTTTCCATGTGGACACATGCAACACTCCGAATGAGGTGTGGACAATCTTGAAGAATTTATTTGGAAAGAAAGATGAGATGCGGGCTCATATTCTCGAAAATCGGAGCTAAATTCCTTAGATCCAAAAATCTTTGAGAACATTCAAGACTTATTTACAAAATTTAAATCATTGCTTCTACAACTGCATGATTGTGGGATCGATAAATCAAAACAGGAAGGTCAATTGATCCTTTCTATTTTGTCTAAATTAGGCCCTGAATATGTTTTTTTCGTTTCCACATTTCATATAGTTAGACTTGCAGCTGGAGAAAAATGGAAAATGCCCTAATTTGACGCATTTATTGAGTCTCTTATTCATGAGCAGGATAAGATCATAAAAATGGGTTCATTAAAGTGTCCAAATTAGCATGCACTTTCCATGCATGAGAAGGGAAAGTCCAACACAAAACCAAATCAGCAATACAATGACAAAGGAAAGGCAAGAGATCTAGATCCAAGAAAGGGAGGAAATCCAAACCCTCTAGATGATTCTTCCAGCTCCAAGGGTAAGAAGGGAAATAAATGAAACTTAAAGTGTCCTTATTGTAATAGAGGTTATCATATTGAATCCTCTTGCATGTAGAATACTGATGATCTGATGGAAAATACTCTTCAACAAAATAATCTTTGTCATCACATTCCAGAAAGTTCCAAGAAGAAGATAGAGGAAAAAACACCAAAAAAAAGGGGTAATGGGAATGCTTTTATTTCTCTTCATTCTACACCACAAGAATGGATCAACGATTCAAGAGCTTCACATCATATGGCTTCTTCAAAGGAATCCTTTTCTTCTCTACATGCATACTCAAGACCTCCTATTCTCATGGGGGACAATTCTGTAGTTGAAGCAACTGGACAAGGAAGAGTGAAGTTCGAATATGGAAGTTTTGAGAATGTCTTGCATATTCCTAGGATTTCTATGAATATTATTTTAGTGTATCAGATGACACACACAGGTACCATAAGGAAAGTGTAATTTACCACGGAATCCGTGAGCATTTATGACATGCAAACCAACTTTAAGATTGCATTTGGTAAGGTAAATGATCAATCTCGTCTGTATACATTTTATGATTTTGTTCCTCAATCAGATTTTATTTTTCTACTTACACAAGCAAATGAAGAAAGTAGGATTTGGCACGAGAGATTTGGGAACTTGAATTTCAGATATATGCAACAAATTAGCAAGAAAGGGATGGTCAAAGGATTTCCGACCATTGAATTTTCAAATGGTGTTTGTAATGGATGTGCTCTTAGAAAGCATCCACAAGACAAGTTCGAGAAGTGGCATGCATGGAGAGCCTCTTCACCTTTGGAACTTGTACATAGTGATCTCATGGGTCTATTTCTAGTGCTTTCAATGAGAAAATCAAGATATGTGTTTTCATTTATAGATGATTACACGAGATTCACTTGGGTTTACTTCTTGAAAATCAAGTCTGAAGTTTTTCAACATCTAAATATTTTCAAAGTGCATGTGGAAAATCAGTCTGGAAAATGCTTCAAGATACTCTAGATAGATAATGGGACGAAATATGTCAACAAAGATATCAATAATATTTGTAATGAAGGATGCATACAATTGCAACATACAGTTCCTTACACTCCACAACAAAATGGGGTGGCCGAAAGGAAGAATCGATCTTTGAAAGAGATGGCCAATTGCATGTTGCATGCAAGATCTCTTTCATCAAAATTGTTGGTTGAAACTATTAATTGTGCCTCATACATCCAGAACAAATCTCCTCATAAATCCGTCACTGGAAAAACACCTTTTGAGGCTTGGATTGGCCTGAAGTCAACCATTTATGCATTTTCGGATCTCGAACATGGGCCCACATTCCTACAGAGAAGAGAAAGGCTTTGGAGCCTCAAGTAAAGCATGAATGTTTGTTGGATATTCTGATGAAGTCAAAGGGTACAAATTGCTTGATATCAACACTCAAGAGCTCTTTATTGAAAGGAGTGTAAATTTTGATGAAGATATTTTGCATGCACCAGCAGATGAACTTGTTATCAAGTTTCCATCACCACTCACTGATGAGTATGCAGATGAAACTTTAGATTAGAATTATGATGAAGATGAGCCTTTGCCTGTGACACCTGTTGGGCCACCAGTTGTTGAACATCGAGATCATACTTCCTCATGTAGTTCATGTAGGAATTTACAGGGTAAGTTTCGTAGATCAAGAACCAAAGGTCATCGCTCACAAACAGATCACAAATCAATACACTAGTATAATCACGTGGTTAAAACCCTCAAAGAGGGAAACAATCCATGACCTGAGCCAACGCGAACACTTCAAGCAATTTATTAATATAAAAAGAAAATTTACATATGTTTCTCTCATAAACGGTTACTGGACAAATGACCCTCCATGCTCTTTAAATAGAGATCATGGACCAATCGGGTGCTAAGCCACGGATCAAGTGTCATTAATACCGAGGTGAGAGATAATTGTCAGATCACTACAAATCGTGACCGTCAGATTATAAGTTACAAATGTACATGGTAAAGAAACACACTTTACCTAAATCTACACTAGACTAAGTTATTCTTAACTATTTCCTATGTGTCGAAATATCCTAACATCCCCCCTTAAAAACAACTTGGGATAGGATTGAAGGATTTACAAAGGTGACACAAAAGGAGCCTATTTCCTATGTGTCGAAATATCCTAACATCCACCCTTAAGAACAAATTGGGATAGGATTGAAGGATTTACAAAAGTGACACAATAGGAGAAGGAAGGAGGCATTAGAGCCTATCCCCCCTTAATGAAAAGTTTCCTGAACTCCAAGCATGGATCGAATTTTGGTAAACTTCGCTTCTATGAGAGCCTTTGTAAAGATATTGGCTACTTGATCATTTTTTGGACATTATTGCACTTCAAGAACACGATCATGAATGAGATTTCTGATGAAGTGTACGTGGAGTTCAATGTGTTTCATACACTGATGCTGAACTGGATCTTTACATAGCTGAATGTCACTATGATTATCACACCAAAGTGCAGTTGGATGTTGCTGATGGAGACCAAATTCAGATAGGATCTGACGAGGCCACATGGCTTCCTTGCTAGCTTCAACTGCACCATGATACTATGCTTCTGCTGAAGAAAGAGAGATGGCACTTTGTTTCTTACAAGACCAAGTAATAGGTCCTGAACCGAGAGTGAATACATATCTTGCAGTCGACTTTTGGTTATCAGGGTCACCAGCCCAATCAGAATCAGTGAAACCAATCAACAATGGAAATTTTCCTGCACTTTAATGAATCCCAAACTGAACTGTACCTCGAATATATCTAAGTATTATTTTAGCTACTTTTTGTTAGCCCCCCTATGAAATTTTTGACAAGAAAATAGGGGGCTAAATCATTTTTGAGTCTTCAAGGAATGCATTTCCTCTGAAAACACAGTCTCCTTGAAGCCTCCATGTGCCTTTTAGCCTTTGATTATATCCCCTCTGCTAATTCCCCTTTTAAAGCCTCTCTGTTATGTGAAGAAATGCCCAAAGGCCTCCTTTCCCCCTTTATTTTACCCTCATTTAGCCTCTATTTCATCCTCCTGGTCTTCCCCTTCTATTTCCCTTCTTACCCTTCATTTCCCCCTAAAATCCCCTTTAAATCCCCCCCTTAACCCTTGTTGGCCTTCTTCCCCCTTTATTCCTCTATCGTTCCCCTCCTTCACCCTCAAAATCCATTAAAATGGGCTAAAAACCCATGTTCCGACCTTATTATAGGCCTAGCCCCCTTACCGCAAGTCCCTTAACCACTTCCCCACATGTTCCCCAGTGCTGGGACCAAGCGCTCAAGTCCCAGGCGCTAATCGCAATCGGAAGACCGGGCGAGCGCGTTTCCTGTGTAACATTGAAAATCCCCGATGCGATTTGTTTAAACACATAGGTTCCGCGATGAGTTTTGGGCCGTCGATCTATCACAAGATCTGATGGCGGAACGCTAATCGCAGCCCCCCACCCGATCACAATCACAACATTCACATCGTGCCCTCCGATTGATCGCAAGCCTTCTGCTCCTTCCTCCGATTGCGATCCCTCGATCGCTTCTCCACCGTTGATCTCCCGCCTGATCCGACGGTCCTCCCCTGATCGCACTGCCCCTCCGATTGTTGTCCCCACCGTTGATCTGTTGGTTGGATCGGACGGTCAGCGCTCAATCGCGTCCCGACCTCCGATCGCAATCGCAAGCCTTCTCCGTGCCGCCCCGATTGAGATCTCCCGATTACATCCCATCCATCCATCCATTCAGATCCAATGGCCCAGATCTCATCACTCCCCGCCTGTTTTCCCCCTCCGATTAAATCCTGTCTGTCCATTCCTCCCCCAGATCGACGGCCATCGCTTAATCGCTCTATCTCTCCCAATCGCAATCGGAACTTTTGAAAGGTGTGTTGCGATTGCCACCCGCTCCGACCTCCGATTGCGATTGGCCAATTTCATCTCCACCGTCCGTTTCATCCCGGATCTGACGGCTCAGGTTTCATCGCCCTCCGCCTCCGCCGGGTCCCACCTCCCAAGCCTCCGCTCCATTGTTTTTCATTCATTCCTTTGTATTCGGCTCGACACTAAGTTTTGGGTTTTACACTGTTCGTTCGTTTCCCCGCTCCTTTCCGTTGTTTCCACTGTTTCTCCGCCATTTTCATTGTTTCTCCGCTCTTCCGCCACCATTCCTCCGCCTCTGCAGCATTTCTCCGTCGCCACTGCCCGGTTTGTAACAGGTTTATTCTACGGTGCAGATAGTATAGAGATGGCTAGTTCAGCATTGCCAGCGACCAGCAGAAGGAATTCAAAGGGGGTTGGTGCCTGTTATTAATGAAATTAAATGTTTTGCCCTGTATTCAAAGGACCAGGGCACAGTTGAAGACTAATGCACACACAACAAGTCTTATTTGTGTGTATTCCAGCAGAGCGTTTTCTCCAGGACATACATCTACCTACAGCGCCCCCATATCTCCTCGAGCCCTGAAACGGTTGATTATACTGACAGAGCTTTTACAGACTGTCCAAACAAAAGTGATGGAGGTATGGAGAGTCTTGCAGTTTCCCTATCCATGTCATTCATTCCAGAGGGCTGCAAAAAGTCCCAGACCACCAGAAGGACTTCACGATATACCAGAGGTCAAAATATGACCTGACAGAGATCTCCGAACCAGTCTATAGAGTACACATAGCGCTGAAAATTGCCATTAAGCAGCATGGGTGTGAACACTTCCGCCCTGCTGTCTTAATGAGTCTCATTTAATTGTTTATCTACTTCTATTTTCTCTCTTCTCCTATAAAAGATCCCCGAGAACATAATGTAAAGGTTGTTGTTCAGTTGTTGGGCATTTTTGCTGTTAGAGGGATTCATTTGACTGTTAGAACAGTCATGGGAGGGAGTAGCAGGGTAGTTGTATGTAATAGGCTGGGAGGAGAAAGTTGGGACTGTATTAGCCATTGAGCCATATTATACATGACTGGTTTTGCATCGATTAATCAAAGCACATTTCACAGGATCCTGGTCTATTACTATTGGTGATGTCTTTCTTAACTCTGTTATTTACATTTTCATACTGTTTCATGTTCTTCTGGGCTTGCATCAGAATAATGGTATAGGATTCACCCTTGTTAGGTGCCCTATGATGTCTGCTCTCCTTGCCATCAATGTTTTCTGCTCCATGTGCTATCTAAGAGTAGATTCACGGGTTTAACCAGTGCAGCGGATGTTATTGCCTGCTGGCTAATGTATGAGCTTGGGGGTTTGCTGCTTGGATGTTTCCTTGTTATCTCTGTTTTTCCCTTGGAGTTGCTAAAGCAGACCTGGAGTTAAATGACCTCTGGTCAAATCTATAAGCAGCCCCTTTGTCCCTTTGAGAGCTGCCCTAGAGTATGTCCAAGCAGGTCTGGAGTTAAATGGCCTCTGACCTGATCTATAGACAGAAATTTGGTTGTATTTCTTTATTCCACTTTCCCTCCTTAATGTTCCATTCCATCATCTGCCTAAAATATCCTTTAGTGTAGATGACTTGCCCTTTGGAAGCCTTGGCTAGTGGATGCAAGTAATTTCCTTTCATGACTCCATAGCCCAATGGATGGCATTGTCTTGGCCCATCATCTCTGCTGAAACATCCTGCTGCCTTGTTCCTTTTCTCCCATTGCTTTCCCAGTCCATGATCTCCTAACCAACCCAGCAACCCTCCAACCAAACCATTTAAAACCCCATTTGTGCTTCATAACTAGCCTAATATCTCATTTGAGCTTCCAAGACATATCATTCTTTGCTCTTTTTGGAGAGATCCCTCTACGGGTCCAGGAGGGCTAGATCCTAGGGCCCAAAAGTGGTTTTGATGTTGTATCATCTTTTGGTCTTGCCAATCTGGCCAAAACATGGGAACCCAAACATAATGGCGACTCCACTGGGGACAGATCAGTCAGCTTTGATTTGGTAAACCATTGTGGTGGACAGTAAATCATCCACCTGGCGACTCCACAATTCCTGAATGATTAAAAGACTCCTCTGGTAATCAGCTGGCCACTGATTATCTATGGTTTCACATAAGACTCCACTGGGAGACCATGTCGCAGTACAACATCATCCATTCCGAAGACCAAGCCATGTCACTAATGCAAGACCCCGAACGGTTTGCGGAAATATTTCCAGACTTCATAGCAGCATGTCGTGATACACTTGCTAGTGACTTGGCAGTATATAAGGTGGAGGACCTTCCTGGGGTTATTCCTCTCGGCTCTAGAGGCGGGCCCGTGATCAAGAAAATCCTTTTGGAGCTGATGGTTGAGAGGTATGAAGCTGAGCTCGAACTTCTGAGCTCACAAGAGATATCATATGAGTTCAGAGACCCCAGAGCATTCTTGGAAAGTCTCCCTCCCCCCAAAAGAGAAGAGATTCCACTGCTTTTCAAAGTAGAAGAAGAAGATGATCTGGTTCCCAAGAGCCCCTTTGAAGATGCAGTGGAAGATGCAATAATCGAAGTTGCCCAGGACATAGACAGCCTACCAATCATGGGAGGCCTAAAAGAAGAAAATGTACATCATTTGTTCGTGGATCCTGTGGCAGAGTACATGGAGGCCCTGATATGCTCGAATGCTCCAGCATTGATCCTTAGCACGGGCCAGATTCATCAGGAATGGTCACTATTGATGGTGACCACAATTTTGAAGAACCACACGCAGAGCACCCTGTGGTTATCTCTGACAGGCAGCCAGTGCTCATATCCTTTTTCACTACTGCTAGATTGGCTGCATTGGCATTATTGTATCACCTAAAGTATCAGAGATTTCCAGTTAGAGTAGGGTAGGTAGGAAAAGCTCAATAAAGCTCAGTCTATGAGCAGGTAGTTAGTTGTTTAAATTTCTGTCTTAGAATGTAGAGAAGAAACTTGCTAGACAGTCTAATCCTAGCAGGTAGTAGTGTAGGTAGAGAAACTATGAGACCAACAATCTAATCTGGTCTCATGGAGTAATAAGGGTAGAAGTAGAGTAGGTTTATTTTCCTGTTTAAAAAATTAATGATGTAAAAGGGTCTGCAAGTCCAAATGCACCCAGAAGAAAAAAAGTTAGGACTATAGTGTGGGTAGGTAGTTGTTTGGGAGAATTGTACTGCTGATTTGTTGTCTTCATAGCTTGTGGCAGCAGATCAAAGAGAGAAAAGGATGGTTCAAGCAGCAGGCACCTGGCCTACACCAAGAGATCAATTTCTGAATTCTTGCCTCCTTCAAGAAGAAGCCATCCCCATGTGGAGCCACTGTTAGCCCCCCTATGAAATTTTTGACAACAAATAGGGGGCTAAATCATTTTTGAGTCTTCAAGGAATGCATTTCCTTTGAAAAAAGTCTCCTTGAAGCGTCTATGTGCCTTTTATCCTCTGATCAAATCCCCTTTGATGATTTCCCTTTCAAAGCCTCTCTGTTATGTGAGGAAATGCCCAAAGGCCTCCTTTCCCCCTTTATTTTACCCTCATTTAACCTTTATTTCATCCTCCTTGTCTTCCCCTTCTATTTCCATTCTTACCCTTCATTTTCCCCTAAAATCCCCTTTAAATTCCCCCCTTAACCCTTGTTGGCCTTCTTCCCCCTTTATTCCTCTATCGTTCCCCTCCTTCACCCTCAAAATCCATTAAAATAGGCTAAAAACCCATGTTCCGACCTTATTATAGGCCTAGCCCCCTTACCACAAGTCCCTTAACCACTTCCCCACATGTGCCCCAGCGCTGGGACCAAGCGCTCAAGTCCTAGGCGCTAATCGCAATCGGAAGACCGGGCGAGCGCGTTACCTGTGTAACATTGAAAATCCCCGATGCGATTTGTTTAAACACATAGGTCCCGCGATGAGTTTTGGGCCATCGATCTATCACAAGATCTAACGGCGGAATGCTAATCGCAGCCCCCCACCCGATCGCAATCGCAACATTCACATCATGCCCTCCGATTGATCGCAAGCCTTCTGCTCCTTCCTCCGATTGCGATCCCCCGATCGCTTCTCCACCGTTGATCCCCCCGCCTGATCCGACGGTCCTCCCCCGATCGCACTGCCCCTCCGATTGTTGTCCCCACCGTTGATCTGTTGGTTGGATCGGACGGTCAGCGCTCAATCGCGTCCCGACCTCCGATCGCAATCGCAAGCCTTCTCCGTGCCGCCCCGATTGAGATCTCTCGATTACATCCCATCCATCCATCCATTCAGATCCAATGGCCCAGATCTCATCGCTCCCCGCCTGTTTTCCCCCTCCGATTAAATCCCGTCCGTCCATTCCTCCCCCAGATCGACGGCCATCTCTTAATCGCTCTATCTCTCCCAATCGCAATCGGAACTTTTGAAAGGTGTGTTACGATTGCCACCTGCTCCGACCTCCGATTGCGATTGGCCGATTTCATCTCCGCCGTCCGTTTCCTCCTGGATCTGATGGCTCAGGTTTCATTGCCCTCCGCCTCCGCCGGGTCCCACCTCCCAAGCCTTCGCTCCATTGTTTTTCATTCATTCCTTTGTATTTCAGCCCGACACTAAGTTTTGGGTTTTACACTGTTCGTTCGTTTCCCCGCTCCTTTCCGTTGTTTCCACTGTTTCTCCGCCATTTTCATTGTTTCTCCGCTCTTCCGCCACCATTCCTCCGCCTCTGCAGCATTTCTCCATCGCCACTGCCCGGTTTGTAACAGGTTTATTCTACGGTGCAGATAGTACAGAGATGGCCAGTTCAACATTGCCAGCGACCAGCAGAAGGAATTCAAAGGGGGTTGGTGCATGTTATTAATGAAATTAAATGTTTTGCCCCGTATTCAAAGGACCAGGGCGTAGTTGAAGACTAATGCACACACAACAAGTCTTATTTGTGTGTATTCCAGTAGATCGTTTTCTCCAGGACAGACATCTACCTACAGCGCCCCCATATCTCCTCGAGCCCTGAAACGGTTGATTATACTGATAGAGCTTTTACAGACTGTCCAAACAGAAGTGATGGAGGTATGGAGTGTCTTGCAGTTTCCCTATCCATGTCATTCATTCTAGAGGGCTGCACAAAGTCCCAGACCACCAGAAGGACTTCACGAAACACCAGAGGTCAAAATCTGACCTGACAGAGATCTCCGAACCAGTCTATAGAGTACACACAGCGCTGAAAATTGCCATTAAGCAGCATGGGTGTGAACACTTCCGCCCTGCTGTCTTAATGAGTCTCATTTAATTGTTTATCTACTTCTATTTTCTCTCTTCTCCTATAAAATATCCCCGAGAACATAATGTAAAGGTTGTTGTTCAGTTGTTGGGCATTTTTGCTGTTAGAGGGATTCATTTGACTGTTAGAACAATCGTGGGAGGGAGTAGCAGGGTAGTTGTATGTAATAGGCTGGGAGGAGAAAGTTGGTACTGTATTAGCCATTGAGCCATATTGTACATGACTGGTTTTGCATCAATTAATCAAAGCACATTTCACAGGATCATGGTCTATTACTATTGGTGATGCCTTTCTTAACTCTATTATTTACATTTTCATACTGTTTCATGTTCCTCTGGGCTTGCATCAGAATAATGGTATAGGATTCACCCTTGTTAGGTGCCCTATGCTGTCTGCTCTCCTTGCCATCAATGTTTTCTGCTCCATGTGCTATCTAAGAGTAGATTCACGGGTTTAACCAGTGCAGCGGATGTTATTGCCTGCTGGCTGATGTATGAGCTTGGGGGTTTGCTGCTTGGATGTTTCCTTGTTATCTCTGTTTTTCCCTTGGAGTTGCTAAAGCAGACCTGGAGTTAAATGACCTCTGGTCCAATCTATAAGCAGCCCCTTTGTCCCTTTGAGAGCTGCCCTAGAGTATGTCCAAGCAGGTCTGGAGTTAAATGACCTCTGACCTGATCTATAGACAGAAATTTGGTTGTCTTTCCTTCTTTCACTTTCTCTCCTTAATGTTCCATTCCACCATCTGCCTAAAAGATCCTTTAGTGTAGATGACTTGCCCTTTGAAAGCCTTGGCTAGGGGATGCAAGTAATTTCCTTTCATGACTCCATAGCCCAATGGATGGCACTGTCTTGGCCCATCATCTCTGTTGAAACATCCTGCTGCCTTGTTCCTTTTCTCCCATTGCTTTCCCAGTCCATGATCTCCTAACCAACCCAGCAACCCTCCAACCAAACCATTTAAAACCCCCTTTGTGCTTCATAACTAGCCTAATATCTCATTTGAGCTTCAAATACATATCATTCTTTGCTCTTTTTGGAGAGATCCCTCTACGGGTCCAGGAGGGCTAGATCCTAGGGCCCAAAAGTGGTTTTGATGTTGTCTCATCTTTTGGTCTTGCCAATCTGGCCAAAACATGGGAACCCCAACACTTTCCAGTGACTTTCATGAGGTTGGTGCATAAACCGAGCGATAATACCAACGACAAAGGAAAGGTTAGGACGGGTATGGGTTAGATACATAAGTTTACCAACAAGTTGGTGATATAAGGTAGCATAAAATTTAGGGGTATTACAAGTGTCTGAAAGCTTGACTCCAAACTAAAAGGGAGAAGGGGCTGGCTTACAGTCTTCCATGTGAAAGTGGTGTAGAAGATCACAGGCATACTTGGACTGAGAGAGGGTAATGCCTTCCTTGGATTGCAAGACTTGAAGACCAAGGAAATAATGCAAGTGTCCTAAGTTTGTCATTTCAAACTTTTTTTTGAGGCTAGACTTCACATGGTTTATATGGTTTGGATCACTAGTAGTAAGGATAAGATCATCAACATAAAGAACAAGGATGGTGAAGGACTTACCCACTTTCTTGGTTTAGACAGTGTTTTCAGAATGACACCTAGAAAATCCATTATTTAATAGAAATCTATCCATTTTATCATACCAAGCCCGAGGAGCTTGTTTGAGACCATAGAGAGACTTCCTAAGGTGACAAAAAAGGCTAGAGTATTTTTGGATAAAGCCAGGGGGTTGTTCCATGTAGATTTATTCATGCAAATATCCATGTAAGAAGGTCGATTTAACATCCATCTGATGGAATTCCCATTTAAAGGAGGCAGCAAGAGAAAGAACAAGGCAGATAGAATTCATTTTGGTAACAGGGGAGAAGGTTTCAGTATAGTCAATGCCTTCAACTTGTGAAAATCCTTTAGCAACAAGATGAGCTTTATGTCTATCCACTTTTCCATCTGGTCCAAACTTGGTTTTGTAAACCCATTTGCATCTAACAAGTTTTCTTCCTTTTGGAAGAGGAACAAGATCCTAAGTATTGTTTGCCAATAAGGAACGATACTCTTCATTCATAGCTTCATCCCAATCTGGATGACCGGAGGCTTCTTCAAATGTTTCTGGATCAAGTTTTTTTGGAACTTGAGCCAATAAGGAAGAGGCTCTTTCGAACTGAGAACGTGTATGTTGTCGATCGACAGGGTCACTTGCAAGAGAACCTACTACATCCTGAGTAGAGCGGACCCATCTTGGAAGTGGTGGAGTATAAGGAACAATTTCAAGAGGTGGAGGAGGATTTTCATCCTCGCTGTCATCATCTGAACTAGAAGGAATGCTATTAAAAATAGAAGAGAGAGAGAGGTGGCAAATATGCCGAATCAGGCTCGCAGGCCAAAGGTGGCACAGTCGCCAAACTAGGCTCGCAGGCCGATATATTTTCATTAAAATTTACATCTCTTCTAATGATTATATTTTTGGATTTTGGTTGAAGAAGTCTATATCCTTTGACATCTTCAGAATATCCAACACAAATGCATTTTTCACTCTTAGGTTCTAAGGCTTTATGTTTCGCATTTGGAATATGGGCCCAAGCATCACTTCCAAAAACACGAAAGTGACTTATATCTGGTTTGATTGAGCTCCAAGCTTCTTCTGGAGTTATATTCTTTAAAACCTTAGTAGGAGTGCGATTTACTATGTAATTTGCACAGTTAATGGCTTCTGCCCAAAAATTGAGACCAAGTCCTTTAGATTGAAGCATACAATTAGCCATTTCTTTTAAGGTGTGATTCTTCCGTTTAGCTACACCATTTTGTTGTGGAGTATATGGAACAGTATGTTGCAATTGAATGCCATGCTCAGTGCAAAAGTTGATAAATTTTTTATTAACATATTCTCCTCCATTGTCTGATATTAACTTAAGAATTTGATGTCCAGATTATTTCTCAACAAAGACCTTAAAGGCCAAGAACATGTTAAAAACTTCACTCTTGAGTTTTAAGAAGTATACCCAAGTGCGTCTGGAAAAATCATCAATGAAATTTAAGAAGTACTTGCAACCAGAGAAAGAAACAACAGGAATTGGACCACATAAATCACTGTGCACAAGCTGCAAAGGGGCTGAAGCATGCCGAGAGGCATGTTTTTCAAAACTATCCCGATGATATTTCTCAAGTACACATCCAGAGAAAACACCATCTTGGCAAGATACCATAGGAAGAACCATCACCATATTTTCCTTACATAGAGTTTGAAGAGAGCGATAGTTTAAGTGACCAAATCACTCATGCCAAAGTTTGCTCACTTCATCGTTATGAGCAACAAAAACAGAGGGAATACATGATGACCCAAATTTGTCAAACTTATACAACCTTGTGGAATCATCAGCAATGCTAGTAGCTAAAATATGTTTAGGATCTTCGAGGTCCTTGATTACAACATCATGAGGTGAGAATTCTACTATTTTCCCTTCACCTGAATGAGTTATCTGATAAACAGAGAGAAGGTTGCATGCCAAGGTAGAAACACATAGTACATAATTAAATTGACCATTATCGAGATGAATGGTTCCAGATCCTACAACACTAAGAGATCTATCATCACCAACATAAATATGTTTGGTGGTACAATCATTTAAAGAAGAAAACAAGGCTTTATTTTTGGCCATGTGATAAGAAGCTTCAGAATCAATGAGACACTCATGAGAATGAGAAGAGGAAGATACATTTAATGCATAACCAGATCTTGATGCTTGACAACCACAAGCAGAAAATGCCATTCTTGAAGATGAAGATGAAGAGTGCTCCAAATTGATGTTGTGCTTCTTCATTGCTGCTTCTAAGGCTTCCACCTTATTAAAACATTTGGACTCTATATGGCCATCACGATTGCAAAAGTTGCAATGTCTATCTATTTTTGTTCCTTTGTTTTTATATGCCTTATCATTTTGGTGAGTTGCTTTCTCAGTTTGCGGATGAAATTGCTTAGGACCCTTGTTTGGTTTCAGACCATACTTTTTAGGATACTACTTCTTGGGATTATTTTGATATGATTGTTGTTGGGCTGTGAAGGCTTTCTTAGAAGCATTTCCAAAAGTGATAAGACCAAGGTGTAAGAGTTTTTCTTGTTCTCTTATCAAATAATCACAAAAGGAATCAAAAGAGGGATTCTTGTAGGTGGTTCCAGAAGAAATGATGGCCTCTCTAGTGGAATGGAAGGCAGAAACAAATACAGAGTAAGCAGGGCCAAGCTTAGCAAGAATGCAATAGATGAGGCTACTATCTTCCTTTTTGACCTTACAACCTTCTAAAAGAAGTGTAAGGGTCTTGAATTTGGACAAAAAGTCTTCAATAGAGGAGAAATTATTAGGGTCCAAAGTAAGCAACTCATTTTCAAGCTGGTGAGCCCTGATTTGATTTTGAATGACAAAGACAGTATTTAGCTTATCCAGGGCTTCATGAGGGGTGTCAATTTCAAGGATATGAAATCGAAGATCTTGAGCAATGGACATTCCTAACAACCCTCGTGCTTGATCTTGTTTATTTTCCCATTTAGAAACATTATCATCATCAGAAAGTTTAGTTTCTACCCCTGTGGCTATTCTGTAAATCCCTTTACTTCTAAGTATATATACCATGTGAGGTAGCCATTGGAAATAATTAGTGTTGCTAAGAATAATTGGGCTTGTATTTTCAATTAAAAAAAAAAAAATTTAAGCAGATAAAAGTTGAAACTAACTGCTCCAATGGAAAGATCTCGAAAAATTAGGCCGTTTAAAAAAAAATGGCTCGAAAAACGGCTTCCGGATGAAGAAGTTATGCCTTTTGAAAAATCTGAGTTGTAGATGCCGAATAGTTACGGGAATGTGATGAAGTGTGGCTTTTTAAAAAAAATTCCGCCCCTTTGAACAATTTTTTTTTACAAAAGAAGCCTAAGAAAGAGATTTGAACCCAAGGCCTCTATTCTCATAAACTAACCCCTTGTTGGGTTTGTGTTATATTATTTCCACAACTGGTCACGCGCAGGGGGGTAACAGGGGGGCGGTAGCCCCCCCTGTCGGGGTCCGGGGTAGCACCCTGGAATTTTTTATTTTTTTTGGTCCTTATTTTTCGGTGGGCATACCTGCCCATGGTTTTGTGCATGGGTTTGCACATGGTTTTGGGACATGATGGTTTTCGGCCCTTAGTATTTTTTAGATTCGGTCAAGGGAACTACGATTATGTTCTAATCTAGGGTTAATGGATTGGGGTTTATGTACGCTTCGGCATGTATATATATGTGTTGTAACACTAAAAGGAGTATAGTAAAAAATCAAGGTGGTCGTCCCGATTTGGGATCTAGGGGAAAATCTCTGTGTTTATCTGTTTTATGTTTTATGCTCTCACTATTGTTTATGTTCTGTTTTAAAGAATTGTTCGTAGATAATTTCTGTACAGGGTTAAAACCTACATTTGGTATCAGAGCAGTTTCAGCTTCAAGGGGACGCCTTTTTTGCTAAGGGTTTTTTTGCTCGGGCCTGAGGTAGAGCCTGTTTAGTGGGAGATCTGCGGGATCGATTCTTGTGGTGAAAGAAGATGGCGAGCGGCAGGAATATAGAGATCGAGAAATTTAATGGTCAGATTTTTGAGTTGTGGAAGCTCAAGATGGAGCATCTGTTGGTGGATAAATATCAGTGGATCGCGGTAGATCTAGGTACTAAACCAACGAAAATGTCAGATGAAGACTGGAAGAAGCTGAATCGAAAGGCAAAGAGCACAATATGGTTGTGTGTCTCAGATTCGGTATTGTTGAATGTATCTGGGGAAGCTACGGCAAAGACCTTATGGGACAAGCTAGGGACTTTGTACCAATCTAAGTCTTTGGTGAACAAATTGTTCCTGCAGAAAAAGCAGTATAACCTAAGGATGAAGGATGGAGACTCAGTGACAGAGCATTTGAATGCCTTCAATATTGTGGTAAGTCAGCTGTCATATGTTGATATTAAAATCTCAGATGAAGATAAGTGCATCAGTTTTTTGTGTTCTCACTGACGTGGGACAACTTCCGGGCATGCAATAGTAGTACACAACTACCTTGAATTTGATGACATTGTCTCACCACACAGGAGGGAATGAGACTGAGAAATATGAGAGGGTTTAATGGAGATGCCTTATCTCAGACGAGGGAAGGTCCCATAATAGAAACAAGAATAAGAAGCTACTGGGAGATCTAAATCTAGAGGGAGATCTAAATCTCTTGGAAAGTTTGTAAAGGTGTGCCGTAAAATGCTAAGTTTAGCGCACCATAAAAAGGACTCGTGCATCTAAAGCTCGAGAAAGGAAAGGATCCATAGATGCTCCTCTCCGCAGGCAAAAACACCCTGATGAAGGTGGGGATGTGTATTTGGCTTCTTCTTCAAATACAATATGTAGATCATGAGTCACAGTCGATTGACTTAGGTGTATCCTTTCACTTCACTCCCCCATAGGGAGGCACTTCGCGAGTAATGAGAAATATGATGGCGGTG
Source organism: Pinus albicaulis (assembly GCA_034641835.2). Lineage (NCBI taxonomy): Eukaryota > Viridiplantae > Streptophyta > Pinopsida > Pinales > Pinaceae > Pinus > Pinus albicaulis. The sequence goes on along the minus strand of CM076581.1, from coordinate 20,908,868 downwards.
ATGTCTTCTTAGGTGATGATAGGAAGGCCAGAATCATTAGATGTGGAAAAGTCAAGCTGAAGCTGCAAGGTGGAAGGATTAGAACACTTCCTGGTGTTCTGCACATTCCTGCATTGGCCAGAAATCTGATTTCTGTAAGCAAGATGGATGATGCAGGTGTAAAAATAGTGTTCGAGAAAGGTACTTGTAAGATGGTTCGGGGAGCACTGGTATTAATGCAGGGAGTTCGCATTGGAATTCTGTACAAGCTTCAGGGCAGCACTGTTATTGATGGGTGCAACAGTTCTGTGGTTCCTGAAAGTGGAGCGGAAAGCCTAGCGGTCTCTGGAGAAAATACCATGCTATGGCACCAAAGGCCTGGAAATATTGGAGAGAAGGGCCTTCGGATACTGCATGGAAATGGTATGGTAGAAGGTATGTCCAATAGCTCTCTGGATTTTGATTCTGTGAAAATTGTGTGTATGGGAAGCAGAATTGGGTGAGTTTTCCTTCTGGTGCCAAGAGGGCGAACAAGATATTAGAGCTTGTGCACAGTGATGTGTTTGGACCTATGTCAGTTCCATCACTGGGTAAGTCTGTGTACTATGTTTCATTCATAGATGACTTCTCAAGGAATACATGGATATATTTCTTGAGGAAGAAATCTGAAGTCTTTGACAGATTCAAATAATTTAAGGCTATGGTGGAAAACCAAACAGAGAAGAAGATAAAGGTGCGGAGGACAGATAATGGTGGGGAGTTCTGCAAGAAGGAATTTGAAGAGTTCTGTAAGAAGTGTGGTATAGCACGGAAGAAAACTACTCCATACACACCTCAGCAAAATGGAGTTGCAGAAAGAATGAACATAATGCTGATGGAAAAGGCAAGAATCATCCTCAGTGGTACTGGGTTAGGACAAGAATTCTGGGCAAAGGCAGTGGAGAATGCATGTTACTTAGTTAACAGATCACCTTCATCAGCGTTGGAGGATAAGATTCCACATGAGGTATGGATTGGTAAGAAACCCTCTCTTTCATATCTGAGGGTATTTGTATGTGATGCATATGTACATGTTCCAAAGGAGAAAAGGAGCATGTTGGATAATAAATCTGAAAGGTGCATCTTTATTGGGTATAAGGATGGTTTAAAGGGTTACAAGCTTTGGAACCCGGAAACAAGGAAGGTTGTGTACAACCGAGATGTGGTGTTTAGAGAGGTGAAAGATATTGTTAAACATGAATTCCTACCAAAGGAACCTAAGAAGATATAGTTTGAGCTAAAGGAGGATGAATCAGACTCTACAACAGAAGAAGACTCAGAAGAGGAAGAGCCACAAACTCTAGCTGTGAGAAGATCAGTTTGGGAAAGGAGACAACCAGAAAGGTATAGTCCATCTAATTTCTGTTCAAATTTTGCTTTAATTATAATTGATGATGATCCTAGAACTTTCAGGGAGGTAGTAGATTCAGAGGATGGAAAACTCTGGAAGGAGGCCATGGTTGATGAAATGGCATCCTTGCATAAAAATGAGGCATGGGATCTGGTGGAGTTGCCAACTGGAAGAAAGCCCATCGGGAGAAAATGGGTGTTTAAGAAGAAGATGAATGTAGGAGGCAAGGTGGAGAAATACAAATCTTGGTTGGTAGAAAAAGGTTATTCCCAGGTGCCGAGAATTGATTTTGGTGATATTTTTTCTCATGTTGCCAAATTTACTTCTATTAGATTACTTTTATCTGTTGCTGCTGCATTTGATTTTGAGGTAGAACAAATGGATGTGAAGACATCATTTCTTCACGAGAATCTGGAAGAGGAGATCTACATGAAACAACCTGAAGGCTTTATGGTGAAGGGGAAGAAAGAACTGGTATGCACGTTAAAGAAGTCTCTATATGGGTTAAAACAATCACCAAGGGTGTGGTATCAGAAATTTGATACCTATATACGGGGACTTGGCTTCACCAGAAGCAAGGAGGATCACTATGTTTATTTTAAATTAATTTGTGATCGTGTTATTTATTTGGTCTTGTATGTGGATGATATGTTGTTGATTGGAAATGACAAAGAAATTATCCAAGATTTGAAGACCCAACTGTTCTCCAAATTCGACATGAAGGATCTTGGTGTTGCGAATTATATTTTGGGCATGGAAATTAAGAGAGATCGGGCAAAAAGGAAGCTCTGGTTAAGCTAGACGAAGTATGTCGAGACTATATTACAGAGGTTTAATATGCAGGATAGTAAACTGGTCAATGTTCTGATTCCTGTAGGTATAAAGCTGTCTGCTGAACAATGTCCCAAGACACAAGAAGAAGAGGAGGATATGTCCCATGTTCCATATGCAAGTGCAGTGGGTAGCCTAATGTATGCAATGGTCAGTACTAGACCAGACATTGCACATGCAATGGGAGTATAGAGTAGGTTTATGTCAAACCCGGGGAAGGAGAATTGGATAACAGTGAAGCGGGTTTTCAGATATTTGTGTGGCACTAGTGATTATGGCTTGTGCTACCAGAGAAGACCAGGATTAGAAAGAGTGTTGGACATTTGTGGTTTTGTTGACGCTGACTGGGCTAGAGATCTGGACCAAAGAAGATCTAGAAGTGGGTATATGTTTAGCCTATTTGGAGGTGTAGTCGGTTGGATGAGTAAAAGACAGTCTGTAGTGGCTCTTTCAACTACAGAGGCAGAATACATGGCAGCCACTCATGCAAGCAAGGAAGCAGTTTGGTTGCAGAGATTGTGTTCAAGTATAGGGTTGGTGCAGCAAGCTATAAGGATAGATTGTGATAGCCAAAGTGCAATTTTCTTGGCTAAGAACCCTGCTTATCATTCAAAGACAAAGCACATTGATGTTCAATATCACTTTGTGAGATATATGGTTGAGGCTAAAAGGGTGTTGCTGGTAAAGGTGGACACTTTGAAGAATGTTGCAGATGCATTGACAAAGTCTGTGAGCACTTAGAAGTCCTCTTGGTGTAGAGTAATAATGGGTGTTGCAAAGTTGGGCTAATGACTCAGCTCTCTTGTGCCCCCCTGCAGAAAGAAAACAACAAGTGGGAGAATGTTGGGTTTGCATTATATTATTTCCACAACTAGTCACACGCGGGGGGGGGGTAATAGGGGGGGTGATAGCCCCCTTGTTGGGGTCCAAGGCTGCGCCCCAAGATTTGTTTTTTTTTTGGTCCTTATTTTCCGGTGGGCGGACCCACCCATGGTTTTGTGCATGGGTTTTCACATGGTTTTGGGACATGATGGTTTTCGGCCCCTGGTATTTTGTAGATCCGGTCAAGGGAACTACGATTATGTTCTAATCTAGGGTTAATGGATTGGGGTTTATGTATGCTTCGACATGTATATATATGTGTTGTAACACTAAAAGGAATATAATGAAAAATCAAGCTGGTCGTCCTGATTTGGGATCCAGGGGAAAATCTCTGTGTTTATCTATTTTATGTTTTATGCTCTCACTATTGTTTGTTTTCTGTTTTAAAGATTCCTTCGTAGATAATTTCTGTACAGGGTTAAAACCTACACCTCTCACCAAGTGAGATAGTAAAATGATCACGTTATTGTTTGAAAGGAGGAAGGGGGTTTACTCTTTGGTGTGCGTGCCTTTTCCTGCACGAAAAACGAGCCAAAAAAAAAAACGAAATGTAAAGCCTTACGGCAGGATGTTAGATTTTCGGTTACCCTTACCGGTAACTATCATTTTTTTCACTATTTCTAATTTCCCGAGATTGCACAAAGACGCGGGGAAAGAGCATACGTAGCAAAAAAATCCCTTTTTCCTGTTTCTGATTTGCCGAGATCGCACACAGCGCACAAAAAAGAGCATACACAGAGAAGACGGTATACATCCGGCAAATAAATAAAACCTAAAAACCGAAAATAAAAAAAGGGAACCGAAATAAGCAGAACTATTAACAAATATAACTGCAAAAAAGATGCTTTATAGCTCCAGATCTAAACTGTCATATCTTGGGCAGCTAGAAACCTTTTCGCATAAAAAGAAAGGCATTCTGCACTGTAACAGATGCTCCAAACACAATAGAGCATTTCTCCAAGCCCAAAAATGTTCAGAAATAGTAGATCTACAAAACAACATTCGCATTCAGTCAAACTGGCTTTGGATTTTGATCAACAACAAATGCGGCCCTCAAAATAGCTCTGATACCATGTACGAATTTATAGGGTAAGTTCCGTAGATCAAGAAACAAAGGTCACCACTAAAAAATATATCACAAATCAGTACATCGGTATAATCACGTGGTTAAAACCCTCAAAGAGGGAAACAGTTCACAACCTGAGCCAACACAGCCACTTCAGGAAATTTATTAATATAAAAAGAAAAGTTACATATGTTTCTCTCATTAACGGTTACCGGAAAAATGACCCTCCATGCTATTTAAATAGAGATCATGGACCAATCGGATGTCAAGCCATGAATCAAGTGTCGTTAATACCGAGGTGAGAGATAACTGTCGGATCACTGCAAATCGTGACCGTTGGATTATAAGCTACAAATGTACATGGTAAAGAAACACACTTTACCTAACTCTACACTAGACTAAGTTATTCTTAACTATTTACTATGTGTCAGAATATCCTAACAGTTTAGAAGATTCTCGACCACCTTCAACACAAAAATGGTGTAGCATAACTGATCTCCTTGATGGTCTTGCCTCTATACCTCAGTTTGAGGAATATCCACAAGCACTCTATGGAGCTATGGAGCCATGCATGCCCATGCATACTTATATGATGCATGCATCTGATCCACAGACTTATGCAGAAGAAACTGGGCATCCTAAATAGGAAGCAATAATGGATGGGAAATATAACTCTCTCATTGAAAACTAGAGTTGGGATTTGGTTCTGCTACCTTCCAATCATAAACTTGTATGGTGCAAGTGGGTTTACCGAACCAAGAAAGCAGCAAATGGCCAAGTTAGTCGATATAAGGCACAGTTGGTAGCAAAAGGTTTTCGGCAGGTACATGGTGTTGACTATGATGAGACTTTCTCTCTAGTGGAAAAAATGGATTCCATTCGGCTAGCTCTCTCCATTGCAACAACAAGAGGATGGGAGGTGCATCCTATGGATGTGAAGAATGCATTTATTCATGGTGATATCGATGAGGAAATCTACATGGAGCAGCCATAGGGATACATGCACAATTCATCTCTAGTATGCAAACTAAAGAAGTCTCTCTATGACCTCAAGCATGCACCTAGATCATGGTATGCAAAGATGGATTATTATTTGTTATCTCAAAATTTTGTATGCTGCAAATCTGATTCCAATGTTTATTTTTTGAAGAAAATTGACTCCTTGTTGATCATAGTACTCTACGTAGATGATCTTTCGATAACAGAGAGTTCAAATTATATCATTATTGAGATTAAAATTGCATCACATAAGCGGTTTTTTATGATAGACATGGGCTTAATAAATTTATTCCTTGGACTATAGATCAATCATAATGGTTCTGGGATTACCATTTCTCAACCAAAGTATGCTAGAGATATTTTGGCATGATTTCGCATGAGTGACTACAAGCCAGAAGCCACACCTTTCTTATCAGGGATAAAACTCGTGAATGGAAAAGACACACCACTGGTTGATTTCACATTGTACCGTCAGCTTGTGGGAAGTCTTCTTTATCTCACTCACTCATGTCCCAATCTCTCATATGTCATAGGAGAAGTTTCCAGATACATGCAAGAGCCACATGAGTTACACTAGAAAGCTGCAAAGTGCATCCTTCGATCTATCTAGGGGACAATCACCTATGGGATTCATTATGCAGCAAATTTTTCTTTGGATCTCATTGGCTTCACAGATTCAGATTGGGCTCGCGACAACATTGATCGCAAGTCCACCTCCGGTTATGTACTTAGTTTGGTATCTGGTCCAATTTGTTGGTCAAGAAAGAAGCAGGCTTCCATTTCTTTATCATCAGCAGAGGCCGAATATAGAGGAGTAGTCAATGCCACTATCCATCATCCAAATTTCATCTGGTATGATAATCAAAGTACGCTAAAGTTTTGCAGAGATGCAGTGCAGCGACAACGGACCAAACACATCGATATCCACATGCACTTCATTAGAGAACTCATTCATGATTGGATCATCGATCTTCAGTACTATCCTAGTTCCGATCAGAATGATGATATCTTCACCAAGACTTTCACTGAGCAGAATTTTCGATTCCTGCGAGATCATCTCAGGGTGAAGGACACGAATTCCTAGCAGTTGTCTTTTCTCTACTTTTGCATTATATTTTGAGGGGGGGTTTTTCTTCCCACTGGGTTTTCCCTCTTTCCTCTTTTCATGCATTGTATATGGGTACCTAAAATGGCCGTGTTTCCGGGACTCATTCATTTTGCATCACACTCACCTAAGTTATGCTTAAGGGGGGGGTGTTGGTGTACATGCACATAGATTAGCTTTAGTTCAACTCTAGATAGTTAAATCCAGTGTTGTACATGCACATAGTTAGCCTTAATTACCTTTATTTCAACTCTAGATATTGCATGCGATGTGCACGTGTCTTTAGCTAGTTAACTTGAGTGCTTACATTCGATGTGCATTTGTCTTTAGCTAGTTAACTCAAGTGCTTACATGTGGTGTGCACTTGGCTTTAGTTAGTTAACTCTAGTGCTTGCATGTGGTGCATGTGCACATTAACAGAACATAAAGCACACTTAGCTTCAGTTAGCTTTAATTATCCATAGTTATTGCATGTACAACTAAGCTTAACTCAATTTCTTTTATGTAATGATTCTAAAACTAATATTGATGAATTAATTTCATTCTCAATTCTAATTGTTTTTCCTTTTCAACTTGGAAAGTTTGTGCAATTACTCTTTAGCTAGATCTGCATTGTGCTCTAATAATTTTACAACATCATTAGCAACAACATGAAGAAATCCTTGAGTGTCCCACCATTCTTGAATGTTACTTGAGCTTGTCCACAAAAGTCAAATTTTCCAGACCTAAAGTGCTAAAGAAAGACCATACCTGTTTGGGAATATTGTGAGAGTAAAGTGTCACAACTTTCTCGGTTGTTGTGAAAACTCAGACTTTGCTTCCACTAGTCACCCCAAAACTCTTCATGTTGTTTTATCATCTACCTCGAAATTACACAATGCCTTGTGTCTCCAAACATAGAAATGATTAACGATTTCCTCTAAGAAGGATAGAAAGTTGTGTGGAGAGACATAGAAATTTTGAATTTCTCCCTCCTTTGAAGCTGTTTATGAATCGTCCTCCACATTCACACCATTATTTTCAGTGAAGGTCCCTTAAACAACCAAAAAAGTGTTGGAGGTTGTATTCGTATCTTTTGTGACCTCACATGGAGTGCCAGTTATAACCTCATTCACATATTGACAAGCTAAAACAATAAGGCCTTATTCATGGAGATTCATTATAGGAAGATGAAGCTATATGTGGCCACTGATAGTTGTGATCGGAATGGATGCCAACAAGTATTCTACAGATGTGATTAATCTGAAAGACATTATTTACATTATGGATAATAAAAGTCTAAGATGTGACAAAAGTATTTCTGTGTCAGACAAAGAAAACTTTACTATTTTTGGGATGATTGCCTTGTCAATAGAATCCAACACTTTGTAATATCAGATTTCCAAGCATAACATTACACCAGAAGCCATATAAAACTTGATAAAAGAGTTAGGGACCCAAGAATGCCTGTCGTGAATATCCTTTCCATGTGAGCAGACAACCCCCACAAACCATATAAGGAAACAAGCCAATCAAAGGGAGTCATAACGCTATTTCCAACGTAACAGTAGCTATAGGAATTCCCATTCCGAGCTTCTACATGAAAAGCCAACTCAAGAATATATGGATCAATAAGGTCGCTCCAGATAACCATACAATCATTGAGTTTTTCAACTGTGATTATAGATATCTCTGAAGGGGAAGAGAGAACAAAAAACCAAAATGTGCAACAATGAATAGCATGATCCAAGAGTGATGTAGGTAAACACCAAGCATATCATACTATCAAACTCCAAAAGCTTGACTGCACATTGCCTCGAGGGCGCTCCCTATTCCCAGCTTTGTCCTTCAAAAATTCAACATACTTGGTCGAGGGTGTCTCTTCTATTGCATCAAATTCAAATATTTCATGTCATTCTAGTTCAATATGCTTACCTTCACCAAGCTAGTACATATCTTTCCATCGCAAGTAAAAACCATGTATGAGGTGCATGTGCCAATCATATAAAATATAATGAATGAATATAAAATATCTCACATGGATAGTGGGTAAGTCCATTACATATATATGGCTATTTTAGGGATTTGATATAATTTGGACCAAGGGATTTGTTCAATTTTGTTTGGTGGGTGGGTAGATCCCTTGACCATTTTTAAAAAGAGTTACTATGGGGTCAAGGGCGTCATGCTATTGAGCTATGAGCAACTAGAACTGAACCAATTGAGCTAACCTTTGAAGCTAAAAAAACAAAATAACTTGTTAAAATAGATGTTTTTTTTGTTATATATTTGATGTAAAAATATATATTTTATTTCTTATAACATAATGTTTTAGTTTTTCTTAAAAAGATTATTTACTAATTTTTGTTATTTTTCATAATTGATTATTTACTATTTTTATTAAATAATAATAATTTAATTTTAAAATATGGTAAGGAGAAATTGGACCTTTTCTTCCATCATCTTCATAATCAATCTGACTTTATTAAGTTCACCATGGATTTCGAAGATAATGGTAGCTTTCCTTTTCTTGATGTCCTCATTTCTAGGAATGATGATGGTTCTCTCTCTCATCAGGTTTTTAGAAAGAAGACGCACACTGAGCAGTACTTACATGCTAGTTCTCACCATTTCCCTGCCCAGAAACTTGGTGTTCTCAGCACCCTAGCCACCAGAGCCTTTAGAATCTCTGATGAACACCACTTTGAAGGTGAAAAGGATCATCTTCTTAAAGTTTTTTACAAGAACGGTTATAACATGAGTTAATGTATTAAAGCTTTTCGAAAAGCGGAAAAAGGTCCTAAGGGTAAAAAAGAACCCTATGATCGGTTGTCTGGAGTTCACCTTCCGTTTATCCAAGGTACTACGGATAAAATCACCAGGATTCTAAAGAAACATAATGTTTCCTCAACCTTTAAGCCCTCTCGCACCATTCGGAGTTTGCTTAGATCGGTTAAGGACCCGATTTTCCTGAAGGATGGTAAGGGTGTTTACTTGATTCCATGTTCTTGTGGGACCCCTTACATTGGTGAAACTGGTCGGTCAATTAGTCAAAGAATTCAAGAACATGTTGCTGACCTGAAGCATAGTAGATCACGCTCCTCTGCACTAGTGGAGCATGTTGAGAAGACAAATCATCACATTTGCATTGAAGATGCTGAGGTTATTGCGAGGATTGACCATTTCTACCACAACAAGTTGAGAGAAGCCCTAGAAATCGAAAAGAGGCCGGTCAACCTCAATAGAGATGATGGGTGGATGATTAGCAGATGTTGGATTCCTGCCCTTCATTCCTAAAAAAACTTATAATTAATTAATTTTTTTATTTTTATTTTTATATTTTATATTTTATTATTCTTCTTCTTATTATTTATTTAATTCTTAATTAATTAATTAATTTATTTTAATTTTATTTGATTTTTATTAATTTTATTATTATTATTTATTTAATTAAAAATTTTATATTTCTATTTTATTTTTATTATTTTTAGTTTTATCTTTATTTTATTTTTTCCAAAATGATAATTGTTTGATGAATTTTGGAATCACATAGCATTTAATTATTAAAAATAAAATAATTATATAAATTCAAACTATAAATATTATTTATTATTTTTAACATTTAATTTATTTTATATATATATATATATATATATAAACCTCTATTATATTCTTTAAATATATTAAATTAATAGTTATTATTTTTATTAAAATAAATATAAATATAGAAAAGAATATATTTTTATTAAAATGAATATAAATATATAAAATTCAAATTATAAACTTTAATAATTTGATTTACTCTTTTTAAAATAGAATAAAAATTTCCCGGATGCGGGTGGTCTTCATGCTTAACAGATGGCAAGGATGGGCCGGCGCGTGCGGTTCTACCACTGCCAAACTCCCTTGCGTCCTATGCGACATTCACTGCATTAAATTTGCTTCGTCCGGGGCATTATTGTGGCACACTCGTCCAAAACCGCGCTCATTCCTCAGAGATATGGCTTCTCCGAGACGCTTCATACCTGAATTCATGCCCCTTAGCTCCTGCTGTGCTTCTATGGTCTCTGAGCCAAGCTCTAGGACCATCACTGGGCACAGGTGTTGGCTTTCTTGCTGTGTTAATCTTGCACCTGGATTGCACTATTCACAAAGCTCCTTTTGCTCTCAGAGCTCTGGCTTTCGCCCTGTCTCTCCCCCTGCGGAGATTGATTCTCATCAGAATTTGGACCTCAGTCTCGGCGATCCCTGCTCTTCCAATTCTAGTACTCCTCATCGAAATTCCATGCCGCGTTTGAGACACAGGATGCGAAGCCGGTGTGGCTCGACCCGTGGTGGTCCCTCGCATCACCCTCCTCCCTCCTCGCCTAGCTCCTCCTCTCCCCTTCTGATTCCATGAGGGGTCGTTATCCTGAGACCCGCAGTGGTAGGAGCCATCTGATGGGGCGATGGAATGTTGTGCAGGCTTGAAACCTTTCCAGTCTTCTCCCGAGTCAGCAGCATAGAGCTCACTTTCGCTTCCCTTGCTTGCTCAATATGCCTACTGTCACTGCAACCATTACCATTGACTTCAAAGAAGAGCCGCCTGATTCTACTACTAAGCTTTCTGACTCTCCTCCGATGCATTTGTCGCCCGTTCGGCCCTGTTCTCCTCCTAATTCTGGTCAGAAGCGGATGCTCGCTGAGGGTGGTTCCTCGCAGGACCCCTTCGTGGCTACTGTTGTGGGCGTTTTCAAAGGAGGTGATTCGTCTGTTCCGGTCAACGAGGATAAAGCAGATTCTTATAAACATGCTATTCTGGACGATGATGCTGCTGCGCAGGATGAGGATGACCACAAAGCTCACGCTTGCCCTGTGGTTGAGTCGCCTCCCTCTTCTCAAGGTAATTAATGGCCTTCCTTCATTCTGACTTGTTTTTGGCTTCTCTCTGTGCCAGGCACAACTCTGGTGTTCGTCTGCTGACACAGCTTAGATGGCTCTACTTCTACTGTCTTTTTGAATGCCGGTTTCCCCTTCGTGGGCGGCAATTTACACTGTGTAAGACTGTTCATGTTTACATTTCTGATGCCAAATGCTGTAGGTTGATTTACTGTTCAGTTACTCGAGCCAGTTTCCTCTATGAGGGCGGCTTTTTTGTGCTTAGATGCCTATCTGTGATTTAGTATTGTAACCTTTTCTCGGCACTGTGTGTTGTTTTTTTGACAAACAATCATAGCTGTACCAGAATTCCCATCTCTTGGGCTAGAATCTCTGAGGCCTCGGCCTCCATGTAATCATTTTTGTATATTAATAGATTAAACTTACTCAGAAAAAAAATATAGAATAAAAATTAAATTAAATAAATATTATTATTTAAGTCAAACTAGCCGTTATTTTACAAACGACTAGTGGTAGCTTTACTTTCTATTTAAAGGGGTTACTTGATCAGATTTTCCATCTTGTTCCGATGATGAACCACACTGGCTGGTTCGAAACACATCGACCAAATCTATTTTGATGTGATTTTCACCAAAAGATTTTAATCACAATTTATGGATCACAGAAGCAAAATTCCTAATATTGAAACCCCACTCGGTAGGGCCTTGGCACTTAAAGTTCATCAATTTGAAAGGGCGCGTTTGTGGGTATCTAAGATGAAATTTGATCTAACCTTTTTAAAAAGATGTAGATACTCTTCTTCTATTCCCTCGTTCGCGAAGATTAATCATCCCCTCAGAAGTTCTAAGAATGATCGGGTTTTTCTTTTAGCTAGCCTTGGCATTATCAGATCAGAGATTGCGAGAGTGAGAAAATGCCTTGATCTATTGTCCCGAAAGTTGTTGTCATCCCATCTCGAGATTTCTTATTTCATTCCAGCAGAAATTTGGGCTGTCGTTGATTCCTGCTCAACGTTGAAATATCTTCGCTAGGAACAATTATGGAATAAGAAGCATCTGTCTAAATTCTTGAAATTATCAAAAGATTCATCTTATTTGTCTGAGATGAGAGGTACATCTAGCAGTAGGGTTAATGGAAATCAAGTTGGAGCTTTATGTTCTCTTATCCTTAATGCTGATTTCTGTTCTAAAACGACTCTTTCAAATTCGGCGTCCAGACCTGTTCCCAGTGGTAGGACGGAAATTCTGCCACGGTCTTCTCCTTTAACTGGGTTTGAGACGGTTTTAAAGATTCAGGTGAGGCGGATGTGTTCTATTTTCCAGCAGATATCCAATCTGCTTCCACTTCTGTTCATACATCGACCTTTAATCCTGATTCTGCGTCTTCATCTGCGATGGTGGCGGATCCAGGGTCTCCTCGGTCTATTGTTTCCAGAAGTCTGCATCCCGATGTGTTATCTCCTATCTCACCTCATATGGCAGTTAATTTTTCAAGCGTTGATATTTCTCCCACGACTATGGTAGCAGGTGTGGGTGGTCAGTCAGCGATGCTTAGTCGAAATGAAGTGCAGAATTCTGCCTCTTATTTAGCCTCTCCTTCTACGATAAGAGGCATTGGAGTTCTTCCGGATTCAAGCGTTAGATTGGTGGATGATCTTCCTATCTCTAGAGTTGTCTTAAAAGGTATGGATTCGGTTAGCCTTAATCCTCCGATTTCCAGCGTTGAACCTTCGAGTTCTCAATTTTATAATTCCTTAAACAATGGTAATTATAATAAAGATGATAACTTTATTAGTAACAGTAATAATATTGATCATAGTTTTAACAATTTGTATAATAATAGTAATAATATTGACAACCATAATAATTTTAATATTAATAAAAATGATATCAATAACCTTAATAATAATAAGAATAATAACTATAATAAACTCAACATTAATAGTTTTAACAACAATAATAGTACCGTATATAGGAATGTTCTTAATCTCTCAAGTTTTTCCTTTGATCAACATGTCTTCAGTTTGTTAGAGAAGGGTCTTAATTTTTCTCTTGCTCCTAGAAAAATCCCTATTCATGACATAATTTGTGATATTGAATACATAATTAGGGATTTACCTGATGCTACTAAAGACACTATCAGGCAAGATTGTGCCATGATTCTCAGAAAAGATAAGCCCCCTAAAAGCAACATCAGCAAGCTAGAGTTTGAGGCTCTTAAATCCTTAAACAATAACCATGACATTGTTGTTCTTAAGACAGATAAGGGAGGTGCTACGGTTATTTTAAATAAAGAGGATTATCATAATAAGATGCTGGATCACCTTCTTAATAGTGGGAGCTACAAGAATTTGGACAAAAATCCCCTTAAAAAAGTCTCAAAAGCAGTTGCTTTGGCTATAAAATCAAGTAACACGGTTGGATCTTTGAGTAAAAAGCTTATTGAAACTAACCCCCTCACTCTGAGGATTTATGGGCTTCCTAAGGTTCATAAGGATGGGGTTCCCCTTCGCCCTATTTTCAACACCATAGGTGGTCCAACTTATCTGCTCGCTAAATTTCTAGCCTCTAAGCTTAAACCATTTGTAGGTCAGACCTCCTCCTTTGTTAACGACTCATGCTATTTTATTAAGGAGTTGAAAGACTTGGAGTTGGATCGTGAGGATAGATTTGTGAGTTTTGATGTTGTGTCCCTGTATACTTGCATCCCCATTAGGGAAGCGATCAATGTCATTTCTCGGGTCATGGATCCTGATACTGCACATCTTGTTGAAATTTTTCTAACCTCGACCTTCTTTAGTTTCGAGGGTGAATTCTTTGAACAGACTTGTGGTGTGGCCATGGGCTCCCCCCTTTCCCTAGTGGTAGCTAATCTGTTCATGGAAGAATTTGAATCTAGGGCCCTCTCCTCTTCTCTTTTTCAACCTAAGCTTTGGGAAAGGTTTGTTGATGACACCTGTGTTGTATGGCCTCATGGTAAGGAGAAATTGGACCTTTTCTTCCATCATCTTAATAATCAATCTGACTTTATTAAGTTCACCATGGATTTCGAAGATAATGGCAGCTTGCCTTTTCTTGATGCCCTCATTTCTAGGAATGATGATGGTTCTCTCTCTCATCAGGTTTTTAGAAAGAAGACGCACACTGAGCAGTACTTACATGCTAGTTCTCACCATTTCCCTGCTCAGAAACTTGGTGTTCTCAGCACCCTAGCCACTAGAGCCTTTAGAATCTCTGATGAACACCACTTTGAAGGTGAAAAGGATCATCTTCATAAAGTTTTTTACAAGAACGGTTATAACATGAGCCAATGTCTTAAAGCTTTTCGAAAAGTGGAAAAAGGTCCTAAGGGTAAAAAAGAACCCTGTGATCAGTTGTCTGGAGTTCACCTTCTGTTTATCCAAGGTACTACGGATAAAATCGCCAGGATTCTAAAGAAACATAATGTTTCATCAACCTTTAAGCCCTCCCACACCATTCGGAGTTCGCTTAGATCGGTTAAGGACCCGATTTTCCCGAAGGATGGTAAGGGTGTTTACTTGATTCCATGTTCCTGTGGGACCCCTTACATTGGTGAAACTGGTTGGTCAATTAGTCAAAAAATTCAAGAACATGTTGCTGACCTGAAGCATAGTAGATTACGCTCCTCTGCGCTAGCGGAGCATGCTGAGAAGACAAATCATCACATTTTCATTGAAGATGTTGAGGTTATTGCGAGGATTGACCATTTCTACCACCGCAAGTTGAGAGAAGCCCTGGAAATCGAAAAGAGGCCGGTCAACCTCAACAGAGATGATGGGTAGATGATTAGCAGAGGTTGGATTCCTGCCCTTCATTCCTAAAAAAACTTATAATTATTTAATTAATTAATTAATTAATTTTTTATTTAATTTTTATATTTTATTATTTTTATTATTATTATTTATTTAATTTTTAATTATTTGATTATTTAATTTATTTTTATTTTTATTTTATTTGATTTGATTTTTATTGAGAGTGTGATCCATAACATTTTAATTATAACTCTTCCGGGACATCACATAAGAATTTTAGGGACTGACGCGTTTTGAACTACCAACTGTAATTCATCATCAGGATAATGAAAATTAGCTGATCTGACATACATATTTATACCAGGAGGAGAGAAGTAACGGTCACAACCCAACGGTCCAAAATTAAAATTAAAAACAAAAATAAAATTAACCCAACCTAATTAAAAATGGTCCAAAAAAATAAAAATAAAAAATAATAATAATAATAAAAAATAAAATAATAAAAATATAAAAAGGACCAAACACCTAACTATCCTCACATGAATCAAGTAAAAAGTCAAAAAGTCAAAGTCAAAAATTATAACAAAAAATAAAAATAAAATAAAAATAAAGGATTTAATGTATAAATAAATTAATAAATAAATACAATTAAAAACTAGAATAAAAATAAAAATAAAATGAATTATTTTTATTTTAAATTATATCTAAAACAAAATTATAAATAATTACAGAAAAAATAAAAAGGATATAATCAATAAATAAAAATAAAAATAAAAATAAAATAAAAATAAAAATAAAAATAAAGGATTTAATGTATAAATAAATTAATAACTAAAAACTCGAATTAAAATACAATTAAAAATAAAATGAAAATGAAATAAATTATTTTTATTTTAAATTATACCTAAAACAAAAAATATAAATAATTAAAAATAAAAAAGATATAGTCAATAAATAAAAAAATAAAAAATACAAATACAAATAAAAATAAAAATAAAAATAAAATAAAAATAAAAATAAAAATAAAAGATTTAATGTATAAATAAATTAATAATTAAAAACTAGAATTAAAATACAATTAAAAATAAAATAAAATATTTTTATTTTAAATTATACCTAAAACAAAAAATATAAATAATAAAATAAAATAAAAAGGATTTAGTCAATAAAAATATATTGATAAATAAATAAAACTGAAAATTAGAATTAAAATATGCATAAAAATAAAATAAAAATAAAAGACTTAATAAATAAAAATAAAAATAAAAACATTAATAAATAAAACTAAAACTAGATTTAAAATCCAAATAATAATAATAATAAATTTTTATTTTTATTTTATATTAAAAAAATAATAATCATAATAATAATAATAATAATAATAATAATAATAATTAAAATAAAAATAAAAATAAAAAATAAAAATGAAAAAAGGAAGACCTTTAGAGGGAGTGAAGAGATGGAATCCAACAACTGCTAACTTTCCATCCATCATCCCTGTTCAACGTACATGGCCTCTTCTCAATCTCAATCGCCTCCCTAAATTTTCGGTGATGGAAATGGTCAACCCTAGCAAGGACTCTAGCGTCTTCCATACAGATATGATGCTTCGTCTTCTCAGCATGCTCAGCTACCGCTGAGGACTTGGTTCTACTATGCCTAATATCTACAGAATGCTCCTGAATCCTTTTATTAATCGAATGACTAGTTTCACCAATGTAGGGAGTCCCACAGGAGCACGGGATCAAATAAACACCTTTCATGCTTTTTGGTTCCAACTGGTCCTTAACCGATTTAAGGGAACCCCGAATGGTATTTAAAGGTTTAAAAGAAGACGAGATCCTATGCTTCTTTAAAATCCGAGCGATCTTGTCAGTAGTACCTTGAATAAAAGGTAAATGAACTTTACCAATAACATCATCCATAATCTTTTTCTGTCTAGGACCTTTGCTCGCATTCATGAAAGCCTTCAAACCCTGACTTCTGCTATAACCATTTTCTCCGAAGACCCTAATGAGATGGGCTTTCTCTTCATCCAAATGATCATCATCAGAAATTATAAGAGCTCTTGTAGCTAAAGTATTCAGAACCCCAAGTTTTTGAGCAGGAAAATGATGAGAATCAGAATGCAGATACTGCTCTGTGTGCGTTTTTTTTCCGAAAAACACGGTCCGAGAAAGAGCCATTATTATTTCTAGAAACGAGAACATCAAGGAAAGGAAGGCTCCCATCATTCTCTGTTTCCATAGTGAACTTAATGGAGTTAGATTGATTATTCAAGTGTTGATTAAAAGCCTCTAATTCCTGACGCCCATGAGACCAATTGATGAAAGTGTCATCCACAAAGTGCTTCCAAATCTTGGGTTTCAAAGGAGCCGATGCCAAAGCTCTAGATTCAAAATATTCCATAAATAGGTTGGCCACCACTGGCGAGAGCGGGAAACCCATGGCGACACCACAGGTTTGCTCATAAAATTCTCCTTCAAAACAGAAAAAGGTAGAAGTGAGACAAATTTCTACCAAATTAGCAGTATCAAGATCAGTGATACGCTTGATAACTTCTACTGCCTCCATTCGGGGTTCCCTTAGATCGGTTAAGGACCAGTTGGAACCAAAAAACATGAAAGGTGTTTATTTGATCCCGTGCTCCTGTGGGACTCCCTACATTGGTGAAACTGGTCGTTCGATTAATAAAAGGATTCAGGAGCATTCTGTAGATATTAGGCATGGTAGAACCAAGTCCTCAGCGGTAGCTGAGCATGCTGAGAAGACGAAGCATCATATCTGTATGGAAGACGCTAGAGTCCTTGCTAGGGTTGACCATTTCCATCACCGAAAATTTAGGGAGGCGATTGAGATTGAGAAGAGGACTTGTACGTTGAACAGGGATGACGGATGTAAAGTTAGCAATTGTTGGATTCCATCTCTTCACTGCCTCTAAAGGTCTTCTTTTTTTCATTTTTATTTTTATTTTTATTTTAATTATTATTATTATTATTATTTTAATATAAAATAAAAATAAAAATTTATTATTATTATTATTATTATTATTATTTGGATTTTAAATCTTTATTTATTAATGTTTTTATTTTTATTTTTATTTATTAAGTCCTTTATTTTTATTTTATTTTTATGTGTATTTTAATTCTAATTTTCAGTTTTATTTATTTATCAATGTATTTTTATTGACTAAATCCTTTTTATTTTATTTTATTATTTATATTTTTTGTTTTAGTTATAATTTAAAATAAAAATAATTTATTTTATTTTTAATTGTATTTTAATTCTAGT
Source organism: Pinus albicaulis (assembly GCA_034641835.2). Lineage (NCBI taxonomy): Eukaryota > Viridiplantae > Streptophyta > Pinopsida > Pinales > Pinaceae > Pinus > Pinus albicaulis. Next base: position 20,890,696 of record CM076581.1, on the reverse strand, counting down.
TTTTAATTATTAATTTATTTATACATTAAATCTTTTATTTTTATTTTATATTCATTGACTATATCTTTTTATTTTTAATTATTTATATTTTTTTGTTTTAGGTATAATTTAAAAATAAAATAATTTATTTTATTTTCAATTTATTTTTAATTGTATTTTAATTCAAGTTTTTAATTATTAATTTATTTATACATTAAATCTTTTATTTTTATTTTGATTTTATTTATATTTATATTTATATTTATTGGTTATATCTTTTTATTTTTTCTGTAATTATTTATAATTTTGTTTTAGGTATAATTTAAAATAAAAATAATTCATTTTATTTTTATTTTTATTTTAGTTTTTAATTGTATTTATTTATTAATTTATTTATACATTAAATCTTTTATTTTATTTTTATTTTTATTTTTTGTTATAATTTCTAACTTTGACTTTTTGACTTTTTACTTGATTCATGTGAGGATAGTTAGGTGTTTGGTCCTTTTTATATTTTTATTATTTTATTTATTATTATTATTTTTTTTTTTTATTTGGACCATTTTTAATTAGATTGGGTTAATTTTATTTTTGTTTTTAATCTTAATTTTGGACCGTTGGGTTGTGACCGTTGCTTCTCAGATGAGCTAATTGATGAACTACAATAGATAGTTCGAAAGTGGTAGGTTTACTTTCTATTTAAAGGGTTACTTGATCAGATTTTCCATCTTGTCCTGATGATGAACCACACTGGCTGGTTCGAAAGGCGTCCACCAAATCTATTTTGATGTGATTTTCACCCAAAAATTTTAATCACAACATTTTATTAAAATTTATAAAAATATAATCAATAAACCCAAAAATTCCATATCATCCTCCTCTAGAAGGGCTGAAAGGGCTTTCACTAACAACTCAAATTTTGATAGGTTAAGCTTTTTGGGCCACTCTTTGTTGATTTGTAGAGGCTTTCACAGCTGCCTACTTTCTCACTTTTTAAATAAAAAAATAGATGCTTTTCAGAAAGCTAATGCAAAAGAGGAGATATAGGTGGAAGAATTTTTTTTAATAAATTATTTAAACAGTTTGAAAATATTAACCCACTTCTTTTTCTTTATCCCATGTCAACCTTTTCAGAAAGTTACAAGCGAGATGCTAGTTCTTGTTAGCTCCCGTGCATATCATAATATTAATAAAAGTATGGAGAATGCTTTCAGTTTCAGTCCATTCCCTATTAATACACATGATTAATAAAATCTGCAGGTTTAGGACGAGAAGTTTGCATTTGTGGCTGATGATTGAGGTTTCAGCAACTTGACAAACAAATCTTCAACATCCTTGGCGTTCGACCATCCATGCACTTGAGCCTTTACAACGTCACAATTCTCGTGAATAAGCTTCCACAGGGGATACCTGCCAGGAAAATTGATCAGAACCCTGACAAACATTAATACCACGCAAGGAACACTGGAGACAAATTTAGTTCAATGGTATCACTTACTCTTTTCTAGGCAAAACGTGATCTCCACCCCTCAACTTCAAGGAAGGGCAGAAATCTCCACTCCCATCTCCCAGATAAATGAATTGCTTCTCATCAATCGATTCTCCTTCCAGGGACTTGTGCATCATCTCATGTATAGGAACTCCCTACCAAAACATTATGACCATGCAATATTTCAAAAGCAATTATTTTTATCTTGAAATTGAGATGTATGATGCATTTCACAATCAGTTGATCATTTTTATCTAGATTGCGGATTCTAAATATTTGATCATTTTTTCTTTTATCTATCAGGTTGTCTGTGATCCTTTAGGTTTGATTTGTGGACCTTGAATCTAGTCAAGAGTCACCCGGGGATATCACCAGGGGTGGGCTACACCAGCCTCCTCCCCCTAGCACAAGGCACAACCACCAGTGAAATTTGAACCTGAATCGCCCATCCTCAACCAATTGTACTAACAAAACTTGACAAGAGATTTGATTATCAGTAAAATGATCCAACACCTCTTGGAATATTTGGGTATATTCATTATATACATAATCCATTGCATACACAGCATTAACATATACCCATTTAAACCATTGTCCAAATTCTTCTCATAACTATAATGCATAACCAACACTATAACCATAGTTACCCAATTTGACCAAAGTGATTTTTTTGAAATATATTGATAATTGTTTTCCAAATTAAAAATCCGAATAAAGTTTTGAATTTGAACATGGTAACTATGATTATCTATAAATATATAGATATTAAACCCATTGAAATGCTTTAATGTGTAGCAATATGCATATCAAACCCAAGTTTAGATGGACACTAGCAAACATGTAACAGAAGAAAAACATCAATATCTTAATTAAAAATACCAATTTGATCAATACCTTACACATATTGGGAGGGCAGAGGGTGCAGCCATGAGGAGGCCCTTCAGTAAAGGGATGAAAAGGCTGAATCCTCAATCTCCCAGTCTCATCAACAAATGCAGGATTCGTCTTAATTTCAGTAAAGTATTGGAGCAGGTCCTGGGCTTGAAGAATAGTCGTTATGAAGAACATATTAGCATCACTCACAATTTGAAGTTCATATCTGCCCAACAACAACAAACAAATAAATCTAATAACCTGAAAACAAGGAGTAAGAGCAATAATATATCACCCATTTCTTTGTTCTGAATCCTTACCTTACACCTTCAAATTTTTGTGAAACTTTTATATAAATTGCAGATTCAAGAATATTTATGAAATCTAATAGATAGAAGTGGGTGAAGTGAAACAATTAACGCAGTTCCTATCCATCCATTTTTTTTTAATATTCAGAAATCTACAATCTAAATAAAAATGAACCTTTTATATATGGATCATTACCGACCCCAAAGAGAAGGCGAATTTGATTGCTCTTATCATTTCTGGGTGCAGAGGAATCGTCTTCAAACTCTCTTCAATGTGGCTTATCGTCTTCCCCTGCTCGTGCAGCTCCCCCATAATTTTATCCTTGACCCCCACCAAACAATATACAAATTAATACTAATACTGATTGCAGAACTTAAAACCAACCAGACATAAAGAATAGAAAACCAATAGTAATTAGTTACCATGAGACTATTCCATGGAAGTGTAGGGATCAGAGACTGGAAGAGCGGAGTGGCTCCTAGCTGTTCGATCACCCATGGATCGCTGTCAAAGTCTATTATGGTTTGATCAAAATCAAACACAATCACAGTTTTGCTACTGATCTCCATAGCTTGAACCCAAAACTCACCGCAAAATAAAATTCAAGGTAAAGCTGTTGGAAGAGAGGGGTATCCCCGGTGGGCTTAATATAGTGGTTGGCAGTGGAATGGGCTTAATAAAAAAACGAATAAGGGTCTGCTTTATGGAAAGGGCTGGGGGTAGACATGTGAATCAAAAAAAGGAAGTAGGATGAGTAGAGGGCTATTCATGTGGGCTCGACTGTAGGATTTGTTTTTGGTTTTCAGGTTGGTTGGTCGTGCATGCTGTGCATGCTGCGGCCTGCAATTTGTTATGTGGTGTGGGCAAATGCGAATATCGTTTGGAGCATGACCACGGAAGCTTCAACGCTGCCGTGGAGAACTGCTTGTAGATTTTCTGCTCTGACTCGGACGTTATTGCCCTAAACTAATTGAAAAGAAGACCTCACTCAGTGGGATCAACAAGAATCAAAGTTAGAAGACAGAGCAGAGTTTTCACACCCAGCAACAACAGAGTCGGGCTTTCTTAAAGTTTGGAGACTGGAGGGACGGAGTTTTCGCCGTCAAGTGATAGGGACATAATAAAATATAGGCTCTGCAGCGTTTTCCTCTCTTTTTCACAATTATAGGCGGCGGTGTTTGGTTTTTGCTTGGTTTTTGTTCTAGTGGCATATGCCGTTATGGACAATTTAGATGCCCTTGGAATGTTCCAGGGATTTCCGCAAGTGGCAATTGTAAGTAATGGCAATTTCTCTCAAGAAACAGTTTGAGAGAGAGGTTCTTCAGAGCACCAAAAAAGCAGCACATAGGACAGTAGTGGACAGTGGGGAGAGCAGCACAGAGGACAGGGACAGTGGGCAGAGCAGCGAGGGTAGAGCAGCTAGTTTTCAGTGGATAGTGGGCAGAGCAGCAAGGACAGAGCAGCGAATTTTCAGTGGTCAGACCAACAGATATTGAAGAGTTAAGCATAAAACAAAGGGTCAGTTTTGGGCAGAGATTTTGATTTCCCTTAATATCATCATGATAATGGGACAAGAAACTTTAGAACCCGTAGAAACAAATGATATAGGGCAAGTGAAAATTGCTTCATCAACGAAAACTGGGAAGTGGGTTTGGGTCAATGCCAAACAATATCAGGGCATTATAAAAAGGAGACTAGCTCGTCTAAAATGGGAGCAGACAAGGAAAAAAAGGTCTCAAAGGGAGAGTATTGTTCGCAAGAAACAACATTCAAACAAGTCTTCTTCGCAAACATGTGGCAACAAGTCCAAAGGAAAAGAAAAAGTTAGTGATGATTATGCTTTATATAGTTCCACATCCACACCTCTCACTTGGTCATATGATCTTTATGTGAAAGAACTCTTAAATGTAAAAGAAAGGTTGGAAGTAGTAGAAGCTAAAGAGCTGGAAAGAGATTGTACAATCCATATAATAACCGCTGAAAATCAGACTTTAGCAGAAAGCAACAAAGTTCTGAAGGAACAAGTGTCATTACTGTAGAAAGCTCTTCGAATAGGGAAAACAGAATGACAACGCATGAAAGCGGAGGTGCAAAACATGAAGAAATTTGCAGTAGAGAATACAGAGGTGATGAATGCGAAGCCATCTCAAGATAAGGGGAAAACAATTGCTCAAATAGACAACAATGAAGAAACATCAATAGAAGGGAGGAAAGGAGATCCCACAAAACTTTCCAAAACTTGGGCTCAAGTTATTAGCAATTCTGCTAAGAGGGAAGGGAGAAACAAACATTCAGGTTAACAACATGCAAGATAGAGAAAGCAAGGAAAGACTGGATAGAGCAACAAACATAATTATTAAAGGGGTGAAGGAGTATGGGAAAAATGAATGTACTCTTGACCTTGCAAGAGACTTCTTGAAAGACAAGCTCCAATGGCAAGGACAAATATGTCAAGGATAGAGAGTAGGTAAGCTTAACGATGAGAGAGCCAGGCCCATAAAAGTAATCATGCCCAACTTGCGTGATAAAGATATCATTCTAAGCAAGAAGCAACTCTTAAGGGGTTCTCGGTTTTTTCTAGAAGAAGATTTAACTGTAAGACAACAAGAGGAAAGGAGGGATGAAATGACAAAAGTTAGGGCAGCAAGAGATGAGGGAAAAAGAGCATGGATTTATAAAGGTAAAGCCATGATTGAGCAATTTGGACCTCCTTCCAAAGCAAGGCAGCAAAATGATAACAAAGAAGAGGCAGCAAACTCTTTAGCAAGAAATGAGGAAGCAAGGTCATTATGGGCAAGCAGGGACAAAGACTCAACTGTGAGTCTTGTATGTCAAAACAAATAGCAATCAAGTCTTACCCAGGTTTCCTTAAGATTAGTTTGTTGGAACTGCAGGGGTTACCCATGGAGACGAGGACCTGGGTTAGGGCCTATTGCGGAAGGTAGAGACATAATTTGTCTCATAGAAACACTTGAGCATGAAGGGTACTGGAAGATAGCAGTGTGGAACAAGGCAGCAGGGAATGGCAAAGGGCACGAGGGTATCATGGTATTAGTAAGAGAAAAAGAAGGTCGTTTCATTCAGCTAGAAAAAGAAGACCCAAATAAGCAATTTGTTTGGCTTAAAATATCAGAAAATGGAAATCACATTAGAATTGCAGCATGCTATTTTGCGCTGCAAGTTTCAAAAATCTACAAAAGTAGAGGGCTTGACCACAAAGATCCCTTTGCAGCCCTAAAAACGGATATTGCAATATATTCTCAGCTACGTGAAGTCCTTATAGTGGGGGATTTCAATGCTAGAACTGCAAGTGAACAAGCTAGCATTCTTTGTTGTAAAGAAGACAGTGACCCTATCTGGCTTACAGAAGAGAGTAATCATCAGTGGGAACGAATTTCAGAGGATAAAGGCCGCAATCTCTTTGGAGAACAACTGCTTATGCTATGTGGGGCCTTCGATTTAGTCATTTGTAATGGTTTGACTAGATGGGAAAAGTCCGGTAATTTCACTTGCAATACTTACAATGGAGCAAGTGTAGTAGATTATGTAATTTGCTCGCATAGTTTGTGTGAGAAAATGGAGGAAGTGTTGATTGGAGATCAAATTTGGGATTTAAAATTAGATCACAAGCCAATCTATTTAAGTTTCTCTTGGACCGGAAAGAAGCAATTAGGGTCAAAAAATCAGTGTGTTCAACAAAATCCCCCAAAGGGCAGAATTCTCTTGAATCTAGAGAATTGTAATACCTTCAAAATAATGCTAGAGAGGCTCTTCAAGAAGGAGGAAATCCCATCTCATGGCCTTCATAGTCACAGATTAACACATTTAATTCAAAGCGCACTTGCGGAGTGCAAAAGAGCAAAAATTAAGAAGTCTGAAACAAATTGTTTTCCGGTTAATGCTTGGTTTGATGAGGAATGCAAAAAGGATAGGAGAAGGTGGAAGGAATCAGACATGGATAACATAAAGCTCAAAGCTTACAAGCAGATAGTAAAAAAGAAAAAAATTGATTTCATGGTTTCAAGGAGAGAAAAACTAATCTTCCTCGGGAAAAATAACCCCAAATTATTTTGGAAGGAGCTCCAATCGAAAAAGGTGCAAACTGAAAACAACATTACAACTTCTAAATGGTTTGACTATGCAAGACAACTTTATGAGCAGGGTCCCAAGGTTGACCCTCCTCCCTTGATCAACACAGACACAAAACTCTTCACGGTGCAAGAGGTAGAGATGGGAATCAAGAGGTTGGGCGCTGGAAAAGCAAAAGACTTAGATGAACTCCAAGCAGAGTATCTAAAGTGGCGCTTAAAAATTCTTTCACCTCACATCACAAAAATTTTCAACATCTTACAGCAGGGGTTCCCCACAGATTGGACAACTAGTATGGAAATACCTCTTTTCAAGAGTGGTGATGTCAATAATCCCTCCAATTATAGAACCATAATGATAAACCCCTTGTTTGCAAAGTTATTTGGAAACATGTTAGAAAACAAAATCAGCAAGTGGGCAAAAGAAAGAGATAAACGTGCTAAAGGGCAAGTAGGTTTTAGACCTAAACATTCCACAGTTGATCATTGTATAACTTTAAGGCACATCATTGAAAAAGTTTGTGAAAAAAAGGAAGAAGTTTTCTGTTGCTTTGTTGATTTTAGAAAAGCCTTTGACACGATTCCTAGGGATAAGCTTTGGGGCAGAATGGAGGAACTCAGGGTTCCCAAGCATTTGAGAGCAGTGGTGCATAGGTTGTATGAAGAGGTGAAAGTCAAAATCAGAACTTCAGCTGGCATTTCTGAAAGTTTTAGAAGTGATATCGGGGTCAAGCAAGGTTGCCCATTGTCTTCTACCCTTTTTGGGTTATATATTGACAAGCTTGAAGAGTGGTTAAATTCGCAAGGGGGTGACGGTACCCATTTGGGCAAGTTCGTTATCAGGCTTCTTTTGTATGCAGATGACCTTATATTGATTGCTAAATCGGCTCTTGGTTTGCAAGAGCATTTACGTTCCCTTGAGCATTTTTGTAGAAGGGTTGGGATGCAAGTCAATATTAGCAAAACGAAAGTAGTGGTTTTCTCTAACAAAAGAAAGCATAACCAACATAAGTTCTATTTTGAAGGCAGCATTCTGGAAGAAGTTGCAGACTACAAATACCTCGGAATTGACTTCAACATAAATTTAAGTTGGGATGATTGTAGAAAGAAAAGAACTTTAGGGGGTTGGAAAGCATTTTATGCTCTTCAAAACAGGTGTAGAGAGGCAGAGCTGTGGACAGGAAAACCACTCTAACTCTTTTTGGGCTTCTAGTGATTTCGGTGATTCTCTACGATTGTGAACTGTGGTCCAGCAGCACAACCAAGATGCAGTGGAAACAAATTGAGAAAATTCAGAAACGTTTGATTACAAACAGATTCAAAATTAAAAGTGCAGTTCCTTATGCTATCCTGTTAAGTGAAACAGGGGGGTTGCTCCTATTGAAACAATTGCTATGGTGCGAGTCATAAGGTATCTGAAAAAAATTGAGCAAATGGAAGAGGGTAGATGGCCTAAGGTGGTGTTTAGTGACAGATTGTGCAAAAGACAGAAGACTTGGATGCGGTAAAATAACAAATGGTTTAGTAAATGGGGTATTTGCTTGAACATGTGTCCTACAAACAGTAAAGAGATAAAAATTTTTGTTATGGATAAATTCCACAAACATACTTGGAAGAAAGAGCTAGAGAGAAAGAAGAAGTACTACATGGAAGAGTTTAACCCCACGCATAACCATCAACAAAAGGCGTACATAGGGGCTAATATTTGTTGGAGATCTAAAATTCATATTACTCAATTAAGGACTAATTCTCATCAACTCTGTTGTGAAACAGGGCACTGGAAAAGGCCAAAAGAAATGTGGGAATAAAGAGTATGTATTTTTTGCTCCTCCGGAAAAGTGGAAATAGAAAAACATTTCATTCTAGAATGTGAGGCCTTCAAAGACACCAGGGAAAAATATGCAGGTATTCTGGCAGCTAATTCTTGGGATAAGCTATTCAGCGAAGAGTTTGTCAATAAGTTGGGAGTGGTCATTGTAAAACTTCACAGGAAAAGGGCCGAATACAAGAGTCAGATAGAGAAGCAATCTGTCCCATAGGCTATTTTTAGCCTCGTGGACATTAAAAATTCTTTCTTTCTTTCTTTCTTGGATTGTGGGCGGTTTATTTTGGGAGTTTCCGGTCACATGATATGTAGCGGCAATATTTTGAGCCACATACACGATTAGTTGTAGGTTGTTGGTGTTGAGGGGTTTTTAGTGCAGTTTAACGAAGTTGTAAATTTGTTTGGAAAATAATGGAAATTTTGACACGATTTTGGTAAAATTTGGTTAAAGTTTTTGGACTTCAACATTTTGGTCAAAGGAAGATAATGACATAGGTTTTGGCTCTCAAATTGGCCACCTCTTTAGACAACTCCATAGCCATATAATTACCATTGATCTATTTCTATTCTATTTTTTATTGCTCAATAGTTTGATTGTCAATACATTTTGTCTACTAGTTGATGGAATTTCAGTTCCCCGAATCACTCAAGGGATGATTAATATATAATAAATAAAATGAAATAATAATATTAAATCGATTTGTCTTCAGTGAGACTTTTTGGAAGTTTTTACAGGGGATTTTTCCGATCTAATTTCTCTAAAATCCAGCAGGAATTCATTGATATCACAAGCTTGATGGGTAACCCCTACACAATCTAAGTTCACACGTCGAGATTCACCGGCACTGGCAGACTCCCTTTCTGTTGATATTATCCCTTGTTTAAACTCATATGGGTGTGGTGATGACTCAAATTGTCAACCTTCTACTAGCCCCTCTTCTTCCTCCCCTCCTGCACATGTGCTACCTGTCTCCCTGGAACCTTCAGACATTAACCATGTACTAGCCCTACCTGGTATAATGGGAGGTCGAGTGGCGAATTTAACGGGAAAAGGTTGGATAGATTAATTATGCATGAGAAACTATTGGAACGATTGGGGTCTGTTCAATCGAGGTTGGCGGGTGTTCTTATATCAGACCATAGACCTATCATACTTTGTTGGTGCACTACTCGACACCAAGGGGGAATCCCTTCAAGTTTAATCGAGTATGGCTTGAGGAACCAGACTTGTAGAAATTATATACAATATGCATGTATATATCTGGATCCTCCTGATCTAACAATATTTATCTTCTTGCTAAATACAGAATCCTTCCACTATAATTCTTGCTGAAATTTAATCAACAATTGCAAAACACATGAAGCAATAAAAACACACATAACACAGTTATTTAACGGGAAAGCCTGAAGCTGAAAACCCCAACTATCATATTATGTATCATGGAGATCATGTAACAATCCTCATACAAAGCTGATCATATCAAGCTCTCAGTATAATACAATCGCTACACACTAATCAGGCCCGATCTTGCAAATCCATGCACCAATCTTTGCCACCTGCTAGCCTGCCTCCACTGCGCAATCCAAGCTGATTACAAAGACCAATTTGATGCAATCCCACTCTCCTTGACTGCGTGATTATCATTGGAAACTCCAATGTATATATAGATGCAATCCATGCATCACTAGTAGTCACAACGGATAGTCCATCTTGCCCTTTCACCTATCTCTCCACTGGGTCTCCACTAGAGTTGACATACACTGTAGTTAACTGATGTATTCTTCAGTTGATTAATGAGTTATTATTTAGTGAATTAATTAACTAATTAATTCACACCACTCTCACTAGTGTATCAATCAGTTAGACTAGATACAACTAGCTCAACTGAGTCTAACTGAGTTAAACTGAATACAACTCCACCAACTACTTCTTCCAACTGTGTCATAACTTTGCCACTTGAGTTCTAACTGAGTCCTCCATGCAATAGCTCCAGTAAACCCTCAGGAATAACGTAATTCCTTTTGTCAGTGGTTGTGCCACATCTGTGCACTTAACTGAAGTGCTCCAAGAGAATAAGATAATGTTTAGAGTCCAAATATTATTAATAGCTAATAATATTCAACATATCTATTTTTAGACTGGCAATCTAAAAATAGATTCCGTCCAATATGTCTAAAAATAGAAGTCCATATATTTTTCCAACTTGACCAACCATCCACAAATAGCATCCTGCAACTCATAGAATATGATTGACATGTCTAAAAATAGACATAGTCTTAAAATAGACTTTGCGCCAAAAATCACCTGTGTGGGCCCCACCTAGTTTAGGTGATTATTTTCCAACTAGGATCAAGGATGATGTTTCAGGATGCCTCCTTCACTGTTTCTTATTGCAATCTTCAACACTCCCTCTCAACAAGAAAGGACTGTCTTTGCATGCGACATGCAACTCCATGCATTCGCCCTGCAACCTTTTGCAAGCGCCCTACAACTCCATGCATCTGGTCTGCAACTCTTCCGAAATTGAAAGGCTCCAAACAACTCAATCAGTCTTAATGCATCTATCATCAAATTCTTCAACTTCTGCTGGTACCAAATGCACATGTCTTCAGGAACCACTGCGCCGTTGAACTCTGCACCCATGCACTCTGCACTTGCTGTCAACTCTGAACCACGCTCCAGTATCCAACACTGTCACTTTGATTTGCCTACATCAGTCCAACTGATCATGCTACTGCTGCTCTATGGGCTCCTCGTAGCCAGGTTCAATTCATGAGATCCACACCATCTCAATGAATCCTACCTAGAAATCTCCTCTTGGGATTACTCATGCATGTCGCCCCACCTCTCACCTGGTGGTATAGCTGCATGCACTCCCTCTGCCCATCTGGCACAAAATTTTTCTGCATGAGTGGTTTCTCCCACTCCATGATCCTCATCTTGTGGCTACTCCACATCTCGAGGTTCACTCTTACCTGCATGCAAATCATGTTCCCTCTCAAGCTTCAATTTCATGTCTTTCTTGCACTTCCCAATAGTAGGAAGCTCCGTAGAAATCCCATCTACATCAAACCTATAAAGATTCTTCTGCATCTCCAGTTGTGGCTGCTGCACAAACTTCTGATACTACTTCTCAGGCTGCATGTTGAGAGGCTCCCTCTCAACCACCAAGTCACTAACCTCTGCTTTGCTCCTCAAAGCTTTGAATGCATCTTGTACCTCACTGCATGTAAATTCTTGGCTCGCTCACATTGTAATTGTCCTACCATCGCAAAATTTTCTAACAAAAGAGCTGATTTTAAATCGACGATATCTCCCTCATCCGAGCTCCGATTTGAACAATTTTTTTTTTCAATTTGGGTATTTTTTTCGCAAGGAATCAAAATATTCTATTTGTTTTTGAAAATATTTCACCAAAATTTTCAGATATTCTCTGCAAACTCGTGCGCCCAAAAATTCCTGCTCTCATTCCATGTAGAAAATCTATAACACAGCTTCAATACCATGTAGAAATTATATACAATATGCATGTATATATCTGGATCCTCCTGATCTAACAATATTTATCTTCTTGCTAAATACAGAATCCTTCCACTATAATTCTTGCGGAAATTTAATCAACAATTGCAAAACACATGAAGCAATAAAAACACACATAACACAGTTATTTAACGGGAAAGCCTGAAGCTGAAAACCCCAACTATCATATTATGTATCATGGAGATCATGTAACAATCCTCATACAAAGCTGATCATATCAAGCTCTCAGTACAATACAATCGCTACACACTAATCATGCCCGATCTTGCAAATCCATGCACCAATCTTTGCCACCTGCTAGCCTGCCTCCATTGCACAATCCAAGCTGATTAAAAAGACCAATTCGATGCAATCCCACTCTCCTTGACTGCGTGATTATCATTGGAAACTCCAATGTATATATAGATGCAATCCATGCATCACTAGTAGTCACAACGGATAGTCCATCTTGCCCTTTCACCTATCTCTCCACTGGGTCTTCAATGGAACTGACATGTACTGTAGTTAACTGATGTATTCTTCAGTTGATTAATGAGTTATTATTTAGTGAATTAATTAACTAATTAATTCACACCACTCTCACTAGTGTATCAATCAGTTAGACTAGATACAACTAGCTCAACTGAGTCTAACTGAGTTAAACTAAATACAACTCCACCAACTACTACTCCAAGTTGTGTCATAACTACTGCCATGAGTTCTAAGCTGAGTCCTCCATGCAATAGCTCCGGTAAACCTTCGGGAATAACGTAATTGTATTCGTGTTGTGCCACATCTGTGCATAATTGAAGTGCTCCAAGAGAATAAGATAATGTTTAGAGTCCAAATATTATTAAGAGCTAATAATATTCGACATATCTATTTTTATACTGGCAATCTAAAAATAGATTCCGCCCAATATGTCTAAAAATAGAAGTCCATATATTTTTCCAACTTGACCAACCAGCCACAAATAACATCCTACAACTCATAGAATATGATCAACATGTCTAAAAATAGACATAGTCTAAAAATAGACTTTGTGCCAAAAATCACCTGTGTGGGCCCCACCTAGTTTAGGTGATTATTTTCCAACTAGGATTAAAGATGATGTTTCAGGATGCCTCCTTCACTATTTCTTGTTGCAATCTTCAACAAGACTTTCACCAGTTGGTTATTGAACACTGGAAATCCACCGACTATGGGGATCACATATCTCCTATCGCTCAGATTGAGCATATACTTATAAGTCTGAAATTAAAGGTCAAACAGTGGGAGTGAGTGAAGAAACAACGCCTTGTATTTGAACTCTCTGGAATAAATGTGGAGATTCAGGATATGATCCGAACTCTAGATTCATGGGGCGACTATAAGATACTCTTGGGGCATATCAAGGAACTCGAAGGGCACCGACAGAAGATATTGGCCATACAGGAACATACATGACGACTTAAAAGTCGGGTAGTGTGGCTCCTCGCAGGGGATAAGAATACCAAATATTTCCATAGCTATGCTAACATGCACAGGTCGCGTAATAACATCTGGAAGATCTCTCATGAGGTGGGGGAGGAAGAATATTCCACGGTGGATATTCAAACAATGGTTGTGTGGCATTTTAAACATCTTTTTAGTGCGAGGAATGGTGACCATGTGGATGATCAATTGTGCATGTCATGGGATTACCCTACTATGTATGATGAGGCCCAGAATGAGGCATTGTATCAGGAGGTTACTGTTGATGAGGTCTTACACGTCCTTAAGACATTTTTCCATGACAAAAGTTCTGGACCAGACAGATGGACCGTCGAATTCTATCTGGAGTTTTTTTTGTTATTGGGTGATGACCTTAACCGGATGGTGGAGGAGTCTCGACAACATGGGCACATAACGGGGGGTAAAAATTCTACTTTCATTGCATTAATTACAAAGGGACCTACACCATCGATCTTCAATGAGTTTCGACCTATATCATTTTGCAACATTACTTACAAATTCATCTCTAACGTCATCGTTGAAAGGATTAAGAAGACACTCTCAAATTTCATCACAAATGAGCAATTTAGGTTTCTGCACAACATATTAATTCACGATGTAGTTTCCATCTCACAGGAGACTATCCATTCCATTCACACACATAATATGGAGGCTATTGCTATGACAATTGATCTTTGCAAAGCGTATGGCTGCATTGGACTAGGAGCACCTCAGGGTCATTCTAGCTAAAATTGGGTTATCTACTTAGAACATGGAAGGGATCATGTGTTGTGTAAATTCTTCCTATTTTGTTGTTATTATTAATGGTCTTCCATTTGCATTTTTTAGGGCGGGCCAAGGTCTCATATAGGGATGTTCTTTGTCCCCTCTACTGTTTATTTTGGTTATGGATGGACTTAGTCACAAGATTGGCCCACATCAGATTGAGGTAGGTGATCTATTCACAATATGTATGTATTTACAATCTAGGAAAGTAGCTTTTTGATTGTTCCCTGTTGTTACTAGACCCACTCTAGGGCTAGAGGGATCATCTCTGTCCGCAGAGAGGATTTTCCTGCATAATAAATTGGCGACTTCATTTGGGATTGCTCGCCTTTTAGTCTCCCTTTTTCGATTTTTTGGTTTCTTGTCTTGTCTTCAATTTTCATTGACGGTCTATCTCCTTGTCTCTGTAGCTCCTGTAATTTCTTACAAACCTTTATCTCTCTGCTGAAGTGATAAGCCTGGTGTTAGTTTGGAAAGCCTTTTTATTTTTTAATCATTTCCTTGATCGGCGTTGTTTTGACTATGACAGTCACGCTGATCAGCATGTTTTTCATCTTACATAGTCGTGATTTTACCTTTCCAGCGTAGGTTTCCACCTGGACAGTTGCGTCGATCCCTGTGTAACACATTTTAGGGTTTTCCTCCTCTTAATAAGCCAGTGATTCTTATCCTTCTGAGTGTTTTTTCTTGTTTGATTAGCTCTGTTCCCTCTCTGTCCAGTGACAATCTTGGTTTGAGTTCTAAACCTTTGGTTGTCTCTCTTGCAAATCCGATTGCACCCTTGTCTTCCTAGGGTTTCTAGGTGTCCTTGGCCATCCGAGTGGTTGCTTGCTTTGCTGACCTCTAGACTTCTCATTGAATCAAGTCTTGTCATCCCTTTCAGGCTTAGTGTTTGATTGGCTTCTATCTCTCAGTCAGTTCTCTCGGGTAGTATTGTTTCAAGTGCCAATTATGAATGCATTTAGGTTTCTATCCGTCATCAAGCATGATTACAATTGCTTGTATTTCGGCTGGATTTTGTTTTCTTTGGGTGATTGATCAATGTGTGAATGAAGAAGTGCTTCGTTTTGAATAAAATGATTCACATTTCTCTTTGGTTTTTGTAATCGTTTGCTTCTTGTATGCATGTTTGAGAGATCTCATTGGTACTCAAAACATTGTTGATTAATTCACATTCTGTGTTTCACATTGTGCTTATAAAGAAAATACAAAATTATTTTTTGTTTAATTTCATTTTGGAAGATGGAAATTTCGTTTCGATTTGCTTCTTAGTGCATCTAGTGAAAAGAAGAGAATTTTAGAAATTTTCTTTCTCTTTTAAATTTTTCACTTCAAGAGAAAAATACGCGTTGTTTCATGCATTTGTTTTGTTTTTGCATTGATTATGTGAGTGTTCTCTCTCCCTCATTGGCATAAGGTTCATTGAAATGAATGGTTCTTTTCTCATTTAGCTGCATTTTAGCGGATTCAGATGACATCGGTAGGGCATTGAAACCGAGAAATGATTCAAGATCAACTATAAAATCTATTCAATCAATCTAAGGAAGCATTGAAACTTAACGCTCATATTTAGTGTGATCTAGGCTAGTGACGTGTTCTGGCGTCATAAAACCTAGCGGTTGTCGTTCATAACGATCTTACATCAAACAACGTTAGCACGGACTTGTGCTCCCCGTACCGTCAAATATATAAAGGAGACTTCTATAGGTTGCAATCCTTTATTATTTGGAAGCCAATTATGCTGCCCTGTAACCATGATACACCGAACACAAAATTCAGGGAGATTGGCTATCGTACGTCAAGTCCTTCTTCATTTCTATTTCATTTGATCACCAAGGTGTATATTACAGTTCACGATTACCTAGAAACGCTTTATGCATAGAATACCTTGAGTAGTCAATTTTTATCTTTATTGACTCTTTAAATTTGAAAAGATCATCGAGCCCTTCTCCTTTCCAGCTCGTTATATCATAAAGTGGCTAGAGTCACCTTTTGTCTTTTTCTCGACTCGCAAAACATGAAAAGGCAAAGTTTCGTTTCAATGTCTTAAAATTAACTGCCCATGATCACATGCTCCACCTGTTAGAACATTTCTAGCCCTCATTATGAGTAACTCCTTAAAGATATTGTCTAAAGCCTTGAATTAACCATCTTTATCCTCTTTGCTTCTTGAGATAAGATCATCGTGGTTGAACCACAAAGTTCAATTTCCTCTCGATCTTCTCCTTCCGAAGAGTCGTTATCACCTATATCTTCTGACTCTCTACCTTCGACGGGGACTCAAACCGATGATTTCAACCTCGTTCTAAGTATTCAACCTTTTGCCTCTCAATATCCTCCTGATGTCCCAGTAGGCTACGTTGCCTATCCTTTGAATCCATTATTCGATCATGTTGAAATTTTCCCTCAGCAACCTTATAGTCCATTCGATACACCTAGTGTATCGTTTGTGTACTCACCACGTCCATTTCAGAGCGTTGTTCGTCAGTTATTCTTGATGGCTTCTGAAGGAGAAGTTTCATCCCCCTTGGAGGTTTCAAGCACCATCAGTGGTGTAGATGAGACTCTATATGAGGGACCTCAATTCCCTCTCGAGGGCTTTCCTTATGTGACGACTCAACCTTCCTCCCAGCCGTACATTTCGTTGAATTACACCTTGTTGGGACAACTTATTTCGAGTAGGCTGAGCAGTACAACTTTGTACTACAACACTATCTGGCAGAATGTCGGTGTATCCGCCCATGGTCCCAATATTTCCAACATAATTGTTTCCATGCCTACTCAAAACACAGTCACGCCTACTTCTGCAAAGCTGACTGTTTGCGTAGGTGTTTCGATGCCTCCCGTCAGTACTCCGATGTCGATTCCTTTAACTTCAGTTTCTAGAGGAGGTCTTACCCTATCAAATGTTTCCCAACTTATCGTTTGGCCATCCACGAGTGGATCTTCAGCTTAAATTTTGAATTCCTCTCAAGCCGCTAGAAGAATTCCTATACCTGTCGGATCGTCAGGCCCGACAGGACTAGAATATGATTAATATCTGCAATTGTTACAGAGTATCAACCAGAAAAATTATCTACCGTATGGTTCCCAATAGTTTCAAACTCCCCCAGTAAATCCTCAAGGGTTTAAGGGGCAACCTGGTGCTCAGCCAGGGGGTTACATCTATTAGCAGGGTTTTAACTATGGTCAAAAGCAACCTTATGGATCACAGGGGCAACCTTTCATACAATCGGCGCCACCTTATATACAACCTCAATAACCTCAGTGTATGATCCAACAACCCCAAGGGAAACCCCAGGGACAACCCCAAGGGCAACCCCAGGGGCAACACCAGGGACAACCCCAGGGGAAACCCCAGGGGCAACTCCAGGGACAACCCTAAGGGCAACCCTAGGGGAAACATGCTTGGGGGAAACCTCAAGGAAAACCCCAAGGAAATCCATATCGAACCTTCCAACATCCGCAAAATCCGTATGTTGCGAACTACGGTCAACCTGGATCTGAGTGGTTTGTTATAGGTCAGAATCCGTTTGTGAGTCAACAACCAAGATATGGTCCTAATCCACAAGAGTACAACCCTTATGGACAGTAACAAGGTTAAAATCCTTATGGGAAAAACCCTTCGAGGTAGCACCCTTGGGGGTCGAATTACTCCCAACCTGGTTGGTATCCACAAATGGGCATGTATCAAATACCCAACACCATGCCTTTCAATCCACAATTGTCATTTCTCGTAACGTTGGAACTTCCTGATGTGTCAAGGTTGACCAATGATCCAATTCTTCACAATGCGTATTGGTTCCTCATTCCAACTAAAATTCTGAGTGATTGCCCCAAATTTGAAGGAAAATTTGGGGAAGACCCCCAGGCGCATGTCATGACATACCATCTTTGGTGCTGCTCCAATTCCTGGGTCAATGATTCTGTCCGTTTACGTATTTTTCAAAGAATGTTGACTGGTGTCGCTGCAAAGTGGTACATTGAACTCCCGCGTGGGAATTTTCAAGATTTCAATTCCTTAGCCATGGCCTTTCTCACGCATTTTTAGCTGCCTTTTTGCTATGAAACAAGAACCCACCTCCTGACATCCTTGAAGCAAAATACTGCTACGCACATCTCTGATCATGTCCATGAATGGAGAAGGCATTGTCGTTTGATCAAATTTGGCATCCCTGATCAATTATTGATGTAATGGTTTACCAAATCATTCGTCAATTAGATCGCCAAGGATAGCTCCATGGGGATAGCTGTCACAGAGGAACAATCTATAGCTCGTGCCGAGTATATCGATCTCGTTTACTCTCAGTCCGGCACATTATATGATATCTTGCCTGACGCCCCGCGCCCAAATTCTCAGTCTTCAACCCAAAAGCTCTAGTGACACCATCGGAAGATGGAATCATAGGTTCTATTTCCTAGACTTCACAGAAGTCTTCTTCTGCTTCTAAGTAGAAATCATCTTCTTTCTCCGATTATGTTCCTCAGAATCCCCAAATATTGGAAAAACTTCAGAGGTCAACGTTGTTCAATCTTCTGCGATTGATAAATCCTCTAAAGGAAAGAACAAGGGCAAAGAAAAATCAAAATCTGATGCCCCAAAACATGATTCCTCTAAACCTCACATTGATGATGGAGCTAAACGTAAACCAAAGTATCCTTGTCTAAATTTTGATGATGAGCATTACACCAAGGAATGTCCACGACGGGCCGGAGTGAGTCGGCTGGTCAAAGGCACCCAAGGAACTCCGGTTGTTCTTAAGGAACTGTTCCCATCACAAAAAACTCAAATGGTGGAGCAACCCCAGTCCTCTACCCCTTTTGGCTCTCAATTTTTCATGATGAATGGTGTTGCACCCATATCTATTGCTACCAGATTGAAAGACTATGCAAAGTTGCATCAAGCAACGGGGAAACAAATTTCAGATGCTCCTACTCCTTCTCCCCCGCCTGCTTCTGGCCCTCTTCATATTGAAAGGCCTAGTTCTGAGCTCGTTGTATGTCCACCTTCCAAATGCATGCTCCGTAAGTCCTCCTATAACGTGAATGCCCATGCAACTCAACATTATAATATTTTTGAGGATTTGGCTCAGGCGCCATCCATTATTTCTGCGCTGGAGGTGCTTCAAAGTTTTCCATCACAACGGAAGGCTTTGTTGTCTGCTATCAAAGGGGTTGATCCTGCTGATTCGAGCCTTATCACTTTTGATCTAGAAAATTTCGTCCCGCATCTCCCTCACCAACTTTATTTGATTATACAAGTTGGGTGTAATGGTAAGAATATCCATCGAGTAGTCGTAGACGAAGGTGCATCTACTTGCATCATGTATATTGCATGTTGGAAAGCCATCATCTCTCCAGCCCTTAACCAACCTCCAAACGCTTTGGAGGCCTTTGACGGAAGGAATCTCTCCCTCTTGGTATCCTCACCAGCTTACCTATCATGTTGGAAGGAAAAACGGTTAATGTCAAGGTTGAAGTCGTTGACTCTAAACTCAACTATAATGTCCTCCTCGGTCGTAGTTGGACTCACACCATCTTATGCGCACCGTCCACTCTCTTTCGTGTTCTTCGTTTCCTACACAAAGGAAAGATTATCGTTGTTGATCAATTTTCCTTTTTCACTTCCAAGATCAATGTTCCGTATGTAGACCACATTCCAACACATTATGAAAGTGTGGGGCCAAGACTTTTCAAAGATTATGCCCTTATGGGTATATTTTATCTTCCTCCGCTAAACACTTCCCGGGCCAATATGATCTCCACTTCTTTGAATCCTTGGATTATCCCTTCGCCTGATCAGGTTGATTCATTTGGTCATTTAATGTTGTTAAGTATGATAGAAATCGATTATTGTGAAAACATCTCGGCTTCGGCTAATCCTTCTAAACATGATACTTCTAACATATGCTTTGACGTGTACTCCCAGTCTCCTTGGCTTGGTTCTTCAGATTCATCCGATCCCTTGAATGAGATGTTTCCCTCTGAAGAGAGTATCGTGGAAACCATGTCTCTTGAAGAAACGCCCTGGGACGATAACCATCATCGTTCATCGTTTCTGTTGGGTCCATAGAAATTTAGTTATGTCTTGAAAATCTCGCTCCCCATGTTCCATGCAACCCGCTCCCGACACCATTGTCAGCTCATGAGGTTTTCTCTGAGGGGAACATGGGAAGTATTACACAAACAATGTCAGTCGAAATTTTTGTGAAACTAGGAATTGTAGATAACATTCACGTTGGGTGACTTTCTCTCCTGATGAGGTCAAGTTGTATACTAGTATCTTTCACAAATATCGAGACATTTTCGCATGGTCCTACGAGGAAATTCCCGGCATCGACTCGAGTATTGTGGTGCATGAGATACCTACTTATCCTTATGCGAAGCCTATACGTCAACGATTTTTCCCCGTTCACCCTAGAAAGGCAGCCGCCATTAAGGGAGAGGTTGAAAAAATTCTCAAGGCTGGATTCATTTATCCCATCCCATTGACATATTAGGTGTACAATATTGTCCCTATAAATAAAAAACAGGGCACCATTCGCGTTTGTGTTGATTACCAAGATATTAATCGGCTTGCCTGAAGGATAACTATCCCACTCCGTTTATTGACCAGATCATCGATGAATGCACTAGGAGTGAGATATTCTCCTTTATGGATGGTTTTTCTGGCTACAACCAGATCAACATCTTTCCCTTTGATCAACACAAGACTGCCTTTATTTGTCCATGGGGAACCTTTTCTTATAAAAATCTCCTTTTCGGTCTCAAGAACGCTGCTGCTACTTTCCAGCGCGCGATGTCCTATGCTTTTCATGACATTAAAAACATCATGCAACCTTATCTGGATGACCTCCCTTCTCATTCAGCTAAGCGTCGCAACCATCCTACACACCTTCGAGATATTTTCTATGATGTCGTCAATATAGTATTCGTTTGAATCCACATAAGTGTGTTTTCTACGTAGAATCCGACAGACTCCTGGGGTTTGTCGTCTTTAAAGAATGCATTCATCTAGACCCTCTAAAAGTTGAGGCTATCGTCAATTTAACCCCTCCCTCCTCTTTATCGCAGTTTCAGAGTCTGCAAGGTAAAGCTAATTTCCTACGTCGTTTCGTTCCCAACTACGTGGAACTTGCTAAGGGTTTTACACGATTACTAAAAAAAGGGATCCCATTTCTATGGGACAAAGTTTCTCAATACTCCTTCGACGCTCTAAAGAAGGTTCTCATCAATTCTCCTTTATTGCATCCCGACAATTATCATTGCGACTATTTTTTATACTTAGCAGTTTCTTCTACTACCATAGCTATGGTGCTCATTCAGGACGACAACAATGGTACTGAACATGTCATCTATTACCTCATCCGTAACCTAATGGATATTGAAACTTGATATTCCCATGTCGAGAAACAAGATCTAGCTGTGGTAGAGGTTGTTCAATGCTTTCGGCATTATATTCTCTTACGGATGACTACCGTGATCTCCGACTGCAATCCTATGACTTATATCTTGACCCGTCAGTTGCTGGGGGGAAATATTCAAAATGGATTGTCATCTTACAAGAGTTTAATTTGGAATTCAATACTGCCAAATCAAAGAAATCATTGGTTTTCATTGAATTAATATGCTCCCTTCCCTCTGCCTTCGGTCCATCTTATCTAGATGAACACATTCTGGACGAGACTCTCTTCTTAATTAACACTGTCGATCTATGGTACGGTGATATCATCGTGTATCTCTAGACCCAAACTTTCTTATCTGAGTTGGACAAGCCTGATCGTTGAAGGATTCGACATCACTCCCAACCGTATCATATCATTGGAGATACTTTATACCAAGTTGACATCGATTCGATCCTACGTCGCTACTTGAATTTCAAAGAAGTTGAGAGAGTGGTCAATGACTGCCACTCCGGGGTGTACAGTGGTCATATGTCTGGCTGTGCAATAGCTCAAAAAAGCCTTCGTGCTGGTTATTTCTGACCTTCTATTTTTAACGACTACATCCTTGTCTTCCGCAAATCCCATGCTTGCCAGATTTACTAGCGCAAGATGTGTGCCCTGCCCGCACCCTTACACCCGGTTATAACCGTCGGCCCATTCACCAAATGGGGCATTGAATTCATGACATGTAACCCTCACTCGGCTGAGGGGCATGCTTATATCATTTTCGTTGTGGACTATTTCATTTAATGGGCCGAGGTGATGCCTAAACTTGTCGTTGATGGTAAAACCATGACTCAATTTATTTTTAACCATGTTATCGCAAGATTTGGTGTTCCTCAGGCCATTTTTACCGACCATGGCTCACATTTTCACCATTACATGATGGCTGAGTTGACTTCTCAGTTGGGCTTGCGTCACGACAGCTCAACTCCGTATTACCCCCCAGGCTAATGACCAATTTGAAGCAGTAAATAAAATCTTAGTTACCATTCTTCAATGCACTATTGGGATGCACAAATCAAACTAACATCTCATGTTGTTTTCAACTCTCTGGGCATACCGAACTTTGGCCAAGAATGATACTAGATTCACTCCATTTCAGTTAGTATATGGCCTTGAAGCTACCTTGCCAATCGAATGCGAAATTCCTTCCCTCAAGTTAGCTGTTAGATTACTCCCAAATACCTCGCTAGAAGAGGAACGTCTCTTATACTTGGAACGACTTGATGAAACTCGATGCTTCGATGCTTTGGTTACTGAAGCATAGAAAAAACGAGTCAAATCTCATTTCGATCAGACAATTTCTCGACATAACTTCTCTAAAGGAGATTTGGTCCTTCTCTATGACCAAGCGCACGACAAATTGAGGGCAGGAAAATTTGAACCAATGTGGCATGGGTCGTATATCGTGAAACGTGTTTTACAAAAAAGGGCCTATGAGCTGATTGATTATGAAGGTAATCCTTTAGATAAACCCTAGAATGGGGTTTATCTAAAGCGATATTATGCATGATTTTTCCTCATGTATCTATTCTTGTACATTAGTGTGCTTTTCATTTTTGTACATTTCTGGTTTGGTGTGTGTTTGCAAGTGGTTTTCCTGCTTATCTTGTTTTACTTGATTTGCAGATGTCTTTGGCTCCTTACGTCGGCTTCGTTGATGGTGCCTGTCATAGTACCCGAAACTTATCTTATGCAGTTTGGGTCATCTAAGATCCTAATGGTGAGCTAGTAGATTTACAAGGTATATGTTTAGGTCGTGCAACCAATAATATCGCTGAATACAGTGTGGTTATTAAGATTTTGTCTGAAGCAATCTCTCTTGGCATTAAATAATTGGTTGTTAACCTGGATTCACAGCTTGTTGTTCTACAACTCAACGGGAAATATTCCATCAGACACCCTCAAATATTGAGAATGTATCTTCATGTTCGTTTGATAGAAAGAAATTTTGATTACATCACATTCCACGACATACGAACACATTAAAAGATGCATTGGCTAATCATGTGCTAGATAGACATTTGCGGCATTTATAATCATCATAACATAACATGGAACAGGAAAAGAGCATATATATATGTGTGTGTGTGTGTGTCGATTGGTTTGCAAATGGTGTTTACAGATACATCATGCCCCATCAAAAAATAACATAAGTTCTAAAACATAGGCGAGACTCGCAAGTCTCGGCAAAACTGTAGAAAGAAAATCTAATCTAATCCATGTGGTGATCATGATAACAGGCTACTGCTCGAATCACTCGAGTCAGTAGTCGATGGATGCGACCCGATACCCTGACGGTGTATCACTGGTACTAACGGGGAATGTCTTCCATCCGTGCATATTCTGGGATTCCGATGGTCAAGGCATCAGGGTTCCTTGCAATCTCCTCTTCAGGGTTCGCTCCCTCTACATAATGAGTGCCCTCGAAGTCTCTTGCCACCCTCCTGACGATGGGTGACATCCCTGCTGGCCTCTGTGGTCCAACATTTGCGATAGATAAAGCTTCATATCAGTTCATCTATATATAAAATAAAAAAATCATATAAAAACATGAAAAAATGACAAAAGAGTGTTTTTACCTCTATGATCCCAACGCTCAACCGCTGGAAGTGGCATATTAGGGTCACCACGGAAATCTATCCCGGAGTACAGCCAATCCTCCATCATGATCAGTTGATGCCTCAACCATGTGAAGAAAGCATGCATGAATGACATACTCTGCCCGCCTCCTCCGCGAGGCATCAATGCTACCCACCTTGCCAATCGTGGCTCTCGTGGCATCGATGCATCTATCTCTATCCCCTAGTACTGAAATAAAGGAACTCGCTCTGAGAAAAAGGCCGTCAAGATAGACTCGTATCCAAACTGCTTCAGTTTTTTGTTTTTACACTTCATGAGTTGTTTCTTCATATTTGTCACTACAACCTCACACTATTTAAATACGGTAGGTGTCATGTAGTCCACCTCCAGCTACAATTGAGCCTTAGTGGCTTCATGTGGCGCTTGCGCCCCAGTCACACGTGTAATAGTGTAGAGTAGCACCTTGAGCGCTAGATCATTTATGGTACTTATGGATATTTTTCCACTTGAGGACCCTTTTGCTTCACCACATACTCTTCCGGTGAGCATATCCATACTCTTTCCCATGACTCGGTCTCTTGAAAAATGTGCTCGTGCCCCTCTACGCGAGAGGCCAGTGATGAAGTAGATGTATGCCACTTCGATTTCTCGTCCTGGTCACCAAGGATGAACACCTCTCGGTCTGTGTCCCAGATACTCACTAGATACTGCAGAAGATCTGGTTGAGCTCTTTTCCTTGGGGTGATAAACAATTTGAGGATCCCACAGTTCCTCATTGCATCTATGCTAGCTTGGTTTAGCATTGCTGCTTGATCAACCTCATGATGATCTCGTTATTTCCACTCAATCACCATGATTGATGGCTTCTCTTACCTACAAAGACATTTAGCAAAACTTTGTCCATTTTTAGGCTTGAAAAACTGATATTGACAGCTTGTTTTTTGAGGTTTCTATGCTTTTTTCTGCCCTGCGGTCGACACAGATGTTTTAAAAAATAGTAGCACTAATCGACGACCTGCCCATTGTAAAATGGGCAGGTCGGCGCGGTCCCGATGTTGGATACCTGCGCCGATCTGGGGTGCTACCCAAATTAAGTTCCTCTCCCCAAAAAATAAAATAAGCCCTAAAACATGCTACAAAGGATATTAAAATGCAGGCAAGGAAAGCACCTCTCACCTGACACAAATGGATCACTGATTGACCTCTCGGATCTCCCGTAATGCACTCCTAAAGATTTTAGGTAAACTTGGGTAAACACTCACTACAAGGAAAATACCCTCTAATGGATGTTGTTGGGGTTCCCATGTTTTGGCAAGGTTGGAAATACCAAAAGATGAGACAACATCAAACCGCTTTCAGACCTCAGGATCTAGCCCTCCTGGGTCCAGAGAGGGATCTCTCTATGATTATCAAAGGTATATGTCTTTGAAGCTCGATGTTAAGATGTTAGGCTAGTTATAAGGCTCGGGGTTTGTTTGTTTGATCATTTGTTTGGTTGCTGGTTATCAGGAAAGAAGGGTTCAATGTAATACCAGGATGAGCAAAGAGGAAAAGGGCAGAGGTGAAGTATTCCAGGGAGCATTCAAAACCATTGGGAAATGGAGTCAGGAAAGGGTTTACTTGCTAATCAATAGGCAGGCTTTCAATTGGGCTAGTCATCTAAAACGTTGGATCTTAAAGATGATAGTGGTATGGAAGGATAAGGGAGGAGGAAACAACACAGATGCAGAATACAAAGTTAAAGACCAGTTGGTCGCACAAGGATCCTAGTGGACAGGGCTAACTCTAATCCCCAGTGTTCCCAAATCTTCCAGCTAAATCCTTAACAAGAAACATCTAAGAACATATTCATTTAACTCATACATCAGAGAGCAGGAAATAACATCCACTACACTGGTTAAATTATCTGAAATCAATTCTTAGATAACACATTCAGAAGAAAAACATTAATGGCAAGGAGAGCAGAAACATAGGGTACCTAACAAGGGTAAATCCTATGCCAATATTTTGATGCAAGCCAGTAGAAACAAAATGAAATGAATTAAACACAGAGATAGGAAAACGTCACCGCTGCTTTAGATCAGGATCCAAAGAAATGTGCTTGTCATATCAACAACAATACTAGTCAAGTACAACAATGCCAATAGCCGAATACTTAGTCTGAAATCATATTCCTCAGCCTATCTTACAACTTTACACAGAGACTTTGTCTTAAAAGAAACTACTTGCAATTCTCTGATAACTGGTCAACAACCTTTACAATATTTTCTTCATGAGTTTTATAACTGAAGAGAAGCAGAGGAGGTAGGTAGAAAACTATATGCAGCATTAACACTCAAAAGAGGAAGGGGGCCGAAGCCCATTCTATTTTAAACTTTGAGCATTAATCTCTGGCACTCTTTGGAGGAAAGAATGGTCTTTGTCAGGCTTCATTTACTCCAGGTATGTCTCTGATGCATTCTGGTTTGCTGTACTCTGTAGTACCTTGGTGAATAAACAAAATGGTAAATAAATAACTGAATGGTCTGCCATACTTGTGCAACAAATTATTTGGTAGCTTTGGACAATGATCAAGGTGGAGATCTTCCCTGGAGCACGGCATATAATAAAAATAGTATGGGCAACCTGTCCTTTCTTGGAGGAAAACATTCTACTGATGTAAAAAACATGACATATATTAATTTCTGCACCTCTGTCAATGAAAACTTGTCGTTGTATCAAAACAGTATAATCATGGCGGCGTTTTCACCTCCTGTACCATGCCAAAAAACCACAACTATGTGAAGAAAAACAATGCATATGAGGGCGGATGGAGCAGAGGGCAGAAGAAATGACAACGCGGCGGTGGTGGTTTTTCATGAAAAATGGTGAATAATGCATCGAAACGGTGTAAACTATGAACAATAGGGTTTTGGTGGAGCAAAGAGCGCAGACCATTAGATCATGGTCCGAGGAAAAAGATCAACGGCGGAGATCGAGTAGCGGGACAATATATGAAATAGGGTGGAACAACTATGAAATATAAGACTTTAGTGTAAATTCCGAGACTTTGGATATGAACAAAATACAAGAAATGCGAAGAAAATGTAATGAAATGCGGGGGCATGAATGTACGAGTGGGACCCAACGTGGTGGAGGGCGATCAGATCTGAGCCATTAGATCTTCAGACGCAACAGACGGTCAATATTAAGTCAGATAATTGAAATTGCAATGGACGAGAGGGATGCACATTTTATAATTTGCGATGCGATCGGGATGGGAAAGCGATGACCATTGGATCTACCCAGGAATTGACGGTGGAGATGAGGATCGGGGGATTGCAATCGGAGGGGACACAAAGTGGTGGCACCAACAAAATTCCGATTGTGATTGGTCGGAGACATGCGATAGCCTTTGGATCAGCAGGGAGACGGACGGTCGGAATCGGATCGGGAGATGGTGTGGTCGGGCGATCAGAAGGTGGGATGCGATTGAATGCTACGATTGCGATGGAGCGATTAGCGCTGGGCCATAGGATCAACAGGGAAATGGAAAGCTAGGTTGAGATCAAGATGATTGCAATTGCAAAGGCGGAAAGTGGCACCGAACAGAAACTTGCGATTGCGATTAGAGCGGGGAGCGCGATTAGCGCTAGACCGTCCGATCCGGCGGGAAGATCGACGGTCCAAATGTGATCAGAGCGTCGCGATCGGGAGGAACGGAAGGGGTGACACAAGAAACTTGCGATTGCGATTAGGTGGGGGGTGCGATTGGCGCTCCACTGTCGAATCGGAACAGCAGATCGACGGTGTATAACCTATCGCGGGACTTGGTGTTAAAACCCAATCGCATCGGATCTTTTCGATGATACAAAGGAATTGCACCCGCCCGACTCTCTGATTGCGATTAGCTCCCAAGGCTTTAAGCGTTGGGTCTTAGCGCAAAGGGTATATGTGGGGAAGTGGTTGGGGCTGGTGGGAAAAGGGGCTAAGCCCTATTATAAGGTTGAAAAAGTGGGTTTTTTCCCATTTCAATGAATTTTAATAGTTAGGGAGGGTAATGATAGGAGGACTAAGGGGAATTTTGGAAAAAAAAAGGGCAAGGGTGGGATTTAATGGGGATTATGGGGAGATTTAGGAGAGTAAGGGGGGATTTAGGGGGAACTAAGGGGACTTTGACAAAAAGGGAAAAAGGGGTGAAATGAAGCATTCTGCAGAGGTACAAGGGGTAGATAATGGCCTTTTGGAGCACAATTTTTATCATCAACAAGGCTTACTGACTTCATAACAGCAGAGGGAAACAGTCAAAGGCAGGGAATCATAAAAAGGCTTCAAGGATGATGTTTTTTCAAGGGAAATGCATTCCTTGAAGGCTCATAAGACAATCTAGCCCCTTGCTTGCTTGTCAAGGAATTCATAAGGGGCTAACAGTGGCTCCACATGGGGATGGCTTCTTCTTGAAGGAGTCAAGAATTCAGAAAATGATCTTTGGTGTAGGCTAGATGCCTGTTGGTTAAGCCACCTTTCTTCTTTGATTTTCAGCTGCCACAAATATGATAGATCAGCAAAACATTCTCAACAATCTACCTACCCATCCTACAATCCTTGCATTTTTTCTTCTAGGGTGCATTTGAACTAGCAGACCCTTTACATCATTTATTTTTATAACAGAAAATAAAACTATTCTAAATCTACCCTTATTGCTCCATGAGACCAGATTAGACTGTTGGTCTCATATGTTTCTCTACCTAATCTAATATCTGTTGGGATTAAACTGTCCAGCAGATTTCTTCTCTACATTCTACAACAGAAATTTAAAAACAGTCAAACTAGGATTAGACAGTCTAGTTTGCTGTTGATCCAAGGCATAAAGACAGTTGCACATGGACAGAAAATTGTTGAAAACTGAAAACAAAACTGTGAAGGCTTGAAATCTAAAGCTTGGAGTATCCTTCTTTCTTTGTGACTCAAGTTTTGAGCTTGTTAGAGTCACTCTTTTTCTTCATTTCAGCTCTGGTTTTGGGCATGTTAGAGCTGATTCTTCTTTCTTCTTTGCTGGTCCAGATTTTGGGCATGTTAGGACCAACTGTTTTACTTTATTTGGCTCAGGTTTTGAGCATATTAGAGCCAATATTTTGCACTTCAGAGGTTCATGTTTTGAGCTTGTCTGAACCTCTCCCTTTTCTCTGTTTTTTTGAAACATTTTTCTGTTTTCTTGAAAACAAAATACTGCAATGGTATGTACAATGGAAATGGAAACTGGAAATTGAAAATCAGCAGAAGTAGTGTTTGAGCATCCTGCCATTGACAGGACCCCCAAACAGCTCTGTACCATCTAATTCCTGTAGGAAGAAGGCATTTGGACCCACATTGGCCTGGATGATGTATGGACCTTGCCACAAACTGTCAAACTTGTCCTGCTTTCCTTTGTCCTCTCTCCTTGAGTCCCACTTCAGAACTTTATCTCCAATTTTGAAATCAGCAGCTTTGGTTCTCTTATCAAACAACCTATTTATGTTTTCCTAAAATTTGATAGCTCTGTTATAAACCTCTTCCCTCGTTTGCTAGAGATGGATTGCTTGGTTGATCCTCCTCACCATACTGTCCTCTTTTGTCTGGATCTCTTGGACAAGTTTGATCACTGGTATCCCAAGGCTGGTGGGAAAAACTGCTTCTGTACCATAGACAAGCTGATATGGTGACATGCCAATGGACTTCTTTGTTGTAAGCATGTCAGCCCACAAAGCATGCACTAAATTGTTATGCCATGACTTTTTGTTCTCTTCCAACAGCTTTTTGATGATATTCACTAGGCTTTTGTTTGAGGATTCAGCTAAGCCATTACCTTGTGGGTAATAGGCCGTCGAATGGCCAAGCGCTATTTGATACCTGTAACAAAAATCAACCATTTTCTTGGATCCAAAAGCAGCAGCATTGTCGGTGATTATTTTCCTTGGGCAGCCGAACCGAGAGAGGATATGACCTTCTAGGAACCTAATGATGACTGAATCTGTGGCATTCCTAGTGGGTATGGCCTCTATCGACTTAGTGAAGTAGTTTGTGGCTGTTAAGATCCATTTGTGTTGTACAGAAGAAGCAGGGTGAATTTCTCCTATGAAATCTAGACCCCATTGCATAAAGGGACCTTCAACGGTGATGGGTTGCAGAGGTAAGGGGAGGAGTTTTCTTTTGCCTTCAAAAATCTGGCATTTATGGCAGGCAGTTATCATCTTATGGACATCATTGAAGAGTGTGGGCCAATAATAGTCAGCTCTGAGTATTTTTTTTGCAGTGGCCTTCCAGTTCAGGTGGCCTCCACACTCTCCAGCATGAAATTCTTGTTTAATCCTCTCAGCTTCAACTTCAGGCAAAAATTTAAGCAATAGGCCATTTGGATTTTTCCAATATAAGTCTTCATTCAGAATGCAGTAATTTCTGGCTTTTAGTTTTATGAATCTGGCCTTAGTCTTTGACAGTTCAGGTGGAGCATTGAGGTTGGTGAGCACATAAAGGATGTCAGAGTACCAAGGAGAGTTCTGAAACTTCTCCTCAACAGTGGGAACAGGCGATCCTTCTTGCTCATCCAAGGCATTTACCATGTTAATTTCAAGGGCTTGCAAATTCGATTCAGCCATTAACTTAGCTAAGCCCTGACCCTTGATCAGTTTGGTGGGTTTTATCTCAAGATCATATTCTAAAATCACAGAAATCCATTTGCCCCTCTTTCCATCAGGATCTTGGGACAATATATCTTTGAGAACCATGTTAGGCACATAAGCTATGGTGTGGGAATGAAATATGTACACCCTAAAGTCTTTTAAGGCCTTGATCAAAGCGTAGGCCTGTTTTTCCATTATGTTGTATTTCAATGGTGCATCCCTGAGTGCTTTGATGAAGAAATAAATGGGTTTTTCCATTCCCTCTGAATTTTTCTGCAGTAGCACTGCAGCAATCGTATGCTTGGAGGCGAATGAAAAGATTAGGAAATCTCTTGAAAAATCTGGGTTGATTAGGACAGGAGCCTGGGTGAGTGCAAGTTTAACTGATTCAAAAGACTTCTTGGCTTCAACAATCCACTTAACTCCTACACCTTTCTTCAACATTTTAGTCATATTTCTAAGGTGTTCAGCTAAGTTGGGAATAAATCTCCTTAGGAAGTTGATTTTCCCAATGAAGGACTATAACTCTTTGATGTTTCTTGGATGTGTGATTTGTAGTATTCCTTCAATTCTTTATGGGTCTATCCTAATTCCCTTTTCTGATATAATGTGGCCAAGAAGCTTTCCTTCTTGCAGCCCAAATACAGTCTTTTTAGGATTCAATGACAGACCAAACCTTCTACATTTTTCAAGCACTTTTCTCAGATGTCTTAGGTGTTCTTCTTCAGTCTTAGAATAGACTGTTATGTCATCCAAGTAAATAACAATGAAGTGCCCTATATCATCTAAGAAAGCTATATCCATTTCTCTTTGGAAGGTCGCACCAGCGTTCATCAGTCCAAAGGGCATTTTCACATACATAAAGGTGCCCCATGGAGTGGTAAAGGTTGTCTTGAGTTGGTCTTCTGGGACTACTAAGACTTGGTTGTAACCTGAAAAACCATCCAACAAAGAAATCCTTTTTGAGCCTACTACCCGCTGTAGAATGTGTTCCATTTTTGGCAGAGGGTAGTTGTCTTTGAGTGAGGCTCTATTAAGATTTCTGAAGTCAATACATAATCTAATCTCCCCAGTTTTCTTTCTCACAGCCACTAAATTCGAAACCCAATCATAGAATATTACGGGAACTATTATACCTGCCTCATACATCTTTTTAATCTCTTTTTCCACTGCAGGCAACTGTTTTGGGTTAATTCTGCGAAGTTTTTGCCTGAAGGGCTTCTGATTTTCCTTTAAAGGTATTTTGTGTTGTATAATGTTGGTGTCATAAGCCCTTAAATCTTCATAACTCCAAGCAAACACGTCGATAAATTCTTTGAATAGGTCAATGTATTTCTTTTTCATCTTTCTGGGTAAGGATTTAGCCAATTTAATCATTTTGGGCTTATCTTCTGTGCCTATGTTGAATTCTTCAACGTCAGAGTCCGCGTGTTCTATGGTAGGATTTTTTGCCACATCATCGAAGTCAAACAGGTCTTCTAAAGGCGCCAGGCCTCGAGGTATGTTCCTATCTTTGGCCTGCAGCACCTCTACTTCTTCATTTTCTGCGTTTCCACAATTTCCATTTGAATTTCCCGTTTCTTCATCTAAAGTGTTTATTTCCATGTTACGGGGTGGTTCTTCCTTGTTTGAGGGTTCCTCACTTAGGAAGCTATCATTGGACGTAGAGTCTGAATCAGAAAACTCAAACTCGTTTCTGCCTATCAGGAAATATTCAATCTGTTTATCGCCCTCAAAAACCTACCAATATTTTTCATTGTCCGGCATTGCATGTCTGAATTTGGTCTGTATGATGATCTGTTGATCGTCTGGAGTCTTAGGGTATGAAATAGCTAGGTAAGCTAATCCGTTTGCAATGACATTTTGACCCCTAGGAACAAACACTAATTCGTATTCAACAAAGGTTTTTAACAGATCCATAGTGTCATTCCTGTAGGCTCGTAGTGTAGGATGTTTTGCTGTATATTCGCCATTCACCTGTTTAATAATCAGCTCAGAGTCTCCACACACAGTTATCCTACGGGCTCCTAATTTTTTCAACAGAGTCAAACCTAGGATAAGAGCCTCATATTCTGCAATATTGTTTGTACACTTGAAGTGCAAATTGCAGGCATGGCTCTCTGCGTAGTCACTCTCTGTGTTACGTATCCACACTCCTGCCCCAGCAGTTCTCTTGGTGCAAGACCCATCGAAATTCATTTCCCACAAGGGTTCCTTTTTCGGTTTATCATCATTTGCTTCCCTACAGCTGAGACCGCCATTATGTAGAATTACAGGGGCTGCACTAGGCTGCGAGTCGTTTTGTTTTTCATCATGTGTGTGGAAATCAGAGGGGTGATTAATTAGCTGATTGAATTTTATTTCTGGTTCACTTTGAGCTTTTGTTTCAGTGCACTGTTTTGAGTTTTCTACGTCTTTCTCCACTGAGTCTAGGGTAGCCATTATGTTAAAGTCCATGGGCTCTGTTTCCTCATTTGTATCTCTGTTTTTGGACTCTGACCCCTCTAGGGATTCGTCATTACAAAGGATGAAGGAGTCAAGGTCTGTATGTACAGAGTATAAAGGAGAGTTTTCAGGCTTTTCACGGCTACTAACTAGAAATTTCATTTGTGCTTCCCTATACAGTCTTCTAAGTTGGCCAAATATTGGGATTGTGGCGTAAGCCCCATCCATCTGCATAGTTCCCTGCAGCTTAGCTCCCCATGATCTCGACAATAACATGTCGTACTTAGGTGGCACATCTGCCACCACAACATCCATGACCATACACTTGGCCGGAATATGGGTAAGGCTCACACATAAATCTTTAATCAGGCCAAGGCATTTTACTCTGCTAGAGTCGAATGAATATAAATCTTTGTAAGGACGGGTTATCTCTAGGCCTAGCCTTTCCATGACTACCCTAGGCATCAGGTTGTGTGACGCTCCAGAATCATGCATTGCATTATGAAGAATCTTGTCATGAATGTTGAGACTGATATAAAAAGGTGGAACCACCCGTTCCTAAAACTTCCCTTCAATCTTTGGACCAAACAGAAGGGCTGGTTGATCATCACTCAGATTTATAGTGTCAATATTTTCACCTAGGTTCAAGGCTTTCAAAATTTGGCCTTTATATACATCCTGAGTGGCCAGCTCACAGAGTGGGACAAAGATCTTAATTTTTGCAATCTCACTCTCTAAATTGAAAGTGGACTGACTCTTTGGAGTGCTCGACTCTGTTTTGTTAGCCATCGCCTTAGTGGCTGAATCAACGTGCTAATTCTCATTATGTACCATGTTTGTGACAGTTTTATCAGGAGCACTAGCTGTAGTGCTAGTACTGCTTGTTGGTTTACCTTATGTATCAGTGTTTTGTTTGTCTTTTTCTTTGTTCTTCCCAGGACTCTCAGCTGCTAATTTGTTATTTTCAGCAGTCACCTTAGAAGTTTTCTCATGCCTTCTCTTGATGGTAACCTCAGAAGCTTTGGGTTTGGAACTATCTAAGCCCTTTTGCTTCTAAGTTCATATTGTTCTCTGACCTGCATCATGGCATTTTCAAATCCTAACCTGTAATCTTCAGATTCTAACCATTCCTCATCCCAATAAGAGGGTGGGGACTATTCTTCTTCTGTGTAACAGTTATGGATTGAATTTTCTGTTTCAAACATATTTATTGTGTTTCCCTCATACTCCTCTATGATTCCCTCATCTTCGTCAAGAAATTTCTCTTGGAATGGGGGAATAAATTGTTGATCTGACTCTCTTTGTCTGTTGGGAGTGGCATTGTTTCTTCTAAAGTTCTGGTTCTGGTTTTGATTTCTATTTTGGTTACTAACCGTGACAACCATTTTCTTCACCATTTGTTGTAGCTCTTCCATGTTTTTGTATATGCGGTCATAGTTGGGATCAGATGTGGAAGCTACATTATCATCTCTATATGTTACCCTCTTCTCAGCTCTGAATCTTTCTCTTTTCTCAATCAAGTTGGCCTCTATATTCACTGCTCCTTTCTGCATGTCTTCTAATGTGTTGTACTCTTTATCCCTAAGCTGATAGGCCATGTCAGCATCAAAGCCTTCAAGATATTTCGCTAGGGCCATGCCTTGGGGAGGTTTCATATGTGGGGGAAGAGCATTATAAATGCTGTTAAATCTTGTTGAGTAATCATGGACGCTCTCTCCTACGTTTCTTTTAAGTTTCATATATTCTGCTAGGAGTTGGCGAGGGTTAGCCCTAACTTCCCATTTGTTGATGAAGGTCTGATATAAAGCAGGAAGGTCTTGGATACTGCCCGGAGGTAAGATTTTGAACCATTTCTTCACATCACCTCCTAAACTCTGGGAAAAAATTCTCATTTTGATTGTATCATCATCAATTTCCATGTAGTCAAAAGAATCTTCCATCTTATCTACATGTTTCTGGGCTGTGATGGACTCCTTCGCAGTGAAGTGTGGGATCTTTGATTGATAATAATTTGGTAAGGGTACTAGAGACTGGGGTAAAACCAAAGGTGCATACCAGGCTGCAATGATGACGTTTTGATGAGGTAAAGGGTTGGCTTGAGCAGCTGGTATATGGATGACAGGGATACTAGGACCAGCAGAGGTTTTTTGAGCAGATTTAAGGTGGGAGAGCCCCAAGTTTTGAATGAAGTGAATATTAGGAGGTGTAGATGGAGGGGTTTCTCTATTCCCAGGGTGTTTAACACTTTGAGGTGGTGAACCAGGAAGCTCAAGGTCTGGCTGGTCTAGGACACTGAATGACCTAGTTCTTGGTAAATTGTTTTGAGTGTCTAGGTCGAAGAATGGGTGTGTTAGAGCTGTAAAGTCTTCTAGTGCAGAGCTAGCTCTATGGATGTGGCTGGAAATAGTTGGTCTTTCAGGTGTAGGAGATCTCTTGAGGATGCTCTCAGGGTTATCAACTATTTCAGGTGGGTTTGGGTTGGGTTAAGCTCTTGTGTGAATGGTTTTGAAAGCCAGAATGTTGTTTTCTGACCAAGCAGCTTAACCCTACTTGTTACTTCTACTGTGGTTGATGTTGTATTGGGCTCGTCTCCTAGTGGAGTCTTATGTGAACCAAGATAATCAACAGGCCTACTAATCACCAGTGGAGTCTTTGCATCGTTTATGGATTATGGAGTCGCCAGGTGGAGGGTTTTAGGATGTTTCTGGAGGGTACATTGTCCACCACAGTGCTTATGAGATGTCCCTTTTCAAGGATATCTCGAAAACACAACAAACCCTAACCAGAGATTGACTGGGAGGGCATTTACCAGATATGTCACCTCTAAAGAGTGTGAGATCTGAAGGCTACCTGGCCCTTTTCAGACTCTGTCTAAGAGTGTGGGAGAACACAAAAATGGTATAGAGGTTGATGTGTGAATGGGAGTGTTTAGTCTACCAACCTAACCAGAGATTGTAGGTTTCTGAGGTTCTATTGATGTAGTAAGATGGATGGTACTCAAATTTTCCCCAGCGGAGTCGCCATTATGTTGGGGTTCCCATGTTTTGGCAAGGTTGGAAATACCAAAAGATGAGACAACATCAAACTGCTTTTAGACCTTAGGATCTAGCCCTCCTGGGTCCAGAGAGGGATCTCTCTATGATTATCAAAGGTATATGTCTTTGAAGCTCGGTGTTAAGATGTTAGGCTAGCTATAAGGCTCAGGGTTTGTTTGTTTGATCATTTGTTTGGTTGCTGGTTATCAGGAAAGAAGGGTTCAATGTAAGACCAGGATGAGCAAAGAGGAAAAGGGCAGAGGTGAAGTATTCCAGGGAGCATTCAAAACCATTGGGCAATGGAGTCAGGAAAGGGTTTACTTGCTAATCAATAGGTAAGCTTTCAATTGGGCTATTCATCTAAAACATTGGATCTTAAAGATGATAGCGGTATGGAAGGATAAGGGAGGAGGAAACAACACAGATGCAGAATACAAAGTTAAAGACCAGCTGGTCGCACAAGGATCCTAGTGGACAGGGCTAACTCTAATCCCCAGTGTTCCCAAATCTTCCAGCTAAATCCTTAACAAGAAACATCTAAGAACAGATTCATTTAACTCATACATCAGAGAGCGAGCAGCACGTCCGCTATAACGGATTTAGGTGTACGAAATCAATTCTTAGATAACACATTCAGAAGAAAAACATTAATGGCAAGGAGAGCAGAAACATAGGGTACCTAACAAGGGTAAATCCTATGCCAATATTATGATGCAAGCCAGTAGAAACAAAATGAAATGAATTAAACACAGAGATAGGAAAACGTCACCGCTGCTTTAGATCAGGATCCAAAGAAATGTGCTTGTCATATTAACAACAATACCAGTCAAGTACAACAATGTCAATATCTGAATAATCAGTCTGAAATCATATTCCTCAGCCTATATTACAACTTTACACAGAGACTGTGTCTCAAAATAAACTACTTGCAATTCTCTGATAACTGATCAACAACCTTTACAATATTTTCTTCATGAGTTTTATAACTGAAGAGAAGCAGAGGAGGTAGGTAGAAAAATAAATGTAGCATTAACACTCAAAAGAGGAAGGGGGCCGAAGCCCATTCTGTTTTAAACTCTGAGCATTAATATCTGACACTCTTTGGAGGAAAAAATGGTCTTCGTCAGGCTTCATTTACTCCAGGTATGTCTCTGATGCATTCTGGTTTGTTGTACTCTGTAGTACCTTCGTGAATAAAAAAAATGGTAAATAAATAACTGAATGGTCTGCCATACTTGTGCAACAAATTATTTGGTAGCTTTGGAGGGTGATCAAGGCAGAGATCTTCCCTGGAGCATGGCATATAATAAAAACAGTATGGGCAACCCATCGTTTCTTGGAGGAAAACATTATGCTGATGTAGAAAACCTGACATATATTAATTTCTGCACCTCTGTCAGTGAAAACTTGCCGATGTATCAACACAGTATAATCATGTCGGCGTTTTCACCTCCTGTACCATGCCAAAAAACCACAACTGTGTGAAGAAAAACAATGCATATGAGGGCGGATGGAGCGGAGGGTGGAAGAAATGACAACACGGCGGTGGTGGTTTTTCATGAAAAATGGTGAATAATGCATCGAAACGGTGTAAACTATGAACAATAGGGTTTTGGTGGAGCAAAGAGCGCAAACCGTTAGATCGTGTTCTGGGGACAAAGATCAACGGCGGAGATCGAGTAGTGGGACGACATATGAAATAGGGTGGAACAACTATGAAATATAAGACTTTAGTGTAAAGTCCGAGACTTTGGATATGAACAAAATACAAGAAATGCAAAGAAAATGTAATGAAATGCGGGGGCATGAACGTACGAGTGGGACCCAGCGTGGTGGAGGGCGATTAGATCTGAGCCATTAGATCTTCAGACTCAACGGAAAGTCAAGATTAAGTCGAATAATCGCAATCGCAATGGATGAGAGGGATGCACATTTTATAATTTGCGATGCGATCGGGATGGGAAAGCAATGACTGTTGGATCTACCCGGGAATCGACGGTGGAGATGAGGATCGGGGGATCACAATCGGAGGGGACAAAAAGGGGCGACACCAACAAAATTCCGATTGTGATTGGTCGGAGACATGCGATAGCCGTTGGATCAGCGGGGAGACGGACGTTCGGGATCGGATCGGGAGATGGCGTGGTCGGGCGATCAGAAGGCGGGATGCGATTGAATGCTACGATTGCGATGGAGCGATTAGCACCGGGCCATAGGATCAATAGGGAAATGGATGGCTAGGATGAGATCAGGATGATCGCAATCGCAAAGGCGGAAAGTGGCACCGAACAGAAACTTGCGATTGTGATTAGAGCGGGGAGCGCAATTAGCGCTGGACTGTCCGATCCGGCGGGAAGATCGACGGTCCA
Source organism: Pinus albicaulis (assembly GCA_034641835.2). Classification (NCBI taxonomy): domain Eukaryota; kingdom Viridiplantae; phylum Streptophyta; class Pinopsida; order Pinales; family Pinaceae; genus Pinus; species Pinus albicaulis. Next base: position 20,851,836 of record CM076581.1, on the reverse strand, counting down.
AATGTGATCGGAGCGTCGCGATCAGGAGGAATGGAAGGCATGACACAAGAAACTTGCGATTGCAATTAGGCGGGGGGTGCGATTGGCGCTCCACCGTCGGATCGGAACAACAGATCTATGGTGTATAATCTATCGCGGGACTTGGTGTTAAAACCCAATCGCATCGGATCTTTTCGATGATACAAAGGAATTGCACCCGCCCGACTCTCCGATTGCGATTAGCTCCCAAGGCTTTAAGCGCCGGGTCTTAGCGCAAAGGGTATATGTGGGGAAGTGGTTGGGGCTGGTGGGAAAAGGGGCTAAGCCCTATTATAAGGTTGAAAAAGTGGGTTTTTTCCCATTTCAATGAATTTTAATAGTTAGGGAGGGTAATGATATGAGGACTAAGGGGAATTTTGGAAAAACAAAGGGCAAGGGTGGGATTTCATGGGGATTATGGGGAGATTTAGGAGAGTAAGGGGGGATTTAGGGGGAACTAAGGGGACTTTGAAAAAAAGGGAAAAAGGGGTGAAATGAAGCATTCTGCAGAGGTACAAGGGGTAGATAATGGCCTTTTGGAGCACAATTTTTATCATCAGCAAAGCTTACTGACTTCATAACAGCAAAGGGAAACAGTCAAAGGCAGGGAATCATAAAAAGGCTTCAAGGATGATGTTTTTTCAAGGGAAATGCATTCCTTGAAGGCTCATAAGACAATTTAGCCCCTTGCTTGCTTGTCAAGGAATTCATAAGGGGCTAACAGATGTTTTTCAGGAACCCCTTATAAAAATATCCCAGACATCCGTTTCTAGCGGAGGTTACTAGAGGAGGTCAGCGGGCGGAGGTTTTTGTGGATGTATTTCATCCGATGTGCTTATCACCATAAAATGCACCAGTGCGTTCAACAAGAGAAAGCAGCGGTGTGCACAAAACATTAGCACACCAGACACCATGCATTTCGTACAAACCCGCCTGGTGCGTTATATTTCTGTAGCACACTGGTTCTTTACAACACTTCCACATCGGTGCCTCATAAAAAGCATGCGAAAATAGAAACCGCCTAGTGCAGAATGAATCAAACGCACCGGTGCGCCCATAAAACCCCATGCACCGGAACATGGTTAAATACAAAAAAAATTATGGCCATAAAACCGCATAAAAAATTGGCACACCGAATACCGTGCGCTTCGTACACACCCGCCTGGTGCGTTGTATTATTGTACTGCACCGATTCCTTACAACATTTCCGCACCGATGCCTCATAAAAATCGGGCGTAAACAGAAACCACCCGGTGTGGAATGAAGCAAACGTACCGGTGCTCCCATAAAAACACACACATCGAAAAAGGGTTAAAAAAAAAATTACGGCCAAAAAACCACACAAAACATTGGCACACCGGACACCGTACGCTCCATACACTCCCGCTCGATGCGTTGTATTACTGTAGTGCACCGATTCTTTACAACACTGCCACATCGGTGCCTCATAAAAAGCGCGCGAAAACAAAAACCGGCTGGTGCGGGATGAAGCAAATGCACTGGTATGCCCATAAAACCCCACACACCGGAATAGGGTTAAATAAATAAAAAATTACGGCCAAAAAACCGCACAAAACATTGGCACGCCGGACATTGTGTGCTCCATACACACCCACCTGGTGCATTGTATTACTGTAGTGCACCGGTTCTTTACAACACTTCCACATCGGTGCGTCATAAAAAGCACGCGAAAATAGAAACCGCTCGATGCGGCATGAAGCAAATGCATCGGTGCACCCATAAAAATCCGGTGCACCGAAACAAGGTTAAATAGAAAAAAAAATTACGGCCAAAAAACCGCATTTTTCACTTTTTTCAGTGCTATAGAGCTCTCAAGAACCTGTGCAGTTTATCCTTTTCTGAGCCGCCCTGACATTGGTGCTCCCATTGCACTCATTACACTCACTGCTACTATGCATTTCCCACCAATCTCCAGCTTGAATTTTGCAAAACAGTGGAAAAGTTTTATTTTGCAAATTCTACAGCCAAAATGTCTCCTCCATGGCCAAATGTACATGTATTTTTATTGTTTCTCCATAATTAAGGCTTTTAGAAGATTATAATTTCAAATAACCTCAAAATTAACCATTTAAAAGAAAAAAATAAAAAAACTATCGCACGGTGCGCTCCAACCATTCGGCTCGCACCGATTTGCGGTGTTTCCTGTAAATTTATAGGCCACACCGCAATCGGTGCTAAAGGTATCCGCACTGGTTTTGGGGCGATACCGATAGGCGCACCGTGTTATTTAAAAAAAAAAAAGTGCGGTGCAGTCGTTTACCAGGCCACACCATTGACAATGTGGAATAGCAGCAAAATGGTGCGTTGATTGAATTATCAGCCTCGGGGCAGGTAATGTTGTCAGCGCATTGCATACTGCATTTATATAGGGTCAACGGTTCAGCATTGTGAACCGGTGCTAACGCTATTTGCACTGGTTTCGGGGCAGTACCAAAGGTGTACCGTGTTATTTTATTTTTTTTTAAAGTGTGGTACGGTCGGTTACCCAGTCGCACCATTAACCTAGTGGAATAGTGGCGACACGGTGCGTTGACCAAAATATCCACCCCGGGACAGATATTTTTGTCAGTGCACGACTTTCCATATTTCGCCTGCATCAACGGTGCGGCCTTGTAAAAGACTGTACCATTCACTATGTCATGATGGCAAGAGGTTGGTCCGCTGACTTAACAATACGCCCCGGGGTGTAGAGTTTAGTCAATGCACCGCCCTTCTGACACCGTACATAGTCAACGGTGCAATACAAATTTTTCTGGAGCACCGCCCCCAGTGCGTTGAATATTATTTGGTGCACCGACGTCAGTGCGCTCCATAGATAGACGCACCAAAACCGGTGTGTGACTGTGTTTTTGGTGCACCGACTGTTTTTTTTTTTTTTTTTTCAAAAAAAATTATATATGTATATTTCTAAATACATGTCTCATTTAATAAAAATATTGTGTTTAATATGTCAATCATTCAGAGACATGAAAGGAGAGAAGAGAGAGAACAACAACAATAACAGGCGGAGCAGTATAACATGGTTCGCTTGTGGGAGGCACGAGAGAGGGAGACAAATGCGTACCCTCGCCCTATTATAGCAACTACACATGGGCTCCTAAGGCAGATAGGCCTCCTCAAGTTCTATGAGGAGGCTACTTCCCTAAAGGGCCATAGTTTGTTTTTGAGACATCTAATCCGAATGTGGAATGCCCACCAACAAGCTTTCCGGGTTGGTATCGACCAGTGGTACACGCCCACTGAGGAGGATATATATTTCATTATAGAGATATCGAGGAGAGGGGTGGATTTTCCCTCGTTCCCAGAGGTTCCAGCTGGCTGTGTAGCAGGGATTCAGTTAGTTTACTCCAGAGATACATTGGAGCAAATGTACTGTCTCCTGCAGAGTTTCAGGTTGCTGGAGGTCAGTTACATATTGGTGCATTTAGTAGTGAGGAGGTGCAGTGTCTCTCACTTATCATTTCAACCATTTCGCACAACATGAGTGACGGGCAACACATTAGTTACTCGCTTCTATATTATGTTGATTCTTTAGTATAGGAGCCACGACTTTTCAGGTGGTCTGCCATTTTTTTGCGGCACTTCTGTATAGCCTTAGATAGATTTCGTGCTCATGCACAAGGGAGGGTCAACTTCCCTTTTGCTTCAGAGATTTTTTGTTTATTTTTTGAGAGGTTTTTAGAGACGAGGCCTACTTTTCTTCGACAACCTTGTAGGTCAATGTTTGAGGCATGTATGCACATGTGGGGGCAGATGATGCCCAAGAGGGACAAGACTCTATTTCCAGCGAGGATATCACATGATGCACTAGAGTTGCTAGCCAGTGTGGATGAGCATCCCTTCATTATGGTCCCATGTCCTTATGCAGGTTTGGATTGGTGAGGGTGTGCCAACATCCTCTTCACAGTTGATGAGCCGCCAGATGATAGAGGTAATATTACTGTTTTATTTAAATTTATTCTAGCATGTTCTTTAACTTGTTTTTATTAAATTGTGTAATGAAATTGTCTAATTATTGTTGTGTACTTGTATATATTTTGCATAAATTGGCTCTTTTGATGGCGAGGAGATGTCGGCACCACTACATGATCCAAATGTGGATCCTGATGACAATCAGGGCATGCCAGATGCCGAGGATCATGATCAGGAGGCTGGTGCAGAGAGACCTGCTCCTGCTGGTGTGTCGGTACCGCCTTTTGCTAGGCGTGGTCGACTTGATGCTAGATAAAGGATGGAGTTGGGCGACCAACTCAGTGCATTGATTGTTGAAGCGAGCATGAGGCCCATTCATTACAGAGACATATAGACCGATGATAGGCTATTACATATGTGGAGAGGCATGTTGCTTGACATGTATAGCCTGATGCGGCATGTCGTAGGAGCTACAACAGCTGTTACGCGACTGAGGAGGACTGTTGCACATTATAGGCGTGGTTGAGCCGCAGCACATGATGTACAGTCTGCGAGAAGTGACTCATCATCTCATGATCATTCATCTTGCGTTGCGCCAGATAAGCATGAGCCTCCACTAGCATCTAGCAGCAGTCACCATGGAGATGAGGTTGGACCATCGACCACGTCCAGTCAGCAGCCTGCAACATCCACTAGTACTCATGATCATGAGCAAGCTGGACCATCGACCGTCGAGGCTATACCATTGATTGAGCAGGCCTCCACTAGTATTGCTATTGATGTTGTACTACCACCAGCTGATCCATGACATTTATATTGCAGTTGCATATTTTTAACATTCTTCAATTATATATATATATATATATATATATATATATATATATATATATATATATATATATATGGTCCATGTATTTTATGTTCATGTTGCAGTTATACTTAATTTACATGTTGGTGATCATCATGATGTGTATATTGTTAGGTCATGTTAGATATGTTCATTTAATGTGCAACTTGTAGATAGATGTGTATGTGATAGCATGAGTTATTTGACATGAGATGTATATTTGATGTTTGTGTTGTGATGATGTTAATATATAATGTTAATTGTGTTTTGTTAAATGATCATGATCACGATGATGTTAGCGATTTTGAATGTGTTTTTTAGTCAAATATGATGTTTGTACGATGGTTATCATGAACCTAATGTTTATTAATTAATTTAATATTAAATGATCATGATATTGTAAAATTTTAATATTTGTAATTCTAATTGTATGTAAAATTCTAAAATTGTAATTGTAATGGTATATATGTAAATTTGTGAATTTGTAATTGTAATTGTAATTGTACGTGAAATTGTAAAATTGTAATTCTAATTGTATGTAAAATATTTGTAAAATTTTAATTGTATTACCGTGAATTGATTGTAATTGTAAAATTGTAATTGTATGTAAAATTGTAAAATTGTAATTGTAATTGTAAAATTGTAATTGTAATTGTATGTAAAATATTTGTAAAATTTTAATTGTATTAATGTGAAATGAATTTATTAAAATTTTTAAATTTGTAAATTTGTAAATTTTAAATAATTGTAAAATAATAAATCTAGAATAGTATGAATTATTGTAACATAATAAAGTTTAGAAAATAATGCAAATAACTTCATGTACTTTAGAGTTATCATTATTTTATTATGATCTTAGATACAAAAAAATAACTAATTTATACAGTATGCCATTGTTTTTGAGATCAACATAATTGCAAATTATCAAGTGAATTATTGATTTTAACATTAACACAATGCAAATTACCAATTAATTCAAAATACATATTATAATGTTTCGAAAAACGCATCTTAAAAAGTATAAATATTGATGAAATAACACATGTACCATATCACTCTCAGTTCTCATGATCACCCTCATTATATTCTAGCTCGCATGGCATGATAACACTATTGTTCTCAAAAATATGTTTTGATCTAGGGTCATGTGTCAATTTGAACCACCAATCCCTATCCAACACATCTGGGTAAAAAAACACTTGGTTACAGTGTTTGGGGAAAACATAGGGCTCCTTAGCTTCATCCTGCATCTTTCTAGAGTTGATACATATCAGCCTACTATCACGATCTTCCTTTATGTTATTCCGATCAAAGGTGTCCCACAACTTGCACCTAAAAATAACACATTGGAAAGAAGAGAAATCCACTTCAATGATATCTTGTATCTTTCCGACGTAACCTAACGTCCCTCGTACTAGGTTTTGATCATGGTGGTTAGATCAACTAGATTGATTGAACTCGACTTCCACTCCACAGTCTTGTGTGAAGTTTCCATCATCGGCATTTTCTATGCGAAAATGGTGTCCATATGCCCACATAGATGGGAACAAATGCACTTATTATAAAAAAGTTAAAAAAATCATAGTTTCATGTGTCTTATAATAACCCAACAGTTAAACTATGAAATGTAGGTGTCTTATAAGTTTCAAATTTACATATAAATTAAAAATATTATTACTGAGTTGCTGCACCCAATCCCTACATTTAGCGCATCCTCTTCAGCACGTGGGTAATGACTGGTAGCACTGTATTTCTCTCTGACTTGGTCAGCAACCCAACTGTTGCGACATATTTTTGGCATATTTTCTTTTAAATGATCGGGATAAGGCACACTTCTACCATTCAACCGTCTAAATTCTTTCCTGTTACTATCCCATTTCATCCTCTTTTATTCGTACAATGCGACCCACGGTTGTGTCGCTTCAGAATTTTAAAGAACGAATTTATTGATTGCTTCAATTTTTGCATTCGCTGATGAAATCAAACCAACATTATATAGTACTTAGAGATCAAAATATACATTATATCGAAGTTCAACATGAATATAAATTACTTTTTGTAAATTTGAAAAATTATAAGTCGCTTACTCTTTATCAAGCGCTTTTTTCCACTCGTTTGGAGAAACTCCCCTTCTCTTTTGTCTTCGTCCCTTTCATCGTCCCAAATCACCACACTTGGTCTGTTGTTGATCTGCTTGATGTAATCACTGGCATAATAGAAAGACTCATATGATATGTACCCCTCTGCCATATACCCCTCAAGTTTTTCCCTTTGTTGAACAAAACCTTTCAATTTCTTCATGTACCTCTCTAAGAAGAACATCCAATGACAAGAAACCACCCCAACTAATTCAACCTCATATACTAGGTGGATTAGAAGATGAACCTGTAAGTCCATGAAACTCATCGGCAGTTCCTTCTCAAACATACAAACAATCTCAACTATCTCTTGACGCCACTGTGGAATGCTAGCCACATGAATCTCCTTTGACGTGATCCAACATACAAATGCAGATAATTTAGATATGCCACGTCCTAGGTCTTAAGGGAATTCATGTTTCACAAAACCACGCACGAACATAGGATAATGACACTGCAAAGTTATAAACACGTGCAATAATATACAAAATTATTTATGTTTTATGATCCTCGCATGGGATAAAATTTATTAATATAACAAATAATAAAATCATGATTTTGACATTATACGTACTCTTAGAAGATTCAAATGGTCATGCGATTTCAACCCTGACAAATGGTCATCCACGGTGAAGCAATGCCATATTGAAGACTCGTATGAAGTTGGCACCCTCACACCCATTATAAATTCCTTTGCAAAAGAAATATCATGTTTTTTTAAAATCCATGGGACATCACCTTCTTTGAAAAACCATGAATTAGAGGGACCAACGCCTACCTCTGATCCCGTACTTTCTAATCATCTTGGCCAATGTTTCTTTTTAGTTTTTGAAGTAATAAGATCTTTCCTAAAAGCCAATGTGTCACTTTTTTTCGATGATATGTGCCTCCATAAAGAAGATGAAACATTTTTAAATATATGCATGGGATCTAATAAGTGGTTAATCTTAAGATGCTCCCAATATGGGAGGTCATAAAAGATAGATTTCCTTTTCATCCCAATGGGAAATTTCTCAACATAGGTTTCGAAGAAATCTATATCATCGAACATAGGCTCCCCATTTGAATCGAACATTTCTATGAACTCTTTCTCCTTCTCTCTCTCATATGCTCTAAGCCATTCATCTAGTGTCATTATTGGAGGCCTTTGGGTTCTCTCTGGTTTACCATTGAAAGCGAATGCTGCTCTTCTGTAAAGGTGTTATTCTGGTATGAATACCCTGAAGAAATCATACGTTGGCTTTCGTAGGTCCTTGGACCATCTAGCTTTCAGAGAAGGTCCACAACATTTACATCCAAAATACCCTTTTGTTACAAGACCTGCAAGATTATATTTGTATACATTAATTAATATGTATGGCACATTAAAGAATATCATGAAGATCAGAACAAATATTACAACGAATTAAATAACTAATATGTGAAAGGATATTGTTACGTATATAAATAAATCAATAAATTAAACATGTAATTTACCAGAGCAAACTCCTAAGGCTGGATAATCACGTGTCGTGTAAGCAAAAGTGCCATACAATGTAAAAATCCTCTCTGCTGTGATGGGTCTTGATACATCGTATACATTTATCCCATCCCATAATTCCTTCAATTTATCTACCAGTGGTTGTAAGTAGACATCCATATTCTTCACTTGTCTTATACCAAGGACTATGAGAGCCAACATAAGATGTTCATTCTTCACGGACAACCATGGGGGGATATTGTTATTGATCACTACTACAGGCCAAACATAATAGTTGGCGTTCTGGAGGGAATATGGGTTGACACCATCCATGGCTATGTTGAGTTGTAGACTTCGTACTTCATCCTTGAATTTTTTAGGCCATGTATCCTCTATATTCCTCATGGCGATTGAATCAGTTGGGATTCGGATAACTCCCAACTCACTTCTGTGTGAGGCATGCCATCCCTGCAACATAGCTAATTATTTTCAACTAAAGATCCTTTGAATCCTTGGGATTATAGGCATGTGCCTCAATATCTTAAAAGGGGGACCAATATGTGATTTACCCTTCTTTTTTTATTTATCATACCTGTCATGCCCACATTTTGGACACATCTTTTCCTCTATATAGAATACAATCATTTGGACATGCATGATATGATATGTACTCAACACCTAACATTTTCAACAATCTCTTTGCCTCTTTGTAGTCACCTAGCAAGACATTATCACTCAGAAGAGCCTTATCATTGAATAACCTATAGTTGGTGATCATGGAAAAATATATTAATAAATGTACATTAATGTCGATATAATTATTAATGTTCATAAAATTTACCATTTGTAATGTTCAATGCAGTTTACTGATTATATTTCAAATTTATATAAGGGAGTACTTTATGGTGACTTTCCTCAAAAGTTTCGAGAAACATGCATTCGACAAGCCAAACTTGCTTTCAAGTTGTATAGTAAAATCATTGTCCCCAACTGGGTAGACTTTGATTGACCGTCAGGTCCAAAGGGAGGGGTGGTGGAAGCAAATTTAAGGCTTTTGAAAAAGGTGTCAGTGATATGAGCACCATCCCCTAGCTGATCATCGTTTTGGAATGCATATAACAACATTTTCTCCATGGCAGTCGTATCCCTTAAGTAATCATCCATACCAACCTCTATTTGATTGCCTCCATTGCCAGCTTGTGAAGAACTACTATTGTTGTATTCATTCCTAATTGGTGAATCTGGACGTAGCGGGAATTGAATCAGTGGTTGATTCAACCATTATTGGTATCGTTCCTCTCCGATTTTTTCTCTTAATTCAGTCTTCTCTCAATTTTACATTATTGTGGGGTGCAATGGAAAATGGTAGGTAGGTCGTTCATCATCACTAGAAACCTAATAATAATAATAAAAAAATATTTGAACATGATTAGTATAAAATATATGATATCAATTAGTAACCACGTTGACAATATTGCATGATTATAAATTGGTTTGACGTTACATATTAATCAATATATATACCAAACAATTATAGTTATTACCATCATTGTCCTGGGATTGTGGCTAGAAGATGCAATATTGTTACAATTGGCAGGGTGAAGCGCCTGTCCATTTTCATCTACCAAATGCACCTTGCGGTATGCAACTCCTGATAAGAACTTCTGAAGTTTTGGAGTAGTTTGAATATTTTGTTCATCTGAACTCGATGTTGAATCTACATGAACCTACAAATTTGTATACATTATAAATTTAATTAAGCTGTGCATGATTGACTGCATAGATAAAAAGAATAAATTCAATTAGATAGTGAAAATATAAAGAAAATCTGAAGTAAATATTATGTTTCGAGATGGATAGGGAGAACTCCACGATGGACTTTGAGAAATATTATGGAACGAGCTGGATTTTGAAGAATTGTCCATTCGATGTAATTATGATATTTTATCCCTGCATTTGAGAAAAACAACAATAAATTTTGGTGCACACACCTAAATGTGATTTCGGTGCCTAATGTACGGATCACCGCACCGGTGCATTTTTGGTAATGCGCACTGGTGCCTTTTTATACCCAGACGCCCCCGTGCGGTTTGATTAAGGGACGCACCGGTGATGAATAACCGCAAATAAAAAAAGTGAAACTCTATTTTCTTTAAGTGAAAAAAAAAGGTAAATTGAAAAATGGGCGGCAAAATATTTTCGAAAATCTAATTTCATAAAAATTTTCGTTAAATACTGAACAATTTTCATTATTTCACTATTTTTTGCAAAAAAATTCAGCTAGAGATTTGCAGGAGACATACCTGGAGCAAACAGAGCACGAGAGCACTATGGAGCAGGGAAATACGTTCGAACAGAAGTATTCAGACAATCATAATTCCAAACCTCTGGTGATTCAAACCCTGTAGCATAGAATTTGAAATGATGTGAATAAAGTTTATTGTTTTTTTATGCAGTAAAAGAAAAAAAATCAAAGTTTATTGTTTTTTTTACTTTTATTTTTATTTTTATTTTTTTTAATGCAGTAAAAGAAAAAAATCAAATTTTATTGTTTTTTTTTACCTTTTCTGCAGTTTTTAAAACTTTTTCTACAGTTTTCAGAAACAAAATAAAAGAAAAATCCATTTTTAGAAACAAACCCTAGATTCTTTTTGTTTCTGCCCTTTCTTCTCCCTCTTTCTGTAATTTCAGAATTAGGGCTTTTCAATTTATATTTATAGGGTTTGTATATCCGTAAGACATCGAACCCATGGGACGACTTGCATAGTCGGATCCAAATCCATGTCGGCCCTTGCGTGAATTTAAAAAAAAAAACAGTTTTTTTTCCTCTGTGTGCCCTGCATAACATAGCACACCGGTGTGTTTTGTTATATCAGTGCACCGCGAAAGTACAATGATAAAATATTAAAAAAACAAAATATTTTTTTATCAGTGCGCCATCTGTAACATATGGCACCAGTGCACTATTTCATTATGGCGCACCGCGAATGTGCTGTTTTGCACAAAAAAAATCCATTTTAGAAACAAACCCTACATTCTTTTTATTTCTACCCTTTCTTCTCTCTCTTTCTATGATTTCAGAATTAGGGCTTTTCAATTCATATTTATAGGGTTTGTATTGCTAAATATAAGCCTAAGACGTCCAACCCATGGGATGACTTGCATAGTCGGATCCCAATCCATGTCGGCCCTTGCGTAAATTAATATATATATATATATATATATATATATATATATATATATATATATATATATCATCAGTGCGCCCTGCCTAACTGAGTGCACTGATGCGTTTTATTATCCTAACGCACTGCGAAAGTACTATGATAAAAAATTAAAGAAACACAATATTTTTTCTCAGTGAACCATTTGTAAAATATGCAGTTGGTGCACTATTTCATTATGGCACACCGTGAACGTTCTATTTCGCCAAAAAAAAAAAAAAAACGCTTTCAAAATATACAAACCCTACATTCTTTTTGTTTGTGCCCTTTCTTCTCCCTCTTTCTGTGATTTTAGAATTAGGGATTTTCAATTCATATTTATAGGGTTTGTATTGCTAAATATAATCCTAAGACATCCAACCCATGGGATGATTTGCATAGTTGGATCCCATTCCATGTTGGCCCTTACGTAAATTTTTTTTTTGTTTCATCGGTGTGCCCTGCGTAACCGAGCGCATCGGTGCGCTCTATTATCCCAGCACATAATGAAAGTACTATGATAAGAAATTAAAGAAACAAAATATTTTTTCTCAGTGCGCCATTTGTAAAATATGTAGTCGGTGCACTATTTCATTATGGCGCACCAATACATTCTGTTTCGCAAAAAAAAAGGAACACTTTCAAAAAATACAAACCCTACATTCTTTTTGTTTCTGTCCTTTCTTCTCGCTCTTTATATGATTTCAAAATTAGGGCTTTTCAATTTAGATTTATAGGGTTTGTATTGCTAAATATATACCTAAGACATCCAACCAACGGGGAAGATTTGCATAGTCAGATCCCAATCCATGTCGGCTCTTGCGTGAATTTAAAAAAAACATATATATTTTTTCATCGGTGCGCCCGACATAACCTAGCACACCGATGCTCTGTATTGTACAAGCGCACCACAAAAGTAATGTGATAAAAATTAAAAAACAATTTTTTTTTATTAGTGCGCCATATGTAAAATATGGCACTGATTTATGCTACAAAAAATAACATTGGACGATTTTTATTATTTTATCATGGTTAATCGGTGTGGTGGTTGACATGTAACACACCGGTGCTCCTTGTTGACATAGAGGACCGTACGGTCTATTATACTGTTTGTGCGGTGCACTAGGATATCGATCCAATATGAGTTTATTTTTTTAATTTTCATTAATAATATAATTAAAATTATTATATAACATGTGTCAAACAATCTATTAATTCATATATGTTTAATGTTCTACAGGGACCAACAACTCAGAAAATGAATGTTGTTCTAAGAAAAGAAAAAAAATAGAACATGCAAATGAAAATGAATTGCTCCTTAGCTCATCTAGAGTGGTGCTAGAAGTTAAGGAAAGGGGGAAAATCTTTTACAAAAGTTTGAGGGATCTAGTGGAACAAATGTATAGACATTCTTTCCACTTACAATACAAAAATTAATTCAATGATTCCGAGAACCAAATTTTATCTAAACTACAGGAAGAGTTTTCAGAGAATTGGTCAATGAGACATGTCAGACTTTTAATAGCAAAAATGTACAACAACAAAAAAGAAGGAATTGAAAAGTAATATTCCTTTAAATGTTTGTCTAGAATCATTTATAAATATCACTTTTGTTATATTTACTTTTCATATATAAATATAAAAATTAAATAGTTTATTGTCCTGTTACATTTTCAGGAAGATTATGAAAATCTCAAAAGATGAACGAGCTGATATCAAAAATATGCCAGTAGGAATGTCCAAAAAGGTGTACAAGGAGATGGTCAAAGAAATGGAAAAAATTGCATTGCAGGAGGAACCATCTCAACAACAATGTGCTTCAAATGTAATATGTAATCATTGAATTTTTCGATCATTAGGTACAATAAATAAACAATTTAGCATTAAATATTAATTTTCAAGTATTTTCTTGCAGAAAAGAAAAGAAGATGGAACCCATCAACACATAAAACAGGACAACAAGGAAGAAAATGGTTGATATCTAAGTTTGTGAGTAATTGTTACTTCCTTATAACAACTTAACTAGATTTCATTTTTGTATTTTTTTAAGTTGTTTTACAAAAATCATCATTGAATGTCTTGAAACAGGTGCTAACATACAAAGAAGAACCATTAGAGGAATTGACTGAAATTGGGTTAAATATGGGTTGTGAGCATATGTTGGCATATCAGAACTTAATTGTGGAATTTGTAAGAATCTATCGATCTTGCTTTACTTAGATCCGTCTATAATTAATAGAACAAAAAATTCTTTTATATTAAATATATGATTTGTTATGGGGTACAAAACTTGCAGGAAACAAAGTATGGAACTGCACCAACAGATGAAATCTTGAAAGATGGCATGTTACATGGTTTTGAAAGAATGTGTATAGTTTATGAGTCAATTGTTGCAATGGTATGTCATTTATTTTCGATTTACATTGATGTATATTATTTAATATTACAATTTTCATTATTCTCACCAATGTATATACACTCATTACAATTTATTTTTATGTTTGTAAATGGAAGGTGAAGAAGAAGAAAACAATCAACACCGTGAACAAAACATTCTTGAAAATAACCCAAGTCATCGAAGTAGCTCTAGCAGTGACAACAGTTCAAGTGAAGAATGATGATCACTATGTTTAGATATCAAAACGAGGCGTTGTATTTTTTGATATATTATCCTATGAAATCAGACATTTTGTTTAATGTAATGGACATAATGTCCCAATTGAAAGACAAATGGATACCAATAAATGTCCCATTTTGTATGACAAAGACTATCTTATATATATATATATATATATATATATATATATATATATATATATATATATATATATATATATATATATGTTTTATTTTATTCTATTGCATTCCTCCATTGTCGCTGTGAAATATAACACCACTAATTAAATTTATGGATGATTAAATATTACAATAAAGAGATGTGAAATTTGATGATATGATATAACAAATTATTCCAAAAATCATATTCAAATGCAATAATAAAAATTTAATTCATATGAATGTTGTTATACGATATATATGTGTCAACTTTTGATGAATAATGAATTTTAAAAAATCATAATAATTATGATATGATATAACAAATTAATCCAAAAATCACATTCAAATGTATTAATAAAAATTTAATTAATATGAATACTGTTATAAGATGTGTCGACTTTTAATAAATATTGAATTTTTAAAAATCACAATAACTGCACTGTCACAGGTCGATGTTTCTAAACAATAAAAAATGAAAACTGGTGCATGTCAATCACTGTACACTGGTGCGTTTGTATTCTGAAGCACACTGGTGCGTTTCTATTACCTCTAGGCACCGCACAAATATCGATACCAATTATAAATCTGCTGTGTTTAGTATATTAAACAAACAGGGTTTATATGTCTATAATGCCACCAAGAATTTGTACCACCTATGGGCACCCCACAACCTATGGGCATGGCACGAATAACGATACCAATTATAAATCTCAATGCGTTTGTGTGATACTACACACCAGTGCATTTATGTGTCTATATGTACCGATGCATTTGTACGACCTATGGGCACTGCATGAATACCGATACCAATTATAAATCTTGGTGCATTTGTGTGATATTGTGCACTAGTGTGTTTCTATAACTCTACGCACCGGTGCATTGATATGAACTATGGGCACCACACCAATCCCAAGACCAATTAGAACGACCCCACGCGTTGTATCACCAACACTATGCCCGGTGTAGTTTTATACTCTTTAACGGCTCGGGCATTCTCCTTTGACCGCCTCCCGGCACCTTCTACATGCGGACTAGTGCTTTGGTTTGACAGTGCAATCGATGAAAAACATCTCGTAATAACCTCCTAATCGCCATTTTTTAGCCATAATTTCCACAAATTCCCGGCTTAAACCTCCGTAACCATAAACGGATGTTGTAGCAAATGTTTTTTTGACAATTTTGGGCAATTTTATAACACTAAAAACCTCCTTTATATCCTCTGCTAGAGGGTATTGTCCTTCTAGTGACTCTTTCTCAAACAAGTGGAAGTAAAATGTAATTTATTTTTTTACTTTCTTAATATTTTATAAATGCACCATGACATTTTAGGGTTTTTTCCATTATTTTAATAATATTTTAATGCTCTTACCTCGAAAATAGTTTGTGGTTTGTCCTTGTGCAATCACTGGTTCTATTTCTTCATGGATGACATTTTTACGAGTTCCAATTTACTATTTTTTCAAACTTGATTAAAAACAAATGAAAAAGTAACCCCCTTGAAGTCATTTTTCAGCTCTTTTCTAACTCTCTAAACATGAAAATATTGCCAAGTTCTTTTCGTTTTGAGCTCATTAAAGTGCACGAAGCATCATTTACCCAGTATATTTTTACCCCTTTTTTGGGCTGGGATAAATTATTTACGAAAAAGGAATACCTTAGCTAATCTCGACTAAAAGGTTCTCTCATATTTTGCTTCCTACCTTTTCAGGTATGAGGCACTATTTATGAAAAGGGCCATTTGGAATTTTCTTTTCGCCTCTTTTCAAACTCTCCAAATATGAAAAGACTCGTTAAAATATTACGACATTGGATTCATGATCATGACGACTTCAAGTTCCTCATTCCTAAGGCTCGTAAAATGTACTAGGATGGATTTGTCCGAAGGATAAACTTATATCACAAGAATATGTTATCCCCTTCAAGCTTGTATACAAAAATAATTGGGGTACTCGCTAGAAATGGTGGGGGAAAATGGAAAGCATTAATCAGTTGTGTCAGCAGTATGTCACTCTTGAACATGACACATCCTCTGTTTTGTGTCGAGTCGGCAATACCCTTCATTCATCACTTTGCCTCCATGTGTTTGGGAAATCTATTTTTTCCTCTTATGACATCGCCATTTTTCGTCCAACATGAAATTTGATCCCATTTGAGTCAAATACTGCCAAATCCGAAGTCGTGTCTCTGATATGTTCAAGAGAGGTTCCTTCTGCGTCTTATTCACCTCCTAGTTCTCTAATCACTCTCATTATTATCTTATTTCCTTCATCTCGTGTCGATGATGTGGGATACATTATGGCCCTCCTTCAACGGATTGCTTCTTTTTGACTTCAGTACATTATCCAAGAAGTTGATCTAGAGATCCCCTTGTCAGTACCTTAGATCCTGCATGCCCTAATGGCAGGTTTTTCATACCCGGCGATAGGCTTACATTATTAGCCTTCGATCAGGTGATTCCGCGAATGTTCGACGAAAACTCCTTATTTTCATCTCATGGATTGTACTGTTGGTACCTTGAGAGCCATTTTCATTATTGGTGGTTTCTCTCGCGCCTGTTAACGGTTCACATCATTGGTTGACAATCAGACTATTTTCTTGCATGTTCGATGTCAGTTCATGTATTCGCATGCTTGAAATTATATTTGATTGGGTCGTGACGGAGTGCAAGACCCTAGGTTTTTTCTAATAAAACTTAGGCTGCGAGGCGATATATATTATTCATGATTGTACACATGAATATTTTATTTGGATGGCTGCGACGATACCTTGAGTCTATATTTGGGGTCCTCTTTATTATGGATGGTTGTGTCCATACCTTGGATCCTGTTTTATTATTACTTCTATGGATAGCTGTGCCCATATCTTATGTCATGTGATTATTTTAGAGATATCATTCTATGTATATGTGTGCTTGTTTGCGCAGGTTTTTCGACGGTGACATCTTGGTCTTGGCACTTATTCATAAAGAATTTCACCCCTCACTCTCATTCGACCTTCATGATTTAGGGGGCATCTGTTACACAACAATTTTTCAATGTAACTGTACTCCCCTTCTCTAATCCTGGAGACCCTTAACAGTGACCCATGTGCCTGTTTTCCATCATGAAAATATGCCTTCATGTCCTCTTCAGTACAATGAACAAACTCTCTTTTGGCCATTCCTGGAATAACTCCTTATAAACCTAGTTATTTGGAGCAGCGCCATGTATTTATCGCGCCAATAGCTTATTTTTGGTCTAGGGTTGTGATGATCAGCGCGGGAATGAAGCTCATACTCGCGTTGATCCCCTTCTGGGAAGTTTTTTAAAAATGGAAGAGAAGCTTCGAGATCTACAAGCTTCGTGGAAGAGACCTGGTTGTTTGTTCTTGAGGATAGTGTCGAGTTCCTCCCTTTGGCCTCTTTGTTCCTACAGAAGTCGAACAACCCAAAGGGATAACCCATTTCCCCACCTAAAGTGGATCCATGCTCCCTCCTCCCTTTCTATATAATGATAAATCTTCCATAGCTCTCCTAGTTAGAATATAGATAGTACAACTATAGAGAGACCTTTTGTTGCTATAGATGTTGAGCGAGAGTTGAGACCTTTTGCCCTCATATCAAGTTGAAGAAGAAATTTGGAGATGTGCCTGGATCAGGTCTCATTGAAGGAGAGCTGTGACATCAAGGCGCGGATTTTAACACCCCCTCTCTATTTTAATATAATACGATTGGTTCGTGCTTTCCATTATTGTCTTAATGTGTGATTGAATCCTTAGTTTTCCTTGATCAACTAAGTAGGTTGTATATGCATTATATATGTTATGATTTCACGTTTTCTGTCATTTTGATCCTTTATGCAAGCAACCAAGCACCAGTAGCGGCAAATATCTGACCACGGAACGCGAGGGACCAAAGGACTTAAACGAGGCTTAGCATCAGATTGAGGTAGGTGATCTATTCACAATATGTATGTATTTACAATCTATAAAAGTAGGTTTCTGATTGTTCCCTATTATTACTAGACCCACTCTAGGGCTAGAGGGATCATCTCTGTCTGCAGAGAGGATTTTCCTACATAACAATGGGGGAAAATCCATTTGGGCATTAAAAATATTGGTGGAATTTCGGATGTACCATACCTCACTGAGGGGATTCTTCAGATACTGCATGCCCGAGATATATTTTTTTAATCACAGGTCATCAAATATTGGAGGGATTAAATACCGCAATGGAAGCATGCATATGAACTGGGTTTATTGGGACAGGAGGCAGAGACATGGGATTCATACCAAACACTGCTGCAAAACGCATGATTAAACTGCAAAAACAAAGGTGACAAGATCATGTGGGTCAGGACCTAGCATCGATAAGGGATACAATTACGAGATACTTACAGGTATATTATTAAAAAGACTAGGACCATACAAGAAAATTGTTGGTTTCTGACGAAATGGAAGGAAGACATCCCATACAAAGTAATCATACATATATGGTTGATATGGAAAATTTGTAACTTGACATGGGATAATCTTAAAAAGCGTGGTTGGATTGGACTGGGTGTATGCCCGTTGTGCTTAAAATATGTGGAGACAAATACACACCTATTTTTCCTATGTGCATACACAAAGGGGGTCTGGCAGCGGATTTGTGCACACCTACAAGTCATATACCACTCATAGGATAACATACAGGAGTGATTGGGATGGTGGAAACATCAATATAAGATGGGATCTCTCATTCCTATATGGTTACTATGGCATATTTGGAATATTAGGAACAAATGTATCTTTGATGGGGAAAGTGCATGTCCTTTATTGGCTACACAACGCATCATCATGTCATCGATGGGATCACAGTTGACTACAAAGCCTCTGCGTTACTTTTCTTATAGAATTAGACCCCACACGATTATACTTCGTGTGGGATATTTTGATGGATCTGCACAACAACAAAATTGTGGCTGTGGGGTCTGGCTATCGGTGGACCATAGGACACAGTACATAATATTTTGGACTGTGGAAATGGCACAAACAAAAAGGCGGAGACAGTGGCACTTTGGGGACTTCTGTAGATCTCCAGGTAATTCTCTATTGACAATATTGTGATCTATGGGGACTCTAAAGTCATATTTGACCACATGAATTACAGGAACGGTTTCAACCCGCCTCAGTTGGCACATTGGCTGGATCACATCAAAACATTGGATGGATCACATCAAAATACTAAGGGCCTCCTTTCAGAGTATCATTTTCACACACATCTGTAGGGAGCTTAACAAGATTGCAAACAAACTTTCAAAACAGGGCCTGGGTAGAATATATGGACAGATGCACTACACTTTGATGGACACCGATAATATCACTACATAGGGCACCATCTCATTATCTTGACATCTCCATTTTCCGTTGTTATTATAGGAGGCACTTTTTTATATATATATTATATACTCACAATCTGTAGTTTTGCACTAAATTTTTGCACTTTACATTGAAAATCATGGTATTAACCCTCAACTGGCCATATATAGGCCCCTTAATGTACATATTGCACTACTTTATGTTATTTCCTATATTCAAACTTACTGCCACTGATTTGTCTTTTGGCCGCATTTTTTCAGTGTCACACAGAGTTCTCATTAGTATTTGTTTGGACCATGCTCTACGGATTGAACCAGGATGCTATATGGGGGGGAATACATGATAAGATATGATGGATATGTACGCAATTGCAGGTATTTTTTGTATTTGGAATGAATGATATGAAGACATGATATGATGAATATGTTTAGATATATGCACTGGCACATAATATAAGCCAGGTTTAAAAAAAGAAAAAAAAAGAAAAAAAAGAAAAAAAAAGAAAAAAAAGAAAAAAAAAGAAAAAAAAGAAAAAAAAAGGAACAACGTAATCTAAGTGCCTGACGGGTTTTTCAGGGTGTTGAATCCATATATACAGTGAAAAAATATTTTAAATAACACAAATCAAGATTTCACCTCAAAATTTTCTGTGTGTTTTCGACACCGGAAACTCCAAAAAGTCGCACTAAAGAAAACTCCATATTAAATTTTATATTTTATCTATTATTAAATTCTTGAAAATAAGGTGATAAGAGGTGATATATACTTGATCCATCTTACTTCTGATCTACCAAGTGCGAAGAGGGATCAAATATTTTTCACTACAAAATAGGTTTGCATATCAAAAGCTCTTGAAAAAAGGGTGATAAAAGGTGATATAGACTAGATCCATCTTAATTCTGGATCTACCAAGGGCGGAGAGGGATCAAATATTTTTTCACTCCAAAAGAGGTTTGCAAATCAAGAGATTTGATCTCTCTACACACTTGCTAGATCAAAAGTGAGATGGATCTAGGCTATTTTAATTTCTTCATTTAAATAAGCTACATTCCACATGAATACCATAGGGGAATACCACGGGTCGAGTACCATGAACCATTTTTATTTTTATTTTTATAAGGTTGTTTTTATTTTGTTATTTTATTTTGACCGAGTTAAAATATTTACATTACATTAATCTTTTTATTTAATTTATTTTTTTATTTTTATTTAATTTTACTTAGTCAAAACCTTAAACATTACAACATTGCTACCATACTAGGTTGGAGAGTGGGCAATTATTTTTATGTAATTTCCTAGTCAAAATGTTAAACATTAGATTACAACATTGCTACCATAGTGGGCTGAAGAGTGCCTCTTGGCACAATGAGATAATGAGTACTTTAACTTATAAATGAAATAGTTTTTTTAGGGAGGTTTTTTTTTCCCTCTCTCTCTCATGTTAGTTTGGTTAAAATTTGGGTAAGGATTTTAAAAACTTGCGTTTACCTTGTTTAATCTATAGAATTTGGATGCTCCATGGGAAATTCAATTTGCTAAATCTATTTATGCATTCAAAAAAATAGTTTAAACAATAAAAAATTACAATTTTTCTTAAAACTATTTCATCTATAAATTAGAATACGCCTAATAATAATAATAAAGTTTTTTATAATTATAATTTTTTTAGGTAATTTTTTTAAATTAATATATATGTTATTAAAAAGTTATAATAATAATAATCAAAATCTACTCCTTATCATATAAATAAATAATAATATATGTTAATTTTATGAGAAACATTGATATAAATGTCATGAAATAAATAACTATTTATCAAGAAAACTAATTATAATGTATCAAATGTTGTATAAATTTAGATATATATTGTTCTATCTAAAACTTTTGTGATCCATAATATAGATAAAAGTGTTTTTCGGATTAATCACATTATAATTTAGATATATATTGTTAGACATTCATTGTGGATATAAAATATTTAAATTCAACCATATATATTTCAATCTATACAACATTTAATTTATTAGTTAATACATATTGTTTAATTGTGATTAATGTTATATTTATAAATTATTTATTTAAATACATAAGTTTTTATTTTTATTTTTTTATTATAATCTATATTTAGAAATAAAATCATATTTATAAATAATTTAAAAATTATAATTATAAAAATATAAAAATAACTATATCGAACATTTTAATAATAACAATATTAAATTATTATTATTTTAATAAAGATGATTAAGAAACCTTAAAATTATAGTTGGAGCATAAGTGATTGAATAATTATATATTATTGATATGGAATTTAAAATCTTAATAATAATATTAAATTAAAATTAGAAATGATGTATTAGATAAGATTGGGAATTATGAAGGCTTATTATTAAAATTTAAAGGATTGATATTTTAGGGAGTGAGATCTCTTTTATATTGGAATTATAAGTTTTTTTTTTTCTCTTTTCTTTTAATAATTTGTTGTTTATATAATTAAAAAAAAATAGAAATGTCTAAATTTATATGAAAATGGAAGGTTGTATTTTAGTTATATAACTGAAGACTACAAAGCAGAAAAAGTTGGCAAGTGTAAATAGTTTAAACAAAGTCAAAACCTTAAAATAGTTATTTAACAAGAACTAATAAACCGCTAAAAAGCGATTACTATAGTCCCTGCCATGCCGCAGGCAGCAGGGACTAATAGTTGTTTTGTTTACTTAATTAAATGCCTACCACTAACAACCTGCTTTAGCTAAAAATGAAACTTATAATACATTACTATCACTTCGTAGAGCTGTCAGGTGGAAAATTCCGAGCGGGACCCACCCGCTCATAATAGCCTCACGCGTTCAAATTGAAATTATAAAAAAAAAAAAAAAAACGCCTGCGTAAGTCTTTCGGGCGGGGTCCACCCGCTCTCCAGATTCGGCGCATTTAAATTTGGCATTTAATAAGACCGTGGAGGTAACAACCATCAGGCGAATCCCATTAATCAACGCTTCTGCCAAGTGTTGAATCGTCTAATTATGGATCCCTACGAGGAATGAAAACGTGAAGTCCCATAAATATAGGATCAAAATACCTTTTTAGGGAAAATTTAAACAACTATAACAATTCTTTAACAATCTCCCTAAATTAAACAAATTACTTGGAAATTTCAAACAAATATTATTCTAACAAACCATTCATTGATGAACCAACTCCTTTAGTAAATGGTTTTGACCTCTCGGTCAATGAGAGTTACGGATGCCTCTGCATCATGCTCCCAAGGAAAAAAGGTTTCATGGCTTTAACAATTTTACACTTATATATATGAGTGTGGATGTCATCCAAGTTGCAACTGAGACTTGAAGGTTTTTCCATTTTACCAAGTATTCAAAATATTCTTCGTCCCCGGTCTTCTTGATCAATCTCTTGTCCAAGATCCTTTCAGGCTACAAGGTTTAGTTGTTGGTAATTCTTTTCCCATTGTATTTTTGTTGCTTCTGATCATCCCTAAGTTGAATGTTCTATGTCAAGTTCATATTTGTACAAATAAACTACATTAAATATTGGTGAAATTCCAACTCCAGGTGGCAGTTCAAGTTCATAAACATTAGCAGAGAATTTTCTTAAGATCTTGCAAGGTCCAATATTTTTAAATTTTATATTATCTTTCCGTCCTAAAATGCGCAAGTACCAAATCTCCCACTTTAACATTCTATTCCTTTTTGCTAAGATCAACTGTGCTTTTATATTTCAAACCATTGTCATGTAGTTTTTTCTTTAATTGATCATGAATTTCTCGTATCGTTGTAGCAAATTCTTCTCCTGCTGCACTTCTTTGCTCTGCTCTTCCCATATTTTTGAGCTCATGGACTCCTCTAGGATCTATTCCATATATAATTTGGAAAGGGATTTGTATAGTACTTCTATTTGGAGTGTCATTGTGTGCATATTCAACTTGTGCTAAAATTTGATCCCATTGTTTGGGATGATATCCAACAAATTGTGTAGAATGTTTCCCAAACTCCTATTCACTACTTCAGTCTAACCATCAGTTTATGGGTGATATGTTGAGTTGAACTGTGATTCTGTTTCAAATTTCTTCCACAAAGTTCTCCAAAAATGTCCCAAGGATCTAGTGTCTCGATCAGATACAATACTTTTGGGAATTCCATGGAGAATTACCACTTCTTTAAAGAAAAAATTAACAACATGGCTAGCATCACTAGTTTTAGCACAAGGAATAAAGAAAGAGCGATGGAGGTAAAGCGACGGTCTAGGGTTCTAAGAAGCGGTTTCTACGTTGGGTCATCTGCTGCCCCTCATGGCGGCACTCACAACATCAATGGTATTGTGCCTATGGGGATACAGGCCTGGCATAGGGGATTCTCACTCTCTGTCCAGACTGACACTCGATATTCTATCAGATACCTTGAACGAAATCGAAGACTGCTCTCCTTGTGGCGGCCATGGAATGCCCTGATGGCACTACACCGGTGTAAGTATTTGCTAAGATTTTTTCGTAATAGAGCACAGGATTGAAAGTTTGGTTACTAGGGCCTGCATCTGAAGCTGAAGGCCACTAGACGCGTCGGGGTACTTTGTTCCCCATGAAATTTTGTACAAGCTCCGGGACTTCGTGGAGGCAAAGTGCCACACCCCCTATAGTTTTCGTTGTTTTGTGCTGGCTTGTTACCATCCATTGTTCGATGCGGAACATTGGCAACGGATCCACTTTGGCCCCTATCGCCGCAGACAGAACCGCAACAAAGAGGAGTTGACATTTGTGTCCTAGCAATAGCGAATCGGGTAAGCGCAAATCGTTTTCAGATTATTATTAAAGCCCTTGTGGGGAATAGTCTTTTGATTTGGATTCAGGATACGGATGAAGTTTTAGATATGAAGCAAAACATCTAGATATCCGCCAGATTTCCAAGCCATTTACAGTCCTTAATATACTGTGGAAGAGTGTTACAAGATTCCAGCAAGCTTATTGAATACTCCATTCACCCTGGCTCCACCATTTATCTCAATCTGAGGCTGAGAGGTGGAGCAGTTGTCCAGAAGAGAGCATAGGGTCCTAGGGGACCCAACACATCCAAAAATTATTTCCCAAAAGGTCCCTCATACAGGAACGTATTATGGGGGAAAAATAAAACAACAGCTCCAACAGTACCAGCAGAGAATGGCACCAAACCCTACATTGTGGAACAACTAAATCATGTGCTAGAACTGCAACTAGACATATCAGAGATTGATGAACAACGAACCAACTTCGGATCACAAGCACTAATATGCAGATTCAACTGTTTCTGGCCCAAACCAATATTGGAGCTCTTTCATTGGATTTTCACCAATTGGACAATGGACTGTGAAATCCATCTTTGTTCAAAAGGATTTTTAATTGTCAAGTTCATATCCTCGGAGATCAAAGACAACATTATTGGGGCTGGACTGTGGTTCTGGGGATTCGTCGGTCTCTTCACCATACCATGGTTTCCAAAATTTGATGCAAATACTATGGAGGTCTCCAGAATGTCGGTCTGGCTTCGGCTATACAACCTCCCACTTCATTTTTGGAATGAAGCTGTTCTTGCTGGCATAGGAAACACCATTGGGAGATACATAAAAAATGACACCCAACACTTGGAGGAGAGGATCTACACCTTTGCACGAATCTGTGTGGAAGTGGACCTCAGTAAAGGAATTCCAGAGTGCATCCAACTAAATCATAAACAACAAAAATGGACACAACATATTAACTATGAAAACACTACATTCAGACGCAGAATATGTAGGAACACCGGGCATTTGCAAAATACATTCCCAGAAGAAAAAAGAGACAACATAAAAAATAAAAAGACAGGGAAAGCTACCAAGGGATGGAAATTCCCCTCAGAAGAACCAGAGCAGGAGATGAAAGAAGAAGAGGATGCTCCCATCCCAAATGAAAACAACCAGACAGAAGCAGATCTGAAAACACAAGAACAAGAGATGCAAGATCTATCAGAACTTACCACTAAGGCCCAGCCGAAAATGGAACATGGGGCACCTGACAGTGGAGGAAACAAAAGACAACACAAATCAGAAACCTCAGATTCGGATAAGGAAAATGGAGCAACCACAGCAGAAAATCAGCTCGCCTTAATTTCTTCAGTGCCAACACAAGGTCCTTGGCGTAAGGTCGAAAAGAAGAAAGGGAGAAAAATTTAAGTATCTCCCCATGTACCATGGTCCTATGATGTAACTTACTAGCATGTCTCTGACAACTACTTGCAAAGTGTAACATGTAATTATGTTTTCATTAATAAAATTACGATTTTTTCCTTGGAAAAAAAAATCACAAGGAATAAAATGAGCCATTTTTAAAAACCTATCTACCAACACAAAGATAGAATCGTTAACTTTTTGTGTCTTTGGTAAAACCAAAACAAAATCCATGCTATTGGAATCCTGCGATATTTCTGGAGTTGGAAACAGAGTGAAAATCCCATATTTTGGCTTCTCCCTTTGGCATACTAACAGATTCTACACTTTTGAACATCATCTCTCAACTTGGGCCAATAATAGTGTCGTCTAAGCAACTCATACATTTTATAATTGCCAAAATGTACTCCAGGACCACTGTTGTGTTTATCCTTGATTAGTTTCTCTCTCATGGAACAATTATGAATGCACAATTGATTTGTTTTGAACAATAACCCATTTTGGATTATATAATCAAGCCATGGACATTGATTCTGTGCAACTGGATTTTTGCAAGCTTCATAGGCCTCTTTGAAATCTAGATTTGTTCCATATAATTATTTCATAAAATCAAATCCAAGTACTTGAATTTGGCTCTCATGAAGCAACAATTGTCATATTCTTAAATCATCAACAATTTTGTTAGATTTCCAACTTGTATGCTTCAAAACATATGTGAACCTTTGCAAATATTCAACCCATTTGATATGTCTTTGATTTAATTTAGGTTTTTTCATAAAACACTGCAAGGCGTGAGTATTAGTATAAATAATAAACTCTCTGGAAAATAAATAATGTCTCCACCTTTTAAGAGCTTAGACGATTGCATACAATTCCTTATCTTATGTTGTATACCTCTTCTTGGAATCGTTAAATTTCTCACTGTAATAAGCAATAGGGTGATCTTCTTGGCTAAGTACTGCTCCTCTAGCTTCTCCACTAGCATCACTTCTTACCTGGAAGAGTTTATTAAAATCAAGCAATGTAAGGACTGACTGTTATGTAATCATTTTCTTCAAAAATTGGAAACCTTTTTCAGCTTCATCCATCCACTGAAATTCTTGTTGACTCTTCTTAACTGTCTCCACAATTGGTGCACTCATTTTGTTAAAATTCCTGTAAAAAATCGCCAAACCAAGGAAACTTATGACTTCAAAAGTATTTCTGGGAGAGGGCCATTCAAAAATATCCTTTACCTTTTCTGGATCCATCTTCAACCCTTCTCTGAAAATGAAAAACATTAAATATACAAGTTTTGGATTCAAAAAGGAACATTTCTTCAAATTTATAAGTAATTTTTCTAGTCTTTCCAACACATACCTTAATTTCCATAAATGTTCCTCTTTTGAGAGGTTGTAAACTAAGATTTCATCCAGGTAAACAATTACAAATATCCCTATGAAATATTTCAGTACCTCATTCATTAGCCTCATTAATCTGTTGGGTGCATTAGACAATCCAAATGGCATAACCATCCATTCATACGATCCTTCATTGGTTTTAAAGGCAGCCTTCCACTCGTCTCCCTCTCTGATTCTAATTTGATGGTATCCACTTTTAAAATCTATTTTAAAAACCAAATGGAACCACTAAAACAATCGAGTAAATCATCAATGTGTGGCGAAGGAAAATGATACCTGATTTCAATCTTGTTTATAGCTCTAGAGTTTGTACACATGCGCCATCCACCATCCTTTTTTGGGCTCAATATTGTAGGCACTTCACATGGACTAAGAATTTATCTGGTCAACCTTTTATCTAACAATTCCTACGCTTGGTTCCTGACTTATTCATTCTCTCTAGGTACCATTCGATAAGTAGCTTTGTTAGGAAAACTTGCTCATAGTATCAAATCAATATGATGTCTAATAATCCTTATCAGTGGTAGTTCATTTGGAAAATCATCCACAACAATGTCATGGTGTTCTTCCAAAAATTCTTGAATTTGTAAGGGAAAATCATAAATAGTAGTGGAAGAAAGAACTACTCTAGTTTTGAAAACAATAGAAAGATTTAATGATCTGTGTGGATATTGGTGGTCACCCACCTATTCCACTTAGGACCCCACCATTTTCTTTTTCAGTTTTTCAGTTTCGGCTCAACTTACTATTTTTAGCATTTTTCGGGTCCTAAACTTCCAAAGCTGTTTTGAGGCCCTAAACGACATTTTTTGGGAAAATGGAGAGAATCATGGTCCATGGACCAATGCTTCTTGTTCAAAATTTGTAGTCCTCGGATAGATATTTCTAATGAGGTATGGTAGGCGTCAAACAGAGATCGTATGCCAAAGTTACGCCCTTGGGAAGTTGAAACACCAATTTACCCAAACGGGGCCCATAGTTTTAGCGCTTCATCTCCTAGGGTTAGGGTTTTGGCTGTTTAGGATTTCCCATTGTTTATAAATGATAAATAGGCCCTCGAGCCTCATTGTAACTCATTTTAGAGGCCTGTAGCCGCCACATCTCTTCTCAGAGATAGCTACCAGCGCCCTAGCTAGTTTTATTTCCATTCTGTCTGTAAGCAAATTTCAGTTCTTTGATATTAATGAAATGAAGTGTTATTTCTGCTGCATCTCTGTATTTATGGTTATATATTTATTCTGTTGCGTTCCTGCATAAATCCGGATCAGTGGTATCAAAGCGGTCTGCATTTTCTCGATCCTTCTTTGCATGTCCCCAACGAGGTCGGGGTATAAGGAGCTAGGGCTTGATCTGGTGGAACCTTTGTAAGATCAGCCTCGCAAACCTCGACTGACGCCCATGGGTGACGAAAAGAAAGATGAGGGAGCAGGAGATCCTATCAAAATATTGCTCGAGGAGGCCCTCGAAAAACAAAGGAACGCGATGATGGATAACTTTGCTTAGATCCTTCAACGGCTGCCCACCAGCAGTGCATCTGCATCCAGTAGCCACTCTGGAGTTGCGACTCCTTTTAAGGTACAAGTAAATTTTGACATTCCCATATTTGAGGGTCAAATAGACGCAGATGCCGTAGATAGATGGTTGAATCTATTAGAAGGATATTTCTCTGTTCATGACTTTTCAGACCGGGAGAAGATTATTTTTGCACTCCTCAAAGCTAACCCCCATGTTAAGGACTGGTGGGAAACCTACTATGAGAACAAGGACCAGACAAAACCCTCTCTGTTCTCGACCATACCAACTTAGAATTATTTCTGAGACGTCGTCAAGGAACAGTACTATCCCATGGGGAGCTATGAGGACAAGTACATACAATGGACCACGCTGCGACAACAAAGGGATCAAGATGTGCATGAGCTGACGAATCTGTTCCATACCCTGCGCACAAAGGTGGGTATCAAAGATTCAGAGAAACATTTGGTGCTAAAGTATCGCAGCTGTCTGCACAGATACATTCAGGAGGAAATGGAGTTCCTCGACATCTCCTCGCTTGGTACGGCATACCGGTATGCTGCCAAGATTGAGCAGAAATTCAAACAGAAGAAGCGAGACTTTGGATCTGCGAATCAAAAGCAAGGGAAAGGTGCTTCCAAACTGCAGAACAAAGGATAGAGCCGAGGCATGGCGGCTAAAGACAACCCGTCAAAGCCATAAGAAAAGAACAGCACCGCAAAGCCAAAGAAGGACACAGGAAAGTGGTGTGAGTTCCATAAGAGCTCCACTCACAACACAAGTGAGTGTCGGGCCAAGCAGTCGCTAGTGGCCGAGATGAGGGCTTCTGAGTCAGATGCATGCTCCGACTCCGAATCAGAACCTGAAAAGGGGAATGAAAAAGGGAAACAGATTATTGATGAGGAGCCCAACGCCACTGTTGCCACTACAAAGGTCCAGAAGGAGGAACCGGAAGATCCAGAGGAGGAGGAACGTCTCTTCCACTCCCAGATGTGAGTAAAGGGCTCCCCTGTACAGTTCATTGTCGACAATGGGAGCCAAAAGAACCTCATTTCAGCAGACGCCGTGAAGCGGTTGGGCTTGCCGACCACAGCTCACCCACATCCATACACCATCGGGTGGCTTCACCAAGGACGAGATCTCCGCGTCAGCCAGTAGTGCCACCTTCCCTATAGCATCAAGCCCTTCACGGATGAGGTATTATGTGACGTTGATCCTATTGATGTTTCTGATGTATTATTAGGACAACCATACTTGTGGAAGCGTCATGCTGTGTATGAGTCTCGACCTCGTGCTGTTATTATTACTTTGGGAAATAAGTTGTACAGGATACCAGAGGTACCACCTCCTACGACTATCTCTTTGGTTACCGCAAAACAATGTAGTAAGCTCATTTCCCAAACCAGGAAATTCGTTTTTCTGATGATCCGCCCCCAGGGCAAGAAGAAGACTGTGGCCACGACCTCCAGACAGGGCCCCTCTGCACGACAACAACAAATCGATAAGGTCGTGGAGGAGTACGGGGACATCTTCACCTCACCCACAGGGGTTCCTCTGCACTGCCAGGTCAAGCACCCGATTGATCTGACCCCAGGTGCGCCACTACCCAATGGAACGATCTATCGACGCTCTGTTCTGGAAAATGATGAAATCAAGAGGCAGATCAGAGTTGTTGCAGAAAGGTCACACGTAATTGCCCACGCCCCGTGGAGCCCGATCGTGTTGGTACAGAAGAAGGATGGGACATGGAGACTCTGTATTGACTATCGGGCGTTGAACAAGATCACTGTCTAGAATAGGTACCTAATCCCATGGATTGATGACCTTCTGGACCAACTCAAAGGTGCAAAATATTTCAGCAAGATCGACCTGAAGTCTGGGTATCACCAGGTACCAATTGAACCCTCTGATGTGTGGAAGATTGCCTTCAAAGCCAAGGAAGGCCTTTTTGAATGGCTAGTCATGCCTTTCGGGTTGACGAATGCTCCCGCAACCTTCATGAGGATGATGGACGACATATTGCGGCCATTCACCAACTCATTTGTAGTGGTGTACTTGGATGACATTCTGATCTTCAACCAGACTTGGGAAGAGCACCTTCACCACATCCGACAAGTCCTCCAAACATTGCGGCAACACAAGTTGTGTGCCAATTTGGAGAAGTGCACTTTTGGCATGACCCAGGTTCAATATCTGGGATACATTATTGATGAAAGGGGGGTGCATGTGGATCCAGCTAAGATCCAAGTCATTCGGGATTGGCCAGCCCCAACCACTATAACAGAGCTTCGCAGCTTTCTGGGTCTTGCTAATTTCTATCGGAGGTTCGTGTTGGGATTCTCTCATATCACTTGGCCCTTGAGTCAAGTCACCAAGGGAGGAGTGAGAGAAAAAAAATTTTGGTCAGAACCTCAACAGAAGGCGTTCACAGAACTGAAAAACCGCCTCTGTTCTGCCCCAGTGCTCACTTTACCAGACTTGCAACAGCCATTTGAGATCGAGACAGATGCCTGTGACTATGCTATTGGGGCAGTTCTTACTCAACAGGGACATCCAGTGGCATTTCACAGTGAGACATTGTCTGACACAGTTCGCAAGTACCCCACATATGACAAAGAAATGTACTCCATTGTGCAATCTTGTCGACAATGGAAGCATTACATTTTGGGGAAGGAAACAATCATCCACACAGACCACCGGCCCCTGCAGTTCATACAGACACAAGGGAAGTTGCAGAATGATCGCCATCAGAAGTGGTCCACATATCTGCAACAGTTTCAATTGAACATCAAGTACAAGAAGGGTAGCACCAATAATGTTGCAGACTGCCTCAGCCGACCACCGATCGTGGCGCTCACCACCGTGCTCAACTCTTGTGGGCACGAGACTTCTGATTGGCCGCTTCTCTATGAGAGTGACCCGGAATTCGGCCACACTTACAAGGCACTCTTGGGGGGTACGCAAGTTCCAAATTTTCACCTCCAAGATGCACTTTTATGTCACCTGGGACACCTTTGTGTTCCTTCAAGCGAGCGTGCCAAGATGATATGGGAAGCACACTACGGTCGAGTCGCTGGGCATTTCGGGGTCGAGAAAACAGTAGCAATACTACAGAAGTATTTCTATTGGCCGAACCTTCGAAAGGATGTCGAGAAGCACATCAGATCCTGCACTGCTTGTGCCATTGCCAAGCCGACCATCAAGAAGCAAGGCCTATATACTCCTCTACCTACCCCTAGTCGACCTTGGGAATCCATCTCCATGGATTACATGTCGGGCCTGCCTTCTACTAAGCAGGGAAATGACTGTGTTTTTGTGGTCGTCGACAGATTCTCGAAGATGGCCATTATGGCGGCTTACAAGAAGAATATCACAGCAGAAGCCACTGCTAAACTCTTCTTTGAACGAGTGTGGGTGCACTTTGGGATCCCACAGTCTATCATATCAGATCGGGATAGCAGGTTCCTCAGCACATTTTGGTCCAGCCTCTGGTCGATGTTGGATACCAAGCTCACCAAGTCCACGGCTTTCCATCCCCAAACAGATGGCCAGACAGAGGTCATCAACAGAATGATTGTACGCATTCTGCGCATGTACAATTCAAAGCATCCACGCACATGGGACGAGAGCCTCCCTTATGTACAACATAGTTATAATCGGGCTCTCCACAGTTCAATCGGCCATAGCCCCTTTTAGGTGGGCTTGGGATTCCAGCCACTATGTCCCATTGACGTAGCCATGCCATTTGTAGCTGCTCAGGCCAATTCAGCTCATGTCCAGTCTGAAGTTGACAAAGCAAGTAGCTTCATCGAGCGCATTCAACACATCCGCCAACAGGTTCATGATATATTGGACAGAGCCAATGCGAAGTACAAGCAGCGCCATGATCAACACCGGGTGCCACACAACTTCCGGGTGGGCGACAAAGTATGGCTACATTTGCAGAAGGAGCGCCTCACTGGACCCCACCGCAAGCTTCGCCCGCTCCGATATGGGCCGTACACCATCACCAAGGCTGTAGGGAACAATGCCTTTGAGCTCAGTATTCCACCATTCCTTGGTCTACACCCAGTCTTCAATGTGGATCGCCTTCGTCCTTACTTCCCACCTCTACTGGACACCTCGGACATTGCAGAACAACTCACACCAACTGAGTTAAATCCAGACTGCATGGAACAGGCCACCACAGATTGCATCATGTACATGCAAATCAAGAACACTCGCCAGCAGAAGATCCAACTATATCGGGTTGTCAAAGCTGGCCAACTCCTGCACCAAGGAAAGTGGTTCACCGGGGACCAAGTTCAGCAGAAATTTCCTCATCTCATGGAGGAACTTAACGCAATGGGGACCATTGCTTCCTAAGGGGGGAGGAATGATCCAGGTGGATATTGGTGGTCACTCGCCTATTCCACTTGGGGCTCCACCATTGTCTATTTCAGTTTTTCAATTTCGGCACAGTTTACTATTTTTAGCAGTTTTTCGGGTCCTAAACTTCCGGAGCCGTTTTGAGGCCCTAAACGACGTTTTTTGGGAAAACGGAGAGCAACATGGGTCCATGGATCAATGTTTCTCATTCCAAATTTGTAGTCCTCGGATAGATATTTCTAACGAGGTATGGTACGCGTCAAACGGAGATCGTATGCAAAAGTTACGCCCCTGGGAAGTTGAAACACCAATTTACCCAAACGGGGCCCATAGTTTTGGCGCTTCATCTCCTAGGGTTAGGGTTTTGGCTGTTTAGGATTCCCCATTGTTTCTAAATGATAAATAGGCCCTCGAGCCTCATTGTAACTCAGTTCAGAGGCCTGTAGCCGCCACATCTCTTCTCAGAGATAGCTACCAGTGCCCTAGCTAGTTTTATTTCCATTCTGTCTGTAAGCAAATTTCAGTTCTTTGATATTAATGAAATGAAGTGTTATTTCAGCTGCATTTTTGTATTTATGGTTATATGTTTGATACATTGCATTCATAAATGCGGATCAATTTACCTCTTCTATATTTAGGTTTGTGACCAAACATAACTCCCTTAAATGAAAAATTTAGGGTTACTAAGGTCGAAGTCCCTTCTTCTTGTAATGAAGCAAAGTATTATTGATGCCACTTTCGAAGGAAACTTATAAGTGTTTTTCTTGTCATCATGCTTAAATTCTCCAAATTGAAAGCTATAACGAACCTCTTCTATCTTTAGCTGTGATAAAAACTCTTTCCTGCTCATCGACAAAGATTTAGGGTTACTGGATTCAGAATTCCCTTCTTCTTGTAATGGAAGCAAAGTATGATTGATGCCACTTTCTGAAACTTACAAGTGTTTTTCTTGCCATCATGCTTAAATTCTAGGTCAAACTGCCATGACCTACCCAGTAAAATATGACACACGTCCATCGACGTCACATCCCACATAATATTATCATTGTAACTCCCAATCTGAATATTTATCTCACATTTCTCATTCACAAAAATTTGATGTCCTTTTTGCAACCAAGACACCTTATAGGGTGTTAGATTATTTTTCCTCTTCAACTTCATCTTTTCCACAACCTTTTTTGACACTAGGTTATTAGTACCACCACTTTCAATCACCATCTTACAATATTTTCCTTAAACTTTGTAAACAATTCAAAATAAGATTCTCCTTTGAGCTAGCTCAATCACTTCTTTCTCTTGTTTAATTAACACCTTTTCCGCATCAAGGCCTATCCTGTCTCTGGAATATTCTCAGCTTCCTGCACCTCTATTGTAACAACCTTAGGTTAAAAATCTATGTAATAAAGTTAATAAAGACAAAAAAATAACCAAGGTCATGGGACATATATTCCAAGTTTAATGTTGGGAAAAAACATAGTGACGGGGATCACTTGTGATTAATTAATGGCTATGGAAATTGGCAAAGGAAATGGCAAAGGCTTTGGGAGGGAAAAGTGGTATTTATTTATGAAAATAATGGAAAATAGGAGAAAAGGAAGGTGAAAGGTCATAGGTTTCATGTGAGGAGAAAAATGAAGAAACAATAATGGAAAATGAAGAAAATAGAGGCCTCGTTGATAAAAAGGCTTCTGAGGATTAGTTCATGGATTTTTGGTTAGTTCAATTTCGGCACTCTCATTCTATTCTCTCTCTCTCTCATTCTCTTGGACACTTAGATTTTTATTGGAACACTCTTATAGGGGTGTGGAATACTTAGGATTTGGAGAAAGAATGCAAAGGAAAAGTAGGAAAGCGCAAGAGGACAACGAGATCAACAACTACAATGGGTTTTTCTTTCAGGTATCGAGTTACATGTATTATTTCCTTGTTAGTTTTGGCATGCATGGCACATATATGTGGTTTCTTGGTTGTGATCTGTCATTGGCATGGATGATGGAATGGATTGATAGGGGTTTTTCTTAGCCTTGCCATTTCCTGGATAGCCATGGTTTTGTGGGTTTACCTTTGTTTTATGGTTGGTGCTCTGTTAGGTCCCTATAATACTAGTGTAGCCTCCTTATTGTTATTTTTTTTCCCAAGTAGCCCCATATTGTTATTGGTGTGCCCCATAGAATCCCACTATTTTTATTGTTGTGCACTTACATTATTATTTTCATGTAGGCTGTGATTATATTGTGACCCCTTAGACACCTATATATAAAAATGAGGTATTGTCATTTGTATCATCCAAGAATTGTTCATTTATGTAATGTGAAGGAGGTTTACCCCTCGAAGAGGATAAATTTTAAGTCGTTGATATATCTTTTCTTCTATTTTCTGAGTTGATTGCATACCATTCGATATAAGAGCTTTGGATTATAGGGTTCCGCTGCTTCAAACTGGCCATCATGGAACTTTCTTTATAATGTTTTTTATACGAAGCATCATAAGCTAGAATTGCGACCACGTGGGGCCTAAATCTTGGTGAAATTTATGCTGGAATTTCAGATCTTGGTTCGCTATATTTTCTGAGATATGGTTGGAATAATTTAGGGTTTTTTCATGCTCCAGAATTTAGTCTCAAACAAGTGACCGAGGGAAAATCATCATAACTTTCTCTTCAAGCATCAGGCTGAAATTTCATAAAATGTAATAGAAAAAAATAGATTGTTGTTGCTCGTGTATCAATTTCAGGGATGGAGGTTGAAACAGTGACACATGGAATTATATACAAGTTTTCTCTACTGAACCAGTTCATAATCAGGACACTGTGGGAGATTTGACATAACATTATATTGAAGAATCCAATTTTGGTATGAATTGTGGCATTGGAAAGAAGACTCATAGAAATACCACAAAAAAGAATTTCATACCTTGGAGATTTGAAATTACAAAGTTTTAATAGCTTAAAATATCAATATCCTAAAAGAAAGAAAAATGTGTGTATTTATTTTAAAAATTTGCATAACTTTTGTTTGAAAAATAAGTTTGAAGTGATTCCAAGGGAATATTGAAGCATATATATCAATAGTGGGTTATAAAATTCCTCCCCAAAAAAATAATTCTACACTCATTAAGAACTCAGAAAGCTTTACTATGTCGCATGAAGAGGAAGAATTACAACATGATATATACAAATTACGAGACCAAGTGTAACAAATTTCGCTCTCACAAAGAGCAACCAAAGATGAAATTAAATGGGACATGGATGGTTTAAAAGTAGAAATAAAAGGTGGCATGGATGGTATAAAACATAACATGGAGGTTTTTAAAGTAGACATGGATGTGATGAATGTCAAGTTGGAAGGATTGACAAAGTTGTTGCAAGAAAGACATTCCGGAGGTGACATTGTAATCCATGAAAATCATGATGAGGAAAAAAGGAATATGAATTATGATTTTAGAGACTCCAATGTGGGGTTTAAGAACCACCACATTCCAAATATATATATGAGGAAATTTGATGGCAAGGATCCAGTGACATGGATACAGATGGAGCAATATTTTGATCTACAGGATGTGCAACCCTCACAAAAGGTACATATTGCATCTTTATATTTAAAACCCAATAAGTTTGTATGGTATAGATGGATTTCTTCTTGTAAACGACTTGTCCCCTGTTTAATTTTTACAAAAGAACTGATAGAACATTATGAATATACAAAGAGAAACACCCTTTATCCAATTGATAAATATCAAACAAAAGGGTTCAATGGAAGAGCATATTGAAGACTTCCAAAAATTGAATATTAGGGTAATCGATATTCCAGAGAAGCATAAGATTGATTTATTGATAGGGATTTTAAAATATAATATTCAACATGAGGTTCACCTTTGGGAACCAAATTCATCAGAGAAGGCATCCAGGGTGGCAAGAAAAGTTGAAAGAAAAATTATGGCAACAAGGAATTCTACCACTCACAACTATAAATATGGAAGTGTTTCTTCTCCTAGTCTTCCACAACCTACCAGGTTGACACCACAACAATTGGAGTAAAAATGATAAAAATGGATTTGTTATAGTTGTGATAGAAAATACACTAAAGGTCATAAGTGTGTTGAGAATAAATTATCCTACATAGACTGTGAAGAGGAGGAAGAAAAGGAACAAGAAACATCAACAAAGGAGGATATACACCATTAACCAACCCCATAGAAACAAGAAATGAATCTGAACATATCTTGTAATGCATTCGCATGAATTACCACTCCTCAAACTCTCAAGATAGAAGGATATATAACGAAGAAAAAATTAATTGTGATGATTTATTCGGATAGTACCCATAATTTTATTCATTGTAAGATAGAGAAGGAATTGAATTTCTTCTTATATCCAACACCAAAGTGTCAAGTGATGGCTGCAAATGGAGGAACTATTAATTTCTTTGGAAAGTGCCATAATATCAAGCTAACCATGGGGGAATATGTTTTGAATATTCCAATGCTTTCCATTCCAATGGGTGGTGCTGATGTTGCACAAGGAGTCTAATGGTTACAATATTTGGGGACGATAGCTTTCATTTTTCAAGAATGTTTCTTCAATTTTTTTTGGGAAGGAAAGGAAGTTGAATTAAGGGGTATTGTAGGGAAACCAATAAAGATTATCAACTCTAATGGCATGAATTTTTTTTGAAGAAACAACAATGGGGCGTAATTGCACAATTATACTCACTAGAGGTTCAAACATCGAAATCATATATTTCTCGAGATCTCCAAAAAGGTTTGGACAAGCATTACAAGGTGTTTGAGACTCCCAAAGGCCTCCCACCTATTTGTGATCATGATCATGCTATTCATTTAATTCGAGGAAGTGTTCCTCCAAACATTAGACTTGACAGATATCCTTATGCCCAAAAGAGTGAAATTGAACGTATGGTTGCAAAAATTATAGAGGCTGGTATAATTCAACCTAGACAAAGTTCTTTCTCTGCTCCAGTAGTATTGGTGCACAAGAAGGATGGATCATGGCATATGTGTCCAGATTATATGGAGCTCAAAAAGCTCACTATTAAGGATAGATTTCCCATTCCTATCATTGATGAATTGTTGGATGAATTACATGGAGCAATTTACTTCACCAAGCTGGATATCTATTCAGAATATTATCAAATTAGAATGAAGACTGAAGAAATTCAGAACTCATGAGGGTCATTATGAATTTTTGGTCATGCCTTTTCGCCTTACTAATGCACCTTCCACATTTAAAGGTTTGATGAATTCCATTTTCAAACCCTTCCTTATAAAATTTGTGTTAGTATTTTTTGATGATATACTAATCTAGAACAAGTCTTGGAAGGATCATATTCAACATGTGGATAGGGTGCTCAAACTATTGGAGGAGAAACAATTATATGAAAAAAACCTCCAAATGTTTCTTTGGAGTACAGGAGGTGGAATATTTGGGTCATATTGTATCTCATGAGGGTGTTAAGGTAGACCCTAACAAAATTAAATCCATTAAATAATGTAAAATCCCCACAACCATAAATCATCTTCGAGGACTTCTCAGGTTGACAGGGTATTATCACAAGTTTGTTAAGAATTATGGGAGAATAGTGACACCTCTAACATCATTACTGAAGAAAGATGCATTTTCTTGGACTCTAGAAGAAACTAAGGCCTATGATGTTAGGAAACAAGCTCCAAAATTAGAAGAAAAGAGATATCAACACCTTATAAATGAGCCACTTCGAGGGGGCAAACTCCAATACATTACATAAATGAAAAATTCTTTGATGATACAAATGAAAAAGCCTCCTCTATATATAGGGGTCCATGGGGTCACAATATAATCCTATTTGACCTAACAATAATAATGTAAGGGAACAATAATAACAATATGGGGGCTATAGCTATAGGGGTACAACAATAACAATAAGGGGGCTACACTAATAACAATAAGGGAATACACTCATAATATGGAGACCTAACATGCCCCTATCCTTAAAAAAAGTGTTGTCCTCAATGCTTGAGTAGCTCTAGATGCTTCTGTATAAAATTCTCATCCTCGCATGTAGAATATTCATTGGGTAAGTTCTTCCACTTGATGAGATACTCTGAAATTGATCGATTTCGTAGTTGTTGAGTTCTTATTTCCATGATTGTTTTAGATTCCAATATGAGTTTTCCTTCCTCATCAAGTTCTGGAAATATTGTTTGTACTGGAAGTTTGTCACCTATAACCTTATTTAAGCATGGAACATGGAAAACTGGATGCACTCGCGAAGAAGCAGGAAGCTCCAATTTGTATTCCATAGTACCAATCTTTTGCAACACCTTGTAAGGACCATAGTAATTTGGCGATAATTTATTATCCTTCTTAGCTTGCTTGAGGGAGATTTTTTTGTATGGTTGTAGCCGTAAAAATCCACAGTCTCCTACAACAAAACTTCTCTTGCTGCGATGTTGATTTGCATGCTGTTTCATTCGATTTTGTGCCAAATTGAGGTTATCCTTTAAGACTTCGAGAACTTGCTGTTGATGCTCGATGTGATCTTCCACTACTTGCACCTTATAATTTTCCCTTAAAGATGATGTGATGGACAGTGGATGATATCCATAAAGTGCCATAAATGGGGTCATTTTTGCTATAGTATGGAAGGAAATGTTATACCACCATTCAGCCAGAGGTAACCACTTGACCATTGTGCTTTCTTATCAGATACAAAACAACTAAATATATACTTCAAATTTTTTTTCACTATCTTAGTTTGACCATCAGATTGAGGATGATAAGATGAGCTATGAGCTAGTTGAGTACCCAAACAAGAAAATAATTTCGTCCAAAAATTTCCAGTAAAAACGGGATCTTTGTCGCTTACCATAGTCTTTGGGTTTCCATGTAGCTTTTGAATTGTTTCCATAAATGCAGTAGAAACTGTACTTGCTTTAAATGGATGAGATAATGCACAGAAGTGTGCATTCTTAGTAAGTCTATAAACTACCACCATGGTGACACTTTTTCCTTCAGACTATAAAATCCATTGAAATATCCTCCCAACGTTGACTTGGAATGGATGAAGGTTGTGGAAGACCCAGGATCTTGATTATCTCAACTTTATTTTGCTGGAAAACCAAACATTCCTGCCACAAAATTTGAATATCAGATTTAAGGCCATCCCAAAAAAAATTCTTTCTTCACCCTGTGGCAAGTTTTTAAAAATCCTGAGTGTCCTCCTAAAGGAGAAGTGTTCAATTCCAAAATAATATTTTGTTTTAGTTTGGAATTCTTACAAAGATATAAGCGACATTTGTACCATAAGGAATCATTTTTCCAACTAAATGTATCAGATGTACTAGGATCTTGCTTCAAATTTTGAATGAGTATCCACACTTATTCGTTGTTCTTCCATTCATCCCTTGCTTCGGTTATCCAATCTAGTTGGATAATATAAATTGCACAAATCATTGCTTCCACCTCTTCATCATTTCTTGAGAGTGCATCTGAAACAACATTTAGCTTCCCTTTTTTGTATATGATTTCAAAGTCATAACCCAAAATCTTTGTGACCCATTTTTTCTGCTCTTCTGACGATAGTCTTTGTTCCAAAAAGTGTTTAAGACTATCATGATTAGCGTTTACCTTGAAGTGCCTTCCCATTAGGTAAGGTCACAATTTATTTAGTGCATGTAGTATTGCCAACATTTACTTCTCATAAATATCTTTGTGTAAATACTTTCCTTTGATTGGAAGACTTTCAAAAGCAATGGGTCTTCCTTCTTGCATTGAAATAACACCAATTCCATTTCCTGAGGCACCACATTCCACAATAAAGGTTTTTGTGAAGTCTGGCGTAGCTAAGACCGATGTTAGGTACATTGCATCTTTAAAATGTTCAAAGGCCTTAGTTGCTTCAGGAGTCCATGTAAATGCATCTTTCTTCAATAATGTTGTTATAGGTGCTGCTATTCTCCCATAATTCTTAAAAAACTTGCGATAGTACTCTGTTAACCCGAGAAATCCTTGCAATTTATTTATGGTTGTGGGTACTTTCCATTCCTTAATGGCTTTAATTTTTTTAGGGTCTACCTTAACACCCTCATGAGATACAATATGACCCAGATATTCCACCTCTTGTACTCCAAAGAAACATTTGGATGTTTTTGCATATAATTGTTTCTCCTGTAATAGTTTGAGCACCCTGTCAACATGTTGAACATGATCCTTCCAAGACCCGTTGTAGATTAGTATATCATCAAAAAATACTAGCACAAATTTTCTAAGGAAGGGTTTGAAAATGGAATTCATCAACCCTTGAAATGTAGAAGGTGCATTGGTAAGGCCAAAATTCATGACCAAAAATTCATAATGACCCTCATGAGTTCGAAATGTTGTTTTCGGAATATCTTCAGCCTTCATTCTAATTTGATGATATCCTGAACAAAGATCCAACTTGGTAAAATAAATAGCACCATGTAATTCATCCAATAATTCATCAATCAATGGAATGGGAAATTTATATTTAATAGTGAGCTTATTGAGCTCCCTATATTCCGGACACATGCGCCATGATCCATCCTTCTTGTGCACCAATACTACTGGAGCAGAGAAAGAACTTTGAATAGGTTGAATTATACTAGCCTCTAACATTTTTGCAATCATACGTTCAATTTCGCTCTTTTGGACATAAGGATATCTGTAAGGCCTGATGTTTGGAGGAACACTTCCTGGAATCAAATGAATAGCATGATCATGATCAAAAATAGGTGGGAGTCCTTTGGGAGTATCAAACACCTTGGAATGATTATCCAAGACTTTTTGGAGATCTGGAGAAATAGATGATTTTGATGATGGAACTTCTAGTGAGCATAATTGTGCAATTACCCCTCGTTGTTATTTCTTTGGAAGATTTTTCATGACATTAGAGCTTATTATCTTTCCTGGCTTCCCTGCGATACCCCATAATTCGATTTCCTTTCCTTCTGAATTTTTTTTTGAGAAAAGTTCTTGAAAATTAAAAGCTACCATCCCCAAAGATTGTAACCATTGAACTCCTAGTAAAACATCAACACCTCCCATTGGAATGGAAAGCATTGGACTATTCAATACATATTCACCCATTGTTAGCTTGATATTATGCGATTTTCCAGAGCAATTTATAGTTCCTCCATTTGCAACCATCACTTGACACTTTGGTGCTGGGTATAGGAAGAAATTCAATTCCTTGGCTACCTTACAATGAAATCATGATTAACATTCATTTTGTTCTCATCATCAGTTTCCTCTACTATATTTTTGGCATTAGGAAACATTTATTGTATCAAAATTTTCAAACCTTCCATGTCTGCTTTTAGATCATTCTTCATGTTTTCCATGTTGTCTTTCATGTCATCCATCTTAGCTTCCATGCCAGCTTCCATTCTATCCATATTATCTTCCACGCCTTTCTTCAAACCATCCATCTCAACTTCCATGCCTTTCTTTAAAACTTCCATTTCATTTTTTGTTTCTCTTTGCAAGAGCAAAATTTGGTGCACTTGCTCTTGTAATTTTGATATGTCATGTTGCAATTCTTTGTCTTCATGAGTCATAGTGGAGCCTTTCAAAGACTTAATGGGTGTTCAATTATTTTTAGGGGGAATTTTATAACCGAATAATGATATTTATTCTACAATATTCTCTTGGAATCAATTCAAACTGATTTTTCACACAAGGCTTACGCAATTCGAAAAAAAAATACACACCTTTTTATTTTTTTTGAGGAGCCCGATATTGAAACTGAATTATCTCTGTGATTTTGGATCTTCAATGTCTGAAATTTGTCCCTGTAGTAGCCCTCTGAAGCTCCTTTTAAATTCCACAGGTTTGACCTGATTTGGTTTCTTCAAGGCAAAGTTATGCCCAATCTCCCATAATGACCTAATTATGGACTAGTTTAGTAGAGCGAACTTGTATGTCGTGCCACATGTCACTATTTCCTCCCTCGGCTCTGAAATTGATACACAGGAAACTATAGTCCATGTAATTGTGGAAATTTTTTACAGAATTCAATTTTGATGCTCAGAGAGAGAGTTATGATGATTTTCCCACGGTCACCTCTTTGAGATGAAATTTGGGAGCCTGAAACAACCATAACTTCCACAGATCATATCTCCGAAAATATTGTGAATCAAGATTTGACATTTTTCCATAACGTTCCTCAGGATTTCAGCTTTTCTCTGTAACAATTTTAGCTTCTGAAACCTCGTAGAAAAAACGTTATAGCGACAATTCCATGATGACATGTTTAGGTTAAATTCAGGAGCCTGCAAAAATACCTAACATCCACAGATCATATCTCCGAAAATATTGTGAACCAAGGTATGAAATGTTTCCACAATGTTCCTCCAGATTTTG
Organism: Pinus albicaulis; assembly: GCA_034641835.2. Lineage (NCBI taxonomy): Eukaryota > Viridiplantae > Streptophyta > Pinopsida > Pinales > Pinaceae > Pinus > Pinus albicaulis. The sequence continues at coordinate 20,808,276 of CM076581.1, read as the reverse complement.
GCTTCATGCTGTACAAATTTTAGCTTTTGAACCTTCATAGAAAAAACGTTATAGAATAATTTCCACGATGACCTGTTTGGAGCAGCAAAACCCTAGAATCCAAAGCTCTGATTCCAAATGTTATGAAACCAAATCCAAAATTAGAATAAAAGAGAGATCAACGCCTTAGAAATCAGCCACTTCAAGGGGGAAACCTCCAATACATTACATAAGTGAACAATTCTTTGATGATACAAATGACAAAACCTCCTTCTATATATAGGGGTCCATGGGGTCATAATATGATCCTAGCCGACTTAACAATAATATTTTAAGGGAACAATAATAAAAATATGGGGGTTGCAGGGGTACAACAATAGCAATAAGGGGCTACACTAATAACAATAAGGGACTGCACTAGTAATATGGGGACCTAACATTTGAACATCTTAAAGAGGAAATGTGCCAAGCACCGGTCTTAGCTATGCCAGACTTCACAAAAACCTTTATTGTGGAATGTGATTCATCAGGAAATGGAATTGGTGTTGTTTTAATGCAAGAAAGAAGACCCATTTCTTTTGAAAGTCTTCCAATAAAAGGAAAGTATTTACACAAACCTATTTATGAAAAGGAAATGTTGGAAATACTAAATACACTAAATAAATGGCGACCTTACCTAATGGGAAGACACTTCAAGGTAAAAACAAATCATGATAGTATTAAATACTTTTTGGAACAAATATTATCCTTAGAAGAGCAAAAAAACTGGGAGACAAAGATGTAAGGTTATGACTTTCAAATCATCTACAAAAAAGGGAAGAAAATTTTTGTTGCATATGCACTCTCAAGAAAGGATGAGGATGTGGAAGCATTTCTTTGTGTCATTTCTATTATCTAACCTGAGTGGATAACCGAAACAAGGGATGAATGGAAGAATGATGAAGAGGAGTGTGGACTATCATTCAAAAGTTGCAACAAAATCCCAGTACATATGATACATTTAGCTGGAAAAATGATTCATTATGGTACAAATATTTCTTATATCTTTGAAAGAATACCCAACTCAAACAAAAGATTATTTTGGAATTTCACACCTCTCCCTTAGGAGGGCACTCAATATTTTTAAAAACTTACCATAGAGTCAAGAAGGAATTTTTTGGGATGGCCTTAAATTTGATATTCAGAAGTTTGTCGCAAAATGTTTGGGTTGCCAACAAAATAAAGTTGAGACAATTAATACCCCAAGTTTGTTATAACCTTTAGCCATTCCAAGTCAGCGTTGGGAGTATTGGAAATACTGAGAGGGGGAAGGGGAGGGGGGGGGATGAATCAATATTTATTTTCAATTGTTATTTTTACCAATTAGATCACTTATAATTAGAACACAAAATGAACAATAAGAATAAATGTTTTTATTAATTTATTCTTTGCAATAAATCAAGTACAATATATGTAAGGCTCCAACCCTACATGAAGACACCGATCTTCAATTTCCCAGGATCCAACTTGTATTTTCCAAGCACCAAATTGGACAAAAAAGGCTCCAACCTTGTCAATTATGAGGTACCAACCTCAAGGTCTCCAACCCTATATCTGGTACAAGCTCCAACCTGGTCTCTTGAGAATCCTTATCCTCTATGGCTCCAACCCTATCTTCCAAGGCACCAACCTTGTCTCTATGAGGCTCCAACCTCCTGATTCAAATTTTTAAGATATATTTGGTTATACTTCACAACTCTCAATGTTCTCTTCAACAAGCCCTGACAATATTCAACTTACTCTTCACTATAGTCTCCACATCACGTCATCAATGACAAACTTGATTTCTTCACATGAATGTGCCTCCACTATTCTTCATGATACCTAAACAAAATCACCAAGGTCACTTCATGATGACTTCAATGCATCATGATCTCCAAGGGTGCCTCTAAGACTTAATTAATGCATGGTGATACCTCAAGGTGTCTTCAATCAAATCTTCAAAGGATTCTTTAATTATTCTTCAATAACAACTTCAAGGTTTGACTCCAAATATGTTGGCAAGGCTCTAAGGATTTTCGTCAAGGATGCTTGCTTGGAAGTGTCTATATATTTTCTTCACAAGATCACTGACCAAGATGCTTCCAAGACACCCTTCAAATAGTACTTCAAGATAATTTCCACGATTGGCTCCAATAGTGCTTTTCAAGGCTACCCTCAATAGACAAAGATGCTCGGTCTATATTAGCGTATAGACATAGGTCTTTAATTCAGAGATACCAATGGAATTGTTCAAAGGGTGTGGTAGTACTGAATCCACGTCTGCTCCTTATTACTGTTCTGAAATAATAGAGAATATTGTCACAAAAAGGTTCCAAAACACCCACGCTTCAGGATTTCAAGTATTCTCTCAAATGATGACCAAAACTCTTGACTTCAAGGCTCCAAGAATGTTCCAAAAAATGTGCAAAATACTTATCTCAAATGATGCCAAACACTGCCACAAGTTCGTTCAAACTGATAGAAGTCTACTCCAAATATAGGTCTTATCCAATATAAAATCAGATCTAAAATCCAACAAAAATGACAAGTTCGAGATTATTTTTAAATGCTATAGGTCTGCACAAGTCCAAAATTATGTTAGGTCCAAGGTTGCATGCCTGTTGGGGCCAAAATTGTAGGCATAAATAGAGGTTCGAAGGGCTGTAAATCAGGGTTGAAGTTCTCTGAAATCACCAAAGGTCTGAGCTAGATTTTAGGTCCAAGGACTATAGTTGTAATAGATCTGAGCACCAAACTAATTTTCCAGGTCTGAAATGTTGAAAAGGATCAACACAGGTATGAAATATTATTAAGATGAATCACTATTCTTGATTTTAGCTTGAAGGACTAACCCAATAAATTTTTTTTCCCAAATATATTCTTCAGCTTCCTTCTAAGCCTCCTTGCTGTGTTTTTTACGTCTTCTCTGAAATATTTACCGAAAATGATTGACCCAAAGTGAAGGAGTAAGAACCTATATATATATATTCGATTGTAATGAGGGGACACGTCTCTTTGGACGGAGGCCAACATGAGGGCTGATCGTAGGTCGGCTTGTTGTTAGGATTAATTTCCTTCACTCAAAAAAACCATATCTCCCAAACTATTTGGAGTTTTGGGGCAAGTAATATCTCCTTTGAAAGAGGAAGAAATCCTCTTTAATATGGTCTAGGTCACATGTTTAAAGGTTTCCTCTAAGGTGGTGATTTTTTTTTTTCTTTGTGTCTTTCCTTAAATTTTTTTGCATAAAATTTTTGGGACAATATGGCTTCTCCAATGATTGGATTCTCTATTGTTTTGACTCTTTATCATCATAGGATCATGTATGACATCCACATAATAATAGTATCCAACAATGAATGTATCATCTCATGTCATCATACACTCGTGCATTGATAAGTCATAGTGCAACCTTTATTATTTTTTATTGGGAAAGCTTCAAAGTAGTCTTTCAACCATGTCATCAAGACCATTATCAAGTGTGGCCAATCAAGAGTATGAAATCATCACATGTATGACTTAATTAATACTAGTCATCCACATCAAGGGTAAGGACATCATCCGAGTTCTAGGCTTCTTCATCAAGAGTAAGCACACCATCATGATATCTAGGGCTTCTTCACGAGATTATGGTGCCTTCATGGACATCGAGAGCATTGTGATCAATAGGAATTTAGGACAAGACTTCTTCATGGACTTTGAAATCATCATTAATGGTCTCCTTCTCAACCAAGAGTCATGGAATCATCATCTGGAACCAAGCATCTCAAGAATATTGAAATCTAAGTCAATGTCATATTGACATCAATGACAACCTTGATTAACAATCTCCCCCTTTTTCATTGATGGAAATATTCTTTCCCTTCTAACATTCTCTCCCCCTTTGACATCAATGGAAAATGAGGTGCCAAAGTACTCCCCATGTCAACTGATTATTTTCTTCTTGAATAGTAGTCCTTCATAGGTATGTTAATCCCCTTGTCATGGTGGTATTTATTCTATAAATATGGTCCATGATAGATGTGTTTGTATTTCTTCATGTGATGAACCAACTCCATCTGTTTGCATAAACTCCTCTAGCTTCAAGAAGGATTGTTGCCTTGTGATCGGGTGGAAGAAGTCAATATTGGAATCATATTCTTCAATGGAGCTGATCCTGAGACATGATCTATCAATATTGTCATGTGTGACCCATCAAGGGTTTCATAGGGATCTTCACGGATAGCTTATGCAAGCATTGTTAAGAATCATAAGATCCCCCTAACAGTATGCATGGCCTCCTTTTTGGCAGAATTTCATCATCAAAACTTACAATATCATATCTGCCAAATATGCATTCATCAAATAAATAACATGTGTTCTTGGCTTGAGTGTTCAAGAGAATTTCGGATCCAATTTTCTTCCTTTTCCATACTCGTGTAACTTTATTTTATGGCTTGGTAGACATGTTTTTAGCTTGTTTAAGGACCCAAGTCAAATTACAATCATGAGCCATATGTCCAACGTTATGACATTTGAAGCATTCCATCTTATTCATGATTGAGGAATCATGACTTCTTCTTGCAACTTTTCTTCTAGGAAGCTAATGGAACCCATTATATTTATCCTTGTGATATGTTGTACAATATTTTTCCATGTGCTAAAGGTTTTTACAAGAATAGCAATAACCAATAAATTTACTTTGGTACCTGGGAGATGTATTTTTCCTTGATGTACTTCTGAAGTATTTTTTCCTTCGGATTCTTTGATGATATTCATTTCCTTTTGTATTCTTGACACCATCTGGAAGTCTCCTTGGAGTAGAATTTCTTCCATTGTTGTCTTGATTCTTCTCCTTGCCTTTGTTGGAACTGGGAGCATCAAAAAAAAAAAATTTGGGTTCCTCACATCTTTGTTGTTTGAAGAATTATCATTCTTGCTTGAGGATTTACTTGCATAGCCAAGACCCGATTTATCAAGGGGAGACCTTTGATGACTTAGGATGTCATCTAGGGTTTGAGAGCTTTTCAAGTTCTTATTTAGAAAGTCAACTTCCTTTTCAAGAAAGACAACTTCTCCTTTCAACTTTTCATAATCTTCATCTTTCATAACTAGTTGCTTCTTCATTTCTTCCATCATCCTTGTTGCTTCATGTGATTCGATTTTAAGGGAGATGTTATTTTATTTCATTATGAAGAATTATTCATTCTCCTTTGCTAGACTGCTCTCCATTTCTTCTTTTATTGATGTAGAGTCACATGTTTCGGCCTTGAGAATATTGATGTCTGATTTTAGCTTGGAGATTTCTTCATCCTTTTCTTCTGGTTGGAATATCATGATGTTTCTCTCCTTTTTTGCTTCATCAAATTTTCCTTCTATGAATGCCAAAGTTTCCATCACCTTCTCGGCTCCTTGCGCTTGTTGCCTTGCTTCTTCTAGTTGAGATCTAAGAGAGGAGACATCTTCCTTGTATTGACCAATCTCTGCTTCAAGATTGTTCAAACTCTTAATTATTTGTTCAAGGTGGCTTGACAAAGTTTCTTCCCTTTTCTTTGCCTTATCCAATTGATTTTCCATATATGATTTGTCATATGTATGACTTCTTGATTATACTTTATTTTGTTTTGATGAAATTCCTCCTTAATTTTGGCGAACTCCTCATCTCTTTCTTGTACTTGTAGCTTGACAAAGTAAAATTCCTTATTTGTCTTGTCTTGGTCACCATCTTGTGCTTTCTTCTTAAGTTCCTCATTTTCCCTTTTCAAACTATTAATCTCTTCCATGGCATATATAAGCTTAGTCGGGAGATCTTCTTCAAAGTCTTCTTTTCTTTCTTCTTATTCTAGGTATTCTTTGGCCTTGATGTCATCATTCTTATTTTCAACTTCCTTGATGGGTGCTGGATTTCCTTCTTTCTTTCCATCATCTTCTTGACTAGAGGTCATGGTCAATGCTCCTTTTGAGTGAATATCATGAAGTTTGTCCCATATGCCTTTTGCTGATGAACATTTTACCAAAATGGCCTTTATATAACTGTGTAGCCCATTCAAGATTTCCTTTTTTGCTCTTGTATTGTACTCCTTGGATTATCCTTCCATTATGCTAACAGCAATCACCAATTTCCAGACTTCAAAGCCTTGAGTCTTTAAGAAATTCCTCATTATTGCCTCCCATATATCAAAGTTTCCATTGAACAATGGAGGTTTCCCAATATGATCACCTTATACTTTCATGGTTGAAGAAGAGACATCTTTAGAAGGGTTAGAGGCTTTCTTCCTTGGATTTTCCATTTGTGTTCTAAGGATCTACCTTTAAGTTATTAGACTTATGAGCGAAGGTACTTGCTCTGATCCCAATTATTGGAAATACTGAGAGGGGGGGTGAATCAATATTTCTTTTCAATTGTTATTTTTACCAATTAGATCACTTATAATTAGAACACAAAATGAACAATAATAATATATTATTTTATTATTTTATTCTTTGCAATAAATCAAGTACAATATATGTAAGGCTCCAACCCTAGATGAAGACATCAAAATTCAATCTCCCAGGCTCCAACCTATATTTTCCAAGCACCAACTTGGATAAAAAAGGATCAACCTTGTCAATTCTAAGGCACCAACCTTAAGGGCTCCAACCCTATATCTGGTACAGGCTGCAACATGATGTCTTGAGGAATCCTATCCTCTAGGGCTCCAACCCTATCTTCCAAGGCACCAATGTTGTCTCTATGAGGCTCCAACCTCTTGCTTAAATTTGTCAAGATATATTTGGTTATACTTCATGACTCCCAATGTCTTCTTCAATGATCCCTGACAATCTTCAGCTTAATCTTCAGTGTAGTCTCCACATCACCACATCATCAATGACAAACTTGATTTCTTCACATGAAGGTGTCTCCACTATTCTTCATGATACCTCAACAAAATCACCAAGTTCACTTCATGATGACTTCAATGCATCATGATCTCCAAGGGTGCCTCCAAGAATTTAATCAATGCTTGGTGATCCATCAAGGTGTCTTCAATAAAATATTCAAAGGATTATTTAATTATTATTCAATAAAAACTTCAAGGTTTGACTCCAAATATGATGACAAGGCTCCAAGTATTTTCTTCAAGGATGCTTTCTTGAAAGTGTCTATAGATTTTCTTCACAAGCTCACTGACCTAGATGCTTCAAAGACACCCTTCAAATAATACTTCAAGATAATTTCCACGATTGACTCCAATAGTGATTTTCAAGGCTGCCCTCAATAGACAAATATGCTTGGTCTATATTAGCGTATATACAGAGGTTTTTACTTCAGTGATACCAGTGGACTTCTTCAAAGGATGTGGTAGTACTGACTCCAAATCTGCTCCTTATTACTGGTATGAAAAAATAGAATAGTGTCACAAAAAAGGTTCCAAAACACTCACGCTTCATGCTTACAAGTCTTCTCTCAAATGATGCCCAAAATTCTTGAATTCAAGGCTCCAAGACTGTTCCAAACAGTGCCCAAAATACTGCTCTCAAATGATGCCAAACACTCCCACAAGTTCGTTCAAACTACTAGAAGTCTGCTCCAAATATAGGTCTTATCCAATATAACCTCAGGTCTAAACTCCGACAAAAATGACAATTTCGAGATTCTTTTTAAATGCTAAAGGTCTGCACAAGTCCACAATTTTTCCAAGGCCAAGGTTTCATGCCTGTTAGGGCCAAAATCGCAGGCCTAAACAAAGGTTCGAAGGGTTTTAAATCAAGGCTGAATTTCTCTGAAATCACCACAGGTCTAAGCTAGGTTTCAAGTCCAAGGACTATAGTTTTAATAGATCCGAACACCAAACTAAATTTCTAGGTCTGAAATGTTGCAAAGGATCAACGTAGGTCTGAAATATTGTTAAGGTGAATCATTTTTCTTGATCTGAGCTTGAAGGACTAACCCAATACGAAATTTTGCCCAAATATATTCTTTAACTTCTTTCTAAGCCTCCTTGATGCGATTTTTACCTCTTCTCTAAAATATTTACCGAAAATGATTGACCCAAAGTGAAGGAGTATGAACCTGATCCAGGTGGATATTGGTGGCCACCTGCCTATTCCACTTGGGGCCCCACCATTGTCTCTTTTAGTTTTTTTACAACTTACTATTTTGAGGAGTTTTTCGGGTCCTGAACTTCTAGAGCCATTTTGAAGCCCCAAACGGGGATAGTATGCCGAAGTTATGTCCCTGGGAAGTTGAAACACCAATTTACCCAAATGGGGCCCATATTTTTGGTGCTTCATCTCCTAGGGTTAGGTTTTTGGACGTTTAGAGTTCTCCATTGTTTCTCCATAATAAATAGGCCCTCGAGCCTCATTGTAACACAGTTCAAAGGTCTGTAGCTGCCAAATATTTTCTCAGAGTTCACTACCAACACCCTAGGTATTTTATTTCGATCATGTTTGTAAGAATATTTCTGTGATTTGATATTAATGAAATGAAGCCTTATTTCCGCTGTATTTATATGTTTATGGTTATTTCTGTATTCTGTTGCGTTCCTGCATAAATCTGGATCAGTGGTATCAGAGCGGTCTGCTTTTTCTCGATCCTTATTTGCATGTCCCCAACGAGGTCGAGGTATAAGGATTTAGGGCTCAATCTAGTGGAACCTTTGCAAGATCAGCCTCGCAAACCCTGACGAACGCCCATGGGGGATGAAAAGAAAGATGAGGGAGCAGGAGATCCTATCAAAATATTGCTCGAGTAGGCCCTTGTTACACTGAAATTTGTCACCATGACATTTTAGTACTCCCTTAGAAGTCTACAACATCAAAGTTCCTAAATTCAAGCCTTGAAATTAAGAGAAAAGCTCATAAAAGTCTTAAAAACACTTGTACCACACTTTCTCTTAACATTTCCTGCAGTGTCGCACTTTCTTGCTCTAAATCATGTGGATCTAAACGCACTTTTTGTTTATTAAAGGTGCGGACCCCTGTAAAAGGTAAAAAAGGGCGCAATTAAAATCTAGAAGCTCAGTTTGAGTCATTTTTGGAAGCTTCTAGAAACATTCATGCAGTGGAAAGTCCACTCTTTTCAGGTTCATGCATCCCATCCATTAAGGAGCTAACCCCTTGATGTAAAGAGCTAATCCCTTTGAAGGAGGATTCTATCCCTTCTTTTTTGGAGCTGTAATCTCCTCTCCTTCACTATAAAAAGAGGCATAGGGTAGCCTCAAAGGGAGTTAACGCTTTAGTATTATTGGAGGTGAAGTGTTGTTGGAACTTAGACCCTTTTAGCTGAGATTTTATGTGGGAAAGATTACATACCTGTATGTATCTCGGTTGGAAGAGTGCAAGGCAGGTCAGAGTAAAGGAAACGCCTGTTCTGGACCCTAGGAAGGCCTGTATGACATCAAGGTGGACACGGTTGTAAGGCTCTTCTTATTTAAGTTAATACGAATGAATATTGTTTTCTCAATGGGCTATTTAATTGATTATATCATTTTGTAATGTTCCTTTTTAGAAACATTGTCAATCGACAAAGAAAATCTATTCCAGAGATAGACTGAAGGGGTATTTACTGGATTTTTCACCTCCATAAGAAGGATGAGCACCAGAGGTTACCTGGCCCACTATCAGACTCTGTCTATAGAGTGTTGTCAAGGGACAATATTCCCAAGAGGGAAATACAACAAGATTGGGAATCTTTCAAGATAACCCAAAAATGCAGCTACAGCAATATAAAGACATAAAATGGAAATAACAGTGAACAAAAATTATGCCAAAATTTATGAAAACCCTTGAGCCATTTTATTATGAAATAACAACAACAAAATGATACAATGAATATCAAAAGAATAAGGCAAGAAGCCTTCCATGAATTCATATGTCATAATACAAAATGCTGCTCCATAGCAGGATGCCCATGAATAGGAACTGCATAGTCACATGAGGGAGACTGCTACACTGAGTGCAAAAAATCATAGGATCTGCATAGATATGGCTCATACATCATTGGGAGAGTTGATCTCACCTCCCAATCACTACCTCCAGTCAATCCTAGAAGGATTACCAACATGCAAACTACATATCGCCTGGGAGTTAAGGTAGTAGCAGTTAACTCAATATGTGGAGCGGAATGGAGAAAGATGAATTGTTAAATCTGATGATGTGCCTTTCTCCAATGATTCTCCCAAATGTCGCCAATCCGTACACACAAGCCAATCCAACACAGAGTTCACCAAATGTTCCAACACTCATCAAGAATGTGGCTCCAACTAGAATGCTCTATGAGAGGGTTTATGCCGAATCGATGGTGGTGGTTGGCCTCCTTACCAATGATGGTGAAGTAGAAATTTGAATAACTGTTAAATTATTCACCGAGATTATCCTGATCACACACTATTTGAGCTTCATGCATAATACATAACCTCTTCTACTATTGATCATCAATTTGCGGAAATATAGACAATCGCATGCGCACATTAAAACTATAAACAATCACACATATAAACACAGTATTTATGGGAAAGCTTAAAGTTGAAAACCCCCAACTATCTGTATATTATAATGATAGAGATCATGTAACAATAATTGTACAAACTCCTCACAAGCTCTCAGTATAATCTCCAATTGTTACACACTACACAAGCTCAGATCTAGCAAAACACATGCTCCAATCTGCTCCACCTGTTAGCCTGCCTCTACTGTGCAATCCAAGATGAATAATGGCCCAATCTGAGTTCGAATCCCTCTGGTATGCACTGCGCAATCCTCATTGGCATCTCCATCAATGTGTGGTGCAAACTCATGCACTAGTATAGTCACAACTGATAGTCACACTTGCTCTTTCACCTACCTCTCCACTGGTCTCCACTGAAACTGTCCATGCACTGAAGTTAACTGATGTATTCTTTAGTTGATTTATGAGTTAATAATTAGTGAATTAATTAATAATTAATTCACACCACTCTCACTAGTGTATCAATCAGTTAGACTAGATACAATTAGCTCAACTATGTTTAGATTAGTTAAACTGAACACAACTCCATTAACTTCCTCAATCAACTCCACCAAACTCTCTCACATGAGTTCTAACTGAAGTATCCATGCAATAGCTCCACTTAACCCTTAGGAATAGCGTAATTCCTTTTGTCAGCTCTTGTGCCACATCTGTGCACTTAACTAAGGTGCTCCAAGAGAATAAGATAATGTTTATAGTCCAAATATTGTTAAGAGCTAATAATATTCGACATATCTATTTTTAGACTGGCAATCTAAAAATAGATTCCGCCCAATATGTCTAAAAATAGAAGTCCATCTATTTTTCCAACTTGACCAACCATCCACAAATAGCATCCTGCAACTCATAGAATATGATCGACATGTCTAAAAATAGACTCTGTGCCAAAAATAGCCTATGGGCCCACTTAGTGAAGGCGACTCTTTTCACTAAGCTCATCATCTTGTTGAATCTCAACACTCCCTCTCAACAAGATATGACATTCCGCAACCTCTATCCTACCTTCCGTGGTATTAAAATTTGCTCCGTGGAGTGCCTTCACAAGATAATTACCATCCCGATCCTCAGAGGAATGTATGAAAGTAACATGATCTCTCGCTGCCACACAATCTCCGAAATGATGATAATCGATGTCAATGTGTTTAGATCTATCATGAAAATGATGAAAAACTCGGAGAGTTTGATGCACCTCCGATACATTTTCAATAAATTATTATGAGGGGCTCTTAAGTGTGAATCAACAACTGCATCAGATCTTCTCCTCATCCATAGCCCGCATGCGTACCAAAATCGATGCCATATATACTTCCCATACTTAAACTGAGTGTTAATGGATCTCTACTTCCTCATTGCATTTCAGAAATCATGGTCGACTGAGCACAAAATCTCCAGATGTGCTCTTTCTGTCCGTTGGGCTCCCTGCCCAATCTGCATCCGTGAAGCCACACAACTTCACCTCATCCGACTGTCTGTACCATAATCCATATCCCGATGTGCCTCTGAGAAAATGCAATACATGCTTCCCGCCTTCCAAAAGAGCTTGGTAGGCTTAACCATAGCTTGTGAAAGCTGGTTAACTGCATAGCATATATCGGGTCGTGTATTGACCAGATACATAAGCAACCCCACCAACTGTCGATAAACAGTGGCATCCACTACCTTCGCCGAAGTAGCATCCTCCTTCCTCCAACCTCCAGGAAGAGGAGTATCAACAGGCTTGCAGCCATGCATGTTGAACTTCTCCAGTATCTCCCGGGCATACTTACCCTGAGAAACAAACAGTCCACCACTACGCTGCCAAATTTCCAATCCCGGGAAATAATGAAGGAGGCCCAAGTCCTTCATCTCAAACTCTTTTGCAAGATCCTCCTTGCATGAGAGTATCAACAGCTCATCACCTATCAAAATCAAATCATCTACATAAAGTACAATGATCAACAACTTACCCTCCACCACAATCTAGTATAGGTTAGGATCCGCCTCACTCTTGGAGAATCCAAGTCCGGTGAAATAACTGTCTATCTGTGTGTACCAAGCACGAGGTGCTTGTTTCAACCCATACATCTCTCTTTTGAGCCCGCACACATGCGAATCGCTGTTGAAGATCTCGAAACCTTCGGGCTGCTCTATGTACACCTCCTCCTCAATCACCCCATTGAGGAACGCAGTCTTCACATCCATTTGATGAATGCCACCCCATCCGAGCAGAGAGAAATAATCGCTCGTATGGAAGAATACTCAAGGACAGTGCAAAGGTCTCTTCATAATCGACTTCTATCCGTGAAAAGCCAAAAATAACTGCCTTGTACTTCTCCACACTCACAAATGTCATTTCACTTTGTAGATCCATATCGAACCCACCACTAATTTCCCTTCTGGCCTTAGGACAATCTCCCATGCACTGTTTCTGACAATCGAATCATACTCTTCCACCATGGCATCTACCCATGCGGGATCCTCCACAGCTTCCTCGAAAGAGGATGGCTCTGTCACGATACACTTGCTCACAAGAGCCATGTATCTAGTGTACCGATTAGTGATTAGGTGACTGTCTCTGTCTGCGCTGTGATGTAGGTGCTCCTACAACCTTCTCTGCATCTTGAGCCAGTCGCTCAGCTTCTGTAGTGCGCTTCCGCCCTCTGATGGTTGGCGTTGCATGAGTGGTCTCTTCCACTCCATGAACCTCATCTTGTGGCTGATCCACATCCCGAGACTCATCCTTAGGAACTAATAGCTCCTCATCTGCATGCAAGTGTGGCTCCCTCTCAAGCGAACACTTCATGGCTTTCTCCTCATGAAATTTGATATCCCGCCGCACAACAGTCTTGCGACTGTCTGGAAAATACACACGATAGTTGTGGGGTGTATCAGTGTACCCCACAAATATCCCAACCTCTCCGGTCGGATCCAGCTTCTTCCTGGCATCCTTCGTCACATGAATGTAAACAGGTGAGCCAAAAATCTTCAAATGAGAAATATCAGGCTTCTTACCAGAAAACGCCTCTTCGGGTGTACTCATGCCAATTACTCTATGAGGACAACCGTTTTTCACATAAACCGCAGTTTTGCATGCTTCAGCCCATAAGTGTATGGGAAGGCCCTGATCATGCAACATCGCCCGTGAAGCACCCACGATCATTCTGTTCTTTCGCTCTGTGACCCCATTCTGATGTGGGTTATGAGGTGTTATGAGTTCTCTTCGAATTCCTTCTACGCTGCAAAAATATTTGAATTCGCTAGAGATGAATTCACCACCATTATCGCTCCTAAGAGCCTTCACCTGCTTCCCCGACTCTTTCTCAACCAATGCCTTGAACTCACAGAACTTTGAGTATGTCTCGCTCTTCTTCTGCATGAAGAAGATCCAGCACTTATGAGAAAATTCATCAACAAATATCACATAATACCTATGCTTTGCTGTCGAAGCTACTGAGAAAGGTCCACACACGTATGTGTGAATTCTCTCAAGGATCGTCGTGGCGCGACTAGCCTTCTCATGAAAGGTGGCTTTCACAATTTTTCCCAAGGTACATCCCTTGCACTGATCTGACTGCTCAAGAGTACCCTTAGGAAGCCCAGTAGAAATCTGTTGTAGTATCTTCAAGGCTCCATGGTGAAGGTGGCCCAATCTCCGGTGTGCCACAACTGCCATCATCCCGGCTCTCTCACCACCTTCAGCTCTTCCCACCATTGTTGCGCTGTCTCCATATACTTGCAATTGATAAAGGTTCTAACTAACCCCTATCCTCCCAAGTCTCCACCATTTGCCTTAATACAGAAAGTTTCATTCCCAAAGACAACATCATATCCCTTGCCTCTAACATCGCCATGAGATAAGATTCTTCTTCAACTGAACACGCATCACTTCCTTCCATACAGCATTTAATGTATCCCTCTCAAAGGAAATGTATACCAATACCGGTCACACGATACCGATCACACCGTATCTACCATCATCGCCCATCTCGATGTGCACTCCAAGATCTTTCTCATCCAGATCAGTAAACAAATCTTTGTCTCCGGTCATATGAAAAGACGCACCACTGTCAAGAAACCACACTGAACCCATCATACTTGAGACCAAGCATGCGATCAATGAAAAATCCAGCTTAAACTATGAGGCTAAGGCCTAGCCTACAGATCCAAGAAATTTACTTATTTTTCTTCTTCTGTGGAAAATTAGTGGCGTAATGTCCGTGTTGGTGACAATGAAAGCACTTCACCTTGGACATGTCCTGCTTCTTGCATTTTGCACCGGATTGAGAAGCTTTCTTGCTCTTCCCATTCTTTTCTTTGGCAGCCAAAGCGCCATTATCTTCATCAGATTTCTTTGATGAAGATCCGTCCCTGGTACTCTGCCTTATCTCCTCTTGCACAAGATCCGACCAAAGTCGCTCCCATCCTGGCAATTTCTCCCGACCATTGACAAAGTCCTGATAGGAATGCCAACTCTTCGGAAGCCCAAGGAGAGCCAAGCTCACCAAGTCCTCATCATCAATAGTCACCCCCACACTTCCCATCTCATCCCTGCATTGGATGAACTTCGTGAGGTACTTGGGCATACTGTCGCCTTTCTCCATCTTTATGTTTCTGAGTCTATCCTTGAGCGCCAACTTCCTCTGGTCGCTCTTGCTTTGGAATAAATATGTCAAGGCTTTCCACATCAAGAATGGAGAAGCCTTACCATGAAGGTTGGACACTATGTGATCCTTCACACCCTCCAATAGAATCCTTCGACACTTTGCTGTCTTCTTTTGCCATGCGTCAAGTACGGCAGCATCAGTAGAAGTAGGCTTTGGGACTTCAACATCTATGAACTCCTTCAACCCATTGTCATCTAGCACCGCCTCCATCCTGTCCTTCCATGCAATATAATTCGAGCTGCCCTCAAGGGCATACTCCAATCACAATCCGTTGAAAGACATCTCAACTTCGACACCAAGAAAACACTGCTGCAAATTCGAATTCCACCAACACAAAACTCAACCGCTTCAATGTCTTGCAATTGCTCCAATGATCAATATCGCTCTGATACCATGTAGAAATTTTGAATAAATGTTATATTATTCACCGATATTATCCTGATCACACACTATTTGAGCTTCATGCATAATACATAATCTCTTCTACCATTGATCATTAATTGCGGAAATATAAACAATCGCATGCGCACATTAAAACCATAAAAAATCACACATATAAACACAATATTTATGGGAAATATTAAAGCTGAAAACCCCCAACTATATGTATATTATAATGATAGAGATCATGTAACAATCATTGTACAAACTCCTCACAAGCTCTCAGTACAATCTCCAATTGTTACACACTACACAAGCTCGGATCTAGCAAAACACATGCTCCAATCTGCTCCACCTATTAGCCTGCCTCTACTGCAATCCAAGATTAATAATGGCCCAATCTGAGTTCGAATCCACCTGGTATGCACTGCACAATCCTCATTAGCATCTCCATCAATGTGTGGTGAAAACTCATGCACCAGTATAGTCACAACTGATAGTCACACTGCTCTTTCACCTACCTCTTCATTGGTCTCCACTGAAACTGTCCATGCACTGAAGTTAACTGATGTATTCTTTAGTTGATTTATGAGTTAATAATTAGTGAATTAATTAATAATTAATTCACACCACTCTCACTAGTGTATCAATCAGCTAGACTAGATACAACTAGCTCAACTATGTTTAACTGAGTTAAACTGAATACAACTCCACTAACTTCCTCAATCAACTCCACCAAACTCTGTCACATGAGTTCTAATTGAAGTCTCCATGCAATAGCTCCACTTGACCCTCAGGAATAGCGTAATTCCTTCTGTCAGCTGCATGTGCCACTTCTGTGCACTTAACTGAAGTGCTCCAAGAGGATAAGATAATGTTTAGAGTCCAAATATTATTAAGAGCTAATAATATTCGACATATCTATTTTTAGACTGAAAATCTAAAAATAGATTCCACCAAGTATGTCTAAAAATAGAATTCCATCTATTTTTCTCGACTTGACCAACCATCCACAAATAGCATCCTACAACTCATAGAACATGATCCATATGTCTAAAAATAGACATAGTCTAAAAATAGACTTTGCGCCAAAAATAGCCTGCGGGTCCACTTAGTGAAGGTGACCACTCCTTCCACTAAGCTCATCATCTGCTGCTTACTCAACAAAATACAGTGAACCATCCTCACTAACCTCTGTAAGCAGAGAACCCTCCTCCTCCAAGATCAACTCGAAATGGTGTTGTAGGAAACCTCCCCGCAACACCTTGCAACACCGCACACACTGCTATAGATATCAGACCGATGCAAAGAGGGCTGATGCTAGTGTTTAATTAAATATAGAGGGATGAAGGTTGATCCTGACACAAGAGAGTTCACCCTCTGAAATGTCTGCAACACCCCCACTGCAAATGTGCTCCAACTAGAATGCAGTCTATGAGAGGGTTTGCACTGTAACTGATGGTGGTGGTTGGAATCCTACCAATGATGGTGGAATAAGCTCAGGAACCATCCTCACTAACCTCCCGGAAGTAGAGAACCTCCCTCCTCTGAAAGATCAGCTTGAAATGGTGTTGTAGGAAACCTCCCCAGCAACACCCTGCAACACTGCACAATAATCTGCTACAGATACTGCACTGATGTAGTAGGCTGATGCTATGGCCTGAATGCTGGAATATGGAGGATGAGTGCAATCCTTCATGAGCTCCTCAAGAAGGAAAGGAAATCCTAAATAGGACTCCCTCGTGCCTGAAGGCACTGTAGCTCTGTTGAAGAGCAAGAGGCAGCAATTTGTCTGAATAGACAAATAATCAAATGATCCAAGATGATCTCAATGGATGCCTTGCCCCTCCTTTTAAACACAACGAAGTCTCCACCCTTGGCCTTCCTTCCTCTAGAATTTTTCTCCCCCCATGGAATATTCCTCCACTAAAACTGTGTTGTCCCACTTGGTGGCTCCCACCTCTTATCTCAACACTGTTGACTTTGGTCAACTAGACCTTGTCCATTTGCAATTTAACCTCTTTCACACATGAGGGTGTGAAATCCCGCTCCATGATGGTCCCTTTTCTCATTGTAAGGGATTTTATTCCTGTTTACTACATGAATGGGTCACTTTACCCACTTTTATTCAACAAAATGAAAATGTGCAACTATAATGTTCCATTTTAGCTTGAGGCTAAAATTAGGAACATTACAGTCCTCCCCTCCTACATGTTGCTTGTCCCCAAGCAACTGCATAGAGAGAAAAAAATTCCTCCCCCTTCTTCTCCTTGGACTCATCATCAACAATCCCCACCACTGCTCAAGATATGCATGCAATAAATCTGCCCTCCAATGCTCCTTCCCAAGTATGCAAACCAGAATGGTGTACACCCTAAAAAGATAGAAGGTGTAGGTGGAAATCTCCCTGCTGAACCATGGCCTCCTCAAGGTAGGAGTGATGACATGCATGGGAAAATATAATCCCACTGATGATCCCCTCACCCATGCTATCATCCAAATGAAGATCTTTCTCCCGATTTTGTGCAATGTAGTGGGGCTGAATGGAGAGTTTTGCTGATTCATCCCAAGGAGTTCTTCTCTCCATTTTAAATATACATGGGGCTGCCTTCATTCCTGGGCTGAAATGGTATGGCCTCCAAGAATGGCCCAAGCTACCCCATCAAGAAAATCAGCCATGAATGCCTCCTCAATTTCCCCAAGTGGCTTCCTCCACATGAAGAGGAATGTAGCAATGTGGCAATCATGGGTTGCCCATGGTATCTCCTACAACATAAAAATGCATAGTAGGGAGAATCATGCTCCCAATGGGTTGTCCCAACATATAGAACACTCTCCAAATAATGTGCCCTATGAATGTACAACATCAACAATACAAGGAAACATAATACAATGTAAACAAGCTGTCAAAAGACAACTAGAGAGTGGGTCACAGCTTCTCTTATGGGACCAACGTAGTGCACCTCTTGTCTGCATCAAAACGGAAATTAACAGGTGGATTCCCAGCCACTTGTTGGCTGCCACAAATATCTCATGACATGAAATCATGAAAGTACAAATAGGTGCCAAAGAAGTATTTGGCCTCCTCCACAACCCACCATAAGATTGGTCAATTTTTCTACTACAAATTGCTGCAAGTACATCCTCATATAATATGAAAGAAGGTACAAGACCTCTTGATACATCATGCTGCTCAAATAAGGAAAATAAGTACAATAAAAAATATGAAATTATACCTTCTCCCTCATGCACTTGAGCTCTTGAGCTGAAATGGCTCAACTGAAAATTCTCCCTCACCTCCAATGAGTAGGGAAGTGGTTGTGATGTCCTCTCCATCATCAATCAGGCTATGCATCTCTCCATATGCTGATATATGTCATGATGAATGCCCTCCCAAGTGAACTCCTCTAGCAAGGCAAAGTATGCATTCAAGTGCATAGCTATGAAGTCTCGATCTATCCTCCTCATATACAACGTTGGTGTTCTGCAGTATGATGCTCCCCTGACGCTGTTGCATGCTACTTTGACATCCCCCATGCCAAATTCATCCTCCAAAATGCTTCCATGCCCATCATGCAGCTGCTCATGCTCACGTAGTAATGGGGATCCTGGAAAGCTAGTCTCCCATGAGAAACTGTCATCCAAAAGGAATCTCGCGATCCGAGGAAATGTAAGCATGAGTAACCTCCATCTACTCCCATGTGTGAAATATTCCTTCCCCAAAGGAAGTATCCTCCTCCTCATCAAATATGTGGAGCAGTCATCCTGCATCATGAATATGCAATCCTCCATCCTTGCAACAAAATCTGTCAACGCAATATAATTGATGAGAGTGGGTGATGCTGAAAATGAGAGAGTGTCTCCCTCCTCCCTGAGTCTATCCCAAAATCTCTGCGATGTGCTGAAATCTCCCAAGGTTTCCACCCTCCTGAAATAAAGGTGTGAGACCCCCGAATGTGGAGCATCCAACCTCCTCTACTGATCTAGTGGTCTCCTTGGTGTAATGTCTCCATGCAGTGAGACACCATCATCAAGAGATGACTGAATATATGAATGGAGAAAACCCTCCATGCTTCTACTGCGCAATCCAATCATCATCTTAGGTGCATCAACCTCATAAAATAGACAGGGGTGTGTGCTCCTCATCACATGATGTTGATCATCCTCCCTATTTCTTCTTATATCTCTATAGCTCTGCACCCTACCAACAATGGCACATATGTATCATGAGTTGTGCCTTGATCTCTACATGGGAGATCCTAGGGAATTTCTTACAAAGACACAAGAATCCCTCTATGTGGAGCAAGAGCTCCTCTTTCCTCTGCATGAGGCACTGGATCAACTCTAGCTATACTAGCACAGTTTCCCTCCTCCTCATCAACATGTAGGGGCAACCTCTCCCAAAATTTGATCTCCTTTTGAAAAAGAGACCTCCATGCTCTCTTGTGAAAGAATATGAGATGGATACCTTGCCTCCAACAAGGTATGATGCAAGATGTCAGCCTTCTCAACAATGTCCTGAAGTGGATCTGAGTTTATGTTTCCTCCCACCAAATCCTTCCATCATTGTTCCAATGAATCTGAAATAGGAAGAAGTATTTGCATCCTTTAAAGAACATGACTCAAATATCCACCATGCATAGGTCTTACCTCTAAAGTGCAGCGCTGCAAACCTAATAGCACCTCCTTTGGAAACTTTGTGCTGCTGCAACATGGTCTTCAGCTCCTCTACCCATGCTTTGGCTGAACATGTAGGTGAACCTCTAAAAGTAGATAGAACAAATCTATCTTGATGCTGGCTCCCCTTCACCTTAGACTTGAAAAAATCCATGAAAGTGAGATGATCTCTGAATGCCGGAGTTTGAGACTCATACTCTCTCAGAAAATCTTAAAGAGTTTTCCTCTTGATCACCTCTCCTTCTTTCCCATCTCTTTCATGACAAAACTGCACATGTGACTGTGCTGTGCATCAAGGGATGTGACTGCATGCTCACATTCCTCATCAAAAACCCTAGAGTTTGTTTATGTTTCAAACCCTTGTGGAGATTCTTCAAATCTCTCCCTTCTCTTTTGCTTGTGGCTCCTATGAAAGCCCTAGGAAGATTTAGGGAGAAGCTTGGCTAGCTCATCTCCTTTTTCTTTTGCACAAAGTGGAGTCTTCCTCTTCTCCTTAGATGGCATCTTGGCTGAAGATCCACAGGCTGAGCCAAGATTATGTTCTGATACCACTGTAATGTTCCTTTTCAGAAACATTGTCAATCGACAAAGAAAATATATTCCAGAGATAGACTAAAGGGGAATTTAATGGATTTGTCACCTCCATAAGAAGGATGAGCACCAGAGGTTACTTGGCCCATTATCAGACTCTGTCTATAGAGTGTTGTCAAGGGACAATATTCCCAAGAGGGAAATACAACAAGATTGGGAATCTTTCAAGATAACCCAAAAATGCAGCTACAACAATATAAAGACATAAACTAGAAATAATAGTGAATAAAAATTATGCCAAAATGTATGAAAACCCTTGAGCCATTTTATTATGAAATAACAACAGCAAAATGATACAATGAATATCAAAAGAATAAGGCAAGAAGCCTTCCATGAATACATATGCCATAATACAAAACGCTGCTCCATAGCAGGATTCCCATGAATAGGAACTGTGCAATCACATTAGGGAGACTGCTACACTGAGTGAAAAACATCATAGGATCTGCATAGATATTTCTCATACATCACTGGGAGAGCTGATCTCACCTCCCAATCACTACCTCCAGTCAATCCTTGAAGGATTGGCTGAAATATGCAAAACTGCAAAATGCAGGAGTTGCTGGGTAGTAGTAGCAACTCAATATGTGGAGTGGAATGGAGAAAGCTGAATGGTTGAATCTGATGATGTGCCTTTCTCCAATGATTCTCCCAAATTTTATGCTAATCCCGACGCAAGAGAGTTCACCCTCTGAAATGTTTGGAATACCCTCACTGCAAATGTGCTCCAACTAGAACGCAGTCTATGAGAGGGTCTATGCTGTAACTGATGGTGGTGGTTGGCCTCCTACCAATGATGGTGGAATAAGCTCAGGAACTATCCTCACTAACCTCCCGGAAGTAGAGAACCTCCCTCCTCTAAAAGATTATCTTGAAATGGTGTTGTAGGAATCCTCCCCAGCAACACCCTGCAACACTACACAATAATCTGCTACAGATACTGCGCTGATGGAGTAGGCTGATGCTATGGCCTGAATGCCAGAATATGGAGGATGAGTGCAATCCTTCATGATATCCTCAAGAAGGAGAGGAAATCCTAAACAGGACTCCCTCGTGCCCGAAGGCACTGTAGCTCTGCTGAACAACAAGAGGCAGCAATTTGTCTAAATAGACAAATAATCAAATGATCCAAGATGATCTCAATGGCTACCTTGCCCCTCCTTTTAAACACAACGAAGTCTCCGCCCTTGGCCTTCCTTCCTCTAGAATTTTCATCCCCCATGGAATATTCCTCCACTAAAACTGCGTTGTCCCACTTGGTGGCTCCCACCTCTTATCTCAGCGCTGTTGACTTTGGTCAACTAGACCTTGTCCATTTGCAATTTAACCTCTTTCACACATGAGGGTGTGAAATCCCGCTCCATGATGGTCCCTTTTCTCATTGTAAGGGATTTTATTCCTGTTTATTACATGAATGGGTCACTTTACCCACTTTTATTCAACAAAATGAAAATGTGCAACTATAATGTTCCATTTTAGCTTGAGGCTAAAATTGGGAACATTACACATTTCTTGAATTTCTTGATCATCTTGATAGATGTTTGATTCATAAATTGATTTATTATATAGGTGCTTTTGATCTTTTCTTTTGTTTGTGACTGCAGATCCTTGACGACGAATTTCTTCAAGCCACTGGAAAGAAGATCAGTGCTGGACAACAAGTAGGTTTCTAAAACCCTGTTATAATTAATTCCATGTCAAACAATATCTAGAGAAAATGTTTTTTATTTGTCCGTTTGTTGCTAGTTGTTCGTAGGACACTTGGGAGGTCTGTCTTGTCTGCAAGAACGACTTATCCATCCAAAAAAATGGTGACTATGCTAGGGAATGGATCTTGAACTTTGATTTCTTTTATTTTTGACTTGTGAATTTATTTTTTCTGATTTTGATTGATTTATATTGGCTTGGGTAGTTTATCCCTATAGAATCCCTAAGAAATGATTGAGAGTTTTTTATTTTTTCTTTAGTTTTCTTGTGTCCGCTCTTTTCTTTTATAGATAGTGCGGGCAGATCCGCACTTTTCTTGTACCCATAGTGCGGGACCGCACTGGTTTGCACTTAATCCTGCGGACCCTGTGAAATTTTTTGAAAAATATTAAAATCCTCTTTTCTGGATTAGTTTTTTAGATTCTCAGTGAATACCCAGACTTGTATCTTCTGTCACGAAGCTTTGGTTAAGAGTTTATTTCAGCATTTTTAGTTTTGAATGATTTTCTGAAAGATCTGCATGTTATAATGATTTTTGCTTTGTCTTTATCCCACTCAAATATTAGAAACCTTGGTATACCTTTAGATCACTGGTATTTCCTTGCTTTCTTTCTGAGTCTGACATCATAGCAGAAATTGTTTTATGAGATTTAGATCCCATTTTCCTCATTTGCAAATATTTAAAAAACTTTTGTTGATAAGTTTGGAATTTCACTTAAAAAACCAAAATTGGATGTTTTTTGAGTTCTTGTTGATCCAAGCAAAGAATTTCTTAGTTAGATAACAAGCTAAGCAAGACATCCTCAAAATATTTGAAGTTTTAATTCAGATTTAGTCTTTATAATTTTTAGATCTCAAAAATAGTGTTTTTAGTTTTGAGTGTTATTTCTAGAAATTGTAGTGTTCTTTTGAAGAAAAACTTGGTTTGTAGTTTCGATCTTGAATAAAAGGGATTTCTTATTGAGAATTAAATCATTTTGAGTTATCATTGAAATTAGATTTTTTTTCATTTATTCTTGTTTGAAGGAAAGATTTGTTTTTAAAAGATTGCATTTCTCAATTCTTCCTTTAGATAGAATTCATTGAAAGAAAATGGATTGTTTCTCATAATATATGCATTTTTAGTGTGTTTTGAGTCGGGTCACTACATATCATCAGTTTCACTTTCGCACCTATTGTCCTAAGAAACAACCTTTTAAAATCAATGCTTAAATTAAAATCAATCTAGTAATTTTTATTTTTCTAGGGCTCTCTTCACCGATATAGCTTAGGCTAGTGTCTTGGAGTAGGGAGTAATTAACTCTCCAAGACAATTAAAAAAAACAAGTAGTTGATCTTGCAATAGGAAAAAATCCAATAGTCGCTTGTATGCTCTGGGAAACTCCTCTTAAAGGAGTCAAGCACGAGGTCGTATTTGAACCAGTTGGATAATCAATTCTATCTCATTGGGAACGATAGAAGATATGCGCGTATTAACAACAGTAAACCTCAGATAGACCATTGTCGAGGAGCCTAGAGTAACTTGTCGATATACCTTGGATTATGTCAAGGAGCCTTCAAGGGGATTGAGCTTTGTTACTCTGCCCTTGTGCGTATTTCAGATCGTAGAATGTTCCCCTAGGTATATTAGTTCCTGTTGGTAACCATAGTGACCATAATCTTTATGGTTTTCTCCTAAGGTGACGGTGGAGGAAAGATCCCAATGTACCTGGAGCAGACGTCGACTAGACTCACTTGGACTCTCCAGAGGGTTATCTTCACTCGAGATGGTTTAAGTAGAGAAACTTGCACCGGTCTGTTTCATTAAGCAGGTTGTCGGGGTAACTGTTCCAACTGCCCTTTCTACATTAAATACTATGATGTTGGATTTAATCACCAACTAGTGTTTTTAGTGTGGGAAGTTACTGTTTGTGTATGGTTTGATCTCCTAGATTTTTAGGCGTGTGATTCATTTGTTTGTTTCTTTAGCGACTCTAGGAGTTTTCATTGACATTTTCTTTGATTGCTTGTGATTAATAATTTTTAATCATGGCTTAATTACCAAGACAATCGCGTAGACTCCAGGGGAAGCCCCCTGAGTATACACCAAGCCAACTTGAAGGGCTGCAAGCTATAGTATCGCCTAGTGACAGTAGAATTAGATCAAAAGAAGTAGGAGAGTAATCTATAGTTGTTCATCCCGATTATCAATCACAAACAACAGAGCATATTCAAGAGCCAATTTCAGTTTCTGAAGTTATTGGTAGTATTTCTCATTCCAGTGAATTAGCTGAAGAACCTGAAATTTCTGAGCCTGACACAGAACCTGCTGTATTGGAACCATCTTCAGGATTTTTTACTCTGACTTCTAGTGATCATGGTTCACCTAGGGTAAGACATCGCATTACTGAAAATCTTCCTTTTGACCTCATATCTATTGAAGAACTTGTTGGTCCAGATGAAGATGTAACTCTTCCCGAAACCCAAGAAAATTTGAATCTTAGGGAGCGTGAATCAATATTCTAAAGTCCTTTTATAACTAACGCTTGGTATTTATCATTGACAGATTTTTTAGAAAACTCGGGTCTTAGTTTTTCACCACCCCGAATTCCTTTTCATCCTACACCAAGAGGTTATTATCCTTCATCAATTATTTCAGGTGAGTCATCTATGTTTTCCCAATCACCGGAAACATTTTTATACGGTGGTCCTTCTGTTCCTTCGGGGTACCAGTCACTCTCTGGTACTTTCTCAGGAGCAACTCCTCGACCAACTGAATAAGTGTTATCATCTGGTACAAATGGAACTAAAACTGAAACATTGAACGCGGAGCAAATTTTTATGATGTCTGGTAATATTCCAAATCCTCAACCTCAAGGTAGTTAGTTACCGCCTAGGGGGCAACCTCAAGGTAGTCAATTACTGCCTAGGGGGAAACCTCAAGGTAATAAATTACCGCCTGGGGGGAAACCTCAAGGTAGTCAGTTACTGCCTGGAGGGCAACCTCAAGGTAATTTTTTACGAAGACAAACTGTAGGACAATATTATTTACCTGGAGAAAAACCTCAAGGACAATACATACCTTAAGGTTATCAACCTCAAGGACAGTACATACTCCAAGGTAAACCCTAGACTCAATATTCCTCAGGGTCCTTATCAATCCCAGATTCAGTACATGCCTCAAGGTTATCAACCTCAAGGTCAGTACCCAACTCAAGGTTTCCAACTTCCTTCCGGTCAACCATTATTATAAGGAGTTGGAAATTTACCAGTTAATTATCAACCTTACGTTCAACCAGGTTATGGTCCTTCATATGCACAACCTTCTACGGGTCAATACCCCGAAATGAACATGGTGTGGAATCCATCTCAAATTCAACAGACTATGCAACCTAATGTGTAGTTACCTAATCACCCTGGACAGCCTATAGTTTCTGGTCAAACCTAGCAACCTGTCCAGCCTACTGTTCAAGTCCCTGCACCTGGTTTGGTTCAGCAGCCTGGGCCTAGTACACCTCAGACTCCGCCTCATACTGATGCTGCTACTACAAATTCTGTTCAACCTACAACACCTGTTTCTGGAGTATCTGTAGCTTGGGTTTCTTCTATCCCTGCATTAGTACAAATTCCTCAAGCCTCTATGCCACAGTCATGACCTACAATTCAGACTACGGTCCAGATGCCTACAGGACAAGCTGGTACTAGTACGATTGTCTCTAGTCAACCACAATTTACTTATCAACCGTACTACGGACAG
Organism: Pinus albicaulis; assembly: GCA_034641835.2. Lineage (NCBI taxonomy): Eukaryota > Viridiplantae > Streptophyta > Pinopsida > Pinales > Pinaceae > Pinus > Pinus albicaulis. Next base: position 20,782,070 of record CM076581.1, on the reverse strand, counting down.
TATCAATTTGGACAGGCTACACAAAATCCAATATATCAGTATCAGCTGTACCCCAGGTATACTTATCAAGTACCTCAACAACCCCAGTATGGTCTAGTTAATCCTGGTTACCCAGGAGGTTTCACGATTCCAAATGCGCATCCAATTCCAGGATATCCTGGATATCCTCCTCCTGGAACTGGTTTGATCACACAAGGTTATCAAGACCCTAGCCATCGGTTACCATTCATAGCAACTTTAGATTTACCAGATCTATCGTGCCTTACGAACGATCCCATTTTTTATCTTCCATCCCATTTTTTGTCTTCCATATTGGCCGCCGATGCCTAACAATTTTCCCAGTGATATTCCGAAGTTTGAAGGTAAGTCAGGAGAGGACCCATCTAATCACGTTATGACTTATCACCTCTGGTGTGCATCTAATTCACTAATCGATGATTCGATTCGATTCGATTGCGTCTTTTTCAGAGAAATCTCATTGGTCTAGCTTCCAAATGGTACATTGAGTTACCACACAGATCTTTTAATAATTTTAATGCACTAGCTACTGCTTTCTTAACCCATTTTCAGTTGCCTGTCAGATACGACAATGGCACAGAATTGCTGACTTCATTAAAATAGTCTACGTCTACGTACATATATGGTCACATTCATGAATGGAGATGTAGAAGGCATTTAGTGAAAGTCTTTATTCCGGATCAAATTTTGGCTGAATGGTTTATTAAATCGTTATTGCCCAAAATTACTGAAGATGTGGCCAAAGGAGGCGTTGTTACGGAAGAGCAAGTCATTGCTCAAGATCAGTACCTTGACCTTGTATATACTCAGTCAGGTACTCTGTATGATAAAATCCCTGATTTACCAAGACCTGGTCAATTAAATACAACTCCTTCTAGATCTCATGCAGCTAATGGTGTAATTGGTTCTGTTAGCACTGGTAAAGTAAGAAGAAGTCTTGCAAGACCACTTATCCTATTATCACTTTACCCAATTCACCCAAAGGAGATTCTTCCCTAGAAGCTTCTGCCGATATTCACATTATAGAGTCATCTACAACCAAATCTAAAACTGGTGGTAAGAATAAAGGTAAGAATAAAAAGAAAAAAATCTTCAAAAGATAAAAACGATACAACTAAACCAACTGATGAAAAATGTAAACCTCAATATCCTTGTCTAATCTGTGATGAGGATCATTTTACAAAAGAGTGCCCGGATAGAGCCGAGGTATCAAAATTTGTTAAGGGTTCGCCTATACCTGCTGTCTTGAAGGATCCCTTTCCCACTTAAGATAGTAACATGGTTGGATCTTCCTCCAAATGCACTTGAGAATATCTTGATGGTTGCGATGCGATCGTAAGATTATGGTAGTAAAAATACCAGTAAAGAAGCAGAAACATCCAATTCTGCATTAACTACATCTCCATCAATTTCTGATCCATTACAGATCGAGAAAAAAAATCTTGACTTAGTGATTAAACCGCCTGCAAAAGGTGTACTTCGTAAATCAGCTTTCAATTCACATGAGAGCGCTGCTCAGAATTACAATATTGTTGAAGATTTGGAAATTTCCCCTTGTCGACTTTGGAAGTATTGCAATCATGCCCAGCCAAAGAAAATTACTTTTGTCAGCCTTAGGAGCCGTAGATCTCCAGGATTTGAACCTCATGATCTTCGATTTAGAGAATTTTACACCCCGCCTACCCCATCAAATGGATTTTCAGATTCCGGTAATAGTAAAAAACAAACGCATCTTTCGTACTGTTGTTGATGAAGGGGATTCTACGTGTATTATGTCGTTAAAATGTTGGAAATCACTTGGTTCTCCGACCATTAACCAATCACCGACTATTCTCAAAGCTTTTTACGGAAGATTTTTTCAGCCATATGGTATCTTACAATATCTACCAATAGAGGTCGAAGGCAAAATGGTTAATCTAGATGTGGAAGTGGTTGATGCCCCTCTAGATTACAACCTTCTCCTGGGTCGCAGTTGGTCTTACGCCATGACTGCTGTTGTATCATCGATCTTTCGTCTCATCATGTTTCCTCATAAAGGAAAGATCGTTAAAATAGATCATCTCTCATACTATTCATCCGACCCAGCCTCTACTGATAGCATCCAACATATCGGAAAATCGACTATCCTTTATAAGGATGTCGGAGTAGGTTTGCTTAAAGATTCGGCTTTAATGGGAAATTTTTCCCTACCTCCTCCCAACGTACAACTTCCTATTGCTAATATCAATATGATTACATCAAGTACTATGTCCTTTGATGATCCTTGGATAGTACCTTCAGAATTAGAATTGGATTATTTCGATATCCCGATGCCTTTGAATCCTTTTGAGTTAGCATATCAAAATGTACAGTCATTTTCTAATACTCCTTCAACTGAATCTGATCCAGTGAATGTGATCAATCAAGAGTCATTTTCAATATCGAGCTTAGCTTCGACACCAATTTTGGATTCTGCTCAACAAATATTCAATACTGATGAACATATTCGTGAATTCTTGTCGGTAGATGAGTTACCATGGGAAGATCTTCATCATAGGTCTTCGTTTTTACTTGATCTCGATCATTTTGAGAATGATTTTTCCTCCATTTTTACCACTGATTACATCAAATAACCTCAGAATCCTCTCTCACATATCGATTCTGAATTGAATTTAGAAAATATTTCTAGAACGGTTCCTCTTGACATTTCAGTAAAACTTGGAATTGTTGAAAACATTCATATAGGTGCTTCTTGTACGCCTGATGAAATCCAAGCATATAAAGCCCTATTTCAGGAATTTCGCGAAATTTTCACCTGGTCATACGAAGAAATTCTAGGAATCGATCCATCAATTGTTGTTCATGAAATTAAGACATACCCGGATGCTAAACCCGTTAGACAAAGATTACGTCAGATACATCCGAGAAAAGCTGCCGCTATTAAAGCCAAAGTTGAAAAATTACTTTGTGCAGGTTTTATTTATCCAATTCCACTTACGGACTGGGTATCTAATATTGTTTCGGTCAATAAAAAACATGGAACAATACGAGTATGTATCGATTATAGGGATATAAATCGAGCTTGTCCAAAAGACAATTATCCAACCCCTTACATCGATCAAATTATTGACGATTGTGCTAGAAGTGAAATGTTCTCGTTCATGGATGGATTTTCTGGCTACAATCAAATCAACATACTCCCTACAGATCAACCTAAAACAACTTTCATTTGTCCATGGGGAACTTTTGCTTATCGAAAACTACGTTTTGGCCTTAAGAATGCTGGCGCCACTTTTCAAAGGGCCATGTCTTATGCATTTCATGACATTAAACACATTGTGAAACCCCACCTCGATAATTTTCCTGCTCTTTCTTCACACATAGCAGATCATATTACTCATTTACGAGCCATATTTATACGATGTAGGCATTATAAGATTCGTTTAAATCCTCAAAAATGTTTTTTCTGCGTACAATCCGGACGATTATTGGGATTTATTGTCTCGAAAGCAGGAATTCGTGTCGACCCGCCGAAGGTTGAGGCAATCATAAATTTACCTCCTCCTTCTACTCTTCGCCAACTCCAAAGTTTGTAAGGGAAAGGGAACTTTTTATGTCGATTCATTCCTAACTACGCCGAGTTAACGAAAGGTTTCACTAGGTTGTTGAAATATAATATTCCTTTCTTTTGGGATGAGATCGCTGATAGATATTTTGATGCTCTGAAACACACATTGACCCATGCATCGTTACTGCATCCTCCCAACTACAACCAAGATTAATTTTTGTACCTCGCCACTTCTGATTCCACGATAGGGATGGTTTTAGTTCAGGAAGATGAATTCCATGGTGAACATGTGATTTACTATCTTAGTCGAAATTTGCATCCGACTGAGATCAAATATTCACATGTGGAGAAATTGGCCTTGGTAGCTGTTCAAGCTGTCCAACGTTTTTGTCATTACATACTTTTACGCAAAACGACAGTGATCTCTGATTGTAACCCTATTATGTACATCTTGACCAAACAATTTTTGGGGGGCAAATACTCCAAATGGATTGTTATCCTGCAGGAGTTTGATTTGGAGTTTGAAAAATCCAAATCCAATAAACCATTGATATTTGCTGAACTTATGTGTGATTTCCCACGTACTGATATAGAAACTGTGGCAGAACAACCAATCGCAGATGAATCCTTGTTTCTTATTAGTACCATTGATTCGTGGTATGGAGATATTATTGTTTATCTTCAGAACCAATCTTTTCGGCTTGAGCTTTCACAGTCGCAACGATGAAAAATACGTTCCAGTATCAACAATATCATATTGTAGGCGACACACTGTACCGTCGTGGTGCGGACTCAGTTTTTCGACATTGTCTAACCCATGAAGAAGCTGAAAAGGTTTTAAATGACTGTCACTCTAGAGCATGTGGCAGTCATATGTCTGGGTATGCCACAGCCCAAAAGATATTGTGCGCAGGTTACTTCTGGTCGTCCTTATTTAAAGATTGTATTTATGCGGTCCGAAAATGTCATAATTATCAAATCTTTGATCGAAAAATGTGTGCACCACATGCTCCTCTTCACCCTATAATTTCTGTCGGTCCTTTTTCAAAATGGGCCATTGACTTCATTACATGTAACCCTCACTCGGCCGGGGGGCATGGGTATATTATTCTAGCAGTAGATTATTTTAGCAAATGGGTCGAGGCAATGCCTACATTTGCGACAGATGGAAAAACTGTAGCTACTTTCGTGTTCAATCATGTGATTTCCAATTTCATTGTACCCCAAGCGATAATTACTAATCACGAGAGCCATTTTCGAAATATCATGATGACCGAATTAATGGACCAACTTGGCCCGCGCCATGATAGTTCTACACCATATTATTTGCAGGCTAATGGTTTAGTTGAAGCAATTAATAAATTTCTAGTCACCATGATCAAACTAATCATTGGAATTCAAAAGTTGAATTGGCATACCATGCTCTTTTCAGCACTTTGGGCATATCGAACCTCAGCAAAAACATCGACAGGTTTTACCCCTTTTCAACTAGTTTACGATTTAGAAGCAGTATTACCCATTGAATGCGAGATACCGTCACTCCAACTAGCCATAGAGTTACTACCAGCCACTTCTAAAGAGGAGAAATTTTTTTATACTCGGCTCAATTAGATGAGAATCGGCGCACTGCTGCATTAGCTACTGAGACTCATGCAGAAAGAATGAAAGCTCAGTATGATAGAAGTTTTACCCCTCGTAATTTTTCAGAAGGAGACTTAGTTTTCATTTATGATCAAGCCAATGATAAACTAGGGGCTGGGAAATTTGAACCCATGTGGCATGGTCCTTATATTTTCAAGAGACAGCTTGCAAAAGGGGCCTATGAATTGATTGATTTTGACGGAGTCTCTTTAGATAAACCCAGAAATGGACTTTATCTGAAGAGATATTACGCTTGATTTTTGTGTGGAGATCTTCTCTGTATATTAGTTACTTTTTAGATGGTGTGCAATAGATTAGAAACGTGTGCCTAGCTTAAGTGTGCTTTTACTACTATTCCTTCTTATTTGGATTACTCTTGATATCACAGATGTCGACGTCCTTTCAAACATATATTGGTTTTGCTAATGGCACTTGTCGTAGTACACGAAACATCTCTTCCGCAGCTTGGGTTATTTATTCACCCACTAACAAGTTAATATCTATGCATGGGGTAAGCCTCGGTCAAACAATAAACAATATTGCTAAATACAGTGCAGTTATCGAATTATTGTCGGAATCCATTTCATTTGGAATTTGGAGTTTGATCATTAGGTTAGATTCTGAACTCGTTGTATTACAATTAAACTGAGTATATGCCATTAGAAACCTGGTATTATTAAGATTATTTTTAAGGGTTCGTCTCTTGGAACGAGAGTTCAATTATATTGAGTATCAACACATTCCTATAAATTTAAACACATTAGCAGATGCAATAGCTTCTAGTGTTATAAACAGACATTTGCAATAATAAAGTAATAAATCAACATTCGATAACATGATTGAACAGGTAACTGGAAATAATAGTATATCATAGTACAGATGTAGTGTTCAAAAAATAGTACATCATCTTCAATCATAGCTTAAAAACGCCTTATGTTCAGAAAAAGGTGATACAAAAATGAGTCTATACAGTTAATCATCCACTATCCGTGGTGATGATCACGATAATACACTACTGCTCGTGCCACCCTAGTCAAAAATCTCCTGAATGGTCCAGAAACACCAATGACATATCTCTGTAGATGGAGTGGGATGTCATCTACGGTAGTCTCAGGAATATCCATAGTGAGCCGCTTCAAATGGTTTTCTAAATCAGTCAGGATCTCTGTTATCTGATCTTGTGGTGGTGGTGGTGGTGCTGCATCCCTTTGCCTTCAGTCAAAGGGGCGGAGAATGGCTGGTCGACTTGGACCCACATCTGCATTTGAATTCTTTGTTATCAGTTTTGGACGATTTAAAAAAAAAAAAATTTAGAAATTAGAACATGTCAAAGAGATTTTTTACCTGACTCATCCCACTCAGCTCCTGGAGGAAGTGGCATATCTTGGTCGCCGCGGAAATCCATGCCTACATAAGGAAAATCCTCTATCACAAAAAGTTGGCGTTATAACCAACGAAAATAAGTCAAGGGAAATTGAACAATCTCCCCACCCTCGCTGTGACCGGCCATCAAAACAACCCATCGAACAATTCGAGGCTCTCGAGGTCTACCAGCATCAACAGGAATATGTTGCGGGGCTAACATAGGAATCCTCTCTAGAGCAAAGGTAACTATGATTGACCCATATCCGAAGTTTTTTAACTTCCCATTCTTTGCTCTGGTAATTTGGCCTTTCACATTAGCCAACACTGCCTCGCACCAGTTGAATATGGTGCCTCGAAAACAATCTACTGCAATCTGCATATGAGATCCAACAGCTACATGCAAAGCTACACTTCTGCAGAACTTGACAATGGTAAATGCAATCACTTTTAACTCGAGACTGATGATAGTTTTAATGTCAATCCATTTGTCTCTAGGATTGGCTTCATCATTACAAAACTCTAATTGCAGGCTGGCAACAGATTGGCCACCTGGCCTAGCCCCAAATAGAGAAAGTGGTTCGCCTCTCTTAGACAAACCAGTAAAAAAATATATGCCCTCTAGCTCAATTTCGAGCCGGTGACCTCCAATCACGAAACATTGGTCCTGACCGTCCCACTTTTTTACCAACCAAGTGAGAAGATCTACTTGAGCTCTCATGCCACTGATAGCCCAGAATTTGAATAGCCCGCATGCTTTTAAAACTTGAAACGTAGGTTGATGGATCATTGTTGTTTCATTTACCTCCTCATGTTCCTGTTCTCGCCAAATGAGCATTGTAAATATCCTACAATGAGTAAAATGAAGGATTAGAATCATTTTAAAACAAAAATTTTGGGTAATTTTGGAGGAAATTGTGTTTTTAAATTCGTTACGGCGCCCCTACACTTTACGCTCAGAGACAGTGCGTAGCTCTGCACGGGATCTGTGTTAAAAGTGCGGGGCCCTGACATTTTCCTTTGTAAGAAAATGTCAGGGTCCGCAAGTACCTAGTGTCTTACCTGCGGACCCCCGAGGGCGGATTTTGGAACCAATTTTCCTCCCAAAAATGAAATTTTGACCCTAATTTAAGAAAATGAATGGATGAAAAGCAAGTAAAAGAGGTTGTGGATTACCTGGAGCAGACAGTTTTCGATTCCAACGGTCAGTTTGTCCAAAATATTCTCCGAAACGTTTTTTTCCAAAAGCTCTAAAACTCTCACTCCAAACTCAAACGGTAAAAATGAACTTGAAAAACTCATTTTTATAAGTTTTTTCGAATAAATGAAATTTAAATTTGTTTATTTTTCACTTTAAAAAGATGGTTTTTCAAAATATTTTTATTATTGAAACAGGGATGTTTAATTTTTTGAGTTTTTTGTGCAGAATACCAGATTTTTCAGGCAAAATGATCATTTTGGACGAAGAGTATAATTTTATAACTTTTTCGGGCTCTTTAAAATTTACGAAAAAGTGAAACCAGGGAGTCCTCTTTCAACCCTTTTTAGACTCTCTAAAAGTGAAAATATTTCCGAGTACTTGACTATTCGAACTCGTTAAAGGAAATGAACAGCCGTCCCTTCAGTATAAGTTTACCCCTTTTCCGGGCTGAAATGGATTTTTTACGAAAAAGGTATACGTTGAATAATGATGGTCAATAGAGTTCTCTCTTCCATTATTTTATCCTTTTTTGGGCCTGAGAGACTAAAATTACGAAAAAGTACACCCATGGATTTTTCTTAAGTTTTTTCTTCTGACTCCCTAAAAATGAAAAACACTGAGTTTCTCCTATACTAGACTCGTTAAAATTTAACAATAAAGGACCTATCGATTACATACAAGAACGGACCACTCCTTCTTAGGGTTCAATTTTAAACTAAGTTGGACTCATTCGAAGAATGAGCTTATAAACAAGCAAATGTTATCCTCCCCAAGCTTGTCAAAAAATAAAGAGGTACTTGCCATAAATTGTGGGGGAAAAGAGAGAAAACAGATTTATTTGTTACACTTTGATTTGTAAAAGTATTACCCCACTCTTGAACACGACACTTTTTGTCACACTTCTACTTGGGTTGGGAAATCCTTTGCCTGTCAGTTAATCAAACCATATTGAAGGTCTTCAGCTGGTTTCTGGGTATTAGCTTAGGGAAATTGTCAACAAACCATCTGCAGTGTCGTTATGTGTTCAAAGAGGACAGTAAAAAAAACCATTCATGTGAAAACATTTGTCTCCATTCGCATTGACCATCCTTGAGTCAATCCTTGCAAAAAATTTCTTCAAAACTTGATCTATGGTTTCATGTCGTGAGCTTGCTTATGATGGATCACTTTCTATCGACAACAGTTCATCATCTAGGAATTTGATCTAGAATCCGTCAGTACCTTGGAATCTGCATGCCTTAATGGCAAGTTTCTCGCCTTCGACGATAGGTTGCATCATTGACCTTTGATCAAACGATTCCGTGAAATGTTCAACTTCAAATTACTTATTCACATTTCATGGATTGTACTGAGTACTTTGAGAGCCATTTTCATTATTGGTGGTTTCTCTCACACTTATTAACAATTCACATCATTGACTGGTAATCAAGTGGTTTCTACCATGTTCCACTTTAACACATTTAATCGCATGGATAGAATCGTACTAGTTCGGGAAGCAGAAATAAAGACCCTGGATCTAGTTTCCACCATCCAGGCTGCGAGGAGTTTTATTATTCATTATGCAGTAGACTATTCATTACAGATGGCTACGCCCATGATGTGTCTACACTATTGATGTAATATTAAAATCATTTCTGTATCAGAACAATTTTAGTTAGTTTTGATCTGAGTATGGGAATGCCTACCTCAGTGATGATATATATGTTTTGCATTGAATGTTTTTACAGGGTCCCGACAGAGGTGTCCACAGGCTAATCCTTGAAATGATAAAGCACATCACTATTCAAATGCTCTCAGACTTCGCACTTTATGGGGCAATTTGTTACACTGAAATTTGTCACCATGACATTTTAACACTCCCTTAAAAGTCTACAACATCAAAGTTCCTAAAGTCAAGCCTTGAAATTAAGAGAAAATATCATAAAAGTCTTAAAAACACTTGTACCGCACTTTCTCTTAACATTGCCTACGGTGCCGCACTTTCTTGCTCTAAATCATGAGGAGATAAACAAACTTTTTATTTATTAAAGGTGCGGACCCATGTAAAAGGTAAAAAAGGGCGTAAGTAAAATCTAGAAGCCCAGTTTGAGTCGTTTTTGAAAGCTTCTAGAAACATTCCTGCGGTGGAAAGTCCGCTCTTTTCAGGTTCATGCATCTCATCCATTAAGGAGCTAACCCCTTGATGTAAGGTGCTAATCCCTTTGAAGGAGGATGCTATCCCTTCTTGTTTGGATCTGTAACCTCCTCTCCTTCACTATAAAAAGAGGCATATGGCAGCCTCAAAGGGAGTTAAAACTTTAGTATTATTGGAGGTGAAGTGTTGTTGGAACTTAGACCTTTTTAGCTAAGATTTTATGTGGTAAAGATTACATACCTATATGTATCTCAGTTGGAAGAGTGCAAGGCTGGTAAAAGTAAAGGAAATGCCTGTTCCGGACCCCAGGAAGGCCTATATGACATCAAGGTGGACACGGTTGTAAGGCTCTTCTTATTTAAGTTAATACGAATGAATATTGTTTTCTCAATGGGCTATTTAATTGATTATATCATTTCTTGAATTCCTTGATCATCTTGATAGATGTTTGATTCATAAATTGATTTATTATACATGTTCTTTTGATATTTTCTTGTGTTTGTGACTACAGATCCTTGATGATGACTTTCTTCAAGCCACTGGAAAGAAGATTAGTGCTGGACTACAAATAGGTTTCTAAAACCCTATTATAATTAATTCCATGTCAAACAATATCTAGATAAAATGGTTTTTATTTTTCCATTTGTTGCTAGCTGTCTGTAAGACACTTGGGAGGTCTGTCTTGTCTGCAAGAACGACTTATCCATCCAACAGCCCTCGAAAAAAAAGGAACGCAATGATGGATAACTTTGCCCAGATCCTTCAACGACTACCCACCGGCGGTGCATCTGCATCCAGCAGCCACTCTGGAGGCGTGATTCCCTTTAAGGTACAAGTAAACTTTAAAATTCCCATATTTGAGGGTCAAATAGATGTAGATGCCATAGATAGATGGTTGAATCTTTTAGAAGGATATTTCTCGGTTCATGAATTTTCTGACCGGGAGAAGATTATTTTTACACTCCTCAAAGATACCCCCCATGTCAAGGATTGGTGGGAGACCTACTGTGAGAAAAAAGGACGAGACAGAACCCTCTCTATTCTCAGCTGTACCCACTTGGAATTCTTTCCGAGATGCCATCAAGGAAAAATACTATCCTGTGGGGAGCTATGAGGACAAGTACATACAATGGACCACACTGCGGCAACAAAGGGATCAAGATGTGCATGAGCTAACGAATCTGTTCGATACCCTGCGCACAAAGTTGGGTATCAAAGATTTAGAGAAACATTTGGTGCTAAAGTATCACGGTTTTCTTCATAGATACATTCAGGAGGAAATGGAGTTTCTCGAAATCTCCTCGCTTGGTACGACATACCGGTATGCTGCCAAGATTGAGTAGAAATTCAAACAGAAGAAGTGAGACTTTGGATCTGCGAATCAAAAGCAAGGGAAAGGTGCCCCTAAACCGTAGAAAAAGGGACAAAGCCAAGGCATGGTAGCCCAAGAAAACCTGCCAAAGACACAAGAAAAGAACAACACCGCTAAGCCAAATAAGGACACAGGAAAGTGGTGTGAGTTCCATAAGAGCTCCACTCACAACACAAGTGAGTGTCGGGCCAAGTAGTCGTTGGTGCCCGAGATGAGTGCTTCTAAATCATATGCATGCTCTGACTCTGAATCAAAACCTAACAAGGTGAATGACAAAGGGAATCAGATTATTGATGTGGAGCCCAACACCACTGTTTCCACTATGAAGATCCAGAAGGAGGAACCAGAAGATCCAGAGGAGGCAAAGCATCTCTTCCACTCCAAGATGTGGGTAAAGGGTTCCCCGCTATGGTTCATTATAGACAATGGGAGCCAAAAGAACCTCATTTTAGCATATTTCATGAAGCAGTTGGGCTTTCTGACCACAATGCATCCACAACCATACACCATCGGGTGGCTTCACCAAGGAGGGGATCTCCGCATTAGCCAACAGTGCTGCCTTCCATATAGCATCAAGCCCTTCACGGATGAGGTATTGTGTGACATTGCTCCTATTGATGTTTCTGATGTATTATTAGGCCAACCATACTTGTGGAAGTGACATGCTATGTATGAGTCCCGGCCTCGTTCTATTATTGTTACTTTGGGAAATAAATTGTACAGGATACCAGAGGTACCACCGCCTCCCACTATCTCTTTGGTTACTGCAAACCAATGCAGTAAGCTCATTTCCCAAACCAGGAAATTTTTTTTCCTGATGATCTGCCCCCAAGGCAAGAATAAGATTGTGGCCACGACCTCTAGACAGGCTCCTCTGTACGACAACAACAAATGGAGAAGGTTGTGTAGGAGTACGGGGACATCTTCACCTCACCCACAGGGGTGCCTCTACACTGTCAGGTCAAGAACCCCATTGACCTGACCCTAGGTGCGCCACTACCCAATGGACCGATCTATAGGCGCTCTGTTATGGAGAATGATAAAATCAAGAGGCAGATTCAGGAGCTGCTATAGAAAGGTCACATCCAGCCAAGTTCATCGCCCCGTGGGAGCCTGATCGTGTTGGTACAGAAGAAGGATGGGACTTGGAGACTCTGTATTGATTTTCAGGCACTGAACAAGATCACTGTCCAGAATAGGTACCTGATCCCATGGATTGATGACCTTCTGGACCAACTCAAAGGGGAAAAATATTTTAACAAGATCGACTTGAAGTCTGGGTATCACCAGGTACCAATCGAACCCTATGATGTGTGGAATATTGCCTTCAAAGCCAAGGAGGGCCTTTTCGAATGGCTCGTCATGCCTTTCGGATTTACAAATGCTCCCGCAACCTTCATGAGGTTGGTGGATGACATCTTGCATCCATTCACCAACTCATTTGTAGTGGTATACATGGATGACATTCTGATCTTCAGCCAGACTTGGGAAGAGCACCTCCACCACATCCGAGAAGTCCTCCAAACACTACATCAACACAAGTTGTGTGCCAATTTGGAGAAGTGCACTTTTTTCATGACCCAGGTTCAAAATTTGGGATACATTATTGATGAAAGGGGGGTGCATGTGGATCCAGCCAAGATCCAA